>CM035092.1:77880851-78608351 GCA_020205505.1 Panax japonicus
TAAAAATAAAAACAAATCTATATGAAAAAGTATCATAACTCATAAATAAATTATAATAAAGGTGACAATCTAGTGACAAGATAAATTGTTTTTTTTAAATGTGAAAAGTCATAATTTCTCAGAAAAGACAGAATTTAAATAAGTAGGCAGACCCATAGGTTCCATAAACACCAAGATTTTTTTTATTTTTTTTTGGAAGTTCTATTTTTTTGGGTAATACAATATAATTTCACATAAGAAAATAAATAAATTCACAAATAAATAAGCCGAAACAAACTATACATAAATAAGAAATAAATTTTTCTACGCGAGAATCCAACTTGAGACCTAAATATTATTAAAAATTCTGATAAAATACTAGTTATCCTAATTTTTTTAGTTTGTCCAAACTTATTTGTCTTTTTTTTTATTTTAATAATATTACACTAATTTAAATTTAAAGAAAAAAATCATTTAAAACAATATGACATAAATTGTAAAAGTAGAACTATTAATTTTGACATTAAAAGCACAATCACCTTTTTTTTTCCTTTTAATAATAGAATAATTAAAACGAGTAACTTGAAAATAAAAAAAATCTTAATAAATATGTACTTTTAAATTAAGATAAATAAAGTTGGAGGGCGGGAGTATTATAATACCGTAAGTTCTCAAATCTATATCAGTACCACATAAATTAAATTACTTTAAAAGTAAAAACATAAAATGGGACCCACATCGTAGGAAGGAAGTTGAGGTTTTTTGTGGGCCCCACACTAGTTAATAATTGGAGGAGGGTAGCGGTTAGGATTATTATCTCCGTATGGCAATGTATGTAGCTGGCTTGCACCAGAGTGTAGTGTAGTACACTTTGTGGTCAAAACTTAACAAGTGGCCGAAATGGAATTGACTTTTTTTATTGATTTATTTCTAAATGAATAATAATTATAAATGATAATATTTTATTAATGTATTTAATTTAGTGATTTAACTTTATAGTAATTTGTATATCCATCAGTTGTATGTATGAATACCCTGCATTTGTATCATGCACCTCCAGCCAAACCCGTCCGATTTTTATTTGTAAATTTGGGCCCACCTCATACCATTAGATTTTGTCTGGTAAGATATACATTGGACTCTCTCCTTAATCACTCCAAATTTCGTCTGACTCGAATTTAAATTTAAAAGTGATAAAAATAGGGTAAGGCTTAGCCACATAGGTATATTCGAACGTGGACTGTTTTCTTCCCATTCGAAAATCCTGGCGCATTTCCTAAAAAACTCCCGCAAATTTCTGTAACGACAAATACACCTGTAAAAGGCTTTTTTTTTTAAAAAAATTAATTAATTAATTGTTCCCTCTTATCTTAAACAAGAACAACATTTTCACAATTTTTAAATGCAGAAATAGAGTGTCAAACTGATGTTATCTGTTCTATAAATAACTAATTGAAAAAGGTTATTTTTTTCTGTGATTTTTATAATATGAGGGAGTGTGAGTGGTGTATATGTTTTCTGTATGTATATATTTAACAGAGTTGATTTGAACTAGAGACAAAGGCGCCTTTAAAGCTATATCCTTTCTGTCATTTGGTTTGTTAAGAATGGTGATTGAGGAAATGGAATATTATAGAAGTAGAAGAAGATAAAATTAGCAAAAAAGTTAGAGTTTTAGAGAGAAAAACAGGGGAAGGAAGACACACAGAAAACAGGGAAATGGAAGAGTTTCAGTCTATGGATTAGTGGGTCTGACTTTGTTCTGCGTTCAGAGGCATATAAGATTTGGTGGGTTTTCAGATCTTTCCTTAAACATGTTTGGTTTTTCAGTTTCTTACTTTTTTTAGAGTGAATCTTGTGAAAAATCTAAACTTGACAGGGTTTATTTAAAAGAACATTAGAAGATTTTTAAGGATTTTGTTTATTGGTTAAAATAATTCTTGCAAGTGTTTGAAAATTCAATAAATAATTTTGGGTGGGGTTAGTTGCTAATGTTCAATGATACTTGCATATTTTTTGGGAATCAGTAGTTTTGTATATGGATTTGTTTTAGAAAATACTTCAAATCAACCATTGATTTCTGATGTTGGGTTCAATTGAGGCAATTCTTAAACGAGTTGTTCTTTTTAACACAATTAAGAAAGAGGCACTTCTTTTTAATACTATTATGCTGAAGAAGTGCCTCTTTCTTAATTATGTTAAAAAGAACAAGTCGTTTAATTTGAGTTTTTGGTGTGGCCAGTCATGTTTTCTTGTTCAGGTCTTTTCATGTTTCCTTTTCTTATAAGTAAATGACTACTTATGTATTCCTGCTGATGGTGTTCTGGGAATGGTAAATCTTCCAGTTATTTCGTGGTGTATATTATATTTTAAATTTCATTTGTCTTTTTTTCTTTTGGTTAAGTAAATGTAGCTGTAAGTCTCCCATTCTGGCTATAATTGTGCAAGTTGTGACCATTGTAGTCAATGTTGTAGAACATGTGCTATAATAATGGCAGAAAACAGAAGAACACATTTTACCCTATTTGCTTTCATATTATTGAGTAGTGCCAAAAATTGAACTAAATGACTCGTTTTTTCGCTCTTGTATCATTGATTTGGTGCTATTCTGTGAACAATTAATTGTAAATATAGTCAAGATAGCTATTTTTCTTCAATATTCCATTCACAAATACTTTGAAGTGCTTTTGATTTCTTGATTTAATTCCATCATGTCAATGCCTTTCCTCCGTCCAGATTTTGGGATTTGAAATTGTTTGTGTTGGATTTTTGTTTTTGTATTTTTCTGTGGACAGACTTGATCTTTGTTTAATTACACTATCTGAACCAACACGTGTGATAGACTCCACGACACGCTTGCGTGAGGTGGTCGTCGCCCGGACCGTTTCTAGCACAGTTGTTGGGTGAATTGCTTGCAACACCTTAATCCCTCGTCTATACTTTAGACGGTAATCTTGGTACAATTGCTCGCGTTTGGAAATCTGCGTTGAATGGACACCAACGACACCTTGACCCCTCGCTTATATTGAAGCGGTAATCTCGGTACAATCGACGATTGATGCGGTAGAAGACGCCACACACAACTATGAATTGTTGTATGATAAGTCAGATTGAATCTCAAAGAAAAAAACTAAGAAACTACTAATTTCTTAGGAATTCTTCAAAGAACCAAAAGTAGAGAATAAACTCACAAATATATTGAATAATAATAATGTATAATGTATATGATTACATAACTTGAACCTCTATTTATACTACTCAAAACAATCCAAATCCTAATAGGAATTAATAAACTATAACCCTAATTTCTATAAGGAAATAGAAATCAAATTGGAAAAGAATTCTAATTTAAAAGGATATTCTAATTACAATAGAATTATAAAATCCAACAATCTTTGTCGCGTCTGGACTCTTCTTGCCGCGTGAAACAAGTTGATGCCGTATTAGAATGGCATGAAATAAACCTTCCTCCATTCAGATTCTGTTAATATCATGTTGTCAAGATCAGATAGGATAGCAATTATCGTGCAATTGATTTACGTGTGAAAGCCGGTCAATCTGTCATCATTCCCCTCCTCTTCAAAAGGATTTGTCCTCAAATCTGGCATCCGCTTCCCTTGAAAAGAAGTTGTCCACAAATCTGATCCTACATCAAAACAAACAAAGTTAGAATCACCAAACAAAACATAACCACAAGTCTCATCTGGTAATTTAAATGAATAAGCAATATCAACAACGCAAGCAAGAATTTGAAAAGTTCGAACTCCTCCTGGATCAAATATCATTAATAGATTCTCCCAATGACGAATCCCCGGATCAAAAGTTAATCTAATGTTCTCGATCTTTCGTAGACACACATTTGTCAATGCTCCTGGGTCAAATATCAATACTTGAAATTCGTTATGCTGCTCACGCAAACTCTCTTGAATTCCTGGATTAAACACGAAACAAAACAAATCAATAAGTTCCTTTTGTCTAATCACAAAGAAATCAAATAAACCAAAATCATATGTATAGTCTACTAAAACAATATTCAAAATACTTCTCTGTAAACTCTCAATGCATTGATCGAATTGAATTGCACGATCCATTTTTCCCTCGATGAATATGATCCCATTACAAGTCTGCAAAACACAACCACACTTTCTCCTTCCATTGACATTAACACAATCAAAATCACATAATAGCACCAACGGAATAAAAAGGTCACAATCATAAGTTGAAAATTCAATAGCATATCGACGATGATCACAAACAAACTCAACACATGCTAAAGAATTTCTCAAAGTATTGACAAAAATAAGAATATCATCAAAATAGAGAATAACGAATTTTTTCATGAAAGAATGCAAAATATAATTCAACAGTTCCATGAAAGTATGCAATGCCTTAGCTAATCCAAGTGAACTAACTAAACATGCAAATAACTCATCTCTCAAACCATCTTGATGATAAACACTTCTTGAATCAAAACCATATAATAGCAAATCATGGAACGAAGATTGCTCTAACGAAACAACATGATTACTACCATTGTCAACTAACAACAATTCATGTAAAGATTGACTGACATGAAACCCTAAGTCAATATTTGGATAACAAAACCTAGAATTTATTTCATGTAAGTAAGCACACCGAAAATGAGAATATATATCATGATCATAAACTAACTCAACAAATATCAAGTATCCACCATAATTTATGATAAAAATGATTCTACCATCAAAACAGCTAACAACAAATTTTCCAACGGAAGCATGCAAAACATGTTTTAAATAACTCATGAAAATATTAGATGCATCAGTTAATCTAACAGAAATAACTAACCACCTATATAACTCACATGCTAACACAAATTTTCATTTATCACAATATCTCATGCTAAATTGATTAGGCATTGTCATCACATGATTATTATCACATGTAGATAAAACATAAGAATTATGCAATTCATCAAACATATTATCTAAATAAAAAAAAGAATAACGATACTTGTTTACCAATTCAAAATCGACGAACAAACTTGTTGTCCCATCCTCCTTAGATACTATGATCTCATAATCAACACATGAACTCATGTCTTCTCTCACGATACCCACTTTCACCAACTCTTCAACCCGCCTTGGTAACTCCGTCGTCTCTTCGGGAATACTATCAGCTGATCGGTACGGAATGATATTACGGGGTATTTCATCAACAACCTGCACAAGAGACAAAACAAAACTAGACAAAGAAGAATCATTAGTGTTAGTATTCAAAAGCGCCGTCTTGTACGAATGTACAGTCATTGGCTTTTCAAAATATAACTCACTTTTCAACTCACTCTTTTTTTCATAGTCACATATTTCTTTTCTCTCTTCTTTATGCTCACTCTCTCGTTTGTTTTTCTCTCGTTTATTTTCAAGGTCACTCTTTTCATTCTTTTTTTTCTCAATCTCTTTTTTCTTTTCATTCTCACTCTTTTCACTTTTTTCTTTTACATTATCAACCTTTTGAACAATTTCTTTTTGTCGATCTTTTCCACATGCATTTTCTTTTACAAACTCATCTCCTTGATTACGTTCTTTCGGATGTTCACCATCTTGCCTTAGATCATGGATTTCATCTTGAACACTCGAACCCAATAACTCTCCTTGGACTGCATATTCTATAATTTCTTCCACCTCCCCCGGCTGATCTTGTTTCTTTTGCGCCTTAGGAGTATATTGTAACTGCATCCAATAATCTTCCTTGTTTACTTGTGTGCGAACCCTCCTATTATTGTCTACTGTAAATTGCCTTGAAGGTTGCTCTACATGTCTTTGAGATGTATATTTCTCCCTCCTGTCACGCTGTACTGGAGCAAATCGCTTTCTCATTGTTGTTTTTAATTCTGCCCATGTCTCGAACGGACGCTCCCCATATTTTTGTTTGATAAGCTGCCACCATATAATTGTATGATCGGAGAACTCTTGAACTGCCCGTTTGACCTTCCTCCGCTCGGAGTAATCATGACAATCAAATTTTCGCTCCATTTTTCTCTCCCATCTTAGATATGCCTCTGTATCAATATTGCCTTGGAAAGTATTTCTTCGAGACCCATAAGAACTTTCATACTTGTAGCCATACATGTTTGCTGCAAAACAAAGGTTAGTAGATAAAAATTTCCTCACACACTCCCTTACGTGTTTCGCTCGAATCAATGGTTCACTCGTGTATACTCTCAATAAGTTGGCTTTTACCCTCGATTAATCTCACCACTAAGCCTTTTACTTCAAATATTCTCTCTAATAGGTTCTTATTGAATTCCCTATCAAAATTCTTGATTTTACTAATCAATTCAAAATTACTTATCACGAAACAAAATTATAGATGGTGTAACTATTAGAATATCACAAAATCACCGATCGATTGTCTTGTACTCTTCTTGTATGCCTCAGATTTGTAATTTGTAGCTCCGTTCCAGAATTGATGATGACGGAACGGTATGAAATCTTCGTTGGAATTTGATGGTTTGATGGTGTGCTACAAGTTTGGTTAGCACAATGAAAATAGAATATGAATTTTTTTTTCTTTTTTTTTAGAGAATATATAATTCGGCAGAAAATTAAAGATAGGTAACTCGCTAGAAGAAGTCTTGGCTTTGATACCAAATGATAGACTCCACGGCACGCTTGCGTGAGGTGGTCGTCGCCCGGACCGTTTCTAGCACAGTTGTTGGGTGAATTGCTTGCAACACCTTAACCCCTCGTCTATACTTTAGACGGTAATCTTGGTACAATTGCTCGCGTTTGGAAATCTGCGTTGAATGGACACCAACGACACCTTGACCCCTCGCTTATATTGAAGCGGTAATCTCGGTACAATCGACGATTGATGCGGTAGAAGACGCCACACACAACTATGAATTGTTGTATGATAAGTCAGATTGAATCTCAAAAAAAAAACTAAGAAACTACTAATTTCTTAGGAATTCTTCAAAGAACCAAAAGTAGAGAATAAACTCACAAATATATTGAATAATAATAATGTATAATGTATATGATTACATAACTTGAACCTCTATTTATACTACTCAAAACAATCCAAATCCTAATAGGAATTAATAAACTATAACCCTAATTTCTATAAGGAAATAGAAATCAAATTGGAAAAGAATTCTAATTTAAAAGGATAACCTAATTACAATAGAATTATAAAATCCAACAATCTTTGTCGCGTCTGGACTCTTCTTGCCGCGTGAAACAAGTTGATGCCGTATTAGAATGGCATGAAATAAACCTTCCTCCATTCGGATTCTGTTAATATCATGTTGTCAAGATCAGATAGGATAGCAATTATCGTGCAATTGATTTACGTGTGAAAGCCGGTCAATCTGTCATCAACGTGTCATTTGTTAGGTAAAATTTGTGATGGATTTTTCCGAGTCTACAAAAGTTGTGTACAACAGAATCCACAAACTAGAACCCGAAAATGTCTCTAAGATTATTGGGCATCTCTTGTTACAAGATCATGGTGAGAGAGAAATGATCAGGCTGGCCTTTAGCCCTGATAATCTGATACATTCTTTGATTAACAAAGCTAAAGCCGACCTTGGATTGCCCTCCAAGCCAGTTGCTTCTCATGCAGGTTCACCTCCACAGGTGAACCCTGCACCAATCTCAGAGCTTCCATCACAATTCACTCCATTATCACCAGCGTCATCTCGTCCCTTTTCATCTCCGGTACCCATTCAAGTCCCAAATCCCTATTGGGAACCCCAAGTCCATGCTGAGCAGCAGCCTGTTCATAACTTGGAATTTGTCCCAATAGGATACTCGGAATCTGCTCCAGATGACTATCGCATTCAAAACCAACTTCAGTTTTTGTCATTAGAAGATCAAATGGAGTCTGTAAGCTCCGTTCGTTCTGACTTCTTAAGCAATTACTATTACCCAGAATCTGTAACTGGTCAAAGATCCAACCGAAGGTCTCCAAGTTTGCCTGAATTTCCTGTCAAGGCTTGCCATTACTTCAGTAAAGGGTTTTGTAAGCATGGAAGCAACTGCCGGTATTTCCATGGCCATCTGATGCCAGAAAGCTTCTCTCAAATGTTCAATCAAAATTCTAATGAAAATACGAATGAAGATCAAGTTTTCTCACCGGGATCCCTCGAGAAGCTAGAAATGGAACTCACTGAACTTTTGAAATCGAGAAGAGGGTTCCCAGTTTCAATTGCTTCTTTACCGATGCTATACTATGAGAAATATGGGAGGACACTTCAGGCTGAGGGGTACCTCACTGAGAGCCAAAGACATGGAAAAGCTGGCTATAGCCTGACAAAGCTTCTTGCCCGTCTGAAGAACAGCATCCGTCTTATTGACAGGTGGAATTTATGAAATGCTACGACTTTGAATGCTTTATAGTTCTACGTTCAAAGAGTAGTTAACTTGTTTAATTTTCTGTTATTTAGCTACAGACCTCATGGCCAGCATCCTGTTATTTTGACCGAAGATGTTCCAAAATACATGGAATACAATGGAGAAAGAAATGAGCATGGCTGAATTGTGGCTGGCTCTCGCCAGATATATCTGACTTTTCCTGCTGAGAGCACTTTCTCGGAGCAAGATGTTTCCAATTATTTCAAGTAAATCTGATTGCCCACTCGGGGCCACTGGTAGTTGCTGATACTTCTGAAATTACTTGCCCATTTTAAAATGTTTGAGATCCTTTGTCTTTTTGTGTTTTTTACCTCAGCAAATACGGGCCTGTTCAAGATGTTAGGATTCCTTGCCAGCAGAAGAGAATGTTTGGCTTTGTGACTTTTGTTTTCGCAGAGACAGTAAAACAGATTCTGGCCAAAGGGAATCCTCATTTCGTATGTGGTGCTCGTGTTCTGGTGAAGCCTTACAGGGAAAAATCTAGGCTTCCCGAGAGTCTGTCTAAAGAGAGGAAATCTTTACTTTGTTTTTTACAGTTGTTTTCCCTCTTTTGGTCTTTGACACCATCCAAATGGCTATTCATTGAAACTTTAGATCAATGTTTCATTCTATTCTCAATAGTCAATACTTTCATAAATAGTGATTATAGTATGGTAGCTGCAGGAATTTTTACTGGGACGATATATTTGTTATATTGTTACTAACTAGATATGGAAAATGCTGCACATTGATATTTTTCTAACGGTGTATTGAAGTCTTCAAGATTTATTCTAATGTAGCATCTTTTCTTCAGGAAGTACCCTGAAAAAGTTCAGCACCCAATGTACTATGGTTCGCACTTTGTTGATGCAGAATCTGAGCTTCACTTAAGTGAGAATAGTTCTTGAATTAATTTTAAATATTGTTTTATTGGTTAGTTATATGGTGTGCATACTTCATTACATGACATAGTTTTATTCTTCTTTGTAGTTCCCAGAGTTTATGATAATTCAAGGATGCTTAGGAAGCAGCTTATGGAAGAGCATGAACATGCACTTGAGCTTGAGAGAATGATGCAATTAGTAGCCAAACCTGGGAATCATCAGCGCTATTTTGGCTACGCGCTTAATGAATTGAAGCTTTCAGAAGGTTTTATCTTACAATCAGTAAATAGAAATATTATTTATTTTTAATGCGACTTTATCGTTGTTTAAAACTGTAAAAGCCCATTTTCAATATTCATTCTCTGATTTTCCTTTATTTAATTTATTTATTTTAGCTCGTGCAGAACAACCAGAGTTCCCATCTGCTGAACGTTTCAATTATCTACTAGAAGTTAGGAATAATGGTTCTGGTACTACTGAAGAAACAGTTAGGCACATAAACACCAAATACAATGACCAGGAGAGGTATGACTGAGTTATGCTTTTTCTAATTATTTTGATTCATTACCGGAGAAGTCACAAGTGCCCTTTCTTCTTTGCCATTTTGAAAGCATATATTTGGTTCTTTTAATGCATATATGTTGTTGTCATTAGTTAAAACTTAAAAGCAACTACTTTTTCGTGACCAGCATTGCCTTTATTTGATTTTCTGTCTTGTTGCTGGTCCATCAATATTATTTATAGTGGTGAATGTGTATTTCCTTTTCTTTGTTTGGCTTTTTATGTAGGTTTGTTAAAAAATTTTTAGCTAAACATGTCTTTGCTTACTTTTATCATTATTGTGCCCCTCCCTACTGGTATTCTGATACATTCCTCTCTTTGTTGTTTGATTGATTTCATAAACATTTCAGCACTCAAGGACTAAATCTTCCAGATAGCCCATTTGCATCTCCAATAGCTAGTGGAATTTCAACAGTAACATAGAACAGAGGTAACAATATAACAAATATATCAATGTGCAGATTAGAATAAATCTTGAATGGCCAAAACTATAAAACTACTACTACTACTACTACATATTAGATATAAATCTATAAAACTACTACTACTACTACTACTACTACTACTACTACATATTAGATTTATTCTAATGTCTTTATTAGATATATCAATGTGTATATCAAGATTTATTCTAATGTAGCGAGGACTGAATGGCCAAGGATTTGATAATACTACTACTACTACTACTACAGCAGGTTTTATATATTCACATCAAACTAGTCTCTTAACAGTCGGTTAAACTGTTTCAAGTTCATACCTAGTCATGGGAGAAGCATCATATGGTTAACTTTAGGGAGGAGAAAGAGGATAGATACAGAAACCCGATATGTAACAGGTTTCTAAGGTTTTTAGTTTGTTAAATCACAGGAAGCAAGCAAGAAGGCTTGCGCGTCTTTAGGAGAAATGTAAGTATAGTCTGCTTTAGTTGAAGAAGAAAGGAACTAGCAAGTATTTGCAGGGTTCAGACTAAAGAAAAGAAATGTAGATATCTCTACAAACAAATGCTAATAAATCTAGTAGTTATATTTTTCAACCCGAGTTCATTATGGCTTTCTACGTCTTATCAACGTCCTAAATTATAAAACTACATCTAAATGGGATTCGTTTAATTTTATGGTAAATTGGCCATTTGATAATACAGTCCCGTCTGCGTGTCGACACTGTATATATTGGTCAATTGACTAAAGTTAACTTCATGCTAACCAACCGTATATATAATAATATATAGCTTTGTTACCAAATTGGTCCCACAGGATTAGAGTTAGTATTAACACCTGCGAGACCCTTTGATTGCGGAGCATCTATCTGGTTCTTGTGGTTTTTTTTTATAATCATTGTGTAATTTAGGCATCTGTATTGTATTGCACTTTTTTTCATTGTGGCCCAAGACAATAATAATTGGGGGCAACAACTTATGGGATTATTTACTTTTGGAGGTAAGTAGAGGGGGTTAGAAATGCATGCATCGTCTTAAAATGGGTACTGATGGATGAGTTTGATGAAGTTGATAAGGGGATGTGGGCCCTATTGTTGATTGATTTGTAGATTTGTGGAGCCCCCTTTTATTTTCTATTTGTTTTTGCTGAAAAACCGATTTGATAGCACACCTAAGCTTTGATTGCATTTTCCATAAAGTTTCAATTCATTCGGTGAAAAAAAATATTGCACTTCCACCCCCCCCCCCCCCCCCCACCACCACCAAATTTTTTTTGAATATTAATACCTTAATTTTAAAATTAGATATATTATTTGACTTTTGAGTTCAAACGACAATTCAAAATTAATATAACTCATAAAGATTTTAAATGAACTTTTTTTTGATTTATAATTTTTGTTATATATTGTATAATTATAATAATTGTATCAACTTAAATTAAATATATTTACATCAACACTGAGTTTTAAAAATAGGAGGGAAAAAAAAAGGAGAATGAGAGGAATTTAGGAAAGAGATTGAAAATATTTTGTTGTTAGTTTTTTTAAGAAAAAAAAAAAGAGTAGGACAAATTCTTTTTTTCAGCTTAATTAGTGATCGGGTCCATGGGTTTGCCCATTTTGAGTTCTTAACTAATGGATCAGTGAGATGAGCAGCCCAATGGTTTTAGGAACTATGAACCTTAAGGTAGTGTAGCCTAATTTATACATTTCTGACTTAGGGGATGTTTGATAAAAATTGAATGAATCTGAATCTGAATGAGTTGAATCTGAATCTGAATCTGAATGAGCTGAATCTGAATGAAAAAAACTGTTTGATAACTGACATATCTTAAAGATCTGAATGACATATTTTTAATATTTTACCCCTCTGAAAAAATTTAAAGTTGTTGTAAATTTATTTAATATTACATAATATAATAGTTGATATTTTTTTATTATTTTTATTATTATTTTTAATTTTTTTTACTTCATTCAGCCAACCATTCAGCCATTCAGGCCAAAAATTTGGCCTTAACCATTCAGCCAACGCATCTGACCGATTCAGCCATTCAGACGATTTTTTTTCAAAACAAACACACTTAATGATTCAGCCACTTACCGATTCAGCCATTCAGACCCATTAAGTTCTAAACAAACAGCCCCTTAGATATTTTATAGTAAAATATGAAAAGGTTTTAAGGTCAGAGGATTTCTTCTTCTTTTTATTTTTATTTATAAAAACTCAAACCATGATGGATAATTACTATATTGACCCGTGTTAGGACCATGACATATCATTAAAAGAAAGTAAATAATGTCTAATAAAAATATTTTATTATTGAGGTGCTATGATCCTAACTTTGCATTAAATTTTAATTCAAATTTCACTGTCAAGATCAACTTTCTTATTCAAAATTATAATAATAAATTCCCACTTTCGATTAAAAATATACAACAATCACCAACATAAAAAATGAATAATGTACTCGCACATTACATGTAAGAATCGAACCTAAAATTTAAATTTATCGAGATCCTAAACCTAATTAAGCAAGATTTAACATTAAAACTAGATAAACTTTGAAATCATGTAGGTGTTTTTGTCACGGCTTTGGACCATTACATTGCTTGATGTTGATGGTAACACTTTGTTGGAAAGTTTTTTTCCAAGTTTAAAGTAAAGACCAACTGAGCTCAACTTCCTCCATATATACTTAGTTTCCTAAAAGAATTCATACAAGTCCCGTTTCATACTTGAGGTTAGGCAAGAGCATTATTTGAGTTAACATGTATACACCCCAAAAAAATATTCAGTTAATTGATTATGTATACACCCCAGCCTCCCAACCCCCACCCCCAAACCCCAAAACCCAAAACCCAAAAATAATAAAATACGTAGTGATTATGTATACATAATATATCTAATAATAATTTATTTAATTGAATCATAATAAAGGTAAGTTTGAAATTAAAAATATGGGTCGACCTATATTTTAACCATAACTATATGGTTCTAACCCTCACAACCCATATTAAAAATAGTTAATATCGTTTTAATTCTTAAATAAAACTATAATTATATTTTATAAACCAAAATCAACCCATAACCATATTTTATCAGGTTTACATATAGCTATATATAATGGAAATTGATATTTCTACATGATTTTGATATTCACATGATAGATGTATAGCGACAGCAAAAACTATGGCTATTACAGCCATAATTCTCATGTAAAAATATCAAAATATTTTCTATAAAAGAAACACGGCATAAGAAAGAAAGAACAAGTCGCGGCCCGGCAATTACTCTGATCGTAAGGTTGTATAATGACTTTGGACTTCCCTTAGGTAGAATGATGACTTAATGACTAAAATTTTATCTTAATTTCCAAATTCTTGAACCTCTAACCATTTACGTTTACTACTCCTATCCACACGTTTAAATTACGTTATCAATTTAAAAATATTAAAATTTTAAATATCAATTAAACTTGAAAGTTACATAAAAAATAAATAAAGTTGGAATTTATAAAGAAAAAATTGAAGGGTGGTGTTTTAGTTGGGAATCCAAAAAGACTTGAAAAGTTGTTTGAAGATGAAAGTCTCCTCCCCCGACTTTATGTATTAGTAGATCAGAAAGGAATCCATTAAACTTGATGTAACATTCCACAATTGAGTTAAAATAGCTAGAAGGTCCACTCTTATTTCTATAGGAGTATGACAAATAATAAAATAAAAAAACTCTTTTATTAAATATTGTATTTCTAATTTTAAAAGAAAAGAAGTATTATGATATACATTATTAATGCTTTTTTCTAATAACTTGAACTTTTAGTTGATCTTGGTCTCAATCCATTGATCTTGTTTGAATGAATAAAAACTTGGATCCATTAATTTCTTTTTTGACAATAGAATTGTAATATTGTTAAGAGTTCATATATGATATACAGCTAGCTAGGCATGAAAAGGATCGGAGGGCTAGACTAGTAGTATGGCAAATGGCAATAAAATTGAATTTTTAAAGCTTGCATTGCATGGTTCTTTTCTAATAAGACACAGAAAATGAAGTGTCCTTAACATCTTTAATTTTCAACTTTACACAACTATATAAGCTCGACAACCACAACGTGCTTCATGATCTACACAACATTATGTAAAGACTCAAAAACTAGAAAATAAAAAAGAGGATCCGGTACTTCATGGTAAGTTGGTCAATTTATCAATATAGTACTGACATGCAGAAATAGATCATCTCTGGACCTGCGTGTCGACACTGTATTGATCAATTGATTAAAATTAACTTCATACTAACCATTAAAAACAACTCACTTACTGAAAGTTTTTGTCCCGACTGATATTATTCAAACTATATTAACCATAAAGTAGGATGTTCGAACTTTGACATGTCAAGATAAAATGTGAAAGTGTGTTCAAATTAATAAAATAAAATAAAAAACTAAAGAACCCAAATAATATTGGAGCCTAGCTAGGAATTCAAAACGGAGGTTAAAACATTGGATGTCAAGGGGACCCACCTAAGACCTAAAATGTCCAAAAAAGAATGGAAAGGCAGACAAATTTATATTTTCTATCATAATCCCGTCCCGTACATAATAATTCTAATTCGAGTCGAGTAGGTCCGAGTAATAATTTGAGTCGAATCTGATATAAAATTAGAAATTTTTTTATCGAATTTGAGCTCAACTTTTTTGAGTTGAGCCAAATCTGAGCATTTGGGTTTTCGTTAAAATTCAACTCGTTTACATCCTTATATACATTAAAAAGACGTCTATAAAAAAAAAATATATTTAAACTGTCACATGTACATACTAAAGTTTAGAGACAATTATGATGAAGCTCGTCATGAAAAAATTATTTTAAGAAAAATAAATGATAAACTTTTTAATAGTAAATGTAGATGTATTTTCAAAATAAGTTTTTATTCTCATAAAAAAAACTTTTTTACTCAAAATATATACTATTATTAACTATAAACTTTAATTATTATTTTGAAGCATATAAATTTTGTAAGCTTTATAAAGGCTAGTTTTGTCCATAAATTATATGGAAATATATAAATAAATTTGTTTTACCTGTGCAATTTATGTATTTATTTTCCCAGCCACTTATTTTGTTCGCTTTCTTGTTCCAGCCTAATTTTTATGTGAATTTCTATTTTTACTCCCACTTTTCACAAAAGTTATGCTTAACAAGAACTGAGCGTCATATTATAATTATTTTTTTAAAGAAATTACAAAGGTTATTTCATTTTAAAATTTTCTAAAATTTAGCATTAAATTGCTAAAATATAGGGAGAGATGCAAATTTGTCATGTATAAACTTAATAGTTAATACTAGGGCAGGTTAGTTATTAATAACCGAAATCAGTTACAGTATCTCATTTATAAAGGTTAATTTTGTTCATAAATTTTTAATTCTACGTGATGGAATTATAATATCTAGCTAGATAAGGTATTAAATAGTCCCGAATCTTAAATTATTTTATAATCATTGGATAAATAGTCCTAAGTTCAAATTTAAAAACAAATAAGTCATTTGAGATTAATAGTTTCATCCCAAGTGTAATCTTTGCAAATAAATATAGTTTTAGTGATTTTTGAAGTCGATAATGTTGGGATTTCGGCACATCAAAGCAACGCACAGCGGAATATAAATTGAACAAAACAAAACAAAATAATTTCCGAAACCCAAAACAAGATCCATGCGAAACAGATATTAATTCAGTGTTTAAGAGATTATACTGATTATGAAAAAACTTCTAAAACGCTTCGAATCTCCAACGCAATCCCTCATGAAACTACGTCTCTATGGTATCCACACGAACGCCCGCGAACCGTCGCACGATTCTGCAATAAAGGGAGCTGCGGTACTAGCCACCAAAGGAATATGATTTTCTGATTTCTCTCTAGTCTCTCTCTAAGAGTGGCTAGGGTTTTAGTAGGTTATTATGATTATCCCTAAAATGACTGCTACATATCATATATATATATATATATATATATATATATATAGCTGTTATAAAGGAATTAATCAAAAACCTAATTTAATTAAAATAAAATCTGAATATATATATATATATATATATATATATCTTAATTAAGTCTTACTTAATTAATATACATATATATAAATTATTTTATTAATTTAAATTCGTAATTTAAATATTATCAATCATATTGACATATTTAAATATTTACAGTTTAAATTAATTCTCTTTTAATTATATTTTATGTGTGTGACCCTATATATCATTATTACGTTGACAATAATTTTAAAATCATATTATAAAATTATAAACAGTGAGCGGCATCTAGTAATGCATCACTGCTACCCAAGTAATAATAAGATCGATGATTCAATGCAACCTTTTCGTGACCAATGTTTCAATGTAATTTAATCCTTTTAACCTTGACATCCTAGATTAAACTCGAGTCATGGAATGTGTCATACTCTTCATAATTTAATCTGAGTTTTCTTAATCAATGAGTAGACTATATGAAACAAATCACAATTTGAGCATGGTTGTGACGCCCCCAAAACAGGTATACATCACTCATCTTGAGTCGCCAGATATCATACTATAAAAATCAAATACAAACTTCATTTATACAACTGTTGAACTATCGTGCAGAATACAACCACAGTTAAACTGTGAGTTTTAATACAAATGTATGTAACTCTCACGGTGCCTCGATCACAACCTTACAAATGTAATTTACATAAAAGTACAGTCAAAAACTGTTTTAGAAATTAAAATCTTTGGGAAGTGCTCAAGAAAACACACGTTATATAAAACATACAACTAAAACACAAAAAATAAATATTTACCATCAAATCATAGAATAGTGAAACACAAAAAATAATTTTAGTTTATACTAAAGGAATGATGTTGTAAAAACTAAAACACTTTATATAAAACAATAGAGACCATTTATTCGATAACAAGCAAGAAAGTTTATCTAGTTTCTCAAAAATTAAAAATATATACTAGAGATAGAATGAATTTCTATCTTATATATTGTAGGGAGGACTTATAGAATATAATCTTAACTTTACCTAATTTGAAAAATACTCTATTAAACTATTACTACTATAGCATAGACCTTAACCATTAATGCATCAAGTGCTCGAACCAACGAATTTGACCCCTCAGCTATAAGCCCCTCTAGTAACGCATCAAACAAATCTGAAATTCCAAAACCCAAATGCTCAATTGTTGACTCTATAACCTCTAATCATCTTCTTTCAATTGGTGAAAAAATGACAATTCAAGAATGAGATTTTGCCTGAGCGTGTTCAAGTGAAAAGTAACTTTAAAAATTATTAGAGATAATGCATACATACACACATGGTGCGGTTTCGATTTTATGCGTGCTATTTTGGCTAGTAATCAAACCAGAACTGTAAATTTAATTATTCAACTCACTTAAAATCATTACATATGCCAAAACCATTGGTAGAATTTTAATTAATTCAATTTTTATAATTTTTTAATACGATTTCGATTTTAATTAAATTATTTGGTCAGCCCTAGCAGGCGGAGTCATTGGTTTAGAAGTAGACGAGGAGAGGAGAGCTGGTCGTTTGGTGTTTGTATAGTAAAAAATCTTCCAAAGGCCCAAACATTTGGTCGGAATAACGTACTCCATGTTAAAGTCAAAGTTTTATTTATGACATACAAGAATTAAAGTTGGAGTATGAGATGCGATAACCTTGGTTACAGACACCATGCATGCGTGTTTGAGTTCAGGGGTCCCATAGCCGGCCCCAAACCATTATAATATATTTAATTTTTAGAAAGGAGTGAGTATTAACCAACATCAAGGTTCCTTTTGTTTGCCAAAACAAGCTATTGATCATTAGAAAGGGGAGGATCAACGAACATTAAGGTTCCTTTTGTTTGCCAAAAGTAACATTTTTAAAATGGGGAGAAGAAGTGATGGATGGATGGAGTGGGGGAGGGGGGTGGGGGTGGGGGTGGGGGTGTTTGAAGATAAGCTATTGATTGGGCCATGAGATAAACTCTATATAGCACTTTTTTTGAAGAGACTAGGGGACATATAGAAGAAACAAGATTCCCTATTCCTTTAAAAAATTGCATGCACATTTGATTCCAATACATCTGAAGTGGGAGTCACAATCACTTTGTAATTACATGTTTCTTAATTAATTAGTGAATACCACCATTAATACTCCATTTTAATCTTCCAGCAGGGCTGTATATAGATAGATAGTACCAGTAACAAATTCTCTACACTCCCTACTAATTAGTACCATATCAACCCTTCTCATATATTCCTAGCTAAGTTAAATTATGTCACGTTCTTTAATTATGTTAACCAAATTTTGTTTTTACAATTAGGATTGAATTTAGGGAATTGATATTTCTACAGTCATTTTCAACGTGAGGTCCACTTTTTTTTTAAAAAAAATAGGTCCCACAAATATCATTTCACTTGAATTTAAGATCTTTCTTGATTGAGAAATTTTTTAAAATTAATTATTCACAAATTTACATAGACTTTTTAATTATCAATAACATGTATAAGTATTAGTGGTATTCACAATTATAAATGGACGGGCGTAAATTTATCGCAATACATATCAATACTCTTCACAAAATTATTTATTTTTTATTACTTTTAATTTTTTGCCTTGTAAAAAATAAGTTGGTTTAATTAATTAAAATGTGTAATTTCACACATTTAATTTATACCGTCAATTCTTTTAGTTTGTTTCTTGTTATTGTCAATGAAATTATGTCCGTTGAATATCATTTCAAGATTCCAACACAGACCCACCAAGATAATAGAAGAAAGAAAAATGGGAAAATTTAGACCAAAAGAAAAAAGGAAAGGACAATAGGATACAAATAGGAGGGTAATTTGGTAAATTAAGGGTAGGATTTTATTTAAGGTTTTGCTGTGCTTTGTGCCAGTAGGATGAAGTGGAAGGCACTTGTTCCCACGTCATCTCTTTCGTTTCGTGAAATTTTTTGCTTAATTGGTAGGTAACCGTATGGGTCCCACTCATCTTCAACACTTATCAAACTCTTGCCCACCAGTTTAACAAAATACTACAAGTTTGCCCTTCTCTTCCTGATATCATCTTATTCAAAAGGAAAAGGTCAAAGAGTCCAATTCTCCCTCTTTTCGCGAAACGTAATATCAATATACTAGCAACAGTCCCGTGCCTCCGGCACTATGGACGTTGAGATTTATTTCAAATTTTGGACGACCCAAATGATTTATTGAGTGGGCGAGAAATTCAAAATCATTTGTATTTTATTAGATAGATGGATGGTGGGATTTATCCCAAACTTTGGACGTCCTAAATGATTTATTGAGTGAGCGGGAAATTTAAAATTATTTGTATTTTATTAGATATAATAATTAGATATATAGAATATAGATATAGATAGATAGAATTAGATAGATTGTATTTTATTAGATAGATGGATGGTGAGATTTATCCCAAACTTTGGACGGCCCTGATGATTTATTGAATGAGCGGGAAATTCAAAATCATTTGTATTTTATTAGATAGATAGATATTAAAATATTATTAATTATTTATAAAAAAATTGATAAATAAAATCCTAATATATATATATATATATATATATATATTCTTTTTTGTTTTTTTCATAATTCAAAAATACTTGGTGCAATTAGTAGCCAAAAAGTTTTTAATTTTTTTTATCTCAATAGTAAAAGGGTTAACTTAAGTCAAGAAACAAGGTTTTTCTTTAATTCATAAATTCTTATTAGCAAATAATGTACTCCTCCGTTCTTTAATACTCTTTTCGTCCTTAATTATTTGACATTTTAAAGATGGCACAAGAATTAAGATAATGATTGAAAAACATTAAATATAGTACTCAATTGTCTATAATACCCTTAAATCTTTTGTTAGGATAACAAAAGTTTTGTTGGGATAAGAAGAGAGAGTTTAATGAGGGGTAATTTTGAAAAAATTGTCATTTATTCTCTTAAATTTGAACAAACGTCAAATAATTAGGGACAAATGAAAAACTCTAAAACGTCAAATAATTAGGGACGGAGGAAGTATAAGTTGTTTTAGAAAAATATTTTTGTTCCTAAATATAAGTCGTTTTTGAATTTCAAGTAAGCATTAATTGCTTAGTTTCTAATATTACCCCAAGTATTAAATGTAACTTTGGTTCTCTCACTATTTTTTATCCAATAAATAACAATATCTTATTCCAATACAAAGGCAATATAGATAATTGATATTATAGTTAATGTTATACAATCATTACTTTAATACTTGTGCATAATCTTAAAACGATTTATATTAAAAAATGAAGGAGTATCAATTTTCATGGTAGTATCACTCATGATGATGATGATAATGATGATGATGATGATGATATCGACATATTTGAATTTCTTATGTTTACTTTTTTTAGAGAAAGTAAATTCTAAACAATACCACTCAAAGTGGAGAAGAAAACTTGTGATGTTTGAATTTATTGTCTTTACTACTTTTGGTGACGGAGTCTGTAAGACCACATCTTATTATAAATAAAATTAAATTTTCTCAATTTATTATTTTGAAATAGTAAGGGTTGATTTGATTAATGTAGTTATTTATGGGTAAAATGCGCAAATATTTCAAATATGCAAGTGGTTATAAAATATTCATTTTTATCGAAGAATATTCGTTTGGTCGTGGAATATTTTTACCGTCGGAGAATATTCGTTCGACGGCGCAGTCTTGTGTGGGCCCCATAACGGAAATCGATTGAATGAAGAAAACGACAAGTATAAGTTGTTTATAAATAACGGCGTAGTTGTTACCGTTAATACTGTTGGAATACCCGGTGGTTAAAACACAGTAGCACAAGGTATTGCAACAATTATTGATTCTTACGTAGGAAGACATTACTCAATAATTGTTACAGTAGTTACTGTTAAATATTTTATTTTATTGATTCAATAATTGCTACGTTGATATTTTATATTATTGTTGTTTCAATAATTGTCACTACACAATATTTTTATTATCAGATCAATAATTCATATTATTTGAATAATATTATTAGATAACATTATTGGCAATGTCTAAAAAGTTCTGTCTAAGGAGAGGTTTGGTCACCTAATTGTGCGCCAGTAAGGAGAAATTCTTATTGGAAAGCCCTCTCTTTCCTGAGAACTGTCTGGTTGTCAGTATTATGATTCTGTAATATTATTTGTGAATAATTACTTATTGATTTATATGATAAGAAAAATATTCATTTTATGTGGATATAGATGGAGAAAATTTTTAATGTGACAATTATTGAAAAATTGTTATTTTATCTTTTCTGATAAACAATTCATTTAAATATATTATTATATTTTAATAATATAATAATGGTGATATTTTTACAATTAATGTGAGATATATGAATATATATGAGGAGAAAGGTCTCCCGGACTGGACTTAAAATACGGACCCCAAAATTTTTTTTTTTTTGCTTTTTTTTTTTTGAAACAACTAAAAAAAAAAAAATTTATGGAACTGAAATTTTTCCATAATACAGTGTTTTGGGTGTGATTTGGATGCATATACCAACCAATGTATGTACAGAAATATTTTGGTATATGCATCCAAATCACACCCAAAACACTGTATTATGGAAAAATTTCAGTTCCATAAATTTTTTTTTTTTTTTTTAGTTGTTTCAAAAAAAAAAAAAAAAAAAAAGGTCCGGATTTTATAAAATCCGGGAGTCCGGACCTGATCCGGACTCGGGTATTTTTGTTGCAAAAGTTATTTAAAACAAGTTAAACATGTGGGCCCAGTTCTTGACTGAAATTTGATTATAGCTTGTAAAATCGTCCGTTTGTGAATTTCGGTCAGCTTCTGTTTGGAATTTGGAAAAACTTTCTTCTGCAAAGTTATAGAGAATGAAATTTCCTATGAAAAAGACATAAGGTTCGAATTTTTCTAACAAAATGGCTATTTATTATGAATTATTGAATTTCTGGAGTTCTGAAATAATTGATTTTTGGGAGTTTTTATTAGTTTTATTAAGAAAAACATTTTTATTGATTTTGGTGAGGGGGGACCACTTGTTTGGCTGATGATTTGAATCTATGAAAGTGTGCGTAGGAAATTATAATATATATATATATATATATATATATATTAATATTTTATTAAATTTTCTGTTTTGGTGTTCTAAGCATTTTCCTATAAATAGGGTGCTTATGTTAGAATTGAAAATCACACCAGAAACTGAAGTTTTCTCTCCCTTTCTTTCTCTATATTATCGAGCGTATTCTTGTGAGTATTTTGATACTTTGAGTGTTGCTATACGGTGCAAGTTTTATTCAGCACTATATCCGGTATTTCAGCTAGAAGTACAGTCTTTTCAAGGTAAGAAATGTTATTTTTTTTAAAATGATATTATTTCTTCTAATATCATTATGCCGGAATATTGGTCAGATTTTTTTTGTGAAATTCTTGTCTTTTAGTGTCGGGGTTACTATTCACAAAAAAAATTAAATTTTTGTTTTTGTCCAAAATATCTATTGTGGATACTAGCTTTGATTGTATCCATGTTTTGATCATTCTTGAATTTTACTTCACTATGATTATTTATGAAGTATTTTTGAGCTCGGATTGTTTAAAGTACGAATCCATAATACTTGTTCTTTTGTTTCACTAGATTTGTTTTCTTTAAAATATTTTTCATCATCCTCAGTCCTAAATGATGGTATTACTGAATATCTTTGGCCTGTAGTGCAAAGATGGTTGATTTTCTTATGAATATATTTGGCCCGTAGTGTAAAGATATACAGGTGTTGAGATGAACATGACCGACTGATGAATATCTTTGGCCTGTAGTGCAAAGATGAATTTTTGATTCAAGATGAATATTGGTTGATGTTACAGGGATAAAATATTGATGATGGACTTTTAAATTCATAGATTATAGTAGATTTCATTCTCTACGTAACTCTTCTATGAATTATTGTTTTCGCTGCGAATATTGATCTGAAACTTGTTGTCTATTGTATTTTATTAGATTTTTCTCTATTGAAGACTAACGATAATTTGTTCTATATTATCTTAGTCATAATATTATTTACTGGGCTAGTTGAGCTCACCCTTTTTTTTATTTCATTTTTCTTCTCAGGAGGCGAGAATGTAGCAAGTACTAGTCGGGGTGTGGAATGATGGTTCTAGAAGTCGTTTTAGTAGTGCTCACCATTTTTATAAAATAATGTACCAATAATTGTAATGAAGACTTATTTGGGTGTGAATATTGTCTAGATGACAATATTTATATTTAAACTCACAGTTTCTATGTTGTATTAATAAAATTGTAGTTGTTTCTGTACCATGTTATTGACGACTCAAAATGGGTGATGTATACCTATTTTGGGGGCGTCATAGAGTCAATAACTTGTTATAATATTATATTTTTTCACATTAAAATAATATTTTTATACGTGTCTCTGTCAGGAAGGTAGGACTCATTTATTATTCGTATAAGAAGAATCATGTGAAAATATCGATTACCTTAAAATATAGTACAAGTGTAGACATTAGTGATTTAAATTTTCTAACTCATAATAATGTTTTACTAGTACGTTACTTTAATGTTACGTTTGGATTGAAGAAGAAATTAAATAAAAAAATGTCATTTTTGAAAGATAAATCATTTTAATGGAAAAAATTTATTGCATTCATTTTATTTTTTTTATTTCATGTGAAAAGGATGGAATAAAATTCATTTTAATAGAATAAATATATATAATAATTTTATTATTGTATGACAACACCTACTACCATTGTAACCAATAACTAAATATACACTTAAAATAATCTCAGTGTAAGAGGAGAATATCGATGTCCTACATACAACAAGATAAGCATAAAGAATTAGAGGTATATTTTGATAGAAAATCCATTAACATTTCATAGAAAAACAAATTTCATCAATATGATCATGATATTTTTGGATTAAAAAAATAATATTTTTGAGGTGATCCTTCTTATTTAAATAGTAAATAAGCCCTACATGCATCAAATCTTTAGTTTAATTGGTGGATTAGAAGGTCTTAGGTTTGAATTTTGACAGTACATAACTAAATAGAGTGTGTGTGTACTTATTTTTGTTTGAGAGACTCGTATAAAAATATTATTATTTTTTATTATAAAAATAGCAGTATCACTTTTGTATTTTTAAGTCAACTAATTCCTTCTCTACCCTTTTTTCCATCAATTGTTGGAGGATATTTTTTATCAACATCCAAAAAAAAATATAAACTTTATACCCTATCTGTAATTAATGTTGCCCTACTGTCACACTGTTAGTAGATGATTAGATACATTAATACTAGTAGTTAGGTTCAAATGGACACTGTCCAGTGTCCACGTGTTAATTTTAGGCTAAGATAGCCATTAATTGCTAGCTAAATCACACTGGCAGACATGTAATTTTAGATCAATTCAAGGGCTTTTGCAAAACTATTCTTTTTTATAATATACATCCCTTTCTTTCACAGAGGGACTCTGCTCTCTCTTTTATCTCAAACCTCAAGTTTGGTTTTGTGAGTGTAACTGGAAACTTGAGATTCCTTACTTTAAGGTATTTATGCCAAACTTACTATTAATTTGATGTGGGAACTGTAGTTATTATCTACGCTTGAATTCTTACAGATTCTGTTCTCAAGTCTCAACCCCTTGAAATTCCCTGTTCTGTTTAATACTGATAGAGTGATTTTGTTGATCAAATGGTTTAAATTCAGGTTTTTTTGGGGGAAAGATGAGTTCTGTGTACCACTTTCATGGATGACTCAAGGTTACTGAAAATGGGTTGGCAATAGATCTCCAAAAGGTAGAGTTTCTTACCCCTTCCTTATATTTGTGGATGTGTATTGTACATGTGTCAATGGGTCTCATTCTGACCAAATTTGTGTTAAGTTATAAGTTTTTTTTTTTCGCTTTTTGTTTTTCTGTTATTGCTGATTGAATGGCCATGGTTTGTTTTTCTTTGGAGTTTGTATGAACTCTTGCCCTTTATTTTGCTTGGCTGATCTTCTGCGGAGTACATGTGGTTTACTTTAGTGCTCTTCTTCCCCACATGGCTGATCTTAAAGTTCTTGGTGTTAATGATAATGCCCTGTTCTGCAATACTCCCTCTGTCCTCCAATGGATGTGACTTTCAGGTTTTCTCTGGGGTGACCATTATTGCAAAAATAACTCAACAAAATAAAATTATATATGTGTGTGTGTGTGAAATAATTATATTTTATCCACACAAGTATTGGGAAAAAATACAATCATCTTGGGAAGAAAATATTGTACGAGTTGCTTTAGCTATCATTTTACTGCACTGCATTGATTGTAGGAGGTAGCAGTAGATAAGAATGTTCTTCAGTTTGTTTTTTATTTATAATAACACTGTCATTCCCTATTTCTGTTGCATTGCATTATTTAGTTAATATATTTAGTGGTGGAGAATGTGATATTGTATCTTTAAACTTTTAATGAATGTGGAAGTCAATAAACATTTTGGTTAGATCTAGATGTAGATTCATGGGTTTTTGCGCAACATTGCTAATATGATTTTTTAAGTACTTCTTGTTCCCAGTAACTGGATTTGTAATTTCCTAATAAAATTTATTTGAAACAACAATAAAACGACAGCTGCTTAGTTGGATCTCTTGTTTGAAACTGATAACTATATCCTGAGTTTTATAACCTAGCACTCTCCATGTTGTGCTCCTCGTCCTTTTAAATCTCCAGGAGCTTTGATTCGAACTGTTCGTCAAGCTGTCATAAGATAAAAGCAAAGGTGCTCAACAAATAACCAATCCATTTGACACGGTATTTGTTCAAATTTGGAGAACCTCCTTTCAGAAAAGACTATCAGGTTACTCTGGTGATACGAGACCAGCACATTAGTTTCTTCAATGCAAGCATCACAACGCAGAAGATCAAGTATGTCCAACACATTGTTCTATCAGTCAACAAAAGGAGTTGAGTCCTACTCTTTGCCGCAGTCTCAATCTTTAGACAACCAATTATGCTACAATAATAGCAGCCACGGAAATCTATACTCCATTAAAGCTTCTCGTGAACAATACTGCACCCTGGAGTCTTCTTCAGCAACTGGCAGTTTTAACACTGTTTACAACTCATCATCAACTGTCAGTTTCTCACCCAATGGGAGCCCCATGTCACAACAAGAATATCAGTCATACCCGCCTGACTCGCACCGCTCCCCGGACAATAACTACGGTTCTCCAATTAGTGTGTCCTGTGTAACTGATGACACGAATGACTTGAGGCATAAGCTAAGAGAATTGGAATCTGTAATGCTGGGACCAGATTCTGATGTTCTCGACAATTTTGATTGTAACTTGGCCTCACCAGAGATTGACAATTGGAAACAGATGTTTGAGGCAATTCCACGAAGGGATATGAAACAGGTTCTTATTGCCTGTGCAAAAGCAGTATCAGATAATGATCTGTTGACTGCACAGTGGTTGATGGCTGAGTTACGCCAAATGGTGTCAGTTTCTGGTGAACCAATTCAGCGTTTGGGTGCGTACTTGCTGGAAGGGCTTGTAGCTAGGCTGGCCTCTTCAGGAAGTTTGATCTACAGATCTTTAAGATGCAAAGAACCAGAAAGCTCTGAGCTTCTTTCTTATATGCACATCCTGTTTGAGGTTTGCCCTTACTTCAAATTTGGGTACATGTCTGCAAATGGTGCGATTGCAGAAGCAATGAAGGATGAAAACAGAGTTCACATAATTGATTTCCAAATTGGTCAAGGAAGTCAATGGATAACTCTGATCCAGGCTTTTGCTGCCCGGCCAGGTGGGCCACCCCATATCCGAATAACAGGTATCGATGATTCCACTTCAGCATATGCTCGTGGAGGAGGACTAAATATTGTGGGACAGAGGCTTTCTAGGCTTGCCCATTCATTTAAGGTGCCCTTTGAGTTCCGTGGTGCAACAATTTCTGGAAGTGAGGTCCATCCAGAAAATCTTGGCATTAGAGCAGCGGAAGCACTGGCTGTGAATTTTGCTTTCATGCTACACCACATGCCAGATGAAAGTGTCAGCACTCAAAATCATCGGGATGGGCTGTTAAGGTTGGTAAAAAGCTTGAACCCCAAAGTGGTAACCCTTGTTGAACAAGAGTCAAACACAAACACAGCTGCATTTTTTCCTCGATTTCTTGAAACAATGGATTATTATATGGCCATGTTTGAATCAATTGACGCTACTCTTCCGAGGGAACACAAGCAGCGGATCAATGTGGAGCAGCACTGCCTTGCAAGAGATGTTGTCAACATAATAGCGTGCGAGGGGACGGAGAGAGTGGAGCGCCATGAGCTTCTGGGAAAGTGGAAGTCCCGGTTCAAAATGGCTGGATTTACTCCGTACCCTTTGAGTTCTTTGGTGAATGCTACCATTAAAACACTACTAGTTAACTACTGTGATAGATATAGGCTCGAAGAAAGAGATGGAGCACTCTATCTGGGTTGGATGAACAGAGATTTGGTTGCTTCTTGCGCATGGAAATGAGATCTGAGCTCATGTTAACTTCTCATCTCATTAAGATCTGGTGCTGAGATTAAACCTGTAGCAATTTTTTCTATTATTCCTTGGTATTATAGTGTTTATAACAACAATGACATCTCTCAGCTCTGTAGTATGTTATGCATCAAACTTTGCTTTCTTTGTATTAAAAGATCAACTGAATCCGGACAGGCCAATATTAAAATTAGAAAGAAAAGTTTTTCTCAAATCACTCCTTAAGCCACACTTGGTGGGAGAAAAAGAATTTACTATTATTTTATACCAAATATTATGGTTCAACACGGGGACATATAAATTTAAGTTAACTACAGGGCAGATTGTCTTTGGATCCTCCTCCTGGTGGCCAATCCTATCAATCAGACTCCAAGGATCTATTATTATTTTAAGATGCTACTGTACTTAAAAAGCATTAAAAACACGGGGACAATTTTGACCAAAGATATGCCAATAAATTAACATGTACTAGAAAGAGCTAAATTTTGATTGGG
This sequence comes from Panax japonicus, assembly GCA_020205505.1. Lineage (NCBI taxonomy): Eukaryota > Viridiplantae > Streptophyta > Magnoliopsida > Apiales > Araliaceae > Panax > Panax japonicus. The sequence goes on from CM035092.1 coordinate 77,909,159, forward strand.
ACATGACAAAAAAAATATAAATAGGTATGCATGTTACCATTCTTATTCAAATTGCCATTGAATTTGCACCCCACTTTTGTAGAATCATAGTACTACTAGTAAGTAGTAGTAATTTCTATACCGCCCACATTAAAGAATATTGTCATGTGATGGGGATATTTAATAGTAGAATAAAAATCTGGCATCATGCCTAGAAAGCATTCTCTAACCAATAACATCATGTTCGTGTAGGCACCACAACAATATAATTTTTCATTTACAACTAGCTAACACTTCCATATGATACGATGAAATGTTTGGAATTGTCCATGAAATTATAGATATCTTTAGTAAAGAATAAAGGCCATTGTATAGTTTCTTATACTTGATTTAAGTGGTTAAAGTAACAAAAATCAGGTATGCACACACCCAGCCATGAACAGGTAAACATAATTGGATATCAAGAATTAGATACTTCTGATATCGTCTACATTCTGTTTATAGTTCCTCCTTGGAATAATTTTTACAGCCAAAAGAGGTTCATACATCTCCAGTTACTGAATAAAGACACTGTTTTAGTAACTTTCAGCCCTAGAACAATACTTTGCATTTCCCTTACCCTTTTATCTTTTTACTCGAACCCCATAGACAACAAACAAACAAACAAACAATAAACATTAGTAAAAGATAAAAATGTGAAGAAAACGGAGTTGCAAAATGCCTCTAATGCACACACATCCATCCTGCTCTAGGTCAATAAATATCATCATGAATTGCTACTTGCTAGAATAAGTAGCTTACTGTAACTGGGATCAGAACTGAGTTCAGTTGCGGACAAGTTAGGATGCCGGTGTTTATTGCTCAGTTCGCACCAACATGAACAACTATATCCAGACCAACCGCTTCCTTTTCTTCTGCTTCAGATTTTGATTGACCATTCTGGGGTTTCGTATTTGTATTACTGCCTCCCGATGCATTATGAGTAACAGTCCTTGCAGGAGGCATGTCATGGCTATGTTGTCCCTCATATGTGGTTATAACCACTTTTGGATCATGGTATGCCCTCTCCACATGTTTCTTAACAGGGCAACCAGTGCTCGAGCACCTATAGTAACTCCTAAATAACATTAACAGAAAGAAGTGTTATCATATGCCAGAAATTTACAAAGCTAGTGTAGACAGATGTGTATAGAATTACAACCACCGTCTTCCAAAGAATGTCATAATTCTCGTGCAGATTAAGAAACTTGTTTATTGTACATCAATGTCTTAGTTTATGACACAATTTCAGATATCACCTCCAACATGAGCCTATGCACTTGTACTTGCAGGGGTTCACATTGAAAATATAATCTTTGCACACTAATATCGCTTACATTTTGCAAAAAATGGCTCACTTTTTAACGGAAGTATAACAGAATTGCGACATCCTTTGCAGGATGCAAGGGATAAGTACTGAGATAATAAGGAATAATGGCGAGCACAACTAGTGTTTGCGACTGTATATAAGGATTAACAGGGATATATTGGAATTGAGTTGCTGCAATCTAGAAATTTTTCTTCAGTAAGACGTCATCACAAAGATGCAGGAAATTCAATCTATGAACAGACTAATAGAATCATAGCAATGCCAAATATAGCTGCTTGGGTGAACGAAGCTAAGCAATATACAGGAAGTCTGAATGAGTGAATTTCTATCCAGTCCAATGAAATCAGCTCATAGCAAAGTTTCTATAAGGGTAACTTTAATTTTAAGAAGATACAGTACCACTCAGATAGGCATTGCATGCATATCAAAGAAGAATTAGAATAGAAAAAAAGTTGTTGCTGGGCATGAGCACTGAAATTTATATACCTTGGATTTGGATTGCCTTTCACTAATTTCTGTCCATACTTGCGCCAGCGATAGCCGTCATTCACTATATCAACCAGACTAGTGGTCTTGACAACAAGCCTAGATTCATCATTTATTGTATTTGCCAAAGCCAAAGTATCAACAGTAGAAATGTCTCTCTTCCTGTTGCCAGTAAAAAAAATCACAGTTTAACAACATATTAACATGTTAGCCCAGGGCATGCTTTGACATAGCAAAATATTACGAGTTTGCGAATATACTGTCTCTTAAAGTCTGGATCTTCATCATGATCAACCTCATCTCTTGTTTTAATTGATTCTGGAGCTGCACCCTCCATAACATCAACACTTGTTTCAACAGTTGAGATCTTAGGGTCCTCTATTGGCACAATCTGATGGGATGCTCTATTATGAACATTGGATGATTCATCTGCAAATACAGGTCACCAAAAAAGTCAAGAATCTTATTGGTTAACATGAACCAGATAACAGCAATAGACTTCATCACTTACCTTCACTTTTGGTCAAGGAAGGTTTATTTGGTCTTCTTGCCTGGATAGACACAGCTGTTTGGGAACTCTGTTGAGGTTTGGGATGTTCATGCTTCCCCCGGTAATTAATATTTGTAATATTCCCCTCATGTGACCTTTCCACTTGCTTTTTTGATGGACAATTAGGAAATGTACATTTGTAATAGCTTCGAATGAATTGATTTCCTCTAACAAGTTTCTGCCCATATTTTCGCCAGTTATATCCATCTTCTGATGGTTTTTCAGGTATTTTACTAAGAGTGTTTCCTTCTTGAACAGACTGTAATGCAGGAACCATGATGTCAGGGTTCCGTCGCAGGGGTAATTTTCCCAAAACTTTTTCTGGCCTAATGGATAAAGAGAATTTTTCTTGATCATATTGTGTTGTGGGGATCCTAATACCAGGATGCAGATCTAGCACATTTTCAGGTATAAAAGGAAGACTTCTTCCATCCTGATTGGTTTCTGATGCTAGGATACTAGTATTAGGGCTCTGTGTCTGCTCAATGTTTTCCAACTCTTTCTTAGGTACTGTGGAGAGAGAGCTTCCTTCTTGACAGGATTGTGCTGTATGGGTGCCACTATCAGGGCTCTGTCTCTGATGCAAATTATCCAGCTCTGTCTCACGTAGTATAGAAACAGAGCTTCCTTCTTGGTTCGATGTCTCACGAAGTGTAGAAACAGAGCTTCTTTCTTGGTTCGATTGTGATGAATCTATCACACCATCAGGGCTCTGTACCGGCTTAAGATTATATGGCACCTTTTCCGACATAACTGGGAGAGTGCTGCTTTCTAGACTAAATTGTTATGACGGTGGTACAGTGGAAGGGATCTCTCTCTGCAGCAGTTCACGTGGCTCTTTATCAAGTAATACAAGCGGGCTTCCTTTTTCGTTGGAGACTGAGTCATGAAACCCAGCAACGGAGTTCTTTCTCTGCTGCAATTATCAGTAGAAATTTCATTGGACAAACCTTCCCTTGAAGTAGCCATGTGAATTTGAACTATTGAACTAATAACAGATAGAATAAGTTCATGCCAGGGAACCATTATCTTGACATGTTAATTTGGAGGTAAAGGTTATACCAGAACTAACTTGAAACTTTGACACATGATTCATGTTACAAGTTGTTCCATATAGAACCCTAAGGAAATTACAAAAATGTAAATACTGAAAAATCCCAAAAATTTGAAGTTATATGAGATTCAAATAGTTTGAATTAATGAAATATCTTGGAAGCAGTATGGAAAAAAGTGGATATGAAGTTATGTATTAAGGGTGAAAATTAACTTTGGACACACACATCATTCTTTCTTTTTCATTATTCCTGCCAATTGAAGAGAGCCTCAATTTGAGGGGGAATATTGGAGATAAAATATTTTCCTTTTCAAGTTTGGTTTGAATCTTTTTGGTTTTGAGATTATGTTTTGTAACAAGTTGTAAATCATAATATAAGACTCTCAGCTTGAGGGTGTGTTAGTATTATTCTAATAGCATGATTTGGGAGATTGCATGATTAAAGGGAGATTGTATGATTAAGGGATGATTTATTTACTATCCAAATGTACTGCAGCTCTAAGCATATATAAAGGCTCTCTATTGTACATTGTAAGATATATAATAGAAAACATCTTCTCTTCTCTATTTCTCCACAGGATGTATAGGAAAAGTCGACGTGGGGCCCAGAAAGTAGCCATGTGGAAAGATTTGTACCAATCCTGGAAGAGAAAGATATCCCCTTATACGACACAACAGCGGACAGCCATGCTAAGTGGTTAATTAATAAGTTTCAGTATTTCAAAAGTGTACAGTTTAGAGGCTTCTAAGGTCATCAGAAGGTTGGTGTTGATTGGGAGTGAAGACGGATCACCACTCAAAGATGTAGAGAACAGTCAAGTTGCAGTCCAAAAGCATCAGAGATGGCTATTCAAATGGTACTCCAAAGTTATTAGATACAAAGCGATGATGTAAGACTAAGCCAAGCAAGAAGCTACTAGAGGTTATTATCAAGTAAAACAGCCATGATGAATAAAGGCAAATACAGTCTGCTGAACTGCCATCATTTCACAGGCTCTGGCCACAACTATATGAAGTTTGAAGAGTGAAAACTACTGTGGAATTTAACACGCAACAAAATACGACCTAAACATAACTAACTCGAGCTGTTATTGTCAATATCTCACATATGCCACACTTTAGGATTTGGAGATTCTTCTATCTTACCAATTTTCCTTATCATGTACCAATTGATCAACAAACCTTTTTATTTCCATTCATCTTTTAAAAAGGGGGGGGGGGGGGTTATACCTTTCTTTGCAGCTATTGGTCTTATGTATCCGTAAAACTTGGTTTACAGAATTAGCACACTTGGAAGTTGGAATCTAAGTTGGTTTTTAGAGGTGGAACACACCATTGCTGTCTTAGTATTGCCTAATTGACTAGACGCATGTATGACCGAGCCCAAAACGACGAGAATTCTATTAGAAATCACCCACTCCCAACTTGGTTTCTCTTTCAAATCACTCAAGGACTTTGGCACACCCCACAATAATGTAGAATCTGGCTGACTTGAGTTGAACAGGAAGAGGAAAAGATACGACCAAAGTCGACATGCAAATAGTTTAAAATAAAAGCAAAGCTAAAGTAATACCGTTAAATCATATATGCTCAAACTGGATGTACAACCCTAATATAATGAAAATGAGAACATGGAATTGCATGCATCCATACCGAACCTCAAATATAACAGCAATTTGATAATCACTATTTGACAAATAAATCCATAAAGAGAAAAACTTTACACCTTTAGGCATTCCACAATCTAAATTTCCTTGGAAGATGTAAATCTCCGGGATAGGAGCAATTTACAATTGATCAAAAGAGGTCAAACCCAAGAATGGTTAAACTAGTATCGGCCTACGCAAACAAGCTATTTTTAATATTGCTTTGAATTTGGTTGTCAAAAAAATATTTCCAAGTCCTCCCCCACCCAACAAATTTAGATTCTACCGGGAAAGAGAATGTAAAATGTACTATAAGATAATACCATATAGCTATTGCGGTAAAGAAATATAAAAATAAAAAGACAGAAATAACAATGGGAAACAAAACCAGAACTAATAATAACATCAATCATTTCTTATCTTTTTTGACTTTCCCAATGTTCTCAACTGAAAGCCAACAGGGAAAAAAGGTGATTTGAACATAGAGAAATTGACGGCCAAAATGAAGAGAGTGAACAAATTAGTACAAGAGTTATAGAAAAATAAAACTAACTTGTAAGACAAATTAATTCAGCTCAAATTTATTATACAGCAGATCAAATGAGTCGTAAGTTAGACACCTATAGAGCAGTAACAATAACGTGGAAGCTTAAACCAAAAAACCCTAACCACTTCAAAATCCAATTCATCCTCATATTAGCAAATAAATAAACAAATAATAAATACCTTACGCTGTTAGTCCGTAATTACAGAAGGAAAGACAATTGGAGCCGTCGACCGCGCCGAAGCTCCGATAAAACTCGCCGGAGAGAGGGTAAGAAGATGAAAATAGCTAAAAATTTGGATTTCTAATTCAGAAGAATTGACTGAGCCAAGCCAAGTACCATGAAAGATCAGTAGAAAAAGAGTGATATTGTACGATGAATTATTATTATTACTCCATTTTTAAGTCTTTAAGGAAGGTGAGGTTGGTTTGAATGAGTATGTGCACCGTAAGCGTGAGCCGTTGGATGGCTTGTCTGGTGGGACACTTTCTCTCTCCTCTCACGTGGAAAGCCTGGTCTCTGTGAAAAAGAAGAAGAAGAAGAATGACCGGTCATGCCCCTGCCCCACCACAAATCCTAAACGTTGTCGTCTTCTTGTTGCCTGCAGCCTATTATATAAATACAGAGAAAATAAACAACAAAATTTCAATGCAGTCGTACCAAAATTATAAGGCAAAAAGCACTTTTTGACCACTGTGGTTATAGTGATTTAACGAAATAGCCATTGTATTTTTAAAATATTTAATTAGCCCACTGTACTTTTTAAAAATATTCAAACAAGTCATTCCGTCTATTTTTTGTAACTGCCGTTAACAAATTGCTTATGTGGCATTTAAAAAACAAAATAAAAATGACAAATTGCTTACGTGGCTTTTAAAAACAGATTTGTTAAAAATTTTAAAAACAGATTTTTTTAAAAAAATAGAATTTATTTTAAACAGATTTGTTAAAATTTAAAAAAATAGATTTTTTTTAAAAAAATAGATTTTTAAAAAAACAGAATTTGTTAAAAAAAGAATTTTTTAAAAAAATATAATTTTTTTAAAAAATAGAATTTTTTTTAAAACCAGAATTTATTAAAAAACAGATTTTTTTTAAAAATATAATTATTTTTAAAAAACAGAATTTTTTTAAAATATAAAATTATACAGATTTTTTTTAAATATAATTATATAGATTTTTAAAAAATAGTTTTTTTAAAAATATAATTATACAGATTTTTTGAAAACATAATTTTTTTAAAAAAAGGGATTTTTAAAAAATAGAATTATTTTTAAAAAATAGAATTTTTTTAAAAACAGATTTTTTTTTAAAAACAGAATTTTTTTAAAAACGGATTTTTTTTAAAAAATAATTATTTTTAAAAAACAGAATTTTTTTTAAAAATAGAATTTGTTTTAAAAGCATAATTTGTTTTTCAAAAACGGTTTTTTAAAAAAAACAATTTTTTTTAAAAATATGTTTTTTTAACAAATTCTGCTTTTAAAACAAATTCTATTTTTTAAAAATAATTATATTTTTTTTAAAAATCCATTTTTAAAAAAATTGGTTTTTTTAAAAAATTATGTTTTTTAAAAAATCTATTTTTAACAAATCTGTTTTTTTTTAAAAAATTTTAAAATTTTATTTTTTTTAAATTTTTTTTAACAAATCTGTTTTTAAAAATCTGTTTTAACAAATTTGTTTTAATTTTTTTTTAACAAATATGTTTTTTAAAATTTTAACAAATCTGTTTTTAAAATTTTTATTTTTTTTAAAAAAATGTTTTTTAAAAATTTCTATAATTATATTTTTAAAAAAATCCGTATAATTCTATTTTAAAAAAAATCTATTTTTTAAAAATAATTATATATTTTTTTAAAATCCGTTTTTTAAAAAAAAAAATTTTTAAAAAAATTTATGTTTTTAAAAAAAAATTAGTTTTTTAAAAATAATTATATTTTTTTAAAAATCCATTTTTTAATAAATTCTGTTTTTAAAAAAAATCTATTTTAAAAAAAATCTATTTTTTAAAATAATTCTGTTTTTAACAAATTCTGTTTTTAAAAAAAATTATATTTTTTAAAAAATATTCTATTTTTTAAAATTTTAACAAATCTGTTTAAAAAAAATTCTATTTTTTTAAAAAAATCTATTTTTAAAAATTTTAACAAAACTCTTTTTAAAAGCCACGTAAGCAATTTGTCATTTTTTAATTTGTTTTTTAAATGCCACGTAAGCAATTTGTTAACGGCAGTTACAAAAAATAAACGGAATGACCTGTTTGAACATTTTTAAAAAGTACAATGGGCTAATTGAATATTTTAAAAGTACAATGGCTATTTCGTTAAATCACTATAACCACAGTGGTAAAAGGTGCTTTTTGCCAAAATTATAAAGAGTAGAGATAAATTGGCAGCGCAATGTATTATTAAAATAAAAATAATTTTGTTATATATCATGATTTTAATATTACTATTCACATAAATATTTCAGTGGATAAAACTTTAACCTAATTATAAAAATAATAAAGTTATGGACATAAATTATACATAAAAAGTGTGCGTGCGTAAATCACCGTATAAAAAAAATAAAAAATTTATATATTTTTATTTGTATACAATACATAAATTCTATAATTGATACATAATTTTTTATTTAAATTTATACACTTAATATTATTATTCATTATAAAACACTTGCTTACCAAAAATGTAATGACAAGTGCGTAGTAATTCAGTTCGTTGGCTTATTTTTTATCATTTTCATTTGTTAATTTTTATGAGTTTATTACCGTAAAAATTTTAATTATTTTTTAATGAGTGCTTAATAATCAATAAATACAAGAATATATTAAAATTTAAGTATTAGACCAAAAGTAATAATAATTTAATGGCATAAAAATATAAAATTATGATATAAGAAAAAAAAATTACTCCAACCTCACTGTCATTGGAGCTTGAAACTATTTTTATATTTTTTAAAATTGCTTTATTCGTTTTCCTTTTCTGATGTGCTCAAATTATACCTTTTTATGATTATGTTCATGATGATTCTCTGTTTATTTTAAGGACTAGTCCTTCTAGTTGGATCGTCAACTTCCGACCCGTCCATTTTTAAATTTTTATTTTTTTTGTTTTGACTCTTAAAAAATATATAATATTTATTCTAGTTAAAAAAATTTCCGAATTCAATGATTTAAATGTAATTTGAATACATATAAAAAATAATATTACACATAATAATTTTTTATAGAATCCAATAATTTAAGTGTAATTTAGATACATATTGTTAACGTCAATATCTTCTACAACGTCTCAATCACTTAAGACGTCCTGATATTGCACAGTAAACATGATCAACACCAAAAGCTTGACGGCTTCGACCGTCGGGGGATAGCTTAGGCGTGAGAGTCAATACCAATGTTCACAAGGGTTAACAATGGAGGATAATAATATCTAGTGTATTGAGAGAGAGCCTTCTCGGTTGAATATGTGTACCTTTTCTTGAAGACTTCCTTGCTAGGTTATACTCTCTTGCCCGGTTTACCGTGTCACCCACTACTGTCTAACACAGCCCCCCACTCCTCAGTGATTTCTGCCGACTGCATGCAGGTTGTCACCTTTTTCATGCACTGTTTATACCGCCGGCCGGTTATAATCCCATCCACATTAATGCATTGCAGTTACAACTATCAACAGCCTTCCTTTTTCATCATTACAAGTCAAAGATAGAGATATTAAAATATCTAATGGGTCGATCCGCTGATCCGACCCGATCTTAAAAGGGCCCAACAGGAATAATATAATGATCAAGCCCAGTAACTTTAAGACTCAATAATGAGGACCCAGTGGACTAATCAAATAAGTAGGCCCAATTTACTCGGCCCAATGGGAGAAATATCATGACCCATTTGGTCATATAATTGATAGCAACTATGACAAAACTGACTTGACCTTTAGCTTTCGGCAATAGACCCAGTATATCTACCCCCTAGACAGCAAAGGGTATAGGAGATAAGATCAAGTATAGCTCTTCTGGTGGCTGATGTGGGATCAGACTGTTGAGTTGACATTTTCACACTTCTTTACATACTCCGTAGCTTCTTTAAAGATTGTAGGCCAGTAGTACCCCTGCCGAAGCACTTTGTAGGCTAATGACTTAGCAGCCATATGGTCACCACAAATGCCCTCGTGAACCTCCCGAAGAGCATATTCAGCTTCGGACGGGACCAAACAGTTCAACAATGGTGACGAAAATGCCCTTCGATAAAGATCTCCATCAATAAGGACGAAGTTGGCACTCTTGTACTTGATTTTCTTTGCCAGCATCTGATCCGAAGGAAAGATGCCATCTGCCAGATATTCAATGTAGGGAGTCATCCAACAGGTGGAACGTTCAATGCACATCACGGCTTCATGCTGAATACTCGGCTGCTACAAAACCTCCAAATAAACCGACCCGTTAAAAACATCCTCATCCGTAGTGGCCAGCTTCGACAATGCATCGACAATGGAATTGTTGTTACGCTCTATGCCCTGAAACTCATAAAAGGCGAAGTACTGAAGCCGGTCTTTCAACTCTGCCAAATACTTGATCATCCTCCTCCCACGAGCTTCATAATCTCCTGACAACTGCTTGACGACCAACTGAGAGTCACTGTAAATGATCAGCTTCTGAACTTCTAGACTCTTCGCCAGTCAAACTCCTGCTAGCACTGCTTCGTACTCGGCCTCGTTGTTCGTTGCTTTGAACCTAAATCTGATGGCCTGCTGCACTTTGAATCCCTCTGGACTTGTCAAAATAATTCTTGCCCCACTGACATTCACAGTAGAAGACCCATCCGCATACAGCGTCCATGAATTCTGGCTATGCTGAAGAACTGCAACTGTTCGATCAGACGTCTCAGCTTCTGGCCGCTCAGCATCTGCTTCGGAGAACGAGCATTCCACCATGAAATCGGCCAAGGCTTGCCATTTGATAGCAGTTCGGGGCTGATATTCAATAAAAAATTGGGATAATTCCATCGTCCATGTTGCTAGTCTCCCCGAAACTTCTGGCTTGTTCATCACCTTCTTCAGCGGTTGATCCGTGTAGACGACCAGGAGCCGACCTTGAAAATATTGTTGAAGCTTTCGACTAGCAATTATCAAAGCAAAGGCAAATTTTTCAATATTTGGATACCTGGTTTCGGCGTCTCTTAGGACATGGCTGACATAATAAACCGAATGCTGCTTCCCACTGACCTCCCGAACCAGCACCGCTCCAACTGCCAACGAACTAGCTGCCAGATATAAATACAAGGTCTCAGTCGGAGCAGGTTTCACTAATAAAGGAGCCGAAGACAAATATGTCTTTATGCCTCGGAATGCGTCTTTACACTCTGAAGTCCACTGGAACGTCTTTGCATTCTTCGGTCCCTTCAGTGTATCGAAGAATGACAAGTATCTTTCTGCAGATTTGGACATAAACCTCCTCAAAGCTGCAATCTTACCAGCCAGACGTTGAACGTCTTTGAACGATTGAGGAGTCTTCCTGTCGATAATAGCCTGGATCTTCTCCGGATTGGCCTCAATGCCCCTTTGACTGACCAGATAACCCAGAAACTTCCCTGCACTGAGCCCGAAGGTACACTTTGCAGGATTGAGCCTCAACTTGTGATGACGGACAGTCTGAAAGCATTCCTCCAGATCATCCAAGTGCTTCTGAACATTCATGCTCTTCATGATCATATCATCCACGTACACCTCCATGTTCCTCTCCAGCTACCTCTCGAAGATGAAGTTCATCATTCTTTGGTAGGTGGTTCCAGCATTTATCAGGCCAAAGGTCATCTTCTTATAGGCATACACCTAACGGTGTATGATGAAAGCTGTCTTCGGAATGTCTCCCTTGCACATGGAGATTTGATGATAACCTGAAAAAGCATCCATAAAATTTAGTAATGCATACCCCGAAGTGGCATCGATGAGCTGATCAATATGGGGCAAAGGATAGAAGTCCTTCGGACAGGCTTTGTTCAGGTCCGTGTAGTCGATGCAAACCCGCCACTTTCCATTCTGCTTCTGCACCAACACCACATTAGCCATCCACTCTGGGTAGTCGATCTCAAAGATGAAGTCGGCAGCTATCAGCTTCGCGATCTCCTCATCAATGATCCTCTGACGCTCAGGTGCAAATATCCGTCTTTTCTGTCAAACTGGCTTCTTCGAAGGATCTACATTCAGTCGGAGCTCGACAATCTTTCAGCTGATTCCCGGTATGTCTTGTGGCTCCCATACAAAGATATCCACATAGCAGTGAAGTAGTTCCATAAGGTTTGTCCGGAGAGGCTCCAGTAGACCAGAACCAATCTTTACTGTTTTGTCTTTCTTTCCGAGGACCAGCTCCATCTCCTTTGTCTCTCCTGCAGGAACAACCAATGGCTCCGAACTGCTTTCATTGAAAGGCTCGATCTCAATTGTTATGGTTTATTTTTGCTTATTGACACCTACTCCCGAAGCGATCACAGAATTCCTATAACATCGTTTGGCCATATTCAAGTCCCCTGCTACCTCTCCAACTCCATGGGTCGTGGGGAACTTGATTTTAAAATGAGGGATGGATGTGTCTGCTTGGAGAGCAGCCAAGGTAGGTCTTCCCAGTATGGCGTTGTAGGCCGAATCTACATGCACAACATAAAATTTATATGTTATTTCTACCTGTTGTGGAGCAGTACCGAAGATGACCAGTAGCTCAATAATTCCTGCCACTTTGACTGTATCGTTGCTAAAGTCGTATAGGGGAGCCTCCTGTCTAACCTCCATCTTTTGCCCATCAAGATGCATCCTCTGATAAGCATGAGCATATAGAATGTCCATAGAAGATCCGTTGTCTATCATCATACGTTTCACATCCACTGAACCTACTTGTGCAGTGATCACCAGTGCCCCTTCATGAGGTTCGATGGGCTCCGAAGGATAATCTGCATCGGTGAAAGATATAACAGTCCCTGGGAACGGTCTGTCTATCTTCGAGGGAACACCCGCCACGGACATGGCCGAATCCAGATATCCTCTTCTCTTCTTCCCTACCAATTTCCCTACCGTCCCACCGATTATTACATCAACGACGTGCCTTGGTGGTGGTGTTGGAGCATTTTGGACGGGTGGAACCGTTTGAATTGTCTGAACAGTACGGTCAACATTCTGCTGATCCTGTTGATCCCTCCCGGCCACAAATTGAACCAGTAAACCGCTCTGAACCTTCCTCTCCACGAAGTCCTTCAAATTGCAACACTCATTAGTGTCGTGACCTGCGGCTTGATGATAGTCACAATACTTTCGAGCTTTGCCCTGTCCTGTCTTATAGTTATCACGAGGCAGTTCAAAGAACGGCTGGCCTCTGATTTGATCCAAAATCACCGACCTATCCGTATTCAGTTTGGTGTAAACCTTATTCACCTTCGGGGTGGGAACAGGTGTGTGATGAGTGTGTTTTATATACACAAATTAGGTACTTTTGAGTTTGATAATTTGTAAATCCTAAGCTAGTTTGTTTGGTTTTTATGTGTTTTCATTGTATTGTTGTGTAATATAGTTTTATATTGCTTTTATGTATAGTTGTATTAGTTTTATGTGTTTTTACTTTGTTTTGTAGGAATTGGATGGAATGTCATTTGGGTCGATGGTTGGAATCGCCAAATTCGCATTTTCGGTTTGCCATTGACGTAGCAGTCCCGTAAAGCCCAATTTTAGCCATGATCCGGTCATTATCTGTCCAAACTTCAAGAATGGAAGTTGTAGATCAACGTCTCCTCTTTCCGGATCATCTTGAATCGCCTCAATCGGAGTTCGGATACGAGAGTTATGGCCATTTTCCCAACGGGTGTCAAATCTGGAAACTACCAACTGCTATTTGCATAACAGTCACTTCAAGGCCAATTTGAGCATTGATCTAGCCATTATTTCGAAGAACTCAAAGAATTAAAGTTGTAGATCTACTTCTCCTCTTTCCGGATCATCTTGAATCGCTTCAATCGGAGTTCGTATGAAGAAGTTATGGCCATTTTCCCAACAGATGTCCGAGCAGAAAATGCCCTGGCGCCGCAGCGCGAGTTGCTAGTGTATTTGTGGCGCCGCGGCGCCACTTAGCAGTACCCCAGCCCCTTTACCCGCGCCGCAGCGCCCCGTTCAAGCCAAATCATGGCGCCGCAGCGCCAGACACGGATTTTGGACAGATTTTGGCTATTAAATGCTCAACCTAATGACCCAAAACATCAATCCTTCACTTCTACTTGCAACCTAGAGGAGAAATAGAGAGAAGTGGTGGCTTGGAGAAGAGGGAGGCCATGGCTCTTGGCCATGGTTCTTCAAGAGCTTCAAGGAGCATCAATGGTGGGAGCTTCAACAACATCAATGGAAGAGCTTCAACCAACAACTAAGGGAAGCCATCATTTCTTTCTTCCTTTTTCCTCTAGTGGCTAGAACTCATTCTTGGGGATCTAGTGCAAACATTTGTAACACCTATGGAGGCAAGGAATTGAATTAAACTTCTAGCTTTTCTTTGATACTTGTATGATACATTGGATGATTACCTAATATTTGGAATAGTTTGATTTATTTATTATGAATTAAACTTCTAATTTGCTTTCTTTTTGATTGGTGTCATGCAAATTGGTTCTTTATGTGATTATGTATATGCATAATTTATGTATTGTCAATTCATAGTGGCCGCCATGATCATAAAAAGAGTTAAGAGATTTGAACAAAGTGATGCACGCCAAGTGTTTGACAAAATGCTTGTGTGTGAATATTGTGTTCTTAGCTCTTTATCTATCTATCTATGTTATGTTTTTCTGTTATTTTGATTAATTATAATCATAATTTATCGTTTCAATTAAATGTTTAAATAAGACTGAGGCGATATAAAGTCAGTACTTGATAGATATTAGTGATAATTCCTCGTGGGTTCGACAACTCTCTTATCATTATATTACTTGTTGACCGCGTATACTTGCGCGTGTTTATCGGTTGCGAAATCGACCAACAAGTTTTTGGCGCCGTTACCGGGGAATTATTATTCTAATATTTTCCAATATTGATTTCAATCAATGTAGTCTTAATTTGAATGTATATTTATCTGTTATTTGTTTGATCTTTATTTTCACGTGTTTTTCGATTACGATAAATAGGCTGACAAGACTGTATGTAAATGCAGCTCTTGTGCAAGACTTGGCGTAAGCTGGGGCCTTACAGTTCTATTTATTGTTATCATTTGTGAGATTGGATTGACAAGACTGTATGTAAATACAGCTCTTGTGAAAGACTTGGCGTAAGCTGGGGCCTTACATTTTTATTTTGCATGACACATTTTTATTAAACTTGTATTTCTATTTTAAATAAAGTCGGGCCGAAGACTATAAACCAAGCGCTTGTTGGGAGGCAACCCAAAGTGTAAAGTTTTGTGTTTCTTTCAGATACCGAGTATCGCGCAACAAGTTTGGCACTCCCGACTTGGAGGACTTGGAGGAAGATGTCGATGACGATTAACATATATTCTCAGGGAAGTCCTCTAGTTTTAATTTTATCTATCTTTACATTGAGGACAATGTTCTTCTTAAGTTTGGGGGTACTTGTGATATTCTTGGTACTTGAGTTGGTATTATATTATTATGTTAGTTATTTGGATGTTTTTATGTTTAGTAGTGCATATTAGTTAAAATTTTGAAAATTTTACATTTTATGTTATATCTTAGCAAATAGTAGACGTCGGTTGCGGAAGGCGACAACTGATAAATGATCACGGAAGTTCTTTGCATTGAATTCTTTTATTGCATTTAGTAAGGATATTGTCAGTTTCAAGTTTGGGGGTCTTCTACGTTTTGTTTTGATATGTTTTATTTTATTTTATTTTGTGGGCTTAATTGCATTTCTAGTATAGGTTATCTCTTGAGCATTGATTTAATTTGAATTGAGCTATAATATATGATCAGGCAAATGATTGTTAAGGTTATAACTCATGAAAAATGGATAAATATTGCTTAGTTTGGGTGATTGACTTATTGTTGGTTATTGCTTTGCTTATGACTCCTACTTTTGAGCACTCATCCATTTGTAATGAACTAGTTGTATGCTTAGAGAAGGCTTATATGACCGAATGCTTATGAGAGATATCAATAAACTCTAGAACTCGTTTAAATATCACTCGAAGCAATATACTTAGGTTTGATTAATTGGTCATGGTGGGTTGAGATGGAGCGTAAAACGCACTCACTCATAAACACATACTTAAGGGAGATAGAGCGTAAAACGCACTCACCTATGAAAAAAAAAGAAATAAAAATATATCAAGAATCTTGCGGTGGGTTGAGATGGAGCGTAAAACGCACTCGCCCATAAAAGCAGACTTAGGGTGAGATGGAGCGTAAAATGCACTCACCTATGAAAAAAAAAGAAATAAAAATATATCGAGAATATTGCGGTGGGTTGAGATGGAGCGTAAAACGCACTCGCCCATAAAAGCGGACTTAGGGTAAGATGGAGCATAAAATGCACTCACCTAAGAGTCCTTTGATATCAAATTTTTGGAATGTTTGATTTGTCTACAATTGCGATGAGTGATGTGTTAAGCATGTAGTTTTTGAAGTTTATTTCTTTCATAAGGTAATATGGTTGCATAAGCTAATCCGAGCTATAATTGGTTTAGTGTAAATGGATACACACACACACACACAGAAATGATCTAAAGCAAGGTATGACTAACAAGCAAGTTGAAATCCTAGACGTTGTGACATTTTGAAAGTTTTCTAGAGTTATCATGTTTTGATATCTTTAAGACCATTGTTCAAACTTATTGATTCATTGCTCAAGTAGTTGATTGTTAGAATTTATTTTTATAGTTTTTGTTCTTAGTGTTTTGCTTGAGGACAAGCAAAGATTCAAGTTTGGGGGTATTTGATGAGTGTGTTTTATATACACAAATTAGGTACTTTTGAGTTTGATAATTTGTAAATCCTAAGCTAGTTTGTTTGGTTTTTATGTGTTTTCATTGTATTGTTGTGTAATATAGTTTTATATTGCTTTTATGTATAGTTGTATTAGTTTTATGTGTTTTTACTTTGTTTTGTAGGAATTGGATGGAATGTCATTTGGGTCGATGGTTGGAATCGCCAAATTCGCATTTTCGGTTTGCCATTGACGTAGCAGTCCCGTAAAGCCCAATTTTAGCCATGATCCGGTCATTATCTGTCCAAACTTCAAGAATGGAAGTTGTAGATCAACGTCTCCTCTTTCCGGATCATCTTGAATCGCCTCAATCGGAGTTCGGATACGAGAGTTATGGCCATTTTCCCAACGGGTGTCAAATCTGGAAACTACCAACTGCTATTTGCATAACAGTCACTTCAAGGCCAATTTGAGCATTGATCTAGCCATTATTTCGAAGAACTCAAAGAATTAAAGTTGTAGATCTACTTCTCCTCTTTCCGGATCATCTTGAATCACTTCAATCGGAGTTCGTATGAAGAAGTTATGGCCATTTTCCCAACAGATGTCCGAGCAGAAAATGCCCTGGCGCCGCAGCGCGAGTTGCTAGTGTATTTGTGGCGCCGCGGCGCCACTTAGCAGTACCCCAGCCCCTTTACCCGCGCCGCAGCGCCCCGTTCAAGCCAAATCATGGCGCCGCAGCGCCAGACACGGATTTTGGACAGATTTTGGCTATTAAATGCTCAACCTAATGACCCAAAACATCAATCCTTCACTTCTACTTGCAACCTAGAGGAGAAATAGAGAGAAGTGGTGGCTTGGAGAAGAGGGAGGCCATGGCTCTTGGCCATGGTTCTTCAAGAGCTTCAAGGAGCATCAATGGTGGGAGCTTCAACAACATCAATGGAAGAGCTTCAACCAACAACTAAGGGAAGCCATCATTTCTTTCTTCCTTTTTCCTCTAGTGGCTAGAACTCATTCTTGGGGATCTAGTGCAAACATTTGTAACACCTATGGAGGCAAGGAATTGAATTAAACTTCTAGCTTTTCTTTGATACTTGTATGATACATTGGATGATTACCTAATATTTGGAATAGTTTGATTTATTTATTATGAATTAAACTTCTAATTTGCTTTCTTTTTGATTGGTGTCATGCAAATTGGTTCTTTATGTGATTATGTATATGCATAATTTATGTATTGTCAATTCATAGTGGCCGCCATGATCATAAAAAGAGTTAAGAGATTTGAACAAAGTGATGCACGCCA
This sequence comes from Panax japonicus, assembly GCA_020205505.1. NCBI lineage: Eukaryota > Viridiplantae > Streptophyta > Magnoliopsida > Apiales > Araliaceae > Panax > Panax japonicus. Next base: position 77,927,001 of record CM035092.1, read on the forward strand.
AGTGTTTGACAAAATGCTTGTGTGTGGATATTGTGTTCTTAGCTCTTTATCTATCTATCTATGTTATGTTTTTCTGTTATTTTGATTAATTATAATCATAATTTATCGTTTCAATTAAATGTTTAAATAAGACTGAGGCGATATAAAGTCAGTACTTGATAGATATTAGTGATAATTCCTCGTGGGTTCGACAACTCTCTTATCATTATATTACTTGTTGACCGCGTATACTTGCGCGTGTTTATCGGTTGCGAAATCGACCAACAGTGTGCGACTAATTTCTTGTCGCCACGAGTTGTTATACTTCTTCGAACTGCCCTCTAGCCTATCATTGTACCCTCCAGCCTTCTTCTGATCGCCTTCAACTTTTGGAACATCTGCCTCCTTCACTCGGTCTGAAGAAGGACGTTTCAGGCTATTTATAGCCTGCTCTACCATAATGTAGCCTTCTGCTTTATCAAAAGCTTCGGCTAAGCTCTTCGGATGGTGAAACATCAGCTTCTTCACCAGTTTCTCAGACTTCACCAGATCCAGGCCGTTTTGGAACAACCCTACAGCCTGAAGATCATTAAGATCGAACACCTGACCAACTGTCTCTCTAAACCTCTTCACATACTGACATAAAGATTCATTAGTGAACTGTCGGACCTGTGCCAAAGAACCTGTAGGCTTCCATCTTCTCCGGTTGATCCCAAAACGAGCATGGAACTTGTCACAAAGTTCGGTCCTTGAAGATACTGAATCCGCTGGCAAAGTCCCCATCCACTGCCTCATATCCTTCTTTAACGTTGTGACGAACGTATGCACTTAGCAGCATCTGTGAAATCATAATAATCCATCAGCCGGTCGAACGCCTGGCTATGGTCATAAGGGTCCCCAGACCCATCATAACTCTCCATGTGAGGCAACTTCTTGGTGGTGTCTGCCTTCTCCTTAAGAGTGTCTGAGGAAAAACGGGACGCTTTCTTTCCTGGAGTGTTCTTCACCTGTTGCACCTCAGCCAACTGCTTCCGGAGCTCCTTCAATTCCTTCACTAGAAAATCCACACCTTCTGGTTGAGAGGAGACTTCTTTCTCCGGCGACTCCTTCCTTTTTGGAATTGATCGACCATCTCTAACGGAAACCACCGCCCTCAATGGGCTTCTGGATTTGCTTCGGCGTGTGGCCCTGTCATCATGGTGAGAGTGCTCATGACGCTGCTCTCCCATTCTACTTTTTGGCGCGACCTCCCTCGACCTACTCCTCTGTCTGCCACCATCTCAACCTCGAGAACCAACGACGACAAGTGCTCTCTTCGATGCCTCAGGAGTTCTGCTCCTTGATCTCCTTCGGTCATGGGAACGGCCTCGAGATACATGCACGGAATGCTCTGGTTCCTTCCCCTCTCGTCGTGGTACCTCCTTATGCCGGCTACGCCTCTTGGACTAGACATAAGTGGACGCCTCATTCTTCAGATCGGTCATCCGAAGCATTTGTACAGCTATATCTTCTCTCTGCTTTAGAAGAACTTCCAAAGCTTTATCTGCCTCTTCGGCCATCTTTGTCAACTTGGCAGTTCTGTCATCTCGACCACTTCGGTGGTGCGTTTTAGGCGGAGAACCCTCCACCTGCCTCCGATCCTGATCACGGTCTTTGTCATCAACAAACATCAACCTCCGTCTGGCCCCACCATGAGCTCTCGAACGAGAACCCTTGGAAATATGCTTGGAAGCAGTGCTCTCACTCTCATGAGCACTCTTCGAAGGACCCAGACGATCCTTGACAGAAATGTGCTGGAAAGACGAGCTAACAGCCCTCGGCTGTCCTTCCAGCGTATCTGCTCTACTCCTCACCATCTTCCGACGTAGAACAAATAAATCTTTGTGATTGAAAATTTCAAGACACTAGAACTCGCCCTCCTTCTAGCGCCAATGTTAACGCTAAGATCTTCTGCCACGTCTCAATCACTTAAGACGTCTTGATCCTACACAGTAAACACGATCAACACCAAAAACTTGACGGCTTCGACCGTCGGGGGATAGCTCAGGCGTGAGAGTCAATACCGATGTTCACAAAGGTTAACAATGGAGGATAATAATATCTAGTGTATTGAGAGAGAGCCTTGTTAGTTGAATGTGTGTACCTTTTCTTGAAGACTTCCTTGCTAGGTTATACTCTCTTGCCCGATTTACCGTGCCACTCACTACTGTCTGACACAGCCCCCCACTCCTCAATGATTTTTGCCGACTGCATGCATGCTGTCACCTTTTTTATGCACTGTTTATGCCGTCGGCCGGTTATAATCCTATCCACATTAATGCATTGCAGTTACAACAGTCAACAGCCTTCCTTTTTAATCATTACAAGTCAAAGATAGAGATATTAAAATATCTAATGAGTCAATACACTGATCCGACCCGATCTTAAAAGGGCCCAACATGAATAATATAATGACCAGACCCAATAACTTTAAGACTCAATAATGAGGACTCAATGGATTAATCAAATAAGTAGGGTCAATCTACTCGGTCCAATAAAAAAAATATCATGACCCAACACATAAAAAACAGTATTATGAAAAATATATAATAAATATATTATATGTTGTAATTAAAACTAATGCATGTGTAGATTCAATTGATGTGATTTAAAAAATTATATAACTCTTTGAACAAAAAAGATATATTCGCACATGTATTGATTCGGACTAATAAATAATTAAACCAATGCAATGATTCAGAATGAAACAATTGTATCAATGCAATGGTTGATAAGACCGTTGGATGAACATATCATTTCAAAAAAAAATGTCTCTAATATTTAAATACATTTTCAAAAGGTATTATTGTATCTCTTCCAAAACATAACAATCATTCTAAATTCTTCTTGACGTTCTTAAAAAAATATCATTCTAATATTATTATTATTTTTCCCGCTATAATTTTGCACTAAATTTAATTTTACGCAACAAATTCTAGGACGAATAGTTTTAGCCTTTTAGGTCCTTTTAACACAAACCAACAACTTACTAAAAAACCAAAAATATAAATAAGAATTACAAAATTATATTCGAATTCGATTACAAATCATACTTAAAATTTTTTTTAGTTTTTCTTATAGTTTTTCCTCGTGTATATGGAGGATCCTTCATATAACTTTATTATTCTGATTAAGGTATAAATCAGGTGAAGCTTAATCTCGAGGATTGGGCACCAATCAACTTAAAATTATAAAATCTTTTCTCAGTCATATTTTATAATTTATATTCAAAATTAATTTATTTAGTTTAGCCACAAATTACATTATAAATATATACAAACCTAATAATAATAATAAACATAATAAACCCTAATTATCAATCAATACAAGCATAATAAACCCTAGGACGGAAGGAGGCAAGGATTATGGTATTTATAGGGTAGGTGATTATATCTTGGCCGTTCGATCATAATCTTGGGCTGCTTTGTACTATAAATAAGCCCACGTATGTATAATTGTGTAAATCTGCTTTATTTTCCGGACCCTATAATAAAATAGGCCTTATTTCCAAATCCTAGATTCAAATGAGCCGTTTCCTTACCCAATAAAATACTAGATAAATAAAAAACTAATTATAAAGTAAAATAATCCATAATAATAACAATAATAAATTTGTATACTCTAACGTTCTGTTTATGAGTTTTGAAATGGACAGAAAAAGAAGAAAAAAAATAGACGGAAAATTTAAGATTTTTTTTTCCAATTATTATGTTTCTGAGTTTTTTAATAAACGAAAAAAAAATGGATAGAAAACGTGGCCACTTTTCCTGCCAAAGTTTTTCGTCCAAAATTGGCCTGATTTTAGACGGGAAAAATTGGAATAAGTAATATTTTTATAATTTTTATATTATCCTCAACTTTTAATATAATAAATTTTAAATTACAACTCATGTCCTCAATTTTAAATTTTATATTCTTTTTTATTAAAAACTCATAAACAATACAAAGAAAAATTTTAAATTTTCTATTTTTTTCTTTTCTGTACAAATTTAAGTTTTTTTTTCTGTTCAAAACTCAAAAAGAGAGTGTAAAGGCTGGTTGTTTATTTTTCCAACTGCAAAGGCCTTTTGTTAAGAGACTAGGCCTCAAAGCAGCAGTATCAAGGGTTTAGGCCCAATACTTGCATCAAATTAGCTAGAATACGACCCGCTTCAATAGCTGGGGATTGAGATTAGGATTTTGGACGCGTTTTTCTTACGTATAAACCACCGTCAACTTCCATCATCATCATCATCTCTGATTCAATTCGGCGACTTCGTTCTTCCCAGTTCCCACTCAGTATTCATTACAATAATTAGGTAACCTTTAAGTTCAGAGCCTATCAAAATTTCCTTCTTATTTTCTCTTTCTTTGGGTTATCAATTTTCATTGCAGTTTCGAAAACCCTAACTTCACAAAAAATCTTACCAAACCCTCATCTTTACAAACCATGTTGCTATCACCAGGGCACTCACCGCGCAAACTTTCTTCACCTTCGCCTTCTCTCTCCGAAAACTCCATCATAAACCACAATTCATCATCTTCTTCTTCAATTACTCCCAAAAACCCTAGAAAACGCTCCGCAGTACTTGACGAGGATTCCTATGTAGCTGCAATTGAAAAAATCATTGAGCGGGATTTCTTCCCTGATATCCCCAAGCTACGTGACCGTTTTGATTGGCTAGAAGCTGTCCGGACGGGCGATCCGGTCCAAATTCGCGATGCCCAGTTGAAAATCCTGGAGCGACGAGCTGGAAAGGGCTCAACTTTGGACACCCAAGGTAAAATTCGAACACCCGGGTCGACTTTCTTTAGAAATACTACTCCACTTGAATTAGATAAAACCCCTCTTGTAGAAAGTAATGAGAATTCTGGTGTAATTGAGTCTAATGATGATGGTTCAATTGATGCTAATTTGAGCCTTGATGAATTTTTCCGGAGGTATACCAGTGAGGATAATGATAGTTTTTCTAAACTTATTGAGAAAGTAAATAAGAAGAAGAGGGAGAGATATAGTTTTTTGTTGGAAGGTGAAAAGGAAGATGTTAAGTCGATTGAAGATGTTAAGAGGGACAGGATTACTGATGGTTATGGCACGTCTGATCAGCCCCCGAGTACTTTGGAAGGGTGGAATTATAATGCAAAGAATCTGTTGATGTATCATCCTTCTGATCTGGGTGAAGTGGCATTGACCAAGGAGGAAAAAGACGAGAGGCTTAGGGGGTTGACGAAGGAAATAAGTAGGGCAAATACTCGATTTCATGGGAAAATGATGGATTCCGTGCCTCGGGATGAAGATAATTTAGCAGTGCTATATGCCCCTGTTGTTGGTGCTACTCCGCATCCTTTTTCTTTGTCGGATAGAAATGGGGATAAATTGAAAAAGTATGATCTGGAAGATTTGAGGAAGACCCCAAATCCGTTTTATGTTGAATCGAGTAAGAAAGCGGACAATGGTTATAGCTATGTTAAGACTCCATCCCCAGCACCAGGAGTGGATGAGTCACCATTTATTACGTGGGGAGAAATTGAAGGGACGCCACTGAGATTGGAGCCCGAGGATACCCCATTTGATATTGGTGGTAATGGTAATGGGCCTCAATTTAAAATCCCTTTGCCACCTTCGAGAGATGTCAAAGCTCATTCATTATCAAGGGATGCTGCTCGTAAACTGAGGGAGAGGTCTAAGATGTTTCAGAAACCACCATTGTCCTCACCAGTTAGAAGGGGAAGTGCTAGTCCGAGCGCACGAACTTTGTCTCCTGCTGCTCAGAAGTTTGTTAGGAATGCAATTGCCAAGTCCTCACACTCTGTCAATGTTGATGAATCTCTGCGTGCTAGTTATCGTGGTGCAAGCCCTGGGGTAGGTACTCCAAAAGCTGGAAGGAGCATGTCAAGGTTGGGAAGAGATGATAGCATGATTTCAAGGTCACCTTCCATAAGAGAGGGATCTAATCCGCCTTGGTAATCTGTATCTGTTTCTTTGTTTAGTGATAGTTCCAAAATTTAAGGAATTCCAAAATTTAAGTAATGCTCTTTTAAATGTACAATATGTTGTGTTTGATGACCACAAGGATGGTGAATGCATGATATGATACCCAATAAGATTCAGTAGCAAATTAAATCAGTAATTTTCTGATTTGGATTTTATTGGCCTATCAAAGTAGGAGTGAGCGAAAAACGGATATAACCGAATTACCGAACCGAACCGAAATAATTTAACCGAAATTCTCTGATAATTCGGTTATTTTCAATAGTTCGGTTATACCCGAATTTTGTTACGGTTTTCGGTTAGTTTGTACGGGTATTATTTTTGGGTTATTCGGTTAACCGAATAATCGAACAAATATTTACTCAACTAGTCTACTTAGAATAATAATATGAATCAAATGACAGGAGCCCATCAGCCCACTATAGTAGCCCAAACACAGAGGCCATTCTCATTCTGATTCTCTGAAGTCTGAAGTCTGAACTCTAAAGTGAGAAGTCGTAACTCTAAATCTCATTCTCATTCTCTCAAATTCCCAAACACAGACACACAGTCTACACAGAGGCCAGATCTCAAACCCTCAATTCTCAATCTCTCATATCAAATCAAGATCTCGAACTCTCAATCTCCCTTCGACCGAGTGCCGACGGCATCGCCTCCCTCGACCCCCATCGCCTTCGGTGGCTCTTCATCGGTCATCATCTCGGCCGACGGCATCGCCTCCCTCGACCGGTCGACCCTCATCGCCTCGAATTTTGAAAGTAAGTTCTTATGAGAATTTGGGTCGAGAATGCCACTCTCTTTGCTGATCCCTTTGGGCTTTGAGACTCACTTATTTTCAATATTGGAGTAGCTTTTAAATTCGTAAAGAGGGAGGCTTTGAGAAACTCAGCAATATGTGCAAAAATCAGCTGTTATGTAAATTGTTAGAAGCTTTAACTACTGTTGTGATTTTTGCTTTGTGTGGATATGGTAATATAGCTGGCTTCTGGTTGTTTTAATGCCATAAGGCTGGATCAAAATGGCTAAAGATATATGTACTGTAGGTATGTATATAAACTGCACACTACCTGTTTGATTAAATGATCAAGAAGGGGCTGTTTTGATGTCAAAGCATATTAACTATGAATTTAAGTCCAAATTCGGTTATTACCCGAAATACCGAATTTATAATTCGGTAATTCGGTATTCGGTTATTCGGTTATTACCAAAATTCGGTTATTAGTTCGGATATTGAAAAGAGGAATATTTCGGTTTTCGGTTATAACCGAATAGCCTATTCGATTCGGTTATAACCGAATGATCAGTCCTATATCAAAGAGTTATTTTTTAATCCTTATATTCTTAATTCCTTCGGGATTCATTGAATACTTTTAGATATATTTGGTTTGTTGAGATCTTGTTGCAAGTTGTTTTTGCCTCTTCTATGAGCATTTTTTTTCTCTGTTTAGCCATATATGTTAATGCCAGTAATACACATAAATCCACATCTCAACCGTGACTTAAACTTGCATATTTTTTCTTCCCATGTTTTATGGACTATTTTTGAGTAAGATAAATCTTTAGATATCATTTCACAGATACAGCTTACCTGCTTTTTTTCCTTCACTATTTGACCTTAAAACTGAATGTCGTTCTCTTTGGTTGTCTTATTTATTTCTTAAGCTGAGTCTGTGGCATGGCCAATCTTGTTTGGTATAACTTCTAGTTTATAAGCTACATTAATTGGAGTTCTAATTTCTCCAAAGTTTTTTAATCTATAAAGCTCAAAAAGTGGGTCATGCGAAACGGGAGAAGAAATTAAGAAGTTAGTTATTATTTTGAATGTCTTTTAGAGATAGATATTCAATTTTTATGTAATTATAGATCAAGTAGAATATTCTAGAATATTAATTAAGGTACTTGAGTATTATTAGAACTTCGAAGTAGTTTCCTTTTTAATAGGATTTTCACTTGTGAAATAATTTTCGTTTGTGTGGCACGAGTGATCTACATCCTTGTTCGTATCACTCTTTTCCATGAAGAGCATAGTAGGCACCAATTCGCAGTGACAACGCCTTCCTGCATTGGTTCTCCGGTAATCAAGCAAGAACAAACAATCATTCATCGGAGGGAGCATGGATTGTTTTCCGGTCAAGCATATGGGTGCTCCTTTAAGACCATTGATCGTTGCTCTTTGAACAGACAGAGACGAACACACCATTCCAACGACATTCTCCAAGTTTATGTTTTCTCCAAGTATTCTATTTTCCTTTTTAGTAGTATTATTTTTGTGTTTCTCGACTCGAGTTCATTTAACGAGTCGAGCTCGAGTAAGTTTCCTTGTTCGTTTACAGTTTACACGAACAAGCCGAGTTCGAGTAAAAGCTTGTTCAACACGAGCTCGAACTCGAACTCAATTTTACTCGCTTAAACTCAACTCGTTTAAATGAATCTAGTAACAATAATACTTTTGTACTTATTAATTACAATAATAAAACCTGTTAATCATCACTCAATTACAATATTGCAAAAATAGATATTATTTTAAATATCAGCTTTGATTATCTTAGCATCACTAGCTTTATCGTGAGAAAATGGTACAGCAACTATGCAGTGTTTGATTTTCCTTCAGAAATCTCTTTGAGTTGAAGCACTCCTTAAAGGCTTAAACCCGTGAACAAAGAGTGCCCCCTTCCTACATGCAGGCTCCTCTGATAAGTGCTAACAAGTACATTTGGCAAAGGGTAAAACATCCATGCATTGTAACAAAAGAGAACAAGAGTTGGACAGCCTTCCTCATGGCCCTCATCTTATATCAACCACAATGTTAATGTTCTCTTTTATCATTTAGGTGTGTTTATGAGCTTTTTAACCTCTTTGTATATAAATTTTTTGCTTGTCATTATGTACGTAGGAGTTCTATATTAGAGAAAAAATGAGGGGGTTAGTTTTGCAGGCCAGATGATGGATATGCATGTGGTTTACTCCCCTTATTAAGTTCAAATGTTTAAAAGATATGTTTGCTCATTGATTAATGCAGACTAATAAATTGGACTCGTTATATTTTATTTGTTACCTAATCTAACTTCTTTCTATAAATACCATCAAACCACTTAATGGTTTGATACTCCATTGTATGATGGCATTGTGGTTAAAGTGGAAATATGTTGTTGTATTGAATGGAGTAATGTCGGTGCATAGAAGCATCCCAATTTCTATCAAATAGATTTTGAAGATGGAAACAATATTTTTCCTATTTATTTTAATAGCAACAACATACAACACTAGTCCCCAAAATGTTGTAGGCCGTGAAGTTGATTTCTCTCCAAAATGTTGTTGATTGTTGCCTTGTAGGCCATGATATATGCAAAAGTTTACTTGTTTTTCTCAGTTGCTCAAAATGGTTTTGTTGGGCGATCTGGTTGTGGGTTGAGCAGCTGTGAAGTTTTAGGACAGTTGGGATTGGATGTAGTGGCAGGCTTCTTGATGCACTTTCATAAATGAACTTGCCTATATTTTAAGTCTTGATATTATTGTGTGCATCCAGTTTGCATTATGCATTCAGAGCATCGAATGCTGTATTCACACGACATTAGACCTATTATTATATTTAATGGGGCAGTAGCTGTAATCCCTTTTATTACACTGAAAAGTGAAATCACATGTCTCTATAAGAGATACTGTAGCCATCTGGTGTCTACATTATGAATCACCTCAGCTCCTGCTGTTTGCAATTTGCTGCTTGAATTTGGTTGATTTTGCTATTCCCTATAATACAGTGTATGGTTTTACGTAGGGCTGAGCAAGTAACCAAATTGGAACCGAAACCGCACCAAAAACCGCACGAACCGCACCAATTAAAACCGCACCAACGGTTCCGGCGTATGTGGCGGTTTTAGGTGGGTTGAATAACCAAATTTACGGTTCCGGTTTGGTTACTAGCCAAAACCAAACCGCATAAAACCGAAACCGCACCATATGTGTATGTATGTATTATCTCTAGTAAATTCTAAAGTTACTTTTCACTTGAACACGCTCAGAGAACACCCCAGTCTTGCATTGTCATTTTCTCACCAATTGAAAGAAGATGTTAGAGGTTATAGAGTCAAAAATTAAGCAATTGGGTTTTGGAATTTTGAATTTGTTTGATGCGTTATTGGAGGGGCTTATAGTTGAGGGGCTCGAGCACTTGATGCATTGGTTAATGTCAATGCTATAATTGTAATAGTCTAATAGATTATTTTTAGTCCTCCCTGCAATATATTTTATTATATCTTCAGTATATACTTTTAATTTTTAGGGAACTGGATAAACATTCTTGCTTGTTATCGAATAGTCTCCGTTGTTTTATATAGCGCATATTTTAGTTTTAAAGCATGCTTGATATAATTCTCATTGTCGACTTTGTCACTAAGTTAATTGCTCGATGTAAGTTTTATGTTAAATTTTATTGAAGGCTTAAACTTTTTTGTTGTTTCAATTGATTTTGGAATCGAAACCGCACCAATTAAAACCGCACCGCACACTTTAAAACCGAACCGCACCAATCACAAGCGGTTTCGGGTGCGGTTTTGAATTTTTCAAACCGCACCTAAGCGGTTTCGGGTGCGGTTTGGACTTCAAACCGCACCAAACCGCACCATGCTCACCCCTAGTTTTACGTTACGTTGCAATATAAATTTTGCTATGTATTGTGATGGTGTAGATTGGTGAGCACATGCCAGTTTAGTTGGAATTGAATGGAGCTGAGCTGTGCCCATTGGAGTAATAATCAAGAATGAGATTGACTTTTGCATCCCTCCTGTCATATGCTTGGATTTACATGGTCTTCAAATTTGACATTACGGGCTATAAATGGGAAGTTCCCTTTTGCTTCATATCATCTCTGTTGTTTGTAGTTGGGAAATGGTAACTATGGATGAGTTCAATGCTCATAACAAATTGTAAATAACTCTAGCTACTATGTTTAATACACCAGTCATGGCAAAGTTGGTTTGATTTGGTAGTCTCAGTCACGAATCACTTGTATTAAAGATGAAATTTGTCGTGGATCTGTCGTTCTGAGAACTCAGAATCCAGACCAACTTCTTTTCCCTTTTACTAGTAAAAAGTTGAATAGATTCAAATGCTATTAAAGTAGGAACGGGTGGTACATGAAACCCTTTAGGCTTTACTTGTAGGCAAGGCTCGTCTACCATAACTACATGTTGCTGGATTATTCATTCATTTTTACTCTCTTTTGGTTCATTTAGATCTACCGCACACCATTATGTTTAGAATCCTTGTACAGTCTTAGAATTTTTTAACGAATAATATTGCAATCACAGATATATTATATAAAAGATGAAAAAGTAAGAACATGCAATATACTCCGTTACTAATTTGGTTAGTCTTATTTATCTGATGCATTAATTAGATGCCTCACACACTTTACAATAATTCACACACTAAATAATATTTTTATAATAACTAGAAAATCCTAACTTCTATAATATGGACTTATTAATCATGAGGCTCAATATATTAATAAAATTTAAGATCAGACTACTAATAAATATTCAAGTCCAATTACATTTTGCGCTTGGCTTTCAGAGGGCGATGCCTCTTTGAAATGCCGCCAATGACTCGTTCATCGGAGAACGAAGTCCCCCGACTCTCATATTCGTCGAACAAACACAAGTATAAGTCAATCTCAACACATAAATTAATCTTAAACCCACATGTTATGGTGGGACTAGGGTACTACTACTGTTAATTGCACCTTTTCTTTATGAGTTTTGATCATTTTGGGAATTAATTTAGACCCATTAATTGATTGAATTTATATTAAATAAATTATGCATTTGATAGCCTATTACAAGGAGATTAATAGAGAGCAATATATGGTTCAAGTAGGAGTTATATATTGTGTTTTAATTGTATCCAAAGTGGAGTACATGAAAAGGTTCATTGTTGTTTAAGAAAACTATTTTCTTTAAATCCTACATTGAGTAGGAATAAAACTATTTAATAATTTATAAGTATATGTGGAATAGTTTAATTCACTAGTGGAACTAAAGGAAAGGCTTGGAGTTGGTCACAATGGCGTGGTGCAAAGCACCACCCGCCCGCGCCCGCGTCCCGTGATCCGGGGGCCGGGGCCGTGGTGCGGGTACGGGTCGCAAAGTCGCATTGGCGCTTTAGGCGCACTTTGCCCTTTGCACGTGCGCATCGTCGCTAGGAGCCATGAGCCTCTTTTTAACATTGAACCAGAATAATATACTTCATTAATGATTAAAATAGTTTTTTGTTTAATCATTATGGGATGCAAAACTGATATGTGATTAATATATCTTTTATTTTTTTTTAAATGATTCTTAACTCACAATTCAGTTATGAAATTGGAGAGTCTCATCTTCTTTCTTCTATCATCTTTTACACAGCAGCATAAATAGAGGTTAAAAGTGAGTTGCTATCACTTAGAACAAATACAAGCTTTGACATAAAATCCTGGAGGTATATTGCTAGTAGCCTTTAGCAAACCTTAGTGATAAGGGGCAATAAACACCTTAAGGACAGGGACTACCCGTGTCAATCCTTTGTCCTAATTTTCTGTATTCATTATATTCGTTAACAATCTTAAGGTGTTTATTGAAATGGATACAGAGTCTTTCAAAATCATGAACCAGGATTTTGTCAAGCTCGATCGTTTTGATGGAAATAATTTCAGTCGTTGGCAAGACAAACTGAAATTTTTACTCACTGTTTTAAAGATTGCTTATGTTTTGGACCCAAACCTTCAGCCTATTCCAGAAGATCCCAAAATAGCAGAAGGTCAGCAGCCAGATAATGATGCCATCGAAGTACTGAAAGAGCAAAGAAGAAAAAGGACTGAAGATGAGGAACTTGCTCGTGGACATATCCTCAACACGCTGTCGGATCGTCTCTACGATTTCTACAGCAATATTCAGTCACCAAGGGAGTTATGGGAGGCTTTGGAATTCAAATACAAGGCTGAAGAAGAAGGTACAAATAAGTATTTAGTATCTAAATATTTTGATTATAAAATGGTTGATAACAAACCTATTTTGGAGCAAGTGCATGAGCTCCAGGTTATTGTTAATAAGTTGAGGGTCCTTAAAATTGTCTTGCCTGAAACTTTTCAAGTTGGAGCGATAATTGCAAAATTACCTCCATCTTGGAAAGATTTTGCTAAAAAATTGATGCACAAATATGAGGATTTTTCCTTGGATCAAATTCAGAAGCATCTTCGTATTGAGGAGGAGGCCCGAAAACGTGATGCTAAGAATTTGACTCAAGGATAGTCTAGTGTGAACTATTTTGAGGCAAGATCATTTAAAGGGAAAGGACTTGGTGTTAAAAAAGATAATCATAAGTTCAAGCATTCTGGACAGAAAAATAAAAAATATGATCCTAATAAGAGAAAGGGTAAGTGTCATGTTTGTGGAGAAACTGGACACTATGCTAGAGAATGCAAACAACGCAAAAGTGGCTTCGCTAACATGGTTGAGGAGAACCTTGTTGCCATGGTTTCTGATCTTAGTCTTGATGTGACTATGATTTCTGAAGTTAACATGGTTAGTGAGCTGAATGGTTGGTGGTTGAACTCCGGAGCTACTGTCCATATTTGTAATAATCGAGAAATGTTTAAAACATTCTAAACCTATAGGTTGCAAATGGGTTTTTAGAACAAAGTATAACACTAACGGTACTATTTCTGCTTTTAAAGCAAAATTAGTAGCAAAAGGTTTTAGACAAGTAGAAGGTATTGACTATTTTGATACTTATGCACCGGTAGCACGACTTACTTCCATTCGAATTCTTTTTGCCTTAGCTTCATTGTATGATCTTTATGTTCATCAAATGGATGTAAAGACTGCATTTTTGAATGGTAATTTGAATGAGGAAGTATATATGGAACAACCCAAAGGGTTTGTTGCTCCCGGTAATAAGGCTAAAGTATGCAAATTAGTTAAGTCCCTTTATGGTCTAAAACAGGCACCAAAACAGTGGCACGAAAGATTTGATGCTGCTATTATAAACTTTGGGTTTAAATATAATAGTGCAGATAGGTGCATATACTCCAAAACCTCTTCTGATTATATGGTGATAGTCTGTTTGTACGTAGATGATATGTTGATCATCAGTACGAATATGGTTGGAGTAAATGAGACTAAAAAGTATTTATCCTCTGTCTTTAAGATGAAAGACTTAGGTGAAGTAGATACTATTTTAGGCATCAAAGTTAAAAAACATAGTGGGGGTTATCTATTAAATCAATCTCACTATATTGAAAAGATATTAACTAAGTTTAGTCATCTCGAGTTCAAGGAGGTGAATACTCCTTTTGCGAATGGAGTTAAACTCAAAGAAAATGAGGGTAGAGCTATTGCATAGCTAGAATACGCAAGTGCTATTGGTAGCCTTATGTATGCTATGCATCGTACTCGGCCAGATATTTCTTTTGCAGTTTCTAAACTTAGTAGATATACGAGCAGTCCTAGTATTGATCATTGGAAAGCTATTGGAAGGGTACTTGGATATCTAAAAAGAACCAGTGGCATAGGATTGTTCTACTATAAATTCCCTAGTGTTTTGGAGGGATACTCTGATGCAAGCTGGATTAATAGTGTGGGAGATAATAAGTCTACAAGTGGGTGGATTTTCACTCTTGCCAGTGGTGCTGTTTCTTGGGCAAGCAAGAAACAGACTTGTATTTCTCACTCTACCATGGAGTCAGAGTTTATAGCTTTGGCTCAAACAGGAAAAGAGGTTGATTGGATTAGAAATATGTTGTTAGACATAGATCTATGGCCAAATCCAATGCTTTCTATTTCACTATATTGTGATAGTGAAGCTACGCTTACAAGAGCGTATAGTGGTACCTATAATGGTAAGTCTAGACATATTGGTGTAAGACATGAATTTGTGAGACAATTGATACATGATGGAATCATAACTATTGTCTATGTGAAGTCAAGTAAAAACTTGGCTGATCCACTTACTAAGCCTCTGACGAGAGATTTAATAAGTTTGACTACATGAGATATGGGACTTAAACCATTCTGAGCCAAGGGTGATGTGAACCCAACCTATTACTAGGTTACCCCTAGTTTATAGGTTCAATGGGAAAAACAAGTCACAGTTGTTGGCTTTGTTACTATCAATTTGGTCTCATATGTAGTATATGATAGTAACGTTTGTTGCATGACCGAGGATGAGCTATGCTCTTAACAAAGTGTTGCACTTATAGCAACAGAAGTGCTAGAGAAACATTTTGCCTATATGAACTAGAAGTGAAGCCGCTTCTTATAGAGAGTTATGGTTTACTCTCTTAGAAGTTCAAGAAACAGGATATTGCGCATGGCTTTTGTGACGCCCCCAAAATTAGGTATACATCACCCATCTTGAGTCGTCAGATACATGGTACAGAATTCAAATACAACTTACTAATACCACTGTCGTGTATAATACGACAAAATGCAACTGTGAGTTTGAATACAATAATTGTCTACTAGAGATCATACAAACTCAAAAGGAGTCCTCAATACAATTATTGTTACACTATTTAACAGAATAATGAGGATTACTAATACTATTCTTTGGTCCATCACTCCGTTCCCTGACTCGTCCCAGCTATATTCTCATTTCCTGAAGAGAACAGTGAAAGAAAGGGTGAGCTCAACTAGCCCAGTAAGAAATATTATGACTAAGATAATGCAGAATAAATTATCATTAGCCTTCAACAATGTTAAACTGATAAAATATAATAGGCATCAAGTTTAACTGCAGCGGAATAAGCAATCCATTAAAAGAGTCAAGTAGAGAGAATTGAATCTACTATCTTTTATGATTTAAAAAGTTTTTCATCACTTTTATCGCTGAGACTCAGCTCAATAAATAATCCACATCATTAAATCATCCCTGCACTACAGGTCAAGGATATTCATTAGTATCACGACCACGAATTATCCATACACTACGGGCCAAAGATAATCGTGTTTTCATCAACGGTCCTGATCATGCCATAAAACAATTATCTTTGCACTACGGCCGAAGAGAATCCATAGCCATAATCATACCAAAAACTGTCCATCAATGCACTACGGGCCAATGAGGACTTTTTCTACATCATTTGTAATATTACGGTCATGATTACACCGCATAATCTCTGGTCATAATCATACCAAGTCCATCTATGCACTACAGGCCACAGATGACTTTCAACGTAACATAAACATGAGGATGATGACAATGATATAAGAATTTAATAAAACAAGTTCAAGAATTAATTTGTCCATGAACCAATAACGTCCAAATTGTCCACACGATACTGTTTTGTGGTGTAAAATTCAAGAATGCTCAGAAGAATATTTTCCTGAAAAGATACTGGATGAAGCGCAAATATCAAGGATATTCTACTAATTTTATGGAGTATAGAAGTCAAAACTTTAACCAACTGAGTATAATAAAGAATGGAATAACAACAGAAATCACCATGCATGCGGAACTTCGCACAGGCAGGTTATTCCAACAGAATACTAAATAACGGAACCAGGTCAGGTGAAATTCACACTGACAGGATGTTCCAACAGAATAATAAATGCGGAATAATAAATGATGGAACCAGGTCCGGCGTATGGCACAGACAGGATATTCCGACAGAATAATAAAGACGGAACCAGGTCCGGTGTAAAACACACAGACAGGATGTTCCAACAGAATGATAGAAGAATGTCACCAAGTATAGGGTAGACCGCGTATACAGGTTATTCCAACAGAATAATAAGAAATGGAATAACAATAGTTCTCTTCATGAATAAGAAAGAATAACACCCCTTACCGTAACAGAAACTGGATATAGAAGTAGTGAAGTAGCAGAATACTCTTCTTCTTTCTCTCTATAATTTTCTCCCTATAGCTTCTCTCTATAATTTCTCTCTCTAGAGTTTCAATGAATTCGTAAGAAAATAATGAAGGAATGAGCTTCTATTTATAGGAAAATGGAATGCATAGTAACTAATCCATGAACGGTCCAGATTGATTTACTTTAATCTGACGGTCCATATTTAAAGAAAAATCTTTTAAATAAAATATAATATATTCTATTTATATAAAAAGATTTTTACTATGCAAACACTATGCAACACTATGCAAAACACTATGCAACACTATGCATAATAAAATATAATATATTCTATTTATAAAATAACTTTAATAAAGTATTCTGTTTTATATAAAAAGATGTTTCTGTTTTATTACGTTAATAATACGAATAAAACAAAACGTCATTATCGCTATAATAATTCATATTATTAATCGACAATAATTAAATCAAACTGAGCGACTTCTCACATAAATATCAATAATCAATACCGTGTGCTACTATGCAACAACGCGTATTACTGTACTTTTACTACCCAGTAGTTCAACAGTATCAATGGTAAAACTTCCGCCGTTATTTTCAATAAAATATTTTTGTCGTTTTCTCAATCCGACAATAATTCCGTTGTGGGGTCCACCAATAATTGTACCGTCGTACGAATATTTTCCGACACAAAGAATATTCCCTGACCAATCGAATATAATATAACAACTTGCATACTTTGCAAAATTTATAAATACTACCCACAACTGTAATATTATCTCAAATTCACACCATAATATAAAAAAATTATTTCGAGAAAATTAATTCTTTATTCATAAAATCTGGGGTTTCACAATCTCCCCTCCTTATGGAATTTCGCCCTCGAAATTTACGTACGTACCTGGTATGCCAAACAGGTGAGGATACCTTGACTTCACTTCAAATTCTAACTCTTGAGATATAACATTTGAGTGTTGAATACGATTCTTCTTATCCAAGATTGTAACACGTATCTCTTCAAACGTTAAATCATCCGCTATCTCATCCGGTTCTAAATTAATAATGTGGTTCGGGTCGTCCACATATTTACGTAACATCGATACGAGAAAAAAACGTTATGAACACGCAATATATTTGACGGTAAAACGAGTCTATAAGCCACAGTTCCTACTCAATCGAGGATTTCAAATGGGCAAATTAAATCGAGGGTTGATATTTCCGCTCTTCAGCAACTCTTGCTTCTAAAATAACACCCTCTTGAACCTTCTTCTTCACATTCATCAGATTCGGGTATGTAGCTTGAACGTCTTTAACTTTATCGATTAAAGTCAATTTTACTCGTATATTCGTTATCTTCACGTGAGTTCCTAGAGTCTTTAACTCTATCTTCATCATTTGCAAGTTATACGAAATGAGTCTTTGTGTTAACAACATCGCACTTGTAAACGCATCCGATCTTCTACTCAGCACGTCAGCTACCACGTTCGCTCTTCCACGATGATATTGAATAGTACGATCGTAATCTTCAACAGCTCGAGTCAACGTCTTTGGTGCATGTTACTTTCGTTTTAGTTGAAAAAATTATTTAAAGGGTTTAAGAAATGGGTTTCGTACTGGTGTCAATAAAAAATTCGATTTCACGCTCTGGGGTAGGCTAAGAAGTCTTCAGGAATACGTCAAGAGATTTATTAATGATAAAAATATCATTCAAAACTGTTACTCACATCCAAGACTTGGATAGTACGTCACATTGATACCAACTGTGACTTCTATCCCTTAACCTAGATAGCACCTTACAATGATACCTATCAACTTATTATCTTCATTCACGACGTCGCCTACAGAAAGTCTGGCTTCGGTGCATTCTATACAAGGAAGTCATCAACAAAAGGATCGGGGCTCTTTACTTATGGCTTGATATGACAATGATTGAATTTAGTGGTTTGGTTGCTTAAATTCGCATAATAGGTTGGTTAGGAATATGAAAGCTAACAACCTTACGAAAAACATGATGAGTAGTTAACCAATCGTTTCCTAAAATCGCATCAAAGGCAAGTATTTTCAAAGAGACAAGATCAACCCGTAACGTGAAAGTGTCGATTTGAATCAAATAAGATTTATAAACAGTGGAGGTAACGAAGGTTTCAATGGAATTTCAATAGATAAATCAAAGTTTAACTTCTCCGGAGTTAAGTACAAACATTGAACACAACTAGGTGAAATAAAAGAGTGAGTAGAACCGGTATCTAACACGGTATAGACTTCGTAAGAGCTTATGACAAACATACCCGTGATAATTTTATTCAGGTTCCTCGTCACGAGAGAAAAAAAAAACGCTCTCTCTTAAACTACCGGCTTTGGCTTGTCTGGGACATCCTTTGGCATCATTATCCCAGCTGGAATTGACTTCATCATACGACAGAATCGAGCTAGGTGACCTTCTCTTCCGCAATTAAAGCATGCTTTGGACTGCTGCGCACAGTTTGGACGGATGTGTCCCTCCTGTCCGCATTTGAAACATACGACCGGTGGTCGTTCTTCTTCCTTTAAAACAGGTGCTGGTACCGACGTCTTTACGTCATTGTTGAACCTTCTCTTCTTGAAATGTCCATTCTTATTATTTTGGCCATGATTACCACCGAAGTGGTTACCATTCTTGGTATGATAATTTCCCCCGCGATGGATATCATTGTTCTAATGGCCGTTGCCACCGGTATGATTATTATCGTGTTGCTGGTCATTACCTTTTGGTTGTGATAACTCATTATCGCGCTCCACTAACTGAGCCCTATTCACAATATCTGAATATAAATAAAGTTTGTGAGAAATGAGGTATTGACGTATATCGGGTTTCAAACCTCGCAAAAACATTCGCGTCATTCGCTCCTCATTATCGACCAAATGGGATGCAAACCGGGACAACTCCGCAAACTTAGCCTCGTACTGCAACACAGTCATATTATTTTGCTCCAGCTTGATAAACTCTACCTCCTTTATGTGACGAATACTTTCGGGAAAGTACTTGTCGTTGAACAGCTCTTGGAACTTCTCCCAAGACATCTTGATTGCGTCAGTCTGGGTACGTTTTACAGATTCCCACCAATGATCTCCTTCTTCACGCAACATAAAGGTGGCGAATGGAACCTTTTGCTCCTCTGAGCATCCCAAGACATCAAATATCTTGGTGATCTGCTTTAACCACGTCTCCGCCTTAAGTGGTTCTGGCTTTCCCAAAAACTCTGGTGGTCCCAGCTCCTTGAATTGCTTAGCGGTGACCAACCATGGGTTGCCATTGTTTTCTCCTGCATTATGAACAGGAGCCGCCTTCTCCCGTTGTTGCATGAATTGCTCCTTAAACTGCTTAGCGGTGACCGTCCGAGAGTTATCAGTATTTCTACCTGTATTTTGGACAGGAGCTGCCTTAGCCTGTTGTTGCATGAATTGCATAAAGTCTCTGACCATCCCATCATTCACCATTTCATCGGTGTTATTATGTTCATGAGGAGTATTGTCCTCTAGTTGCACATTATCCTGATTATTGATCTGTGGAGACTCAACGGTCTCCTGTGCTCCATTGATAATCTCAACATTCTCGGATGCCATTTTCAAACACTGCCACAAAACAAAGATTAATTGACATGTAACATAATATCTCTAAACTTTGACCAACTAATTTAAATACAAAATAAATTTAAGTAGGTCATACTAGCGAAGGAATTCCCCGTCTCTCCCCTCCTAGTTCTAGTCTCACATCTTAGCCAGGGATCATATCCCTAAGCTCTGATACCAACTGTGACGCCCCCAAAATTAGGTATACATCACCCATCTTGAGTCGTCAGATACATGGTACAGAATTCAAATACAACTTACTAATACCACTGTCGTGTATAATACGACAAAATGCAACTGTGAGTTTGAATACAATAATTGTCTACTAGAGATCATACAAACTCAAAAGGAGTCCTCAATACAATTATTGTTACACTATTTAACAGAATAATGAGGACTACTAATACTATTCTTTGGTCCATCACTCCGTTCCCTGACTCGTCCCAGCAATATTCTCATTTCCTGAAGAGAACAGTGAAAGAAAGGGTGAGCTCAACTAGCCCAGTAAGAAATATTATGACTAAGATAATGCAGAATAAATTATCATTAGCCTTCAACAATGTTAAACTGATAAAATATAATAGGCATCAAGTTTAACTGCAGCGGAATAAGCAATCCATTAAAAGAGTCAAGTAGAGAGAATTGAATCTACTATCTTTTATGATTTAAAAAGTTTTTCATCACTTTTATCGCTGAGACTCAGCTCAATAAATAATCCACATCATTAAATCATCCCTGCACTACAGGTCAAGGATATTCATTAGTATCACGACCACGAATTATCCATGCACTACGGGCCAAAGATAATCGTGTTTTCATCAACGGTCCTGATCATGCCATAAAACAATTATCTTTGCACTACGGCCGAAGAGAATCCATAGCCATAATCATACCAAAAACTGTCCATCAATGCACTACGGGCCAATGAGGACTTTTTCTACATCATTTGTAATATTACGGTCATGATTACACCGCATAATCTCTGGTCATAATCATACCAAGTCCATCTATGCACTACAGGCCACAGATGACTTTCAACGTAACATAAACATGAGGATGATGACAATGATATAAGAATTTAATAAAACAAGTTCAAGAATTAATTTGTCCATGAACCAATAACGTCCAAATTGTCCACACGATACTGTTTTGTGGTGTAAAATTCAAGAATGCTCAGAAGAATATTTTCCTGAAAAGATACTGGATGAAGCGCAAATATCAAGGATATTCTACTAATTTCATGGAGTATAGAAGTCAAAACTTTAACCAACTGAGTATAATAAAGAATGGAATAACAACAGAAATCACCATGCATGCGGAACTTCGCACAGGCAGGTTATTCCAACAGAATACTAAATAACGGAACCAGGTCAGGTGAAATTCACACTGACAGGATGTTCCAACAGAATAATAAATGCGGAATAATAAATGATGGAACCAGGTCCGGCGTATGGCACAGACAGGATATTCCGACAGAATAATAAAGACGAAACCAGGTCCGGTGTAAAACACACAGACAGGATGTTCCAACGGAATAATAATAAAGACGGAACCAGGTCCGGTGTAAAACACACAGACAGGATGTTCCAACAGAATGATAGAAGAATGTCACCAAGTATAGGGTAGACCGCGTATACAGGTTATTCCAACAGAATAATAAGAAATGGAATAACAATAGTTCTCTTCATGAATAAGAAAGAATAACACCCCTTACCGTAACAGAAACTGGATATAGAAGTAGTGAAGTAGCAGAATACTCTTCTTCTTTCTCTCTATAATTTTCTCCCTATAGCTTCTCTCTATAATTTCTCTCTCTAGAGTTTCAATGAATTCGTAAGAAAATAATGAAGGAATGAGCTTCTATTTATAGGAAAATGGAATGCATAGTAACTAATCCATGAACGGTCCAGATTGATTTACTTTAATCTGACGGTCCATATTTAAAGAAAAATCTTTTAAATAAAATATAATATATTCTATTTATATAAAAAGATTTTTACTATGCAAACACTATGCAACACTATGCAAAACACTATGCAACACTATGCATAATAAAATATAATATATTCTATTTATAAAATAACTTTAATAAAGTATTCTGTTTTATATAAAAAGATGTTTCTGTTTTATTACGTTAATAATACGAATAAAACAAAACGTCATTATCGCTATAATAATTCATATTATTAATCGACAATAATTAAATCAAACTGAGCGACTTCTCACATAAATATCAATAATCAATACCGTGTGCTACTATGCAACAACGCGTATTACTGTACTTTTACTACCCAGTAGTTCAACAGTATCAATGGTAAAACTTCCGCCGTTATTTTCAATAAAATATTTTTGTCGTTTTCTCAATCCGACAATAATTCCGTTGTGGGGTCCACCAATAATTGTACCGTCGTACGAATATTTTCCGACACAAAGAATATTCCCTGACCAATCGAATATAATATAACAACTTGCATACTTTGCAAAATTTATAAATACTACCCACAACTGTAATATTATCTCAAATTCACACCATAATATAAAAAAATTATTTCGAGAAAATTAATTCTTTATTCATAAAATCTGGGGTTTCACAGCTTTAATAGCGCAAAGCGATTATTATGCTCACCGTAAAGGGAGGTTTGTGTGTGTATGATAGTTCCGGTCATATCATTTGAAATAGAGGTTCAATCTACGGACACCATCTATTTCGATATGATTTTGAGTTGTTTATACTAATAGAAGGTTCAATGTTCGTCATACCTTTTATTATGCATACAAGCCTTAGAGTTGATAGATAAATAATTGTTTGAAGAAAAGTAGTTTTTCAAACAAGTGGGGGATTGTTAATTGCACCTTTTCTTTATGAGTTTTGATCATTTTGGGGATTAATTTAGACCCATTAATTGATTGAATTTATATTAAATAAATTGTGCATTTGATAGCCTATTACAAGGAGATTAATAGAGAGCAATATATGGTTCAAGTAGGAGTTATATATTGTGTTTTAATTGTATCCAAAGTGGAGTACATGAAAAGGTTCATTGTTGTTTAAGAAAACTATTTTCTTTAAGTCCCACATTGAGTAGGAATAAAACTATTTAATACTTTATAAGTATATGTGGAATAGTTTAATTCACTAGTGGAACTAAAGGAAAGGCTTGGAGTTGGTCACAATTGCGTGGTCCGCCCGCGACCCGGGGGCCGGGGCCGGGGCCGGGGTGCGGGTTCGTGTCGCAAAGTCGCATTGGCGCTTTAGGCGCACTTTGCACGTGGGCATCGTCGCTAGGAGCCATGAGCCTCTTTTTAACATTGAACCAGAATAATATACTTCATTAATGATTAAAACAGTTTTTTGTTTAATCATTATGGGATGCAAAACTGATATGTGATTAATATATCATTTATTTTTTTTAAATGATTCTTAACTCACAATTCAGTTATGAAATTGGAGAGTCTCATCTTCTTTCTTCTATCATCTTTTACACAGCAGCATAAATAGAGGTTAAAAGTGAGTTGCTATCACTTAGAACAAATACAAGCTTTGACATAAAATCCTGGAGGTATATTGCTAGTAGCCTTTAGCAAACCTTAGTGGTAAGAGACAATAAACACCTTAAAGACAGGGACTACCCGTGTCAATCCTTTGTCCTAATTTTCTGTATTCATTATATTCGTTAACAACTACCTATGTGGAGCCACCGAATAGCTTCTTGTTCCCTATCGCCATGCAAAATATCTTTGACCAATATATAGTGTGTTCATAAGCATCACTAGGCTTAATGGAAAGTTGTTGGCAAATTGTGCTCGACAATGTTTCACATAAACAAACACTTTTGACCTCATATTTATCCCCATATATCCTCACATATATCAATTTCGAATAGGCTTTTAGTTCATAAAATAAAAATACAAAAAGGATTAAAAATTAGTGGAGCACTGGAGCCTTAACCCGTGAACAAACAAATTAATGAGGAGAGAGACTAGGAAACCAACTAGTGATTAATATTATTATATTATATATTGACTTTTTAAAATTAATTTAAAGTACTTTTAAATATATAATTCATTTAACTTTTGAAAATAATAAACATATACATAATTTATAATTTTTATAATTATATTGTCTAAAATTAAATGCAAATATTTTTTTATATAAATCTTATAAAAAAAAATGGAGTGGGTGAGTATGTTTAAGGCGGTAAAATGAACAAATAATTCGAGCTCAATTCGTACTCATTCGACTAAAAGTTCGATACGAGCTCGACTCGAAATATAAATTAATCAAATATTAGCAAATCTTAAAGTTTGATAAATTACTCGAGCCTTCTCAAATTATAATTTTCTATTGATACTCGGATCATATTCGTACGAAAAGTTCAAACAGTTTGGGCTTGACTCAATAGTTAAATGAATCTCAATCAAACCTTATTTTATACTTTATAAATTTTGTGAACTAAATTTAAGCAATTCAATACTCGAATCGACTCAACTCGATTCATTTAAACTCTTAAGTAGGTTAGCTTTAGGTTACATGTCAGTTTGTGCCTTTGTGGAATCATTATTCAAGTCAAAATCTCAATATTCTTGATGGGAATAGACTGCTCATTCTCCAACGAAATTGACTCCCTCCCTCCTTTAATATAAATTCATCGTTTAGAGAAGTGTTTTTATTTTTAATATGTCATTTGAAAATTTTAGTAAGTATTAATTATTTAGTTTTTAATATTATTTTAAATATTAAATATAATTTAGATTTTTTTATTATTATTTTCGCACAATAAATAATATTTTTTTTAATATAAAATCAATTAATATTATATTTAATATTATACGATATTCATTTTTTTTAATATTTGTACATATTGAGGGACGGGGGAGTACTAACTTATAGTAATACAAAGTTTACTTTATAAGAAATTTTTAGTAGTTGGAACACTAATAATCTCTGGAACAGTAAGAATGATCTGGTTTGGCGTTATCGCATAATTCAGGAAGGATAAATGATTTATACATTGCATGAGCAGTGGAGGAACACTCAGGTTATTACCAGTCACAGTAAAAAACAGGTTGTTGATGCTAACTCGACTTGGAAGAAGCCAGCTACGGGTACATTTATATGTTGATGCAACTCTTTTTGGTCACGTTAGACGTATTAGTTATGGCAGTGTGGTAAGGAATGCTGAAGGGTTCATATTGACAGTCAAGAATAATATAGTTGATGGTCCGTTGGATGCTATAATTGCGAAAACAATTGGTGTTCGTGAGCGTTAAACTGGTTAAAGACCTTGGGACTCAAAAATGTGATTTTGAAATCTGATGCAAAGTTAGTGATCTAAGCGATTACATGTGCTCAGGAAGATTTATCTTATTTTGATTTAATAGTGGGAGATTTTAAATCTAGATATTAGTAATTGTCAGTTTATGTTTGTGAAAAGATGAACGAATAAGGTAGCGCATGCTCTTGCACGAGCGCTTCTAAGTCTGAACAGAAGGTTTGAAATCAATCTCATCCCTTCTTTTTTTTTTTTTGTTGATGTGTTAACCTCTAACTTATATTAATAAAATATTATCTTTTCAAAAAAAAAATCTCCATCCACTAACTTAACTTCATGGCGAGGGCCTATAAATATATACCGTTCTCCAGTCCAAACAATCCCTTAATTTTTCATGCTAATAATTTCCTTCGAATCATCAAAACTTCAACTGAATAATAATAATAATAATAATAATAATAATAATAATAGTAATATCTTCAGCTCTCCTCTTTAAATGGAGGAAGAACATTTCTCATCAGCTCACGTATCGGAGGATCTGCAGGTGAATATTCCTCTTTCGATTTCATGAAATTTTTTCTTTCTTTTCCGAACTGCTAAATTTGCAAGTTGAAACCCTAATTTCGGTATTACTATTTCATAAAGCTTTTCAATTATATACGTCTTTGCTGCTTTTGTTTCTATTAACTTCATGTATATTATTATTCTATACATTAGTCGAAACACTAGAATTTGAAGGTCTGATGTTTTTTCTTTATGAGTTTGTTGTTTGTTAATTTCTTTTATTCCTTCATATTTTAGGAAGATTAAATGGTTTTTTAATGTTGTTATGCTTCAGGAATCTGTTCAGTATGATTAGAACTTCAATTTCAGCCTTACTGGTAAAAAGATCAAATGCAAGTACTTGCTAATAAAATACTGGAGTTTCCTCTTGTGATAGTTGCAATTGAACCTATGTAATTGTCTTTTTATTTGTCTGATCATTACTTTAGTTGATTGTATAGCAGCACAGGTTTTCAACTGAACGTTAATAGTTAAAGCTTCTCTCTGTTCAGATCATTTGTTTTCAATTTTGGGAACAATCAGTTTAGTGGTAATCTGTTAGCTGTTTTTTCTGGTGTTGCAAATTTTCAGCTGCGATAAATTGGATCACATTCTGTAATTAGATTTTTTATGTCTGTTTTATATTGATTCAGAGATTCACGTATATATCGAGGAATTGGGAACCCCTTGCTTCATACTTTTCTACAAATTCTATGTTGAGCCGTCTTCTTTGTCGCAGGTTTGATAAAATTTCTCACGTTGAAGGAATGCTGGCAGAACCTTTACTTTGTCTTTGAATTGTTACTAGCGGATTTATTTTTATTCTTAGTTTTTTTCTCACGCATAAGACCTTTAAGATGCCTTCTGCAAGTCCTGACTCGTCTGATCAAGACAGAGAACCATTTCTCGAGGTTGATCCATCTGGTCGATTTGGTCGATACAGTGATCTACTAGGTGTTGGTGCTGTTAAGAAGGTTTATAGGGGATTTGATCAAGAGGAAGGTCGAGATGTGGCATGGAATCAGGTTCGTTTGAAGAAATTCAGTGACGACCCCTCTGTCCTCAATAGGCTTTTCTCTGAAATTGAGTTGCTGCAAACACTGAACAACGAGAACATCATTGTTCTCTACAGTTTCTGGAAAGACATTGAGCACAATACGTTGAATTTCATTACTGAGGCATGCGCATCAGGTAATTTGAGGGATTACAGGAAGAAGCATCGTCATGTGTCAGTGAAGGCCTTGAAGAAGTGGTCAAGACAGATACTTTCAGGCTTGGAGTATTTGCATAACCATGACCCTTGTATCATTCATAGAGACCTGAATTGCAGCAACATCTTCATCAATGGGAATATTGGAAAGGTATCTACTTTTCTTCCTGCTTATAAAATTCTATTGAAATAAATAAATTTGAGGTTCTTTCATAAAAAATGTAAAATGATTTTCCTTCTCTTTTTCCATCTTTTTTTTTCTTTCGTTCTCATAGTTCCTTCAGTTGGTTTCTAGTTAGTTTCTCTTGGCAAATTATAAGTTTAAGTCACTTTCAGAATTCAGTGTCAGTTGATTTTCGTTGCTGATAATGAAGTGTGGAATTAGTAGGAGCAAGACAGTAGTACCCTTCTAGGAAACTATTGCTCCTAGTATCAATATAACGCTTATAACTCACGGATATAATTATTATATTTAATCTTCAGAATCGACAGCCATTGAGATATAGAGAGCGCCCTACGGCCCCAACCCTATATTTCATTGCCATTAACGAAAGAAGTTTTACTAGTACTTCAGCAAACTAAGTTGAGGACTGTTTTTATTTCTGCTTATGTTTTTTGGTTATAGAGATTTATAAAAATTATTCTAATTTATATGCACAGGTCAAGATTGGTGATCTAGGATTAGCAGCAATAGTAGGGAAGAACCATGTTGCACATTCGTTACTAGGGACACCAGAGTATATGGCCCCAGAGTTGTACGAGGAGGATTACACGGAGTTGGTTGACATATACTCATTTGGAATGTGCTTGCTTGAAATGGCTACGATGGAGATACCATACAGTGAGTGCGACAATATTGCTAAGATATACAGGAAGGTGACAAGTGGAGTGAAGCCTCAGTCCATTAACAAAGTAAGTGATCCAGACTTGAAGGCTTTTATTGAAAGATGCATTGGCCAGCCCCGAGTAAGACCCTCAGCCTCTGAACTTCTTAAGGATCCTTTCCTTTCTGAAGTTGAGGATAGTGAAAACAACTCTATTATTAGCTGATGATGTTTGATTCAGAAGTAAATTGTAGCTGAAGACATTATTCTCTTTGATGATATATATATATATATATATATATATATATATATATATATATATATATATATATAAAGGTATTTCACTATATATGTATCTTTTTTATGTACAAAAGTAGTTTATAAAGACAGTGTTATCATGTCCCTGTTGCTCCATTCTATTTTTTTTAGTTTGTGGAATTCAGGAATCAGGATCTGAACCATCTTTGGCCGTTTTGGTATCAAGCAAAATTATGTGGCCTCTCCCAAATGGTATCCTTTTCATTCACGACTGTATTGTAAGCACATTTGTAATCCTATGGAATTGAAATTTAGTTAAAATTTGACACTCAATTCCAATTCCAACACTCGGGATTGAGTAGCCAAACATACCTCCATAAATGTTGAATATATTTCATTGCCACTAACGAAACAGACACGATAACGGTATGTTTGGCTACTTAAAATTTGAGTCTAGCGCAGCCTACACTTTCACATGGGAGATGCAATGCCAGGATACTCAAAATTTTAGTTAAAATAGAGATAGAAACTCAAACGACAATGATAGCTGCATTTGGCGCACGGCCATAGATTTATCCGAGTACTAGTTGTGTTTATGTGGCTATAATTATTATTTTTATTCGTGGTTTTCAAAAAAAATCTTCACTCCCCTTGGTTGATTTTTCTTCTGGCAGCTGTGATAATCTCACAAGCATCCGTCTACTCCCTCTATCTCATAATTTAAGTCATTTTAAAGTTGTTTAAAAATATTAAAAAAAATAATTATATAACATTAAATATAGTATTAATTATCTATAATACTCTTTACTATACTTATCTCATACTCTCGTTCTCTATCTCATTTGTAACAATTTATAATTTGAAAAAAAATAGGATTAATTATCCTAAATTATATAAAACGTCAAATAATTTGGTAAAAATAAAATTATCTAAAACATCATATATATATATATATATATAGAACAAGGATCCTGTCCGGGAGTCCGGACAGGTCCTAAAATTCGGACCAATTTTTTTTTTTTTTGCTTTTTTTTTTGAAACAACTAAAAAAAAAAATTATGGAACTGAAATTTTTTCATAATACAGTATTTTGGGTGTGTTTTTAATACCTATACCAACCAATGTATGTACAATCTGCCCAGACTGTACAGAAATGTTTTGGTATAGGCATCCAAATCACGCCCAAAACACTGTATTGTGGAAAAATTTCAGTTCCATAATTTTATTTTATTTTATTTTAGTTGTTTCAAAAAAAAAGCAAAAAAAAAAAGGTCCGGATTTTGTTAAAATCCGGGAGTCCAAACCTGATCCGGACTCTATATATATATATATATATATATATATATATTATATATATATATATATAGGATAAAGATCAAGTCCGGACTCCCGGACGAGAGAAAATCCGGACCTGATATTTTTTTATTATTTTTTTTTTGTAGAACAACTAAAAAAAAAAATTTATGGAACTGAAATTTTTCAATAATACAGTGTTTTGGGTGTGTTTTTAATACCTACACCAACCAATGTATGTACAGTCTGCCCAGACTGTACAGACATGTTTTGTTATAGGCATCCAAATCACGCCCAAAACACTGTATAATGTAAAAATTCCAATTCCATAAAAAAAAAATTAGTTGTTTCAAAAAAAAAAAGCAAAAAAAAAAAAAAAGGTCCGGATTTTAAACCTGTCCGGGAGTCCGGACAGAATCCGGACCCTATATATATATATATGTGTGTGTGTGTGTGTGACAGACTATAAATGTTTGTCTGATCAAAATATTCAAGATGCAAATGTATGTTTATCTATTACTGGTCTTTAGTCAATCATCCGAAGATGAAGGGTTCCTACCTCGGGTAATGCTAGGAGTCATGTTTATCAAAATCACCTTGATACCAAAAGGTAACACTTGGTATTGACAAACAAGATAAAACCAAAAGAATGCTCTTATAAAATCACCAAATAAGACTGCCAAAAAAATTATTGAAAAAGTAGAGCAGCAAAATTGACAAGTTTCATCAAACAATTGAGATAAGACTTTTCCCACATTCAGCACAAATTAGCTATATCGCCGTTTCTTAGCTATCTTTACACACATTAAGTAACATAGCTAATTGCAACACATGAAACATCTGAAGGTACTTTATATATACATAATAATGTCAGTAAGCTACTACCACTGAAGGTCCAAATCTGACATAAAACCAATTCAAACAAGTAAAAAGTCCTTAGTAATATTAATAGGATGCAAAATAAACCAGAGATTTTACTAAATAACTGCAGCTGCCTCAAGACTGTGATCACTTTGAACCTTTTGATGAGACTCTAAGACAACTCTTGCAACTTCCTTGACAGCTTGTCGATTGACATAATGTTGGCGGCAAACGGGCATGTACACATCAGCACCACCTATAAGCTCTGTCTGTGAATCATCTATCTTCCTTAAGGTAAAAAAAGCCCGTTTGCCACATAGTTCGCATCGAGCTGTCAGCTTTGTTATGGTATCAGCAAGGGGTATTATGTCAAGCACCGACCCAAATCTCCTTCTGCGAATAAACATTGTGATTTATGAGTTGTCTACTAAACTGGGAACAAATGTCATGCCAAAGCATGAACAACAAAAGAAAAACATCATTAAATGAAGACACGCCAGTAATTCTTATAAGATATTACAAGGTTATGGAAAAACAAGGACATTCGTTTTGTTTGTACAGCACCTCAAGTAGTCACCGTCTAGGCCAGCAATTACTATAGTTTTACCATCATTATCAGCTGCGTTGCAGCAGAAATCATACAGGTCATCAAAGAATTGAGCTTCGTCTATACCAATCACCTCCAACTGTCAGCAATTACCGATAGTTAGAAGACTATTAAATGCACTATCAGTACAAAAATATGAAGACTGATCACAGATTAATTCTACACTAGGAAAATTGTAGCATTTAGCAGATTAATTCTACACTAGGAAAATTGTAGCATTTAGCAAGTCTAACAATCCTTTTAATATTCACATCCATGCTTATTAAACAATTATCATTAAGTGGTAATATTATATTCCATCTAAGATCAACCAACTGAAACATCAAATGGCCTTGTACTGCCAGGCTAGATGCTATAGTTGCCGCATAAATCAAATCCAGTTCTCATAGACTCATTTGTAAATTTTAATTACTAATTCAACAAAATGTTATCCAATACACTTAACTAGAAGGCTAAAAGCCTTGCATGTCAGACAGCAAACAAAGTAAATCCCTCCAAAACTGGTGCAAATCACATGTTACAGGTAGTTTCAAGTGCATAATACTCTTAAATCAAATCCAGTTGTATTATTCATCAAACTTATATAATTACAAAAAGTTTAAGTTCAACCAGTTGTACCCGTATAATTTCAAGAGTAACTTCGAGTTATTAATGCACAAAGCCATAAGAAACATTGAGCATAAAACTAGGCATCATCCGGCATAGACATGTAATGAGGTTCTTCAACAAATAGAACAATATATATATATATATATATATATATATATATATATATATATATATATATATATATATATATAGCATGAAATGGAGTAAGAATTCATTTCCCTAACTCAAAAATACCTTGTCATAAGCATCAGCCCCAAATCTTTGACTAAAAGACAATAGATCTGGCAAAAACCAGCACGGGAATTTTGTCCCGTCATGTGTCACTACTGAATCTATGGCATACCGGTTATCCTTGCTTGACTTTATCATCGCCACATTCCTACAAATATTTAATTGTATCAATAGTTACAAATTGGCTTTCATTATTGATAATTTGCTACTGCAGTTCAACAAGCATAAATTTTTTAAATTTTCACACTTTATAACTAATTTTAAAAAAAAACACTTTTACTGGATAAATCAAAATACATATGTTTTTTTATAAATTACTTTTATTTTCAGATTAAAACAAACACAAACAATTTTATGTAGTAAAATAATTACCTCTGAATTGACACAAGGAAATACATAAACTAAGAATCCAAATTGGGTAGGGTCAATTTTCGACCTAAATATTTACTCCGTAGATTTAAGTAGTATTTAAATTAGATACCACAAAATTAGTCTTAACAAAGATCGGAATACCTGCCATTAGAGCCTTCAGATTTGATACGGCGAAGGAGAGCAGTAGTCTTGCCGGCAAACATGGGACCGACTATGAGGTGGATCTCACCGGACGATTGATGAGTGGGACCCATCATATCACCGCTGCTTGTGGTGGCAGGAGCAGTGGAGGGGACTGAGATTTGAGGTTTCAAGGAGGAAGAAGAAGACATGATCGGCTTGGGGTTTAGAGCGAGAAATATAGGGAATAGGAGAAATGAGATTGGTTAATCTGAAGGAGAAATAATCATCATCATATATATATATATAGAGATGTATGTATTTCATTAAGCATCTAGTACTTTGAATTTGAATTGATTATACAGGTTTGGTGAGAGTTTAAATTTTTGTTTTTTAAAATTTGGAGGGAGTTGAATGGGCTCCTCATATTTTCATGATTCGGAGGGAAAGTAATTGGAGCGGAGCTGCATGGGTTATTTTGATTTTTGCACTTTTAAAAGGTGGCCCACTTTCTGTTGAACTCTATCTGGATGGATCATGGTAAGCCCATCTCCAATTCTCCCCATCAATTCTAATGGGTCGCCAAAACACTTGAAGTTTTCTTTTGTGTTGTTTCTGAGTTTTTAATAAAAAAGAATAGAAAATTTAAAATTAAGGACATGAGTTATAATTTAAAATTTATTATATTAAAAGTTGACGATAATATGGGAATTATAAAAATATTACTTGTTCAAGCCAATTTTGGCAGAAAACGTGGCCAAGTTTTCTATCCATTCTTTTATTTTATATTTATTAAAAAACTCAAAAACATAAAAATTAGAAAGAAAACTTAAATTTTCCGTCCATTTTTTTTTTTTAATCTTTTTTGTCCATTTTAAAACTCAGAAACAGAGCGTTAAACTTATATATCTTTTCTGTGTTTGGGAGGGGGAGATCCTCTCCTAAACTTTTGGTTATTATTAGTCACTTATTTGGTTCGTATTTTTTCCCTTTGTGCAGTTTGTTTATTTTTTTATAAGATTTTGTTTTCTCCTAATTTAGAGTTAAATCTCTTGTTTTTTCTACACTCTTGTGGGAATCATTTTTCTTTTTTGGGATATTTAAAGTTTCTCTATGTATAGATTTCATTTCGTCTCCAATAATAAGTAGGTGATTGCAGATATATTAATTGCATACAATAGTTGTTTTTGGATTAATAGTATATTTTAGATAATTTATAATATTTATTGATTAAAAATTAATAAATTTATGTAACTTCTTCTTCTTCTTCTTCCTTCTTTTCTATCTTATTGAAAGATGAAGCAATACAAGCATCCCTCAGAATAACGTCATTTTGCATAATTAAATATATTCTTTCTCATCTTATATAACTTTGGAGATAAAATATGGGATTATAAGTTTGATATGTAATAAATATGGAAATAAGATGTGAATGGTTCAATCCTATTCTTATTCTTAAATATAAATTATTATCATAAATTATGCATCATATTATATTTCGGTAATCCATCTTTTAATTTTGTCAATTAAATAGTTAAATTATTAATTCTTTCTGTTTCAATTTAATTGGGTTTGCCACGTTCAAAATTGCTGACGTAACTATTTGAGCAGGTCATTGTTCATCTGATGTGTAACTAAAAAATAGTGTTTTAATATTTGTCAAATCACTTTATATTATATATTAATACTAATCAAAAAACAACAAAATCTAAAATCATCAGAAATCGATCAAAAACTCCACTTAGCCAAACATTAAAGATCAAGATCCCCAACAAAAAATCACTAAATTAATCATACAATACAAAAAAAATGTTTCCTTATCATGTTTTTCATCTTCTTCCTCAAATTAAATCTTACATTCTCACCATTTTTGAACAACCATTCTCATCTCCATTTTCACTTTCTTCTTCACAAACCCCCATGTTATTCAAAGAAGAAATTAACATGGAAAAAAATGTATGTTATCCTATTTATTAATACCCATTAAACTAACATCCTACCAACAATTTATACACATAAATAGATTTAATACCACCAAATAATAAACCCAAAAAAAATAATAAAAAATTTATCAACCATTGACTTAATTGTAAGCTCTGCAACGAACTAGAGTTTCGTTTGGGTTTGGGTATGAAGATTTTTTTAATAGGGAGGACGAACATATGGATGAAATTAGGGTGCGAAAGAGGCAAACTCTTCTTCAACCTCTAGATTTATATCATCTTCTTAAACCTCCATATATGTATCACTATCATTGTGTCTGCGTAAAATAGCAAGGAATAATCGGCTTCAATTTTTTCATCTTCTTTCAAAATTGGCTATTGAAGAACTACTTTTTTCGGCAAAATACTTCTACCGTCAAGTTTCAACCATGATTACGCCTGTTAGCACAGATTTTTGGTGATGGTTGATTTGTGATTGAGGTTTTTTCGTGGTGAATCGGAGGTTACGTCGAAATCTATGAAAGCTCACGACACGTTTGTAATTTGGATTCCCACTAATACCTTATGATCGAGGCTTTTTTATTTATAAATTCGTTTAATTAAATATTTGTTTCCCTTTATTTATTTTGGTTTATTATATAAAGTGGTTTGACAAATTTGCCCTTTCATATATAATAATTGTGTAATCAAATATTAAAAGACTATTTTTTATTAGTTACACATCAGCTGCACAATGGCCTACCCAAATAGTCACATTAACCATTTCTGACGTGATAGACCTAATTGAATGGAAGTGAAAAAAATTAATAATTTAATTGACAAAATTAAAAGATAGATCTCCGACATGAAATATGACCTATAATTTAGAATGACAAATATTACAAAAAAATAACTATTTTGACAAGAACTTTATTTTATAAATAATAGTTGGGTCTCAAATTCACGTGTCAAAAAACTTATAAAATTAACAAAATAATTAAAATACAAAAACAAAATAAAGAATTTTCAAATAGGTGAGGTCTCAGTTTCTAAAGTAGATATAAAGAGTGATTTTATGGCCTTAGAAACAAGTGTCTTCAAGATATAATTGTGCATTTAAGTGGCTTAATCTCAAATTTTTGTGCCTTCAAAAATCGGGCAAAATGTTACTTATATAGTCATATATCATTATAAATTGATTTTTTTAAAGCATATAAATAAAATATTTTTATACTAGCTAGGTCCCGTGCCTCCGGCACTGTATGGACAATATGATTTATCTCAAACTTTGAACGACCAAAATAATTTATTGAGTGAGCGGGAAATTTAAAGTCATTTGTATTTTATTAAATTATTATTAGATTATTAGATAGATGTATGAACGGTGGGATTTATCTCAAACTTTGGACGGTCCAGATGATTTATTGAGTGAGCGGGAAATTCAAAATCATTTGTATTTTATTAGATAGATATTTAAATGTGCAACTATCACCTATATATTAGTACCTAATGCCTTGCGAAGTGAAAAACAAATATGTCAGCAATACTAAGTGATCTTCACCGTTTATCTGGTGGCTATAATACACATAGTATGGTGGCAAACATACTGCATTGTTCCATGAACATAATGAGTAATGAGTTTTAGTACTATAGGATTTTCTCAATAGTAACTTCAAGTCATGATATTTTAGATGAGCTTGTGGCGAATTAAAACGATTCAAGAAAAAATTATTGGGCCAATGTTTTAAAGCTTTATTTGAATAAATTTAATTTGATTCAGACTTGAGATTTGATTCGAAATTTGTTCCGAACTCGGGATTTGACCCGAGTTATTTCAGTATAGTATCAGAGCTGACACTCAAAAGTTCGAGTTGGGTCATACGATCGGGTTGTCGGAGATTGAGATACAGGGACTAGTGGTATTATCCCACAATGGAAAGAGGGAGGTTCGGATGTGGGGATCCGAAACTAGTCGGTGTTTTCCCACAATGGCTAGAGAGACAAAGATCTGTGGATCGTGTGTATGATTAATTCTGCCAGGGACGTTATAAATTTAAATGGTAAAGTTTGTAACACTCTAGTACCGCATCCAATGATGTGAGAAAAAAATTATTTGTACTTAAAGAATTAAGTTATTACCAATACAACATTTAAGTTATGACCTTTTTATTGAGCCTCATCTTTTGGTAGGCTAAGATGAGCCAATAGAATACTATTGAGTTAGTGGTTTAAAACTTTATTTGGATAGATTTGATTTGATTCGGATTTGAAATTTGACTCAAAATTTGTTCTGGATTCAAATTTTGACTATAAAAAAACTTTATTTGGATAGATTTGATTTGATTCGAATTTAAAAATTAAAATTGACACAAAATTTATTTGGGATTCAAAATTTGACTATAAATTTGTTTCGAACTAAAGTCGATAAAAAGATAATGACTTTATGGCCTTAGAAACAAGTGACTTCAAGGTATAATTGTGCATTTTAAGTTACTTAATCTCAAAATTGTGTGCCTTCAAAAATTGGGTAAAATGTTACTCATATATCATTATAAATTGCAATTTTTTAAAAAACATATAAATAAAATATTTTTTTATATATTTAAATGTGCAACTATCATGTACTATATATTAGCACCTAATGCCTTTTGAAGTGAAAAACAAATATGTCCGCAATACTAAGTGATCTTCACCGTTTATGCGGTGGCAAACATACTGCATGGTTCCATGAACACAATGAGTTTTAGTACTATAGGTTTTTCCCAATAAGTATATAATGCTCGAATTGGAGGACAAGCAATACAATTTCCTTTTTTTTATCTTTCTCATGTCCACGTATTTCCATTATTCTTCCTTCTGTCCTACAATAAAATAACTGAAAAAAATATATATGCAAATATATATATATGCTTATAGACATGCCTCACACCTTCTCTCTTTGCTCCAGGCATATGTATCTTACCATCTGTTTTGATGTATCCAATTTCACATTATTATTGAAACAAATCAGAATTTGAAGTATTTAAAGAACACAAGGGATAGAGAAAACAGGGGGCAGAGGAGGATGAACATGCCCTCGGTTCTTATTATACCTCCTCATCGCAGATCTTAATATTTTTTTAAGATTTCTGATCTGGGTTTTGTTGATTCGGGTGGGTTTTTGTCAAAATTTGAACTTGGGTGTTTATTCTTGTTACTGTTATTTTAATGAAGTTTTAATTAAATCACTGTTGTGTGTTTCTCCTTGTTTTCCAGGAATCTTGAATTCTTGTTGGATTGATCATCCAAGGATCCGATATAATTTGATTGAATCCGTGAAAATCGAATTGTCAAGCATACTGTTTATGTGTTTCTTGTAGCTTTTGAAAGTAAGGTAGGATACTTGTTGTTTGATTAATTTTGAGTCTACATTTTCATTTCATGGACGGGAAAAAAATTAGAGAACTTTGATGATGTTTTCCTGCTATATGTTGGATCGACCTTAACTGTGTAATCTTTATTGAGATGGGTTATGCTACTTCTTAGATTAATTTTGCCTTTTGGTAAGAATTAAATTGGGGTGATTCATGGTTCTGGAGTTTGGAATTTAATATGAGAATTATTTTTTTGGTGCGCAGGAAATATGCAATCGGATCTTGGCAAACTATTCATAGGTGGAATCTCGTGGGACACAAATGAAGAACGTCTTAAGGAGTATTTTAGTAGTTACGGCGAGGTATTGGAAGCTGTGATTATGAAGGATCGGACAACCGGCCGTGCCCGTGGTTTTGGTTTTATTGTATTTGTCGATCCTGGTGTTGCTGATAGAGTCATTAAGGAGAAGCACAATATTGATGGCAGGATGGTAAGTTGTTGACATCAATTTGAATTTACATTACTTAATTTATTAGATTGAGAGGATTGAACATCCAATCCGTCCAAGTTTATTAAGAATTTGGTTTAAACAAATAATATAATTTATATAATGATAACTCAAATTAGAGAGAAATGTAGGCTACTCATTTAACTTTATGGTAACCTGGCATTGTGTTTTAACTTCTTATTAGTAAAAGAAAAACCCGTGTTCCTATTTTCCTGCTCTTTCCATTTGTATGATCTTGCAGGAGACCTTTTTGTTTGACATGAGTTCTTACTTTTAGTTTGCTCTAAGCTTAGTTTTCATCATTGAATTCTCATTTTACAGGTTGAGGCGAAAAAGGCTGTTCCAAGGGATGATCATACTAACACAATGAGTAGAAACAGCGGTAGCATTCAGGGTTCTCCAGGTCCAGTTCGCACAAGAAAAATATTTGTTGGAGGTTTAGCTTCTACTGTCACGGAGAGCGACTTTAAAAGTTATTTTGAGCAATTTGGGACAATAATGGATGTTGTGGTGATGTATGATCACAACACTCAGAGGCCAAGAGGGTTTGGTTTCATCACTTATGATTCAGAGGATGCGGTGGACAAAGTGTTGCTCAAAACTTTTCATGAGCTTAATGGTAAAATGGTAGAGGTCAAGCGTGCAGTCCCAAAAGAGTTATCTCCTAGTCCTAACCGAAGCCCACTTGGTGGATACAACTATGGTTTGAGTAGGATCGATAACTTCCTTACTGGCTACAGTCAGGGATACTCTCCTACTGCGGTTGGAGGGTATGGAGTCAGGATGGATGGTAGATTCAGTCCGATTACTGCTGGAAGAAGTGGGTTTGCTCCGTTTGGTTCTGGTTATGGAATGGGCTTGAATTTTGAACCAGGGATGAACCAAAATTATGGCGGAAATGCAAACTTAAATAATACTGTTAGCTATGGAAGGGGAATGAGTCCTTATTACGTTGGTAATTCAAATAGGTTTGGTAATCCTATGGCTTTTGATGGTGGGAATGGAGGAAACACTTCTTTCTTTAGTTCTCCAACTCGGAATTTGTGGGGTAATGGGGGGCTTAACTACGGAACAAATTCTACAAATTCAAGTGGGTATTTGAGATCTGGAACTGGTAGCATTGGAGGAGGAGGAAACTATGGCAACAGTGGACTTAATTGGGTATCTTCTCCAATTTCACCTCAAGGTGGAGGAAATGTTTCTATCCAGGTTGGTAATCTAGGTTATGCAGGTGCTGATAACAGTTACAATTTGGGAGCAGGGGGATATGGAAGAAACAGTGCAACTACTGGTGCACCCACGTCCTCATATTCTGCATCAAATGGCAGGTATGATGCGGCTTTTGCAGACTTATATGGTAGTGGTTCAGTTTATGGAGACAACAACTGGCGCTCTGCAAATTCTGAGCAGGAGGAATCTAGTGCATTTGGTTATGGGCTTGGCAATGGAGCTAATGATGTCCAGGTTAAAAGTTCTCCTGGTTATGTTGGTGGTTATAGTGTTTCCAAGAGACAGACAAATAGAGGTAAGAGCTACTTTCGAACTTTTATTTTTCTTTTCTTCTTGCTAGTGTTGATATGATCAAATTTCAATGTTCTGGTGTACTATCTAATGCAGAAATGAATTTCCTTTGGTTGTTCTTAATGTTGGCCATAACATACAATAAAGTAGTTTCATTGACTACAAGCTTTGTTGCTATAAAAGATAGCAAACATATCCTAAAATAATCTCAAATGCCACTTGTTCTGGTTAATAAATTTCTGTTGCCATAACATTGATCTAGAATTCTCCAATTGCATGGACTTGTTAATTTACACTTCATTGAGCTTGTTTATTACTGTACAATATTTGGTGGTGATAATTCCACAAAAAATGTGTCTACTAGAAATTTAGAACCAAGAGATTTAATGTCCCATTCCCCATTTTTCATTTCTTCTGCAATTAAACAGGGAAAAGGGCAATTTACTGAGATCGAAATATAATTTTTAGTTTTACTAATTTCATCATGCACAAAAATTTCTGAGGAACTCAACAAGGTACAAATAAAGTAAAATATTTCTGCAACCAGCAGAGAGCAGACAACCAAAACAGCAATCTCACATATCCACTTATGAAAACTAAAAATGAGAATGGAAATGATATCGAATATCGGAACAATGAATTCTCACCACCTGCTAGACCACCAAATGTATAAATGTGTACTTCACTGTGACATTAGAGGCAAGTGCCTGTTATATTATGTATATGGTAATCAAAATCTTTTCGGATGGTCCATAATGAGTCTAAACATAACATTCTCTCTGAGATTATATGCCATCTGACACCATGATCTTTCACTAGGAAATGTGAAGAGGGTAACAATGAAGCAGAATATTTCGTTTTTGAGTGTAGTTTTTATTAGATGAAATCCTAAGGTACAAAAATATTAATGTTTTAAAAATCCCCGCCTAAGTCCGCCTAGTCGCTAGGCCCCCCTTGGCGCCCCGCCTAGTCGCTAGGCCCCCCTTGGTGCCTTGCCTAGGCGCTGTGCCCCCTGGCTCCTCACCTAGGCCCAAGGCGGCAAAAAAATCCCTCCAGAAAATTAGGCAGAGTCTAAATGGAGAGGTTTTTTTTATTTTAATAATTACCCAAATCAGATCTTGATATATTTATTTTTCTAATGATTTACCATATTCATAATACAAGTTGTAGCATATCAAATCACAACAAAAAGTGAACAATATCAAGTCAAAATGAATAATTTTATTATAGTTGTAATTTTTTTAACTTGTACTAACTTCAAATTATATAAATGATGATACATTTGTAATATTTAGTTTAATTCAATATAATTATTAAATTTATGTTTAGTTTCTTAAGTTTTAATATTGAATTAAATTATTGAAATTTTAAATTTTATTATTTAATAGCAATCTTGTTTATGAATAAAACTAATACGTTAAAAATATGTTTGAACTTTGAATAATTGCATGTTTGTTTTTGAACTTTGACATTAGTAATATAGATATGTGTTTGAACTTTAAACAAAGGCCTTTATTATCTTTATTATAAATTGTTTTGATTTATATTATTGTTTTGTTTAGATAAATGTAAGATAAAATATTAAAATTGACTTAAAATAAAAAATCCCGCCTAGGCCCCCCGGCCGCCCGTCTCCCGCCTAGCGCCTTTTAGAACATTGGAAAATACAATAATGTCTTTTGTTGTTTTTCTTTTTCCTTTATATATATATATATATATATATATATATATATATATATTTGCAGGATTAAAAATCAATTGAAAATTATAGTGAACCTCATTTTTGAAGTTTAAGTAGGTGGTCTGAAATTTGGGATATGAGAATACATCTCAAGTGATAGAACAAAGTCTAGTATGGTAGGTAGTCAACCCTTGATATGTTAAATGAAGCTTTTCCTTGATGTGGTGCCACCCAGGTGCTGGAACATTGATTGAGCACTTTTGGATTTGTTTTGTGTTATCCTCGAGTCTTTCTTTGCAGCATAGTACCTATTTCCTGAACTTGATTTCTTAGCTTTGAGATTGCATAAGTCGACTTCTTGTCACTTTAATGTATTAGAAAGTAGTCTCTTAGGTAACAATGGATGATTATAAATCTTTTACGTTACTCTGAAATTTTAGTGTTGGTGGAATGTAATAATTCTTTATCATAGTTGATAGATCAAAATATAAAAGAAATTGCAAGCTCAGTAAGCTTACTTATCTAAAATGGATTTGACTAGTAGAATAGTCAATGTTATAATGAACTATTTATTGCCAGAGCTCATACAATCAGTTAGTGATATTATATTGAAGAAATTCAAATTTATGGAGGGTCGTGCCATGATGAACTAAATATTGACAGAACTCATGCATATACTTGTACAGTTGTATATTTGTACAATGTGCATAGCTTACTAATTAAAAAACTTGAATAAAAATTGCACATAGTTTTTGGCTGATCGACAGTTGTTTGTG
Source organism: Panax japonicus (assembly GCA_020205505.1). Classification (NCBI taxonomy): domain Eukaryota; kingdom Viridiplantae; phylum Streptophyta; class Magnoliopsida; order Apiales; family Araliaceae; genus Panax; species Panax japonicus. The sequence continues at coordinate 77,969,408 of CM035092.1, forward strand.
ATCCAATCAAATTATATTTTGTCTGTAGTTTGCTTTGCTATTAGAGTAGTTTTAGCTATGCACGTTATAAAATTTCCAGATGCTGTGCGTGTATTGGAGCTTTGGTGTACTTACTTTTTATGGGTGTATCTAATCGTAGGTCAATATGTTTTGCAAGAATTAGAATTTGTAGGTATATTCTATTACGACTCTATGCTTTTGCAGAAATAGGACAAGCCTACTTCCTGTAAGTTTTTGCGGGCGATTTCAATTCACTGAGGTTAAGATTTAAAGTTTGTGCTTGTATGTATTTGTTTAAGTATGTATCTAAATATTGGATGAATAACCTCACAATTCTAATCGCCACTCTTGGTAGCTTACCTATTCTTGAGAAAAAAAATTAAAAAAAAATGCATCTGCTTTCTATATACTGAAGTTTTTGAATTTGAAGAATATAAGATAATGCCTTATGTGATGTTGCTCAACTTTTTTAAGGATGAATCCAAGCATTATTGGTGAAATTTTAAGATTTTTATTCTTTCCTTACCTATTGGTTTTGGTCACTATAGCCTTTCTTACAGTCCTAAATATACTAAAATGTAATTAAACCTAATTCTTTGTTTCCTCTACTGAAATTTACCTTAGCCTGGAAAACAAGTTGGTGCCTGGAACTTCTTTCTAGCACTCTTACTGAAATTTCCTATGAGCTTCCTTTAATAAACGCGACAATACAAGTTCAAACCCTTTCTGCTAAAAAGGCTTTGACCTTCCTTCTACCTTACTAAATTTTCTCCCCACAACTTATTTATAGGCCAAACTTTGCACAAAATTGAAGGCATTGCTGCTTTGAGTATCCTAAAGTTGTCCAGATTAGTGGGTGTTGATCAAATTAGATAATGTACATTGATAAGGTTTGACTTATCAGAAAATAATATACATTACAAAATTGATTATCAAAAATAAATAATACAATATATATGTGAATAGAATACTAATTTTTGGGAAGTTTTAAAAAGAAAGGTATTTGGTGGTTGAAGATGAGGAACTGTGCTTTAACTGTATGTCTCAGAGATTTTCAGGTATTTCTTTTTTTAAAAAAAAATTGTGGAGTTGGGGTAATTAGAGAGACTTTCCTTACATAATATGGTTGTCAGGAACTTCTGCACTTTTTTTATGTTTGCGTGCACCTTGTCATTGTAATTCTAGCAGATAGCTTTATCTTGTCTAGAAACACATGTATCTGACTGCATATGAGATTTTTTTTTAAAAAAATTCTCCACATATTTATTATATAGTCAATATTCATCATTTTTTCCATGACCTGATGATTAGTAGGAGTTATTATACTCTATGTTACACGGACTATTCATTTTGCCCTAAAGTACCCATATCCGACACTCAACACTCGGACAAAGATATGGGAATTGCGCACTTCAATTTAGTGTAAAAATTGGCAAAAATGAGGAGTGTTCGTGTCGGACTCTTCAAAGTGCTGTTTCCAACCGAACACTCCATCCCCAGTTTGTGTAACATAGATTATGCTAGTAAACTTTGATTAGTAATGCAGTTATGGAGTTAATCGTGCTTGATATTGGTATTCCTCGTATGTTGTACACGTTTATAAATTTATGGAGCATTACAATGTGCATGTTTTCAAAGACTTTGCTTTGTATATATATATGGACTATATGAATGTACACAGCTGTGTATTACACAGTTGGACTATGGCGACGGTTCACCTGTTGCCGTAGCCCAGAATAGCTAGTGAAACCATCGCTATAGTCCAAAAAACCGCATCCATAGCCGACTGTGTACTACACAGTTGTGTACATACATTTTTCCCTATATATATATATATATATTAGTCCATGGCAAAAGTTGTTATACTCTTTGAAGCCAATAACAATACTTGTTATTTTATTTTGAAATAACATATTACTTAACAATTATGAATCTTTAATCTGATACTTATAATTTCATGGTTTTCACTTTCTGCAGGAATTAATGGCTAGGAGGATATTGGAGTTGGGATGTTATAGTAGATGAAGGAGTTGATGTAGAGGGTGAACTGTTAATTTTGCATACTCCCTTTTTAGTATGTTTTCAGTTGGAAACTTAAAGAGAACTGGTTATCTTATCTAGATCTAACTGGAGTGCCTGTTTTGAAGAATTTAAGCTTAGAGATAGAAGCTATAAAAGAATTGTGTTTGAGAATTTCGATTTTGAGTTACATTTAAGTGTTCTTTTTTGGGATTTGAGTGAGATGTAAAATCTGTTTGCGGCAATATAGTGAGAAATGTATCATGCATCTCTGGCGAGGTGGTGATACGTAAAAAAGAAAAGAAAAAAGGATAGACCTTTTACTTTTTTGGTTTAGTTATCAGGTTCCTTTAGTGTTATCTTGCTGTAATGTCTCTGCAAAGATGCAGGTTTTTGGAATCCATTAGTTTTTTCTTGTTCCCTTCACTTGGTTTTTGTTTATTCTCAGAATGTATTAAAGTTCCTTGTTGATTTTAGCAGTGTGAAACATTTGAAGGATGCCCATTGAATAAGTCACCGCATTCTGAATTTCTGATATGACTGTCAAATTTATTGGCAAGGCAATGCAATGCATAGCATTTCATGTAATTTAGACTTTTCTTCAAGATCTCTTTGTTCAAGTATTATAAATTATAATCAATTCATCTCATAATTCAAAGTTCCCTTCTTTTCATTTCAATTCAGAAAAAGCAAGAATGGCTAGACACATGCTTGCTGGACATGTTCATGATGTTGGAATGATCACTCTCTTGGAGCATCTCATTTGTCCAATAGGTGTTAAAGTATCAAATCTGTATCCATCAGCTCTCTCTCTCTCTCACTCACACACACACACACACAAAAACAAACAACACATAAAAGTACTTTTGAAGTCAAATTTTTGAGTCTTCGGGTGTATTTGAGACCCTTAACATTGAACCATGCAAAACTTGCATAAATTAAGGTGAGAATGAGATGATACAAAAAGGAAGTTGCCCATTTACAAGAATGATAGCAATTCTGATATACTCATTTACCCGCTTCTGTAATCATTTGCCTTAGTTTTGTCAAATAACAAAACTAATAAAAAACTCAATATAATTATATGTTTTGCTTTCAATCCACATGAATTAAGGATTATAAAGAAAATAAGAGTAAAATTCAGACGAGCACTTGCACTAATTCTCATATTCCCACTTAATTTTTAAAAACGGAAACATACATAAACTAGTAATCCAATATTTATTTGTTTTCCGTAATGTCAAGATGGCCGAGTTGGTCTAAGGCGCCAGTTTCAGGTACTGGTCCGAAAGGGCATGGGTTCGAATCCCATTCTTGACAAATTTTTTTCAAATGCCTAATCAAGCCCCAAAAAGGGTCTCTTAATTAGAAGTAATTTAATTTAACTTTTAAAACCATCTTCTTTTTCACCAAATTTTAATTAGTTTCAGCAATACATACATATATATCACAATTGCACTTAGCATCATATTCATTCATAATTAACAAGTGTCATTATATATATATACTAGCTGGGTCCCGTGCCTCCGGCACTGTATGGGTAGTGAGATTTATCTCAAAATTAGAACGGTCCAGATGATTTATTAAGTGAGCGGGAAATTTAAAATCATTATTAGATAGATTAGATAGATAGATGTATTTTATTAGATAGATGTATGAACGGTGGGATTTATCTCAAACTTTGGACGGCCCAGATGATTTATTGAGTGAGCGGGAAATTCAAAATCATTTATATTTTATTAGATAGATATATATATATATAATATGTAACCAAAAAATTAATTAATAAGGTAATTAATTAACCATGGGTTGAAACACTAGTTTTCTCAGATCCACCGATCAATCCTTCTCTTCTCAACTCATCTTCTTTAGCTTTCCTACAAAAAATCACCCAAGCATTCACTTCAAGCGCAATACAAATCCCAACCAATGCAGACAAGCACAAACAATAGCACAACTTGGCAAAAGACCTCCCCTCTCCCATTACCTCAAATCCTTGAAACACATTCACAACCCCTAACACCACACATGCATACCCTACAAAATGGTGGTATGATTTCCAGTACTTCCTAAACTTGTTTGTAGTTTTAGGCCTAAAAAACAATGCCAGCGTCTGCAAACTCCCCAAGCAAAACGCCGCCATCCCTAACTTTCTGTGAAGCCCATAAACCCTCCCTGTTGACAATTGCCCTAGTCGAATTCCTATAGCAAATCCTGCGGTTCCTAGTACAACTGCAGAAAGCTGTATTATTGCATGGATATAAAACCATGCAGGACCTAGTGATTGAATGTGCCTTAAATAACGTGCTATTACCACGCCTATGGGGAGTAAAACTCCCCATGAAATCGCGTTTATGAGCCCATGCACGATTTTTAGGCTTCTTATACTGTTGTGTACTGTTACAGCTCCTGTGCCAGACATGACATCTATGGTGGCAACAGAGGAGAGGTCGTTATTCGAGTTGGGATGGATAGTTGGTGAGTAGCCTTGGACATAAAGGCCTCTATTCCAAACATGATGGATTTTGGTTTTGTTCGACACAAGTTTTAATGTGGCATATATTTGAATGGTGGCACCATTGTGGATTGTGGCCATCCGGCCGCCGTATAGGGTGGCGGAGGAGGAGAGGAGGTGGATGTCTAGGGGGCGGGAGAAGAGTGGACCTGTTAACGCCAGGATCTTTTGTCACGTCCCAATCACGAATGACGTCCTGATCCTGCACAGTAAACACAACAAACACCAAGAGCTTGACGGCCGGACCGCCGGGGGATAGCTCAGGCGTGAAAATCAGTATATCTGTGTTCACAAGGTTAACTCAAGAGGAAAAATCTCTAGTGTCTGAGATCATAATTAAGTTGTAAGTTATTTTGTACTTACCTCTTCCTTTTTTACCACAGCTCCACGCCCACCCCTTCCCCGGATCACCGTGCCACCTATCATTTCCTGACATCTTTTTCCCATTTCCGGTCATTTCCGCCGAAAGCATGTACTCAGTCTCCATATTTCCCGTCACACCTTTTTTCCTCCGCCTCCTTCTCCGTCTCATCCTCATTAATGCCATAGAGAAAGGTGGCCGACATAATAGTCAACTGTCATTTTAGTAATGATTACCAGTCAAAGCTGGGTTAAGAGGGAACATGCATAAATGGACTAATTTGGTGAATAGGCCCAAATAATGTAGACGACCCAAATGAATGGATCCAATACGTACGGTGTTCAGTGAAATAATAAGTGATTGAGCCCAAAACAGTCGGGTCAACATCTGATAAAAATAGTCAATACCCAAAGGAGGAGCCCAACGAATCTGGCCCAATAAGGAAAAGAATCATGGCCTAACATTGCCCCCTAGTCTTTTATTAAACAGGAAGTTTAATAGAAGACTATAAATAATGTAGACCCATGACATAAGAGTTCGTGGTAAGTTGTAAAAGGTTCAGAGTGAAATTCATCAAGGCCCAATTGGGTCGGTCCAAATCAATATCAAAGATAAAACCGGGAAGTCCAACGAGTATAAACCCATTCGGATTAGGAAATTTAAACCCAAAACCGGGTAGCGCCTCTTCCATTTCACCATAATTACTGTGAATTTATTGTGCCGCCTTCGATTAGCGTGTAACCGCCAATTATAAAAGGCAAACTTTACCAATTTGAACAATTTTACCTGCCCATTCAAATTTCAAACCTTCAAGCTTTCTTCAATTCTATCGAACTTTCTTTGCACTCTCTGCGAATTTGTTGACAATGGCATCTCAAGATTCTGATCAAGGCATTCCCCTGTCAGTTAAACCCATCAGCTCCATGGTTCCAGACTCTAACCCTAGCAAGGGTGCCTCGAGCTCTGGTCAGGCTACTGCAACCACTTCAAAGAAACAGGCAACAACATTTTCTCCTAGTCCTTCTGAGTTTTATAGGGATAATGAGCTGTACGTTCATGCCAATATCTCCTCGAAGGTTGTTGAAGCCGATCTGGATAGGCTTCGAACCCGTTGCCATATCCCAGAAACACATCAGATAAGAATTCCCAGGTCTGGGGAGAAAATGTATCAACGTCCTGAAGGATGGATGGCTGTGACGACGACTATTCTAGAGAAAGGCATACGTTTCCCTTTGCACGCCTTTGTGGTGACCCTTTTAGGGTTTCTGGGTATTGGGTTCGCCCAATTGATGCCGAACTCATACATTCATATTTTGGCGTTCATAGCCCTATGTCACGAATTCGGCGTCGAACCTTCACTCGATTTCTTCTTCACTGTATACAAGGTCGGTCAATCCCGGGAAAAAGGATTCAAGGCCATAAGTAAACTTTCTTCAAAAGCGGGAGAGAAATTTGAGAGACGTTCATTAGTAAATACCCCTTCGAGTAACAAAAAAATGGCACGAGCGATGGTTCTTTGTTAAAGGGCCCGAAGTCCTTTCCTTACCTGGCTGGTCTACAGATGAGAAAATCTCTACTGACTTAGGGGATGTCTCCGAAGAACGTGAAGCTGAGATAATAGAGCTTCTGGACAACTTCCCGAGGGAAGAATGGAATTACAGACTTCTTTCCAATCAAGCGTGGTTGTACAACCACAAATGTAAGTATGAATTCATTTTGTGGACATTTGAAGTTCATGCACTGTAAACTTCTGACATAGAATTGTTATTCTTTTGTAGTGACTTTGATCAAACCGTCGCTTTTGGAGATGAAAGAATTAGAAGACTTGTTAGCTGGAAGACCGGTAGAAGTCCCCACCGATTCTTTACAACATGAAGCCCCCTCTGAAGAGAATGTTGAAAAATTTGCAGATGCTGATGCAAGACCTTCACAACAGGATGCTTCTTCCAAATTCAACCCATCTACCGAAAGACCAACTGAAGAGCCCAGAGCCCATGCAACAGAAGATGAAGAACCTATTCTTCCAGAAAAAGTTCTTCAGCTTCGACGAAAGAAGAGGGCTGTCCGAAAACCTCGGCTAATCTCCATCCCCTCTGATTCTGAAGAATTTTCCGAACCTGAACCCTCCTTCAATCCAATACCTTCATCCACCATTCCAACAACAACGGCCGACTCAATGCCACCTAACGAAAGTCCAGTACCCCCAACTGCCGACCCTTCATCACTGATCGTAGATCCAGTACCCCCAACTGCCGATATAATACCTCCGAACACAGATCCCATACCACCAAATATTGATATAACGCCTCCGATCATAGACTCAGTACCCCCATTTAATGCCCCTCCATTGGTCCGAACAAGTTTATTGGACCTTTCCGTGGAGGAACGAAGACAAATGATTCGGATTAAAAAGTTGAAGACCAAGATCGTCCCTCTAACACCCGATGAACTTAGAGTTCCCTCCTCAAGCATTCATCCTTCCACAGAACCCATGGAAACTTCAAATGTAGATGAAGAAGAAATAAACGAGTCTGCTGCAGAACCATCTCGAAAAAGAAAACGATCAGCTGACAATGACTCTATTCCAACGTCTTCAACTCTTCCAGTTCGGGATCCATCTCCACCTCGATCTGTTTCCCCCGAAAATATCTACATGGACCCTTCTCCTGTTCGAGATCAGCCGATGCCTTCCCCCCCAAGGCCTTCAACACGAAGTTTCCATGACGAGGCAACCGGAGGGTCGACTTTATGGCCTCACTTCAACGTTAATTTCCCATTTCACCTGTTCGAAGCCTTCGTCCAGGAGAATGATGATCACCGATTCAATACCCATACGAATGGGAACTTTCTTGATGAAGGCATGAGTTATTTGGCAAAGGTAAGTAAGAATTTTATCAGGCAAACATTTCTTCACTTGCTAAAGTATTTAAAATTGACTGAACACTGTTGAATATGTGCAGGCGGTCGCAGTCTTCGGGCGTTTACGTCCCAGGCATCTGAATGCCGAATCCGACGAGGAGACTCTGAGGAGGGAGAACAACATGCTGAAGGCTACGTTGGCTCGAGAGAGGGAGGAACATGAATCTGCCCTTCATACCAACGAGAGTCTTCAAAGAGAATTGTCCCAGACTAAGGAAGATATGAAGGAAACTCATGATGTGTTGAGCTCGGTCAGGGGAGAATTGAAGACATCAAGAGCCAGTGAACAGAAGTTATCCATGCTGAATATCCGCTTTGTAGCTGAGACCGAGGCTTTGAAGACTTCCAAAGAGGATCTTGTTGCAGCCAACCAACAACTATCGACCCAACTCCGTGAAGCTCAGGCGAAGGCTCGATCTACTAAAAAAGTTCAGAAGGCCAAGCGTCGTAAGCTTCGCGGTAAGATAAAGGCACTTCAGGAGCGAGATCCACCTTTGACCGAAGATATGATTGCCCAAATTCGGGCGGACTATCGTACATCGGACGAACTGGGATCAGAAATCTTGAAGGTTTATTATGAAGGATATGAGGAGTGCCGTAGTATAGGAAAGGAAAAGTTGGTGGCTGCTCAACTAGATCCATCTTTATTGGATTGGGAAGTTACCAAGAATTAAAGACAATTTTATTTTGATTTATAGGATTTGTAAAAATTATCTATTTTTGTAATCAGATTTGAATATTAATGAATTCGGACTTCGTCCATTATGACTTCGGTGCGTTTGTATTGCGTGAATTCCTTAGTACTTGTGTTACTGAAAAAATACATAATAGCTTTGAGGACTCAGTTGTTACTAACAATTAATCATAACAGATGAAGTTTAAATAATGAGGTATTCCGAACTCAACACTTGGAAAAAATTTAGGAAATAGAGTTAAGGAATACTTGTTAGTTATCGAAGACTGAGACAGATCTGCTTTGTTAGGACTTTGCTCACCTCAAAAGGCTTGATTCCAAAAATGAGAGATGACATTTGCCTACCACAAAGAGCCTGACAAAGTCTTAAAGATGACATTTGCCTACCACGAAGGGCCTGACAAAGTCTTAAGGTCCTCCTGCCAAATAGGCTACCATCGAATGGTCAGCGAGTCCTCCCGAACCTCCAAACACCAATGACGTTTGCCTACCACGAAGGGCCTGACAAACTCATAAGGACCTCCTGCCGAAGAGGCTACCATCGAATGGTCAGCGAGTCCTCCCGAACCTCCAAACACCAATGACGTTTGCCTACCACGAAGGGCCTGACAAACTCATAAGGACCTCCTGCCGAAGAGGCTACCATCGAATGGTCAGCGAGTCCTCCCGAACCTCCAAACACCAATGCGTTTGCCTACCACGAAGGGCCTGACAAACTCATAAGGACCTCCTGCCGAAGAGGCTACCATCGAATGGTCAGCGAGTCCTCCCGAACCTCCAAACACCAATGACGTTTGCCTACCACGAAGGGCCTGACAAACTCATAAGGACCTCCTGCCGAAGAGGCTACCATCGAATGGTCAGCGAGTCCTCCCGAACCTCCAAACACCAATGATCAGATCGACAATCAGGGACAAAATTGATTTGAGAAAAAAGGGATTTTTATTGATGAGGATATATAAATATTTACAGACTTCTGACGAGAGCTGACATTGTTCTTACTGAAAATACTTTCTAAGTCTACCAGCATGCCACGTATTCTTAATTGCCGACCCATCTAAAGCCTTCAGCCGATAAGTTCCTGGCTTCGGCACTTCAATGACTTCATATGGCCCTTCCCAGTTTGGCATCAATTTTCCCAGATTTTGAGGGGTGGATGCTTCAACTTCTCTAAGGACGAAATCTCCTACTTCAAATCTGCGAAGCTTTACTCCCTTATTGTAATGTTTGGCTACTCTGCGTTGATAGGCTGCCAATTTGATCAGAGCTACTTCTCTAACTTCTTCAAGCAAATCAAGATTAGCTTTCAATCCCTCTTCATTGTAGATTTCTCTGTATTGACTAACTCGAAAACTTGGAGATCCAATTTCAACTGGGACTAAGGCATCAGTGCCATAGGCCAATCTGAAAGGTGAATCCCCTGTTGTAGTCCTCGGAGTAGTGCGATAAGTCCATAACACACTAAGCAGCTCTTCAGGCCATCTGCCCTTAGCTTCGTCTAATCTGCGTTTGATCCCGTTCAGGAGGGTTCTGTTGGTTACCTCGACTTGTCCGTTTGATTGAGGATGGGCTACCGAAGTCTTTCTGTGCTGGACCCCCAATTCTGCTAGAAATGCTTCAAACTTTGACCCAACAAACTGACGGCCATTGTCTGATATTACCACCTTAGGAATTCCGAAACGGAATACAACTGATTCCTTCATGAATTTCAAACATTCCTGTTCCGTTATTGACCTAAGTGGCTTCGCTTCTACCCATTTGGTCATATAGTCTATGGCAACTATAACAAAACTGACCTGGCCCTTTGCTTTCGGTAGTGGACCCAATATATCAACCCCCCAGACAGCGAAGGGTATAGGAGATAGAATCGAGTATAGCTCTTCCGGTGGCTGATGTGGTATTGGACTGTTGAGCTGGCATTTCTCGCACTTCTTGACATATTCGATAGCTTCCTTAAAGATTGTAGGCCAGTAGTACCCCTGACGAAGCACTTTATAAGCTAATGACTTAGCAGCCATATGGTCGCCACAGATTCCTTCATGCACTTCTCGGAGAGCGTATTCAGCTTCTGACGGAGTCAGACATTTCAATAATGGAGAAGAGAAGGCCCTTCGGAAAAGATCCCCATCAATTAGAACAAAATTAGCACTTTTGTACTTGATTTTCTTGGCTAGCATCTGATCCGAAGGTAAGACGCCATCTGCCAAATATTCTAAGTATGGAGTTAACCAACAGTTAGTTCGGTCGACGCACATCACCACTTCATGACGAACACTAGGATGTTGTAAAATTTCTAAGTAAACCGACCCATCAAAAGTATCAACATCCGTAGTGGCTAATTTGGATAGCGCATCGGCAATTGAATTTCTGTTACGTTCAATCCCTTGAAATTCATAGGACTGGAAATACTGAAGTCGCTCTTTCACTTCTGCCAAATACTTGATCATTTTCGGGCCCCTAGCTTCATATTCTCCAGAGAGTTGTTTGACGACTAACTGGGAATCACTGTAGATGACCACCTTCTGTACTTCAAGACTCTTTGCCAGTCGTAGTCCGGCGAGTACTGCCTCATATTCAGCTTCATTATTAGTTGCTTTAAACTGAAATCTGATGGCTTGCTGCACCTTGAATCCCTCCGGACTCGTCAGAATAATCCCGGCTCCACTGATGTCTGAGGTAGAAGACCCATCTGCATATAGCGTCCATAGACCATCCTTCTGCTGGAGAACTGCAACTGCCCTGTCAACCCCTTCAGCTTCGGCCACGACTTCATCAGGTTCAGAAAACGAACATTCAACCACAAAGTCGGCTAACGCTTGTCCCTTAATGGCGGTTCGGGGATGATATTCAATAAAAAATTGGGACAACTCCATTGTCCATGCAGCTAATCTCCCTGATACCTCTGGTCTTCCCATAACCTTCTTTAAAGGCTGATCTGTGTATACTATCACCAATCTACCCTGGAAGTATTGCCTAAGCTTTCGACTAGCAATTAATAGAGCAAAAGCAAACTTTTCAATATTAGGGTACCTCGTTTCTGCATCCCGAAGCACATGACTTACATAATAAACTGGGCGTTGCTTGCCCCCCATTTCTCGTACCAGAACTGCGCCCACCGCCAAAGAACTAGCTGCTAAGTATAAATACAGAGGTTCTGTGGGAACGGGCTTTACCAGCAAGGGTGCCGAAGATAAATAAGACTTGATATTTTGAAAGGCATCTTCGCATTCCAAAGTCCATTGAAAGGTTTTTGCATTCTTCGGACCTTTCAGAGTGTCAAAAAACGGCAAACATCTTTCTGCAGACTTGGACACAAACCTTCGCAAAGCTGCAATCCTTCCAGTCAGACGTTGAACGTCTTTAAATGACTGAGGAGTCTTCATGTCTAAGATCGCTTGAATTTTTTCTGGATTGGCCTCAATTCCCCTCTGACTAACAAGATAACCCAAAAATTTACCAGATCCCAGACCGAAGGTGCACTTTGTGGGATTTAGCCTCAAATTGTGATGACGAAGGGTCTGAAAGCATTCTTCTAAATCGTCCAAATGTTTATGCACCAACATGCTTTTGACAATCATATCGTCCACGTACACCTCGATGTTCCTGCCCAACTGATATCTGAAGATATAGTTCATCATCCTTTGATAGGTGGCTCCGGCATTGATGAGGCCTAAAGTCATTTTCTTATAAGCATATACCGAACGATGCGTAATGAACGCCGTCTTCGGTATATCCTCTTCACACATGGAGATCTGATGATATCCAGAAAACGCATCCATAAAACTCAATAAAGCATGACCTGAAGTGGCGTCAATAAGCTGATCAATGTGGGGCAGTGGATAAAAATCCTTCGGACAGGCTTTGTTCAGATCAGTATAATCGATGCAGACTCGCCATTTACCATTCTGCTTCTGGACCAGCACGACGTTCGCCATCCACTGCGGGTAGTCGATTTCAAAAATGAAATCAGCTGCCAGCAATTTTGCAATCTCTTCATCAATGATTCGCTGTCGTTCAGGCGCAAAAATCCTCCTCTTCTGTCGAACAGGCTTCTTTGACGGATCTACTTCTAGCCGATGTTCAGCGATGTCCCGGCTTACTCCAGGCATGTCTTGGGGTTCCCATGCGAAGATGTCAACATAACACCTCAGTAGCTCCATGAGGTTTGTTCGGAGGGGTTCTGGTAGATCCGAACCTATCTTTACTACCTTATCTACTTTGCCCGGGATAAGTTCTATCTCTTCTGTTTCTTCGGCCGGTATGACTGATGGCTCAGAACTGCTCTCAGTAAAGGGCTCAATTTCTATCGCCATGGCATGCTTCTGCTTTGATACTCCCACTCCCGAAGTAATCACAGCATTTCTATAACATCTTCTGGCCAAATCCAAATCCCCTTTTACTTCGCCCACCCCATGTGCCGTAGGGAATTTGATTTTAAAGTGAGGTATTGAGGTCACAGCTTGCAGAGCAATTAAAGTGGGCCTCCCCAAAATAGCATTATAAGCAGAATCGACATGTACAACATAAAATTTGCAAATAATCTCTACCTGTTGAGGGGCCGTGCCGAAAATGACGGGTAGCTCAATGGTTCCAGCAACTTTGACCGGATCATTGCTAAAACCGTACAGAGGAGCCTCCTGCCCTATCTCCATCTTTCGTCCATCCAGATTCATCCTCTGATAAGCGTGGGCATACAGGATATCTACAGAAGACCCATTATCCACCATCATCCGCTTCATATCTACAGAACCCACTTGTGCCGTTATCACTAACGATCCTTCATGCGGTTCGATGACCTCTGAAGGGTAGTCTTCATTAGTAAAGGAGATCACCGTATTCGGAAAGGGTCTGTCGGTCTTCGGGAGGGATCCCGCCACCGACATGACCGAGTCCAAATAGCTTCGGCGTTTCTTTCCAATTAATTTGCCAGAAGTGCCTCCAGTAATGACATCGATCACGTGCCGAGCAGGTTGTCCCGAAGCTTGCAACGCCTGCTGAACTGGTTGGGCCGCTGGGACAGGTCCTTGGTTCTGTTGTTGGTTAGTTCGGGCAGCCACATACTGAACTAAAGCCCCACTGTGCACCTTCTTCTCAATGAAGTCTTTCAAACTAGCACAATCATTTGTATCATGACCCGAAGCCTGATGATAATCACAATATTTACGAGGGTTTCCTTTTCCGGGCTTGATATTATCTCGAGGTGGTTCGAAGATAGGTTGATTTTTGATTTGTTCCAAGATAACAGCCCTGTCTGCATTGAGCGCGGTATATGTCCTATTCACTCTCTGGGTCGGTGCGGACGAACGTCCTCCTTGTCTCCAATTATTATACTTCTTTGACCCGCTCTCATAACGATCTTTATTCCCTTCATTCTTCTTCTGGTCTCCATCAATTTTATCCCGATCTGTCTCCCTGGGCCGTTCTGAAGAAGGTCGTTTGAGGCTACTCATAGCCTCCTCCACCACAATATAACCTTCGGCTTTATCAAAGGCTTCGGCAAGACTCTTCGGGTGATTGAACATTAATTTCTTCACCAACTTTTCCGATTTGACCAGATCTAATCCATTCTGAAATAGTCCCACAGCTTGTAAATCATTCAAATCGGTTACTTGACCGACGGCTTCACGAAACCGTTTCACATACTGGCCTAAAGACTCGTTGGAATACTGTCGGATTTGAGCCAATGAACCAGTCGGTTTTCCCCTTCTTCTGTTGCTCCCGAAGCGAGCATGAAACTTGCTACACATATCTTCCCAGGATGAGATAGAATCCGAAGGTAAAGTCCCCATCCATTGCCGGGCATCTTTCCTGAGTGTGGTGACAAAAGTATGACACTTAGCTGCATCGCTAAAGTCATAATAGTCCATAAGTCGGTCAAACGCCTGACTATGGTCGTAAGGGTCTCCCGATCCATCATAACTCTCTATATGGGGCAACTTCTTGGTGGGGTCAGCTTTTTCACTAAGAATTTCCGCGGAAAAAGGAGATGCCTTCTTTCCCGGAGTGTCTTTGGTTTTTTGTACTTCGGCAAGTTGCTTCCGAAGCTCTTTCAATTCTTAGACCAGATATTCTACGCCTTCTGGTTGAGACGATGCTTCTTTCTCAGGTGATTCCTTCCTCTTCTGAGTAGACTGGTTTCTTTCAACAGATGCTCCCACCTTAGAAGGACTCTTTCGATGACGAGTGTCTACAGGGTGGTGTACCCTCAGTAAACTCTCGGGAGTAAGCTCTCTTGATGGACTTCGCCTCCGAAGTCGGGTGCTATGGTGAGAATGGGCAACAACAAGTGCCTTCCTTCTGTACTCGGGGGTGCGCTCCTTGGATCGACCTCTTCGTTCGCTTTGCCCCCGTCCCCTAGAATTAGTAGGGCGATATGTCCGTTTTGATCCTGGAGGGGTAGGGCTTCGGGACTTTCTCCTTTTCTTGATTCGGCCCAACGATTCTCGCCCTGAATGAGCAGGTTCCTTTCCCCTCCGATGATCACGTTCTTCAGACTGAACATAACTGAGCTCTTCATCTCTCATTTCTGTCATTCGAGCCATTTGTTCAGTTATATCCTGTCGTTGTTTCATAAGTGCCTCCATGGCTCTATCCGCTTCATCGGCCATTTTAGCCAGTCGCGATGCTTTCTCGTCTTGATCATTTCGGTATCGAGTTCTAGGCGAGGTGCCTTCTACCCGTCTCCGATCACGATCAGACCCCTTCTCTGTCGGGAAAACAAGTTTACGCCTAACGTTGCTCATGATCCTTGGCCGAAGATCCCCATCCGATCGTTTGGATGCGGTGCTAGCATGAACACTTATTGCTGGTCCCAAACGATCCTTGACAGACACTCGCGGTGTCGATTCACTGACTGACATGGGTTGCCCTTCGGGCGTAGGTGTTCGACTCTTCATTATGAGTACTAGATAGAATAAAACAAGATGGGTGATTGGAAAATACTCAGGACACTAGAACTCAGCCCTCCTTCTAGCGCCAATGTTAACGCCAGGATCTTTTGTCACGTCCCAATCACGAATGACGTCCTGATCCTGCACAGTAAACACAACAAACACCAAGAGCTTGACGGCCGGACCGCCGGGGGATAGCTCAGGCGTGAAAATCAGTATATCTGTGTTCACAAGGTTAACTCAAGAGGAAAAATCTCTAGTGTCTGAGATCATAATTAAGTTGTAAGTTATTTTGTACTTACCTCTTCCTTTTTTACCACAGCTCCACGCCCACCCCCTTCCCCGGATCACCGTGCCACCTATCATTTCCTGACATCTTTTTCCCATTTCCGGTCATTTCCGCCGAAAGCATGTACTCAGTCTCCATATTTCCCGTCACACCTTTTTTCCTCCGCCTCCTTCTCCGTCTCATCCTCATTAATGCCATAGAGAAAGGTGGCCGACATAATAGTCAACTGTCATTTTAGTAATGATTACCAGTCAAAGCTGGGTTAAGAGGGAACATGCATAAATGGACTAATTTGGTGAATAGGCCCAAATAATGTAGACGACCCAAATGAATGGATCCAATACGTACGGTGTTCAGTGAAATAATAAGTGATTGAGCCCAAAACAGTCGGGTCAACATCTGATAAAAATAGTCAATACCCAAAGGAGGAGCCCAACGAATCTGGCCCAATAAGGAAAAGAATCATGGCCTAACAGGACCTTTTTGGAGTTTTACGGTAGGGTCTAGAATGTAGGGTAGTAGAACTAGTTGACCGGAGTTGGGGTCGGGAAAGGCGATTAGGGCACGTGTTCCGGTCATTTCCGGGGAATTAGGGTTGATTCCCCATGCAACCCAACCGGAGGGCGATATAAAGGAACCAAAAAAGACAAGTTCGAGGGTTGCATTATATGGATGGAAGGTCCATGCTATGGAGGCTTCTTGGGAGGGTAGTGTGGTGCATTTTTGGAAAGTTTTGGCGGCGGTTGAGGTGGTGCAATGAGCGGAAACAGCCGTATGGGGCTTGGAGGAGAGGAGGAGGAATAGAAACATGGTGGGTGGGTGGGTGGGTGGGTGGGTGGGTGGGTGGGTGGGTGGGTGGTGGAAGAAATGTTAATTAAGAGGAACAAAGAAAATTGGAAGAAAGGGATGTTTGTGTTTAACATACATATAAGCGGTTGGTGATATTTTGTTTTCATAAGGGATTTTTAGCTAGCGTGATGATGAGAACACTGACATGAATGAATTATGATTCATTTGTGGAGTAATATATATGCTTAACTTAGAAGTAAGGCAATGGAAGAAATTAGTATGATAGGGATACGAGATTTGAGTTGGTAGCTATTATTTCTAAATTAGTGCTTTAATTTATGTGCTAGCTGATATATTTAATTAATGTTATATATATATATAACATTAATTAAATATAGACGACGGTTATATGATCGAACTGTCGTCGGATCCGCTAAAGGGGGGTGAGCACATGTGAATAAGATAAGAGGTATGGAATTGATCGGGACCGACCGATATATATATATATATATATATATATATATATATATATATAGGTCCATTTTTTCTATTAATTAATGGAAAGTGAAGTGTTTTTAAAAGGATGGTGCTTAAATTTGAAGCTACGAAGTGATAATGAAACTCACATGGATAAAAGATAAAAGAGAGAATATATATGATAAAATTTAGGGAATTGAATTGAATTGATATTTTTATAATATTTTTTGATATTTTTACATAGATCTATTTTTAAATCGGGATTTGGTTAAAAGGTAGGTTCTATAGAAATATTAAAAATTGTTGTGAAATTAAATAGATAGGAATCGGAGTTGATATTTTTACAATAATTTTTAATATTTTCACACACAATATAAAACCCACTTTTTTAACTATAGTTTAGTTAAAAGAATTATTGATCTCTTTTAAAATAAATTTTATGACCTTTTTATCCCGCAATATAGTTTTCTGTTATGTCTCCAATATTTAAAATATTAAATATAAAAATTTAATTAAAATAGACTTTTAGGAAATATTTTGTACTACAATACTCTTTTTTTTCCTTTTTCCCCCTCTTTAGAGGAATTGTTGAATACCGAAAATACCCCTGGTAATCCAGATTTTTTACTACTCCTGTTTTTTTTTTGTTTGTTTGTCGTTGTTGGGAACAGTCATCGTCCCAAGCCAATCGTTCGACTTTCAGCAGAATTAAGGAGAGAGAGAGAGAGAATGAAGGTGAGCTTGGAAGGTGAAGAGAAGGTGATACTGGTACCATACATGAAAGAACATGTCCCCAAGTATCATCAATGGATGCAAGACCCTGCTCTCCTTTCTGCCACCGGGTCGGAGCCCCTGACCCTTGACCAAGAGTACCAGATGCAGCTCTCTTGGACCCAGGATACCTCCAAGCAGACTTTTATTATTTTGGATAAGGAATTAGTTGTTGGAGACTTCATTCATGGTGTTCCCCATGCGGAAGGTCACTTTTTAATCTCCCTCACTAAACTTTTGTATAAGATGATATATGTTTCTTTTGCTTGCTGTATTTTGTGTTGATGGGAAAAATATTAGCTTTTAGTATACTCTATTAATGGTTTCTAGTGTTTGTCTTTATAATTTATGTTCATTGGCGAATGTGATTTTGTTTATATTGATTGTTTGAAGGATATGATTATAGGGTAGAACCTAAATTTAGTCATGTTTCTTCTGATTTTGATGATAAAATATATAAACTTTATATATTTTGTGGGATTCTTTATTGTAGTTAATAATAATGATGTGCAGTAAATGGCTTGTAAATTTGAGTCACTAGTGGCCATTTGGGTGACACTAACACATGCTGTTGTAATTAATTCCCCCGTTTCCGATTATCATCTTTACAATTTTTTTTCTGTAAGTGCTATTAGAAAAGTTGCTAGATATAAGATCTTTATTCGCATAACTGATGACAATTATGCTCGACTTACTTATTACTGGTGTTAAGTTATGTTTAGAGTTGGTGTTACTGGACTAGTTGGTGCACACTGCAAGTCCTGATTGCGTTTCAATGAATACCATTTACTTGACAAGTTTCCCTGTAATCACCACTGTGTCAGGTTCCTTGATCACTTGTTTTCTGATTTGATAACTAAATACCATGTTTAATAGTCAGATGGTTCTTATCTAATGTAAAGCCTATTATGAAAATCATTCTGAGTTCTTTTATGTTTAAGGGAATTATACCTTTTATCTAGTAATTATGAAATATACTTTAGCTCTGTGTTTTGGCTGTCATTTAAACCTCTGGTTTAGTATAACGTCCTTTTGGTTGTATTCATATCTATGTTTTGCTAGTTCATCTTTTCCTAAGATCTTAACTTTAATGTTATGATCCAGCCATGGTTGGTGATGTTAATATCTATATGAATGACTTGGACGATTCTCAAATGGCAGAGATAGAAATAATGCTAGCCGAACCTAAAAGGTATCTGTTTTTCATTTCCTTCTGATGTGATTCCAGTGTCAGTTGAGTCAGAATTACTAAGAGTTCTGCCAGTTACCTTCTTACTTATTCTCATTTTCATATGTTATCCATCCCATTCTAATTTGCACATACAAAAAGATCTTGATGACGTTCTTGTTGACTTGCACTTTGTGTAGCCGTTACATTTCATTGCTATCCACATTTTGATTGCATATATGTTCTTGTGTCCATTGTCTTATAGAAATCTCTGCCCTTGTTTGATGTGCTGCTTAAATTTCTTATCTGTTACTCTTGGTAGCATAGTCATGGCAAAGGACTTGGGAAGAAATCAGTTTTGATGATGATGGTGTTTGCTGTCGAGAATTTTGGCATCCATATCTTTCGCGCTAAAATAGTAGAATCAAATGCAGCTTCCCTTAGTCTATTCCGGAAATTGGTTTTCTTTCGCTTTCCCTCTCCTAATTCAAACTTTTACATAATATAAAAGAAACTCGCTATATATGCATGTTGATTGCACCTGGATTTGTCCGTTCACTAGTTTGACCAAAGGCCTTGTGTCATTCTTGTAGGGATTTATGGAGGCTTCTTATAGCGAAATCTTCAAAGAGGTGAGCTATTTCAATTGTACTAGACAACAAAAACCGTATCATAAAATCCAGGTGTCTGGTCAATAAGTAGCTAGAGCTGCCAGAATCCAATATCAAGGGATAACTCCCAACAATTATTCTGTATTAGGAATCTGTATGCCCTTTTTTGTTTAGATATAAGTTGTACCAATGTATGATATATCTTACTACGGGGACTTTCCTCGGGGTTTGCCTTGCATACATTGCCCACACAGTTCCTTAGTTCTTATAATTAAATGAGGAAAGGTAATCTAAGGCATGACTGCACCAAACTTGGCTAAGACTACTTATTAAAACGACATAGTTTTGTATAAAATTTATAATTAAAGATTTTTTTATAAAACCCGAAAATGAAAACTTAACCCTTAGGGGTAAAACTACGTCGTTTTAGCGAAGCTTGGCCAAGGCACGCCTTATATAACATAACATTTTACCTAAGTAAATTCATATGGTTTCTGTTAATATGCTGGCAATGAGGAACAGGACACCATATAGGTTGCAATGCTGTTTTTTTTCCTTTTCCTCTCTCTTTCTTTTCCCCCCTTTGGGGAAATTGGGGGCAGGGGAAAAGAAAGTGGGAAAAAGAAAACCTGGCATTGGACGGTTTGTACTCCTGGTAATTAGATGCGTGTTCAGTAAGATATTATATTAAATGGGCTCCATTCAAGGTTAACTGCGGTCCACCTTCATCATAATAACTTGGCATGCGTAACTAGCAAAGGGTACATGCTGAACAATTTGAAAGTTCAGAGTAAAAGCAAAAGCTGTATAGAAGTCGAGCCCTTCCATTTATGCCATATGTTTCAGAACTTTTAGATTGTTTTTCAATCTCATATTCAGCTAATGGATGGGTTTCATTACTCATCTGTCTGCGTTATTACACTTGATTATGACAATCTCTTTTTTCATTATTTGTTGGATAGGTGACACTGGAATTACCAATTACACAGTCGAAGAGGGAGGAACTGCACCAACTAGCTGGTAAAATGATTACACATTTATAGCCCACCAAATTTGTGCAACACATATTAATATTCAAAGGAACCTTTTCTTCTTCTTCTTCTTTTTGAATTAGCTTCCACACTTGTGGTTAATTGTGCCAAATTGAAGGAATATTCAATTGCTAATCTTCTTGGACTAACCTTTCTCGTATAATTAACCTGGTTCAGGACTTAAACGTATTTGCAAAAATGTAGACACTTCTTAATCTGTTTTTTTTCTTTCTCTATACTTCCGTATATTAACTTATTAGTTGGATGAGTTTTTTCTGATAATACACATCATGCCTTTAAATATATGTCGAGTTTTTTAAGGAATATATCATGAAATGTGGTGCGTGTGGTTGATATTGAGCTGAAAACATCAAATATAATGGCCGAGGCTGTGGATACATAATCGTTTATTCAAGTCTCCTGGGCAGAGGTAACCCACAAGATTTATTACAAGATTAATAATAGATAACCTTATTGAGCTAACTTTTAAGAGCTAGTGAATATAATTTTAATAGTTGAATGTTGATAAACCCTAGGAACTGAGGTGACAGTTCTAAGAAAATTAGTTTCTAGCTTGACAGAAAGTCAAGTTCCCCAAAGGATTGAAGGTTTGGTTGGGATATCGAGTGCATTTGAGGAACATCATTCGAAACCGAATCTCCAGCTTGCCAGACATGGTTTACCCTAGTTCCATTAGCAAGTGGACCAAAAACAGCAAAGATAATCATCTCATTTTTTGCATATTCTGCAGAGATGTTTGATGTTGTATATGTTACCATACTTCCTTTACTGTTTTGAAAAGCCACTAGTGCTTGTGATCCAACCATTCCTTTACTGTTTAACTAATACTCTCTCCTCTTAATAGCTACATCGAGTCCGAATTGTTTGATTTGTTTACAGTCTTACAAATAAATCATTATGGGGATTAGTAGTACTAAATACTTAGTAATTAATAGGAGTAAACTGGAGTAGTAAATGCTAAGGAATGAATGAATTGACTCATCCTCGTAGTCGTCTAGTCTCCTTTTACCCTTTTGTGTTTTAGTTATACTTGGTGACTTTATTATGGTGGAAGACCATGCATGCTATAGTATAAACAAAGATGAAAGCTTCTAGATTATCAAATTAAACACCTTGCATTTCATATCCATAAGTTCACATTATTTACCCAAAATACAAAAATAAAATATTACAATCATTCTAATGAATGAATGAGGTGGTCCTTAGCTTAATTAATCAATCTCCTTCTTCCTTGGCCTTGGGCAAGTCAACTCCTCAATTGGTCTGGTCTTGGGCATGCTAAATCCATTAGGACGACTCCTCTAATATTCCTCAATTAGTCTTGCATGGTAAGCTCAATATATATATATTAATGTGAAATGGCAACAACTTCAATGTTAGGTCTACCTACGGGCTCTGTCCTGCAAAATCATCCTCATCTTCTTAATTATGCATCACATTATTATTATATATGATTAATCTAAATCTTTTTGGTTATCACATAATTGATTTTAATTTTAATTTTAATTATAATTATTATAATAGTAGGTTAGAAAGACAAGACGTAAATATTCTATATTAGTACGTAAGATTGTGTTTTCATTTTATTACTGATTTTATATTGTTATTGATGTGTTATGTGTTTTTTTGGAGTTTTGGAGACTAATCACACACACACACACACACACACACACACACATATATATATATATATATATATATATATATATATATTGCAACTTAATTCGATATGTTATTCTTTAGAAAGACGACGTTTAAATTTTAATTTGTGAGTGAATTTTTCATTTTAACCTTCAAAATAACAGTTAATTTGTACTTTAGCTTAAAATATTAGTGTTATTACATTTATTTGTAGTTCTCTACCATAAAAGAAAGGAACGAGGAGGCAGATGCTCTACAATCACAAGCCACATTTAAGTTTACCGGGGAATCAAACGGTCACATTGAACAAATTATTAATGTCTTTTACCAGCACACAAATAATATTTCTTCCTTTTTATAAAAAAAAAAATCAAATTTATCCTCGAATATAGTGAGTATTTAGTTTAATAGTATAAGAGTTATAATAAAATTGTATGGTTATACATACTTGAGAATATTATGTCATTTTATACTTATAAAAAAGAGTACTGCTCAACAAAATTTACAAGAATCATGTAGTGGTGTTCTTAGGCCATGATGCATACAAATTTAAAATAAAAAAAAATGTTTTATAAACTTGTTGATTATATAGAAATTTTTAATTAGGCATATTTAGGGATATTATAAGATCATTCAACTTGTTAGTATTAAATTTAATTATTAGGGATATTTTTACAACCACCGTGTATTCTTTATTCCCCTGTTAAGTTGTGTCTGTATCTATCTAACAAAATATAATTAATTTTGAATTTTCCGCTCACCTTAATAAATTATTTGGACCGTCCAAAATTTAGAATAAATTCCACCGTCCGTGTAATGCCGGAGGCATGGGACACAGCTAGTTATTATATATGATGCCAAACAAAAAAAAGAGAGCAAAAATTATAAACTATATATGGTGGACCGACGGCATCTTCAAGTCTGTTGAACAATCTGTTTTACAGGGGAGGAAATTTAATTACATCACTGACGCGTGTTTGGCATTAACATTTATAGTAATTCTTATCTTACAAGTTAATTTTGCTTTTTTTATAGGTTGAAAGTTGAACCTAGATGTGAACGTGAACTAAGGGGAGTGGTTGAGACATGGAAAGACTAATTGGAAAACACACATATTTCAATTCACTACACACCTCTTTCAAACTATGATACATATATATATATTACTACTATATTCTATTTTCGACAAACAAATTTAATACCGTCCATTTCAAAAATTAAAAAATAATTCATACGCTATTATTAATAACGGACTCAACCATTACATGCCCACATTCATATTGATATTGGAGTTCTGGTAGCAAGCATTTATTAAAGCAAGTCAAGTCTTGCATATTATGAGTAGTAAATAAATCCTAAATAATAAACTGTAAATCTTATTTAATAAACTCTAAATAGTAAATCCTTTGTCTTAATTAATAAACTCTAAACTCTAAATCCTAATTAATAAATTCTAAAATCTAATTAATTGCCGATGAATGATTGTATTGTATTACCATATATTACTTATCTATATGTAAAACCAAAGACTTTGTTCCCTCCTGCTTTCTAATACCAAACTTTTCTTTGTTTCCACTGGTCTTTTTTTATATCAATCAATAATAGTAATAGTAAAATAATAAAATAATAATTTCTTACACATACACATGCACCAAGATTAGAATTATTCCACAAAACAGAACTAGTCAACAACCCCAACAATCTTTTAACCCCACCTTTTCTTCCCTCCCACCTACCTTGACATCTTATTTCTATAGAAACTATATATGAACCTTCCTTATATCTTCCATTGATAAAAACCAGGTACAAAACTTCTTTAGCAAATTGCCTTGGAAATCAAACCATATTCTAAAAACTGGTTTTCCAAGTTGGTGATCTTCAGCCTCATATTTTCACTTGTAATCAAAATCATGAAAACACTAGTGTTTTCATGCATTCTCTTCTCTATATTTGCCTCATCTTCTGCTCAAAATTGCTTGAGCTTCTCATTCCCCAACAACAATAAATACAGCACATGCACTAGCCTTCCTGTCCAAAACTCTGTTTTACACTGGACTTACCACCAAACAAACCACACCCTCGATATAGCTTATCGACGCAGTGGAGTCTCCACCTCACAGTGGGTTGCTTGGGCACTCAATATTGATGGAAGAGGAATGATTGGGGCACAAAGCCTGGTAGCAATCAGGAACTCTAATGGTGCTGTACATGCCTACACCTCGCCTATAACTACTACTACTACTCAGTTGGCAGAAGCTCCTTTGAGCTTCAATGTTCCGAAAATTTCAGCACAGTTTACTACTAATGGTGAGATGATCATATTCGCTACCTTAGAACTTCCTAGCGGCCGTACCAATTTTAACCAGGTGTGGCAAATAGGTCCGCTTTCTGGGGCTACTCCTAGCGTGCATAATTTAAATCCAGAAAATAGGAATTCTGTGGGAACTGTTGATTTTAGTTCTGGTCAGACTAGTTCTGATGGCGGTGTGGGAGTTTTAAGACGACGAAGAAAAAATGTAAGCGACTCAATCTCTTGATTATAACTAACTTTTAATTTGAGTCTTGTTGAGATCTGATGGCAAATTTTTTTCAGGTTCATGGAGTGCTGAATACGGTGAGTTGGGGTATTTTGTTGCCTTTGGGAGCTTTGACAGCTAGGTACTTGAAGGTGTTCAAGTCAGCTGATCCAGCCTGGTTTTACCTTCATGCCCTATGCCAATCATCAGCCTACATCATAGGGGTAGCCGGATGGGGCACTGGCCTCAAACTCGGCAGCGATTCTAAAGGAATTCAATATGACAAGCACAGGAACATTGGCATAACCCTATTCTGCCTAGGAACACTTCAGGTACCTAATTCTTAAAACAAACTTGTCTGCAGACCAACCAAACATGTAGCACTCCTTTTTTCCAAAACAAGACAGAAATTTTGTCATTATAAGTAAATTTGTGAATTCCTAAAATTCAAAATCGATTTGACTTTAGTACATAAAATTTCTCAAAATTGATCCTAATGGTACCAACCCTTTTGCCTATAGAAATTTTAAAGAAAACCGTATTTTAGTTCCTTCTATGAAGGAAAATATAGAAGCCGCTAAACTGATGTGATCCAGTTCGGCATGTAGGTATTCGCCCTGCTCTTGAGACCTAAGAAGGATCACAAATACAGATTGTACTGGAACATCTACCACCACGCAATTGGATACGCAGTCATTAGTCTAAGCATAGTCAACATCTTTGAAGGATTTGACATCTTGGACCCAGCAAAAAAATGGAAGAGAGCATACATCGGCATTCTGATTTTTTTGGGAGCTGTTGCAGCAATATTGGAATCCTTTACATGGTTTATTGTTCTAAAGAGGAAAAGGGAAGGCTCAGATAAATACCCACATGACACTAATGGAGCAAACGGATCAAATGGATATGGTGGTTACAGGTCACAACAGGCAGCGTAGACTGTATTATATGCTAGAAATACATCAATTTGTGCTTTGTTATAAGCCTGCATTTAGATTGTCGTCTTTTTATATGCTGAGTGAGGATTTTTTGGCTCTCTATGTTGAGGGGGAGTAGTTTTATTTATTGATGTTGTACTTATTCTTTCACTTGCGACTTTCTTATTACTACTCTAGATTAGTATTTTGGTCATTGTATGGTGTAAAGTTTATTCGGATATATAGATACATATATAACCATACTCCATGGTTCTCTTTTTATGTTTATATTTCTTTTCTTAATGTTAAGATTCTGCTTATCGTTCTCAACTACCTCCCAGTGAAACTAAATACCCGGTGGAATAAATATGAAAAATGATGTTATAATCAAATAATAATATATTGTTGAAATAATAAAAGCATCAAAACCAACTCAAACCAGGCAAATGGTATTTACATACAAGAAAAAGGTTCTATTAGACATGTACCATCTTACGGCCAAATAATACAGGTATTATGCAGCAAATAGCAAGACTTGAGCATGCATTTATTGGCAAAAACAACATTTTAATCCAGAAAAAAAGGGTTTACTATCTACAAAGCAGTGAAACCGTCGGTTAAGCTTGAATTTTCTATCATTTAACTCTTTTAAGTGGATATCAACATTATGAAAACAAATATGGACCATAGTTTTTTGTATTCACTGTAAAAGTGATAATTGTAATCATAGAGGTGCTAATGATTCTTTCCAATGAAGACGACAGTTACCGAAAAGGAAAAAAGAAATAAAAGAAAAAAATATACACAAGACTAATCAGTTTAGTGTTGCATTTATTTTATTAACAGGGAACCTCACATCTTTCGCGAGCTGCAGATTGATTTCCGGGTTCAAGGGTAGCAATTTCTTTAACAACTTGAGCTTTGTCTGCTTCAAAGACCTCATTCTCTGAAGCAAGTTGGACTAAAATAAGTATCAAATGACTGCAGTGCAAAGGAATTGATGATATAGTGTTTGAGTATTAGAAGTTTCCATACCTTTGTCAAACCGGAAGTCACCAAAGAATCGTAAGAGCTTGCTTCTGTTTGTGACAAGAACGTTCACAATCTCAGGAGGCTTGTTTTGATTAGCAGCAAAGAGCTAGTGGCAGAAAAGAAATGAAAAATATCTAGTCAGAAGAATCTAAATCAGGAAAAGAAGCAAGAGGTGTTCGTATACACACATAAACACACAACATAAAAACTAAATCAAGTATTTTATATACCACCTTGAAGACATGAAATGCTTCTAACTGGATTGTCTTGTTTGAATCCTGAAAATACAAATAAGCAGGATATAATTATAAATAAATAAATAATTTATACTAAAAAAACAGTATTGCATTGACATGTATCTAAAATGTAAATTTGCATATTTGTGTCTATATGCAAATAAACAAACAGTATATATACCCTGAGCAAGTTCATGAGGATCCTCATATTGTCCAGTGAGCTAACATACCGCACCATCACTGAAATATTTGAACGATCCAATAACATCATCCCTAATAACTGCAGTATATGAAACAATCAGTTATGGAATTGTTGTTTAAACTTCATTACAAATACAGTTCTAATAAAATGATACAGTTCTGATTATCTAAAGGCACATAGTATGCCCAAGAGATCTATATCCATTACTATAGTAGAGAAGCACCAGAAAAACATGATACATCTGATGCGAACTCATACTCTTCTTCTTCTCCCCCTTTTCTTCTTTATTTTCTTTTGGAATAAAATAGAATTTTATTAGAAAGAAACATAGTGAGGATATGGAGAAATGTCAATTAGAGACATACATCCATAATTATTGATAGTGTAAACCAGAAAGCAACTTAAAGGGGCAGAAGATATAGAAAAAGAAGACATGGGGATGATTTAAAATAAAGAGAACATCTTAGATATGACACTAACTGCGTAATTACAATAACAGCAATGCACAAAATCCAGAACATCAATACTGGACCTTGA
The DNA here is from genome assembly GCA_020205505.1 of Panax japonicus. Taxonomy (NCBI): domain Eukaryota; kingdom Viridiplantae; phylum Streptophyta; class Magnoliopsida; order Apiales; family Araliaceae; genus Panax; species Panax japonicus. The sequence continues at coordinate 77,997,044 of CM035092.1, forward strand.
CAGCATGCCTTCTTGTGATGTAGTTAGGAGACTCCAGCAATTTTGAGTTGTACTCTTGGAAAAACTGTAACCAAGAAAATAATTAGGATCTAGTTCAACCAACTATTAACTGAACTTTGTAACAAGTAATTTACAACCACAAATTGCTGTTCTACATGTGACTTCATAAAATGTCAATTATCAGTCCACAGATATTTAACATTTGCTGCTCATGAAAATTAGATTACAGAGAATTATTCTGGAAGAGTGAGAAGAGAAAATGATATGCAGGCTGCAGCTGTTAATTTTTTGCCAGCCACTGGGAATAGATAAACATTAGACTCAGATCCAACTAGGTTTCATCTTTGTATTCATTCGCCAGTCACCAATCTCAATTTTCCTTCGCATATTACAAGTGTTCTCCATTATTTCCTGCACATGACATCCCTGGAAGGTGATATAAGCTTTAGACATGAATAGCAACCCCATTTAGTTCATGGGATTTGAAGAGGGAACCCTAATTTGAGAGGGACTGTTGAAGATAAAATAATTTTGTGCTGTGTAATTGGTTTGAGTATTTTTAATTTTGGGATTATGTTTTGTAACAAGTTGTAAGTCATAACATAAGACTTCCAGCTTGAGGGGGAGTGTTAGCGACGATTCTAGAATCATGATTACTGGTGTGAGTACTGGAGTTGGGACTATTTTACATGATCAGTGATATTCATTGAATACTACTGATTTCACTGATTAATTTCCTTTGCATGTTTAACTTTAAGTCTTTTAAGGCTCTCTGTTGTACACTTTATAATGTGGAATAGGATTGTCTTCTAGAGTTCACATTTATCAAGTAAAATTTCACCAACGACTACATTTTCAATTTGACTGCATTATGCAAGTTCACTTGAATGAACAGTAAGCGAGCAATTGCAACACTACTGATGCTGAAAAACAGGACTACAAAGATAAGATGCACAAGAATGAAGGAGAAAGCACCACAACATTTAAATTGTTAAAACAGTTGCTGTTATCTCGCTGTTTTTTTTACAAAGAAACTTTTGTACAACAAAGGGTAAATTTGCTGCTTCATCTATTATAATTGTCTTAACCAACTCGTATCTTCTAAGAGAATGTCAAAGATTATATGATTCAGGTATAACTATTAACAACTCATAAGCTTTAAAGCTAATTATTACTGCAAGTATGAACATAAAAATTACTAACTAAATACTGAAACAATTATGTAAACAACCATTATCAAGGACCCTTCACATTGTTTTGAAGCTGGTTTGACCCTTCACATGTCATATTCGTATTCATATCATTCTTTATTGTTTCTCTTAAACAAAGGCAAAGATGGTTATTACTATTATTGTTTCTTTAACAAAAGGCAAGGTAAAAAACTAATCCTTAGTGAGTCATATGGCTCGTCAATTCTCTAAATTGTAGTACAGAAAACAATAATATTAAGCCAAAAAGTTCAATTATCAGATACTTGTCACCCTTGATCTCAGCCCATGCAAACTTGTTGACAGTTTTTGGCCACTTCTTATGCAGGATTTAGATATGGAAAACAAGAAGAATTCAATATTCGTGCACCAACAATAACCCATTCTCTAATTGACATGAGTCACCTTCTATGCTACGTAATGAAAATTTGAAGTAAAATTCTTACTTACCCACTCATAATTTCTTGAAAGAAATTCAGCTACAGTTGATTTATGCCTTGTCAAAAGCTCCTATAGTATAACTTAAAATAACATTAGTTAAATTCAGCAGCACCACACAGAAAACATAAATTCACACCTTATATATCACAAGAAGTTTTAGAAATTTTCCTAAGACAGTCGGTCATTAAGTTATTTAATTTTACAAAAGCACTTGTAAATTTCTTGGAAATTTTGAACTGTTATACCAAAATGGACTCTGACATGAAATAAAAATTTACAAAGAGAAAAAGGAACCTTCAAAGACTTAAAAAACATCCTTTTGCAATAGGGTTTGACTTTGATGTTGGAAGAAAATCTGACATATATGAACCCCAACTAATATTAATGAATTGGAAATTATATTCTCATATTGAAAATTGTTAAGAGTATATATCTTGTCCCACATCGAATACTTTGAGAAAATATGTCTAGCATATAATAACTTGGGCTAACTCTTCTCATAGTCAATTGGTTTTGAGTTAGAGAACTTGATGTCTTTACATGCTAAACTTGGGTCCATTTATAAATCAAACATTTATAAATCTAATATGGTATTAGAGCGGGTTATCCTTGGGACTAATTAAACACTCTCGTTGGTCTTCATTCTTACCCACTTGCAGTCCATTTCTTAAGGGTCAAAGTTACACATATCTTAACTAGTACCACTTATCAATTGGGCAAATAGTTGTCCTTCTGAGCTTGTCTTATGACTGCCTTCTTCTGGGCTTGGGTTACACATAAGGGGAGTGTTAGAGTATACGTCTTGTCCCATCGAATATCTTGAGAAAATATGTCTAGTATATAATAACTTGGGTTAACTCTTCTCGTCGCCAATTAGTTTTGAGTTAGAGAGATTAATGTCTTTATATGACTTGGACCCATTTATAAATCTAATAAAAACACTGCTGCAGGGCTGGCACATGAGAAGGTATCTATGATTCTTAGCACTACGTAAACTTCCAGGATGATATATAGGAAAGAGATATGAACAAATCAATATACCAAGAACCAAAAAAGGTTATGAGACACACACACACACATATATATATATATATAGTATATATATATATATATATATATAGAGAGAGAGAGAGAGAGAGTCTTCCGAAAATACTCAACTTTGAAAGTTGCTGCTGCATCTGATGCTATGTCAAAATTTGGATTTTGTATATAACCAAAGAACTTCTTCACATGCTCCGTTTCTAACAAGTACCTGTTCATTAGATGATAGAACAAGGTAGCCCCCACCTCATTAGACAAATAGTCTAAATCCCATTTAGCAAACAGAGATGCATAACAAATAGTTATTAAATAATATGGAAAGTAAACATATGGACCTCTAAACCGCATACCTAGCAACAACCTGATGACGAATGCAGTCTCTCAGAATTGCGCCATAGGATAAAGCAATTTCAGCGTCTTCATAGCTAACCATTCAACCAGATGTACATTATATATTTAATATTTTAATTGAAAATCAAATAAAAGAATATACACCAAGTTGGTCCCCAATAAATCAGGCAGAATTGTTAATCTCAATTCACACTTTCAGTGTGAGTAAGACAAAATATGTCGAATTCTCCAAAATTAACCACAAAGGGAACCGCCCTAAGATTTAGATAAAGCATATCATGACACCAGAGGTTGAACAGATAGTTAAAAGAAAAAAATGTTCCTTTAATTATGTTTCAGTTTAATGAGGCCATTGACTGGAGACTGGAGCGTCTTTCCTTATAAGTAAAAACAAAATAACCAGAGAGACACCAAGGAAGTGCCATACAAAGACAATCCGAATAACAAAAAAAAACAGGAGAAAACTGTGCCACTAAGATATATAACGTACACTGTACCTAAGCTAAACAGTAAACTTTAATAAGAAGTAGATAAAAGCAATGGACGAACCATGAATCACCTCATTCTGCTACAAGAACATAAGACTCGAGAATATGTATTTGAAATGCACCATAGACTGTTCCCTTTGCTCGAAATATCTAGAATTCCGTTCTCCCCTAAGCACCCACCACAAACAATGGGGAATCATATCCCATACAGCATGCTTCCTCTTTGGAACTCTAACCCCCATTCAAGCCCTCATAAACTCCAACACAAAAGCAGGCATAACCCACTGCATTACCCAAAACGAGGACACTATACACTTTAAGGGTGATTTCAGTATGAAGAATTAAGATTTTATAATTCTTGGTCATTAGTGTATTAAGAGTTTAACCAGTTTCTTTTCATTGAAAACATGCAGAGATCCAAGAGGAAAGCAGCTGTAACATTGGTGAAAGTGCAGTCATAGTTTCTACAACGATACAGTATAAAAACCTCTTCTAGATTCCTAGATTTCGTCCACAACCAAAGTCTGAAAGATACTTTCTTGAAGGATTTTTATTGCTGTAGCCATGCAGCTTAAGAAAGTGAGGACATATGAAGCTCTAATTGCTATATGGTAGAAGCTTACGTGAAGAGATAAAATGCTTCAGAACATATATAGTTGTCAGATGACTTGTTGGTGTTAGCTATTTGTTCAGGCATGTAAAGTTTTAAACAAGATAAACAAATATATATGACATTATTTGAGGTGAAAAATGACAGCTTGCTGCGCACAAGATGTAGATAATTGAGTTCAGTGGCGGAACCAGGGGGTCTAGGGGCCCCACCCTGTAATATTTGGGGGTTATTTGCTTTCCTTTTCTTTCCTTTTTCTTTTATGTATTTTCTTTTCTCCTTTACTTTTTTTCTTTGATTTTGCTGTATCATCAAAGTAGGACAAAAAAAGGCGGTAGCAATTCTAATTAAAAATAAAAAGCTAAAGAAATAAAAACAATTTTTTTTGGATCTCACTATAGTGATCATAAGTGCACTATAGTTCTATCCTATCCTATCAAGATAATTAAATCTCTCTTCTATTTTTTTTTGTTGGAATTCCTTCTGTCAAGCTAATTAATCTCATGAACCACAATATAATATAAGGTTTTGAATATATAATATTATAATTTGTAATTTATATATACAAGTAGCTAATCAGTTGACTAAAAACTTCAAAATTTGATTAATTGTCCCATAGTTCCGGAAAATTAATATATATATATATATATATATGTATGTATTTAAAGTCATTAGACTTGCCACTCAAAGGTTGACAAGGGTTGAAATAAGATTTTGTGAAATACTATAATTGAGTAAAATGAATTTGAAAGAAGCACTCCTTATGTCAATAAATAATTTTTTGACTGATATACTTTGAATCCCCTCTAAAAATGTTCTGGTTCCGCCACTGATTGAGTTTAAGAATTTCATTCAGTTCCTCAGTTGGGTTTGTCTGTTTTTATAAAAAGAATTTATGCTTCTCCATTAACGTGTATGCATAACCTATGAACATGAATGCACTTTTTATTTCATTTGTTCCAGAGGGAGAAAAATAGTAGGAAAACTTGATTGGTGGTAACTTTGAAAAGATGAGCATATAATCCATGGAAATTTAATTGACTGGTGGTAATTTTAAAAGTTGTAAGTGAAAATACCCTGGTACCAAAATATCCACAAGACCTATATTACGTTCCAAGTAATCAGAGGCAAGAACTTGTGAATTGACCCTTTGTTTCAGCAAATTCGCAATCACAAGAGTTGCATCTTGACGGCCCTGCAACATATAAAACTCATTGTGATTTGCAATATCAAAAAACAGATTAGGAATGAAGTCATGAACATTTCCAAAGCTATGAACAACAAAAAACTGCAAGTATCAGAAAATAAGTGGCGGGGGAGGGGGCAAAGTATCCACATAGGCTTTATGTCCAAAAACTGAAAGTAAATAATCAGTAAACTAACCCCCAAATCTAGTTTAGGAAGACAAATGATTAGAAGGTGCATTGTGTCTCCTTTGAAAAACTCTTGCGTCAACTTCGCACAAGCTTCTGAAGTTGGCTCTGATTGGTCACTACCGTAAAGCATATTTCTCATCTCCAGAATGACTCTGTTTAATTCAGACAACTGTGAAGGAGTAAAGATGTCAGCACGAAACTCTATTTTAAGATACAATGATACACAGCTTGCAAAGTACATATAAATTTTCAGCAAATTAAATGGATATGGTTACTGATAAAAACATGCCAAGGCCCCATATAAAACTCTCCACAAAAAGAGTCTCATTTGAAAAAATTACAAACATTAAACATATATTTATGTTCCATGTTTACCCCTAAATTTATTGAGAATGTTTAGTAGTGATAAGACTGATAGCATGATAATGGAATTGTTATGGCAAACTTGAGGACATTCTGTCATTTTATATTGAGCAATGATACGTTACCCGAAAAACATTTACCCAAATTACCCGGAAATACAACATGCAATGTTGTACAGTACAACCTTCAAAAGCATTTTCGGGTAATTTGAGCAAAAAAAATTCGGCCAAAGTAGATTTGTCCTTCAATATTACCATTGGAAAAATGGGACTCATATTGTAAAACAATGAGAACAAGTCAAATAATTCCTAGGACACTTATACTTTGCACCATCGCTAATACCATTGGAAAAATAAGGAGAAGAAAGAAAATGTTAGGTATAAACAATGGACCAGTACAGAAGACATACTCCTATATAAACTGGGAAAAAGCAGTGGTTTTGGAAATTGGAGGAGTTTTATAATCTCTCCAAGAGCACCCAGTTAAACTTAATTATGATATATAATGCTAGTTCAGAACAATGTTGTCAAAGAATCTTCAATCATGATTTATTGATCTTATATGCAACATAATCTCTTGTAACTGATCCTAATAATGCATTACCATGGATATAGTTCTTTATATATACTGAAAAAATATACAAACTCTTCTGAATTGACACACTGCATTCTCATTTTTCCTTTCTCTTTCATCTTTGAAAAACTCAAAAAGGTGAGATTAAAGTCTGCATGCAATAAAGATTGGAATTTTCATCTTCGTCAACCTCTTTGGATAATATCTTATATTTTACAACGTATCTCAAACTATTTCTAGCATTACTTTGATCATTACTCATACGTATAAATATAAATAGATATATATAAGTAAGTACGACATATAAGATAAAAACATATATATATTTGTAGAAAAGTAATCCAAATTTCAAACAGGTCCTAAAACAAACTATAAAAACGCTTCTTCCTATTAATGGTTACTGATCAGAGAATGTTATACTCCTGTGTATATAATACATTGACTAATTGACAACAAAAGGGGAGATTTTACCTAATGGTGGCAGCTTGAATCATACATCAAGATATTATTAATGTTGCCAACTTTTAAAATTGCCTCTAAATTGTTGATTTGCCACCTTTTTTTCTTCTTCTTTTTTTTTTTTTTGCTAAATATTGCCAGTTTTTCCAGATCAACAGTTGCATAAAATCAAACACAGATGCACTCAATTACAAAACCACAAAATCAATGATAATGCACAACAAATAAGAGCATTCTGTTGTGCATTATCATTGATTTGATAATGCACAACAGCATTATGATTTAGCAAAAAAAAAAAGAACATTCTGGCAAATCGTAGAACATGATAGCAACCCTACCTTTTCGAGGCGCTTGGTATGGCGAGTCTCGTTGGTTTGGTCGACGTAGATAAGGAGGACGCCGAGATGAGAGACGAGCTCCGCCGTCCGGGTCTTCGACTTGAAGAGGCCCTTCATTGGGAACACACTGCACGTACAAATCACCCGCTCCGTTTCGTCCCGAATTTGGGTGATTAATTGGCTGTTTTGTTACTGATTGGGGTTTAAGAATGAGAAGAAAAAGAGAGACAAGTCAATACGTTCCTTCACCTGCCTGTACGATACAAACAGAAGCAGGGAGGGGTGTAATTTTATTATGGTTATGGAGGTAGAAAAGGGACTGTTATTTTGGGACAGATGATGCCACCATTTGATTGAAGGAGTTCGTTATGAATATGATGTTGGTTTCGGAAAACGAAGAGGAGTGGGTTCGCGTTTGGACTTTCTCAGGTTATATCTATGTTTTTATATTTTCTATTTTCTGTTTATTGTTTATATTATTTTTTAACATATTTTTTGATTTTTGATATATATAAAGAAAGTCCAAAAGAGGATTGTATTTTCTAAAAAATAATGCTATTATAACATAAAAAAGCTCACACATATCTATATTTGTGGGTCTCACATTTCAGACGAAGAATTCACAGTATATATATATATATACAGAAAGGATCAAGAGTAGAATTTTTAAATAGCAAAATGCCTTAAATAGTAGAATTTTATCAAAACGACGTAATTTTGATAAGACGCGGTGGCATTTTTGTAAATACGCGGTGACATGGTATTTATAAAAATGTCATCGCGTCTTATCAAAACTACGTCGTTTTGATAAAATTTTATTATTTAAGAGAGTTCTACTACTTAAGAGGTCTACTCTTAATCCTGTCTATATATATATATATATATATATATATATATATATATATATATATATATATTTATTAAGGTATTGATTATAATCTGACATATTATTTTGTATTTAATTTTTTGTAATAGTCAACAACATTACTCATAAAAGTTATTAATAGGTTATAAAATAGTACTCCCTCCATTCCTAAATAAGTAACGTTTAAAAAAGTCATTTATTACTCTAATTTTGTCATTAAAATTAATATGTATTATCACAATTATCCTTGTATTAATTAAGAAAATATGTATAAAATTGTCTAGATAAAAAAGATTAAAAGATACTCAAGGACAATAGAAAAAAAATTATAATTAAAACTTCTTACAAATTTATTAACGTCAATTAAATATATTAAAAAATTTAAAACTCCTTAAAACATAATGAAGATATAGAGTAACACATTTAGTTATTGTTAGAACATATTCATACTGCCTCTATATCCAACTTTATACAAAATAAAATATTTAACTTTTGTAGGTTGGGTATTATGGGTTGATCATCTTATATATATTATATCTGGTACACTACAATCTTTTACTATCAATTAGTTTTAAAATTCTCTTTTGAAGTAGGTATTCGGCTGAAATAAATAGAAAAATTATACTAACATTTCATTTAAAAAGTTGATTTTAATAAATAGATGAAAAAGTATATCGAATATCTAAACAATTTCAATTTTTCTATATTCTTTTATTTCTTTTTATATATTTTGTAAAATTTAATCCAACCTAAAATTTGTACAAACACTTGAAGACTCATATCAGTGTCATTTAAATTTGACCAAGAATAAAGGAAATTGATATTTTTATATATTAGCTGAGGTGTCGAATTTTTATTGACTAATATGTGAATCGTACATGTAAAAATATCAAAAAATTATATAAAAATATCAATTTTCAAAATAAATGTTGTAGTTAACTATGTCACTTACATTTGTACATACATGGTGACATGATTTTAATTTATTATTAAAATGGTTAAAATGATGCATGGTGAGGGGTGAGGGGTGAGGGGTGAGGGGTGAGGGGTGAGGGTGGGGGTGAGGAGTGGGGGTGGGGGTGGGGGTGGGGGTACGGGGGAGGGGTGTTAAAAATAAACATGCACGAACTTTTGTTGTTTTAATGAGTTGGGTGGTGTTTAATTGCATGTTAATGTTTCTTAATAGTTCACCTCTTAATGTCTCTTAACAGTCCATATATTTGTATTAAAAGATCCTCTGAATAAGTAAGATATAAATATGAATCTAAATTATAGTACAAAAATATGGACTGTTAATATTTATTAAGAGATGAGTTGTTAAGATGCATTAAGATGCAATCAAACACCACCTTAATGACCAAAACCTTTTGAACTTGTCATTTTTTTAATTTAACCTTCAAGCAATTTATTTATTTTTACAACAAAACTCACAACTCTTATAATTGGGCAAAAAGTACCCTTAATTGGGTAATATATATAATTTTATAATTATTTTTATATTGAAATCAATTTCATTTTTAAAGAAAAATTTATCAAATTAAATAAAAAGATTATAAGAATTTTTTTTATATAAAAAACTCAAATTGGACCCCCCTGTGACGACCCCAACCCTGGTACCCGACTTGGAGTCCATCAATCTAGATAACTTTATGTCTTACATGCAACATCACCTTCATAACAGAATTCTTCTCATCTTAATTACAATTTCTATCGCCCCTATGATTATCTGTGAATCATAAAGAAACATATCTACATGAGCAGAACAATTACTCAACAAGTATATATTATTACAATTAATAGAGATTCCATAATTCCTTATTAGAGTTTTACTAAAAATTTATGTTATTCAACTACATTTATAATGAAAAGCATAATTCAATGACGTGCTAAGGTAATAGATATCATTTTTGTCATACTCTTAAATTTAAATCTACCATGGTAATAAATTATTATACAACTCTTAAATGATGAATTTTTTTGAAATAACAATTCGTTATTTTTTTTAATAGTTTGCGCTTCATCTAATTTGAAATTTCCTGTAGAATTATAACCGTTGTATTTGAATTATGAACATTTTGAACTTTGAATTTTATATTTGAATTATGAACATTTTGACTTGAACTTTTGATTTGAACTATAAATATTTTAGACTGTTAAATATTTCTTGTATCATGAACCCTACCGAATTTCCTATATATGAATATTGGACAATACCCTTGGACTTGAATTTCGTATGATATTTAGACATCGCGTTGATAATTTAGACATTATTAGATTATGAAATTATTCCTTAAACATAAATAGATTACAGATCTTTAATATTCATTCATTATTTTAATATTTCTATTATTTTTGTTTATTCTTTGTTGTTTGTACTAATTATTAGGACTCAAGTTATTGTGAATGTCTTTAACCTGGGTGCAAAGATAATATGGTTGTTGAGTGTTTTTAGCATTTTTTAAATATATGATATATCACTATTGGGGACTAAAGATAACTTTATCCGTTTGGTATTCCCGTCATGATATTCCTTACTTGGTTATTTGAGCTCACTTTTTTCTTAATTCTTTTCAAAAAATGAGAATGTAGCTGGAGCAAACTGGGAGAGCATAAGAATAGAGTGACGAATGTTATTTTGTATTTTGACTACTCAATTGAGTTTTATATGACCAAATTTGAGAATGTCAGATTGAGAATTATAAGTTAATGTCTAAATTATTCTTAAAATGAACTACTAAAAACTATATTAAAAGAAATGTAATTGTTAAATCTATAATATTTTTTGTTATTTTCACAATAAAAGTGTCGCTGTAGATGTATAGTGACGGTAAAAATCGTCGTTATAGGATCTATAACGACACTTTTGTTATAGAAATAACCATTTCTATTATGAATTTAACAATTTCCTAAATGAAATCGTGCTTCTCCGTGCAACTTAGATTAATGAAAAATCAATTTCATCGTTTTGACATAACTTTTTTTTATACAAACATTATGATTTAGGTAGTCAAAATTATTTTGATTAATTTTGACAACAAAATATACAACATCTTTTTGAGTTTTTGACATTTAAAATTGTTTATTCACTGATCAAAACGGGTCGGGTGATGAGATATGGATCCCAATCCATAAATGCTAGTAGTCAGAGCCACAGAATCCTCTTCACTCTTATTCAAAACCAGCAGCAATGCTAGTGGAGTATCCTGCACAGGATGGCTTTATCTTCTTCATCTCCGCCTTATTCTTTCTTCACTTCCTCTCTGCGGTTCTCATCGATAAATACTAAACCCTCATCGTATTTCTCTTTCCATTCTCCCGTCAAAACCTTCAGCTCCATCTCCAATCTTCTCGCTCATAGAGAAATTAAGGGTTTTAACCGCCGTGGACTCTCAACAATCTCCTCCGTTGCCACCGATTCGTTGGAGACGTCCGTTGTTACCAAAGAGGACAAGTCATCCGATGAGGTCCCAGAAGAGAAAATCGTCCTTCCAACTAACCAATCATCGGAAAAGCTTCTGAGAATCCGCCACACAGTAAATTCTTCTCTCTGTAACTGTATTGGCATCCAAACAAAAAAGAAAATAGTTGGACTAATTAATTCTGTTGGTTAAAATATTTTGTAATTTGGGTTTTATTAGATGGCTAGAAAGAAAAAGATTACAACTTTATCAAATGTTTATTATGGTGCTAGATGTCACTTATAGTGCAATCATTTCTTTTGTCTAACCATGTTATACTTGTTGATGGTTGCTTGAATTTGTCTAAAAGCCAGAATACTTAAAATTGGCTCTTTTTATGCCCCTTGTCACTTGTGCTGTATATGCTTGTTTGTTACGACCACATGATGTATACATTATAAATGTTAACAACTGCATGTCAAAAAATTTGGCCAATATTTAGGCTAAAATACCTGTGCATGGATGCAGTGTGCTCATGTTATGGCCATGGCTGTTCAAAAGGTCTTCCCAGATGCAAAAGTAACAATTGGGCCATGGATTGAGAATGGCTTTTATTATGACTTTGATATGGAGCCTTTAACTGATAAGGACCTGAAGAGGATAAAGAAGGAGATGGTGAGCAGACCACTACATAATTACCATTATTGTTCTTTCTCTAATAATGTGAAAGGCCGCCTACTCGGGAAACTATTCATTAGCCTATTGTTTCAGGGTACAGAATTTATTTCTTAAATCATCTGTAGGATCGCATCATTGGTCGAAATTTACCTCTAATTAGAGAAGAAGTTACAAGTGATGAAGCTCAGAAAAGGATAACGGCCATCAATGAACCTTACAAAATGGAGATTTTGGAAAGTATCAAGGAAGATCCTATCACAATTTATCACATTGGTAAGACTTGACCTGCCTATTTCTTTTTGATTTGTTATCTTTTCAAAGTAGTTAAATATTATTGCTGCCTGATTCTGTGCTCAGGCTTTACTTACTGGTGCCTGTTTTGCCACTTGGCAAATTTATTTGTAGATGTGCTCAAAAGGTCATCTCTCTGCCCAGTTTTCCATGAAACAAACTTTTCAAAAGTGAAAAATCCCGTGTTCTATTGGTACCCTTTCAGCAAATGGTATTAGACAACTGATACTTTATTTTTTCCTTCTTTAAGCTGATTTCACAATTTGAAGTGTTTCCTACTAATTCTTGTTATGGATTTGACACTTAAGTTCAAAATCTCCAAACAGTTGCAACCGGGTGCTTTTAGATATATAAGCATTTTGAAGTTCATTAAATCTCTATCAGCATGTGGAGTCTAGTAAACTTTGATGTATTCGTGTTTAACTGCAATTTAATTGCGTGATTTAGTTTGCAGTAGGAATAGGATAAATACATCCAAAAATATATGCAGTTCTTTCTGTACCAATTGTCTTACTCTATTTTCTTTCCAGGTAATGAATGGTGGGATCTTTGTGCTGGGCCTCATGTTGAATCCACTGGAAATATTAACAGGAAAGCTGTTGAGCTTGAATCTGTTGCCGGTGCTTACTGGAGAGGAGACACAAGCAAGCCAATGCTCCAAAGGATTTATGGGACAGCGTGGGAGAATGAAGAGCAACTGAAGGCATACATTCACTTCAAAGAGGAGGCTAAACGCCGGGATCACAGGCGTATTGGCCAAGATCTTGATTTGTTCTCTATACAGGTATATGTTATCTCTGAATCTGATTTTCCAAGAAGTTGTGAACTTCAGTGGTTTGCTTGCTTATATACCTTTTACTTGCACATATATAGGCTATAGCTGTCTGCTAAGATTAATTTATAGAATGAAACTTGAGCATCTGAAATCTGAGTCTAAATTCTGCAGGATGAAGCTGGTGGAGGTTTAGTATTCTGGCACCCTAAGGGTTCTATTGTGAGACACATGATAGAGGATGCCTGGAAAAAAATTCACATTAGGCAAGGTTATGATCTACTGTATACTCCACATGTGGCAAGGGCAGATCTTTGGAAGATAAGTGGCCATCTGGATTTCTACAGAGAGAATATGTTTGATCAGATGAAGATTGAGGAAGAGCTTTATCAGCTTCGGCCAATGAATTGTCCTTACCATATTTTGGTTTACAAAAGGAAGCTGCATTCTTATCGGGATTTTCCTATTAGAGTTGCAGAGCTAGGAACAGTTTATAGGTATGAGTTATCTGGAGCCTTACATGGCCTTTTTCGTGTAAGAGGTTTCACCCAGGTACATTTTCCTATCTCAGGTTTATTAGGATATGTTAGATTATATATTTAGCTGTTTTGATCATTAGATCCTATTAGTAGTGATACGTATAATATTTTACCGGACACACCTATATAAAAAAGCGTTTACTGCACACCCCAATCTGTTTTCATAGTTTAGCTTATGAGTTCCCATGCTTTCACACAACTTTTGAGTTTTGAGGCCAATGTAACTGTAATAGATTGTGAAGCGCGTAATTTTAGTCCTTCCTGTATCAATGGGCCACATGTTGGTATCAGACAGATCAAAGCTGTGCTTATGGCCCATCTGCACCTATATAAAACTAGGGTAGAGGTTTCTGCGTGGCAAACTGCATGTAAAAAATGATTTAAGAGGAAAATTTTACATGTTAGTTTCGGACTATCCAGTCAATGATATAGAAGGAGGTCATATGTAATGTGGAAACTTATTACTCTTCAACATGCTTATTGTAGCTTGCTTGATATTCATACTAAACACTATACTGCAAGATGATATTATTTGTGATCTAGCATCTTAGTCTGATGTCTTTGTAAACACCAACATCTTTACTTATAAGTGATGTTTTTCTGTTGATTTTGCAGGATGATGCCCACATATTTTGTTTAGAAGATCAAATAAAAGATGAAATCAGGGGTGTCCTAGATCTTACAGAGGAAATATTACTGCAATTTGGTTTTAACAAGTATGAAGTGAACCTTTCCACAAAGCCAGATAAAGCAGTGGGAGGTGATGACATATGGGAAAAAGCAACATCTGCCCTTAAGGATGCTTTGGAAGATAAAGGGTGGATTTATCAAATTGACGAAGGTGGCGGTGCCTTTTATGGTCCAAAGATTGATCTCAAGATTGAGGATGCTCTTGGAAGGAAATGGCAATGCTCAACTATACAGGCACGTCTTAAACTCAGTACAGAATAATATATGCTTTGATGATAGGTTTTCTAGGGCACGAGTTATTTTTTGGCAACAATGACATGCTGATACCCTGAGTTCTCTGGTTGTAATGAAACATATAAATGGTTGGATTTAACCAAATTTTATCTTAGGCTGCATGCTTGGAACATTCTTTTTTGACAAACAGTTGATAAGTTATTCTTTAATTGACCAAGTCTTTTTTTTTTCATGTGTGCAGGTTGATTTTAATTTACCGCAGCGTTTTGACATTGCATATGTTGATTCAAAGTCCGAGAAGAAGCGGCCAATCATGATTCATAGAGCAGTTCTAGGATCCTTGGAGCGATTCTTTGGAGTGCTTATAGAGCATTATGCCGGAGACTTTCCATTGTGGCTTTCTCCAATTCAAGCTCGAATTTTACCAGTGACGGACATGCAGGTAATAATTGCTTCAACTTCCACAAGTTCAACAAATTGTTCAAATACTTTTATCAACATAATAATTACAGTTGCATTGTGAAGCCTGGTTAAGCAGGAATGTGCTTTCTTTTCCTTGAAAATTATTTCTGTTCAAACAACTAAAGAATTCTTAATCTTCTGAAGTCCTATATATAACAGAATTGCATGTGTGTGTCTACAGCTTGAGTACTGTAATGAGGTGACCCGCAAAATGAAAGCCAGCAGTATTCGAGCTGAAGCTTGCGGTGGTGAGCGGCTCCCGAAGCTCATCAGAAATGCTGAAAAGCAAAAAATTCCTTTGATGGCTGTTGTGGGTCCCAAGGAGGTTGAAACACAGACGGTAACGGTTAGATCTAGGTTTTCTGGGGAGCTGGGAACCATAACGATTGATGATTTTATTAGCAGAATCGAGTATGCAACTGAAAACAGAACATTCATTTGAAACACTAGGAAGTTGGATACTATTTTATTTCTTGTATAACATTCTTATCTACAAACTTCTATACAATTAAATGTACAACCTTGTTTCTTTTATTTGGATTATATTGCATAGGAGTAATTGCTATAATTTCAGTTTTGGACCATGGAAGAAGACTCAAGAGTAGTGCTATTATTTCATTCGAGGGAAATGTAATATTTTTGTTAATGTTGTCACGTCAAATGTATGGTAGAAAATTAAAATTTTCGTCCACCGTTCACATTTTGTGCATGCATTAACTTTCGTGGGAACATGCAATTTTGTTCAATCACTATGAGATTGCCACCCCTAAATATCTCAACACCAAAAAAGTCAAAAAACATGTTGACCTCTCGGACAACTTGCCTAAATTTAGTCTGCCTGGATATTATTAATTATTTGTGGTCTCAACCTCCATTTTTATCAATCTTTATATAAACCCAGTATAACATTTTCAAAACAAAAATAAAAAATAAAATAAAATCTGAGTTTCAAACAAACCCACATTGCCAAGAATCTAATGGAGATGACTGTATCAAAATCAATTTTATGCTTCCTACTTTTGATGTCATTAATCAAAAGAAGCCAGGGTGCCATTTTCGACGTTAAAAAGAGTGGAGCAAAGGCTGATGGTAGTTCCGATGATAGCCAGGTATGAGCGTTTTCATAAAAAAATTATTACACCATGATCAATCTTGTAATAATGGCATAATTTTTTTTTATATTAATTTTAACTAGGCTATTATGAGTGCTTGGAAAGAAGCATGCACATCACCACAACCAAGCCAGATTGTAATTCCGGGAGGGACCTATATGGTTGGTCCAGTGACATTCCAAGGTCCCTGTAAGGCTCCCATTACAATTCAGTCTCAAGGACATTGGAAGGCTCCAACAGACCTCAACAAGCTTAAATCACAGGATGGTTGGATCGTTTTCCAAAATATCGATGCCTTGACGCTGTCTGGCGGAACATTTGACGGTCAAGGAGAGATTGCTTGGTCTCAAAATGATTGTGCCGAAACTGGAAAATGCAGTTCTTTACCCATAGTAAATCCTAAACCAATTTTTCTACATTTAAACTTTCATTCTTATTTGAAAATTAAATGACACTCCAACAAAATTTTCATTTGAAAATTTTTATGTTGATTGAACATTACTATTTTTATTTTACTAAAATGATTAAAAAGGCAACTGATATCAATATCATATTAAAATCTCATCCACTATATCTATCTATCTATCTTTCAATTTCTCCCAATACACATTTAGCGACATAAAAAAATTCGTCGCAAATTGTTAACGACATAAACTGTGTTAAAAATTAAATATTCATCAAGTATGTATTGGGGAAAATTGAAGTATAAGTATAACGGAGGAGATCCTAATATGATATTGTCATAGCAAAAACGATGTTACCACAAATGTCGCTTAAACTGTTAAGTGTCAATAGAACAATTACAAAGATATCACTAAATGTATGTTTGTTCTGACGTTGTTTTTGTTGCGATATTGACACAGTTCATTAATTCATTTGTTTGTTTTTTGTGGCAAATCTTGAACAGAATTTAAGATTCAACAAGATCACAAACTCCATGATTCGTGACATAACTTCTGTGAATAGCAAATTGTTCCACATGAACTTATTGAACTGCAACAACTTGACTCTTGTTCATGTGACCATCAACGCACCGGAGACGAGCCTGAACACCGACGGGATACATATTGGCCGGTCCGACCGGATAAATATCACGGCCTCGGACATCAAAACTGGAGATGATTGTGTGTCCCTCGGTGATGGATGTCAACATGTTTTGGTCGAAAAAGTGACTTGTGGACCTGGCCATGGCATTAGTGTTGGAAGCCTAGGAAAGTACCATAACGAGGAACCTGTGGTTGGAGTTACTGTAAGAAATTGCACCTTTACTAACACGATGAACGGCGTTAGGGTTAAAACATGGCCGGCTTCTCCGAACGGTGTTGCTCGGGATATGCATTTTGAGGAATTAATTATGAACAATGTTAGCACTCCCATATTGATAGATCAACGGTATTGCCCATATGGTCAATGCCAAGCAGAGGTATGTAGCTTTTCATAGTATAACAACCCTTATTGCGTTGATAGAATCAATAATTATTGGGCATTATCATTAACCAAAATTATTATATTACAAATTAAAATTCAAGGCTAATTAATTTGTTATAAAGAAAAGAAATTGAAGAATATATATTGTTTAAATTGAAGAATCTAGACGTGGGTTAATTATTATATTTTAGCCGAAAGAAAAATAAGAATTTCTTAGGTGGTAGATATTACCAAATGACGAAGTGTCACTAAAATAATTAATTATAAAAATATGATTAAATATATATTTGTCTTTTGACAATATCGAGCAACCATTTCGTACGGTAATAATATGTGTTTTGTTGCATTTTCAGGTTCCATCGCGTGTAAAGATTAGCGACGTTAGCTTTAAGGGGATTCGGGGCACGTCTACCACGAAACTAGCTGTGAAGCTTGTTTGCAGCAAAGGTATACCCTGCCAGAATGTGGAGCTGAGTGACATTAATTTGGTGTACAAAGGAACCAATGGAACTGCTATTTCTCAATGTTCAAGTGTCACGCCGAGGCTTTCTGGCAAACTCTTGCCTAATGTTTGTGCACCACCATCCACATCTGCTTAATTAATTATCTTCCTATTTCTTAGATGCTAATTAATGTTTCTATGTACTATGAAATATATAGAGAGAGAGGAAGCACTGCATGTGTATATATATATATATATATATATATATATTCATTCATTCATATAGAGGAGAAGAAATTGCAAGGAACAAGAGGTGAGTGCTCATGTCAGCGCAGAAATTACAAAAAACATTTGAATTTAATTAATTTTCCAGGTTGTACTTTTTTCTTTCCTTTTTTAGAATACAAGGGGGTTTAGAGTAGTAACAAGTATAACAAGATTAAGTAGTAGTAGTACGCTGGGTTGTTGATGGTGCTTCAAAGAATTGGATTCATTGTACGTAGCTAGATGGACATGGAGGGTGTAGTGCTCTGTTCTTTGATTGGTGGGGATTAGCAATGGTGTTGGCTCGATCAGTCCATTGGCGAGGTGCTGAATATATATATATATATATATATATATATATATATATATATATATATATATATATATATATATGTTACCCACCTCAAGGAAGCTGGAAAAATGCTGGCTCATTATCGTAGCTTTCGTGTTTTGAATTATATTGCAGAATTCTCAAAAAGAAGTGTTGCTGGAAGGAAGCTGTTGAGTAGATTAAAAGAAAGTTTAGGGTGTGTATTTAAGATGGTAATCAGATTTTGAGATTAGAAATATATGTAACGACTGATTGTATTTATATATCCAAATCTTTTGGATCAGATCTTCTCTATGTTTTGGTTTTAATAAAAGTCCTTTCATCAAAAAAAAAAATATAGAGAAGATCTAATTCACGCACCCCTTCATGCTTTAATTGATGCATGAAGAGTTGGGTGAATATAATTCTTGTATATTTTTACAAATCAATATTCGTTTTAAATTGTGAAATTTGCATAGTATAATTAATTACCCTGCTCATGATCAGTTGGTTATGAGTAAATATATATATGTATTGATTCCAAAATTAGATACAATTTTTTTTAGGCGGTTCAAAATTATTGATATATTTTTTTAAACTATAAAATGACATGAAGTATTATTTATATTCTAGCTAGATTTAATAATGCCACCACTATCATATTTATAGCAATGTTAATAACGTGTCTTGAATATTATTAATTAGTTCTTGTACAATGTAATAGTTTAACTGATATTATAAATACAGATGCTACAATTTATATCGACTATATATATATATTGAATATTTATAGTAGAATTAATTAATAAATAACAAAACATTAATCAACGGTTGCATTAATTAACAAGAATTATAATGGTGGAAGATAGTTTACATGCAATAACATAGCATTCAGAATTTCAACCTCCATTCCAAAACAAAAACAAAAAATTATATATAGTCTCAATTTTTGAAGCAGCTCAATTTTTCTCTGGAAACGTACTTCTTCAAGAAACAAGAACTAGATTTTAGGATTCTTGAATAGGAGCCGTAGAGATGCATGCATGGTGGTTAAGGAGGAGGTACGTATAAAACCTTTTAACCTTGGCCAAAGGGACAGATTTGCGATGGTTCGATCTTCAAATTAATTTTTTCTTTATATTTCTTTTCCGGTAATTGAATTTATGTTTCATAATTAATTAAAAAAGTAGTTAATTTGTTTCCCTTTCTGATCGATTAATAAAGGGCATTTGAATAGTTATATTACTTTATAAGTATATTGTTGTAGAGCTGTACATTTTTAAGTGAACAATTATTATTACTACATGATACCAATATATATATATATATATACACACTTATCATTAAATTGTATCAACTAAATTTGTGTCAAGTGTTTGATATTTTTTGTTTAACAATTGCAGTGTCCCTCGAAAGTGAATTAAGCTTGGCAAAATGAATTTTGTGGGGGACATACATCGGCAACTCACGTACGTAACTGTGAAAATTTCTTCCGTGCTCCTCCGGTGTGACAATTGGAGAAATTAACTTGACATATGCCGGAAAAGAAGGTCCTGCCACGAGCGTCTGCGAAAATGTTAAGCCAACTTACAGTGGGAAACAAGTTGTAGCGGCCATCATTCTGTTTAACTAAGACCAGACCTGATTATTTCATTTTTCTCATCTTTGGAGGGAGTGGATATATATATATATATATATATATATATATATATATATATATATATATTCACCTTGTAACACCCCCAGCATGTTAATTAGTATATAGTATAATGCATGGGCCTCATGTTAGGTGAAAAATAACCAAACGAAATGATCAACAATATAATTAATGATGTTGAAGCAAATTTAAACAGACAAAAAGAAAAAGAGATCGAGAGAACTATATATGGTTACTATAGAAATGTTGGATTGGATCTCATTAGTACTATTGAGGTCAATTATTAATAGATCAGCTAATTTGATATTCCATACGTTGCAAATAAGTTGGATTTGTAGTTGGATAATGTTGATAAACCAATTTCATACGTCTATTTGAAAAATGGAAAATAAAAAATATATATATATATATATATATATATATCAGCCACGTTCTTAGACGGACTTCAAAAATGGACCAAGCAACGGACTATAAGTCAAAAAAAGGAAAGCGCGGGTCAAAAGCAAAGATACGGGTCTTAAAAAGAAACCATATGATCCGACTCGAGCATTTTGCATCACATCTCTGATCTCTCTCACTCGGTCACTCTTCCCTCTCTCTCTCAAAGCGTTCAGAAGACTTCCTCTCACAAAAAAGAAACGTGAAGGCAAATCGGAAGGCAAGAAGGAATCGCAAATGGTTCTGTTGCAAATCGGAAGCGGAGGTTCCTACAAAGAGAATCGGAAGGTAAAGATTGCTACTTAATTTTGTAATTTCTGTTTTGGGGTTTGTTTTGATTCAAAGATCTAGGGTTTGTTTTGGGGTTCGTGGCAGATCTTGGTTGTATATATATATACTGTATCTCCAAATTAAAGCCAACAAAAACGAAGACAAGCCAAGCACGTGATCTGCCCTGCAAATTTTGGATAAGGCTACATAAAGGTGGTGTATTCATGTGAGAATGGCGTATGTTATTGTTGGTTTTGGTAAAAGGTAGTGTTTGTGGAAAGAAGGTAAATTTCCTTTTATTGCACATGCTTTCTGGAAAGATGAATGAAGGGATAAGGAAGAGAAATAATTTTGTTGTGTATTTATATTAATAAACATATTTGTGTTTTTGCATTTTGATGTAGTTGTAGCTTTGATGGCCATAAAAAAAGATCTAATTGACCCATACAATGTTCTGGAAAATTGGGATTAAGGAAATGTGATTTTTTTCTTCTCCAAGTTATGATGGTTTGATTTACTTGAGTTGTTGGGTAAATGAAAATTGATCTTATTTGCATTCTCAAGTTGGGTGCACATTTCTTATTATGTGTTGAACCGTGTAAAGTAAATGGATTAGTTTTCTCTAATATCTATGAATTGGGTAATTGTATTGTTTGTTTGTAGTTGGTACCTTTTTTGTTGCCATATCTTTGTGTAAATAAATTCTTATCGTTTGTTGACCCCAATTATAATAACAGGGGATTATTACTATCATTTTTTTGGCAGTTCTGATAAACAGGGGATTTGTTATATGTAATCATTTTTGGCATTATTACTATCATTTTTTTGGCAGTTCTGATAAACTAGAAGATTCAAATGGAAGCAATGCTGAGATTTTGGAATGGACTGCATCTTAGAATGGACTGCAGAGTCTGGCTTTGCAAAATTAATTATTTTGTGTAGTAATGAAAGCATTTCAAGTCACTAGTGTGGAGTTGCTGTATAATTTAATTTGAAGCAATGCTTAGATTTTGGAAACAATCCTGATGTTGCTGCTGTTGCGATTTTGGGATGGACTGCATCTTGGAATGGACTGCAGAGTCAGGCTTTGCAAAATTAATTATTTTGTGTAGTAATGAAAGCATTGCAAGTCACTAGTGTGGAGTTGTTGTATAATTTAATTTGATGTCTTGTGCATGTTTAAAGACTGAGCATTTTTATGCTTTCAGTTTGTAAGCATCTTATGTATTGATAACTCATAGGATGTTTGTTATTTTGGAGTACTGGCATTGAGATAATATAAAATCAAGCGTGTGTTTTCTTATGTATAAGAGCAATATTAGGATTTTCGGTTGTGTATGAAATTGAACTCTTTGCTCTTTAACTCACTTTTCAACCCACATAATGACAACAATTACTTTAGCTTTACTTAGTACTGCAATTTGATGCAGCATTTCAATAATTTAGCTGAGGCCTCTTAAGAATTGGGAAAGCAACTACCAATCCCATACATAATTCTTGTCCCTAAAAGATTGAAGCACAATCTTTATAAATTTTAAGTATCAAACACACAAGAAATTACAACCGTTTTAGAATCCAGATTTAGAACATAGTAATTTTTATACCATAGATCCACCAATCTCATACATAACGTGTTGGTTAAATAATGAAAATTATCAAAATTACAACCGATTTAATGTTTCCAACTTGACATCACAACCAACTTTCTTCAATAAATCAGAGATTGAAACAACAGAGGAGACTTTAAATGTGGATCCAAAATCACTCTCAAAATGTGGAAGTTCATTCAAAGGAGACTTTAAATTCCGCTCTAGAGCTGCAGACTCAGAGACAAGAAAAGTTCTCATCCCCAATAAATCCGTACAATAGTTAGACTTGCAATCTTTAAAAATACATATTAATAAGACAATCTCTGTCACTCCCCCGTCCTTGCAACAGTTTAAATGCATTCTTGGATTACATAGGATCTGCTTTCCACAAATACAGAAGGAATTGAGGTGAATAATCAAAGTTCAAATCAATATAAAAAATACTACAATACGAAAATGGATATAAAAAATGTAAATGCCTTACTAATGGAGTGTAGAGTCTCATACATGATGTAAAACAGGGCATGTCCAAATATACATCAAAGTTCAAATCAATAAAAACATACAGATAAAGATATGGTCACAAAGTATTAATATACTACTAAACTCTGGGATCAAGAAAGAAACAATATGCACTCATGATGTAAAACAAGGCATGTCCTTAGCAGTTCTGCAATATATATGCATGCCGTGTCTTCTTCCAAACAACCTAGATTTCTCAGCAGAAAAAAAGATCTCCTCCATTCAGGTACTCCATGACCAGATATAGATTATCCCTACAGGTGAAAGAATAGAAAAAAGTAATCACTACTACTAAACTAGAGGTTCTATTTTGGGAATTTTGCAAACAGGATAATGTTTACATTGAAAGTTAAGAAACAATATACGCAAACATTATATATACCATTGTTCTTATAACTTCACTGGTTCCCAATCAATGATATCAGTCATTTCAAAATGTTTTTTAACACTGCACTACTAGGAGAGTCAGAAACAAGCCAAACTAAGCAAAAATGCAAACACAGATGGAATGACAAAGAGACCTACACATAAAAAATATAAACACAGATGGAAATCTACCCACATTTATAAAAAAAACACAAAAATCCATGTTGTAAATCCTTTTATTTAAAGCCTTCTAAAACCAAAATATACACCCGTAAGTTATGATAGTTGGGGCAGTTTTTTGGCATACAATAAAACAATAAGACAATAAGAATTACACAACAAAATTAACAAAAACTGTAAAATAAATTAGAAACGAGGATTGAGGCGAAAAAAATTAAAAAGAAAGCAGTATGTCCATGTACTCCAAATTTATATACCAATAGTCTTTTGATATCGATGAATTTCAGCATTAACTTTGCCATTGACAAATTTTCTTTTTTTTCTTTTTGCTCAATAAAAACAGTAATGTTAGTAACATTTCTTAAATAAAACTAATTAAAATGAGTGGACACTTCCTAATTGTTAGTCCCCCATCCTATTGTAGTTTTCCCCAATTTTAAGAGTTTGTGGCACAAATCTTATGAAGTGATAGAATACAGTCGCAGTTAGGATTTTTAAAGAACAAACCCTAGATTTTGTTCAACAGTCGCAGTTATGCTCTGAGAAAAAGGTATTGCCGACTTGATCTTAGGATTTTTAAAGAACAATCCCTAGAATTTCAAATGCCTGAAAAAAAATTGCAAAATTGCAAGCCCAAAAAGTGATACAAATGCTTTACCATCCCTTCCGTTTGCTATGGTTTCGAGCTCAGACCTTCCAATGAGAGAGGGATGGAAGCAGTTTGAGGAGAGAGAAAGGAGTCTTCCGTTGACCGGAGCCGCGTCTGTCCATTTACCTTCTGTTTGCTACAGGTTCGTGGTGAGAGAGAGGGAAAGAGTTAGAGAGAGAAATTGATGGCTGAGGCGTAATGGGTTTTGTTTTGTTTGACCCATTTTGCCGACCCACGCATTTACAGGTGTGACCCACGTGTTTTTTCTCTTCAGTCCGTTGCCTAGTCCGCTTTATTGGTCCGTCAAAGATCCCACCTATATATATATATATATATATATATATATATATCTAAAAGAAATATAATTAGAAAAATAAAGTCCAAAATACAAATGAGCCAAAATAAATTAAACTACTAATTTTTTGTAAATACGTAATAAATAAAAACATATGAAATATACTAAATATAACGACCCCAAAATAGGTCCATTCCATCCAACCCATTTTGAGTCGCCAAATACATGGTACAGAAAACTACTACAACTTTATTACAACAATTGTCGTGCAAAATACAACAACACATATACTGTGAGTTTGGATACAAATATATATCAACTGTGACTCATGTCCCAACCGTGGACAGTACCTCATAATGACACCTTACATAAAGGTATAGTCGAAAACTGTTTTAGAAATTAAAATCTTTGGGAAGTGCTCAAGGAAACCTTCGTACATGGGAGGCCATGCGTCTAGGTTATTATAGATATCATATGGCCACAAAATTATCCTTGGTTGACCCAATAGACCCCAAAGAAAAATAAGAAGATTACTATCATATTCTTCCCAATGGCAAGTCTTCTCCTGACATATCATTATCTCCACTGTCTCTAATTGAGAGTTATATTTCAAATAGACTCCAAGATCATATAGATAGTGCTGGTGGATGAGCACATCCATGTCTTATGATGACATGAGGTGGTATGTCATTAGACATCTTGTATGACAGTGGCAAAACACCCTTCCAACGTTGGGTTCGCTTCACCCTAGTTGATTCGCCAAATATAACTACTAAATGATGACCACCGTTCTATTCCCCTGTTATTCCCCGCTCGACCCAGCTACACTCGTATTACCTGAAAGGAATTGTGAAGCAAAAGGGCTCACACAACTAGCTCAGTAAAGAATGTCATGACTAAAGATAAATAAATTATCAATAGCCTTCAACAGTAAAAAATCAGAGATTTAGAACATATGGTATATGATAAAAAAATTTAACCATAGTTGCAGCGGAACGAGCAATCCATTAGAAGAGTCAAATAGACTATAAAGTCTATTATCTTCTCCATGTTAAAAGTTCACCAACAATGTTTTATCTCTATAACATCCATCAACAATTCCTGTCCACAATCACATATATAACTCATAATCGTAATTGTTGTTCTAAATTCCTTTTCTCATCCAGGACAAAGATAATTTTTATCACCTGAAACATCAAAGATCATGGTTATACCAAATCACAATTCATGTTCATAATCATACTAATAAATTCATCTTTGCACTACGGCCAAAGATATACATCAACAAGTCATCTTTGCACTACAGGCCAAAGATATTCATCAACAAGTCATCTTTGCACTACAGGCCAAAGATATACATCAACAAGTCATCTTTGCACTACAGGCCAAAGATATACATCAACAAGTCATGTTCATCTAAACACCTGTTCATCTTTGCACTACGGGCCAAAGATATTCATCAGAAATCATTAATCTTTGCACTACAGGCCAAAGATATTCAATAGTATCATCATTTAAGACTGAGGATGATGAAAAATATTTTTAAAGAAACGAATCTAGTGAAACAAAATGACAAGGATTAAGGATTCGTACTTTATTTTATTCACGTCCAAAAATACCTCAAAAATCATCATAGTGGTGTAAAATTCAAGAATGATCAAAACATGGATACAATCAAAGCTAGTATCCACAATAGATATTTTAGACGAAAAGGAGAAATTTCATTTTTCGGTGAATAGTGCCGTATTCGTGAATAGTGTCGTATACGTGAATAGTGCCGTATACGTGAATAGTAACTCCGACACCAAAAGATAGAAATTTCATAAAAAACATCTTCACGCTTCATGAATAGTACTCGTGAATAGTAACTCATGAATAGTAACCCCGACATGAAAAAGTTTTAAATTTGATAAAAAGTTCCAACCAATATTTCGGCATAATGATATTGAAGAAATAATATCATTTTAGAAGAAAATAACCTCCCTTGTTATCCCTTACCTCGAAAGACAGTACCTCTGACTGGAATAACACTGAACGAACTTGCACCGTATAGCAATACTCAAAGTATACTCAAAATACTCACAATAATACGCTCGATAATATAGAGAGAGAAAACCACAGTTTCTGGTGTGATTTTCAATTCTAACCTAAGCACCCTATTTATAGAAAAATGCTTAGAACACCAAAACAGAAAATTTAATATAATAATAATATATTATTAACATATACTCTTCCTCCTCATATACTCACATATTCCACATTCATTATAAAACATCACCGTTAATATATTATTAAAATAATATATTTAAATAAATTATTTTATCAGAAAAAGATAAAATTTCAATTTTCAACAATTGTCACATTAAAAATTTTCTCCATCTATATCCACATAAAATCAATATTTTCCTCATTATATGAATCAATAATTAATTATTCACAAATGATATTACAGAATCACAATATTGACAACCAGCCAGTGCCCAGGAAAGAGGGGGCTTTCCAATAAGAATTTCTCCTTACTGGCGCGCAATTAGGTAACCAAACCTCTCCTTAGACAGAACTTTCTAGACATTATTAATAATGTTATCTAATAATATTATTCATATAATATGAATTATTGCTTCGATAATGAAAAATACTGTGTAATGACAATAACAACAATATAAAATATCAACGCAGCAATTATTGAATCAATAAAATAAAATACTGAATAGTAATTACTGTAACCATTATTGAATAGTGCCTTCTTACGTAAGAATCAATAATTGGTGCAATACCGTGTGCTACTGTATTTTAACCACCGAGTATTTTAACAGTATTAACGGTAACAACTACGCCGTTATTTATAAAAAAAACTTTAATTTGTCGTTTTCTTCATCCGACGGTTATTTTGTTACGGGGCCCACAAAAGGCTGCGCCGTCGTACGAATATTCCCCGACAGAAAGAATATTCCACGACCAAACGAATATTCCCCGACAACAATGAGTATTTTATAATCACTTGCTTATTTTGAAAAAAAAATTCATATATCACCCTTAACTTTAACCTTCTATCAATTTAACCATTTACTGAATTGTAATTATAAGAAAAATTGAATACTTTTATTTCATAAAATTCGGGGTCTTACACTAAATCTACATAAATAATAAAATATATGAAAAAAATTCGAATCTTCGTCAAAAATTTGAATCTTCATCAATATATTTCACTGCATAAGGGATAAATAACGTTTTAGTCACTGTACTGGGGTCCGATTTTCATTTTGGTAACCGAAACTTTTTTTGTTACAATCGAATTACTGTACTCTCACATTTTACAAAATAGTCACTCCGTCAGATTTTTCGTCCAAAAACCGTTAGCAATGCTGACTGTGCAAGTTGACTTGACTTTTTTGCTTACGTGGAGCACAGAAAAGAGAAGCAAGCAGATTATTATAGCACAAATGACCAAAACTATTAACTACTTCACCTAAACAATTCCAAAACTAATAATAATAATAATAATAATAATAATAATAATAATAATAATAATAATTTCAAAATAATAATAATAATAATAAATACTATTAATAGTAATAATTTTAAAATTCTATTTCTAATTTTTTTAAAAAAAAAATCTGTTAATTTTAATAAAGTCTTTTTTTTAAAAAAAAGCTATTTTTTTAAAAAAAATCTGCTTTATAAAATTTAAATTTTTTAAAAAGTCTGTTTTTAAAAAAAACGATAATTTTTTATAAAAACAGATTTTCTTTTAATTTTTTTAAAAAACGTTAATTTTTTTGAACTAAACTAATATTTTTTATAAAAAGTTTGTTTTTTTTTAAAAAAGTTAATTTTTTATAAAAACAGAAAATTTTAAATTTTTTTAGAAAATTAACGTTTTTTAAATTTTTTTTAGAAAAGTAATGTTTTTAATTTTTTTTTTAAAATTAACGTTTTTTAATTTTTTTTTAAAATTAACGTTTTTTAAATTTTAAAAGAATCTGTTACTTTAAAAAAAAATCTGTTACTTTAAAAAAAGTTATTTTTTTATAAAAACATAAAATTTTAAATTTTTTAGAGAATTAACGTTTTTTAAATTTTGAAAAAATCTGTTACTTTTAAAAAAAAAATCTGTTACTTTAAAAAAAGTTAATTTTTTTTAAAAATAGAAAATTTTAAATTTTGCAAGGAAAGTGTTCTTGATCGATCCTTCCTATATGCAAAAATAATTTGTTCTAGGAAATGAGTTTTCTTATTGTTTTTTTATTATTTATAAAGATATGAATTAATGTAAAATTTATTATACAATTTTCAGCATGCATGTCAGTGTTACTCACACCACAAAACATTGTCCCAAATTATTTCCCACTAGCCCTTAAACCCGTGCAAAGTACGGATTGATGTGCTTAAATTAGTTATTTTAATTTTTTATTACTGTATAATTTTATATAGTAAAATAAAAAATTTAAAATTTTTTGTTTTTATAAAAAATTAACTTTTTTTAAAGTAACAGATTTTTTTTTTAAAAGTAACAGATTTTTTTAAAAATTTAAAAAACGTTAATTTTCTAAAAAAATTTAAAATTTTTTGTTTTTATAAAAAATTAACTTTTTTTAAAGTAACAGATTTTTTTAAAATTTAAAAAACGTTAATTTTAAAAAAAAATAAAAAACGTTAATTTTAAAAAAAAAATTTAAAAACGTTACTTTTCTAAAAAAAATTTAAAAAACGTTAATTTTCTTTAAAAATTTAAAATTTTCTGTTTTTATAAAAAATTAACTTTTTTTAAAAAAAACAAACTTTTTATAAAAAATATTAGTTTAGTTCAAAAAAATTAACGTTTTTTAAAAAAATTAAAAGAAAATCTGTTTTTATAAAAAATTATCGTTTTTTAAAAAACAGACTTTTTTAAAAAATTTGAATTTTATAAATCAGATTTTTTATAAAAAAAACAGCTTTTTTTTTAAAAAAAGACTTTACTAAAATTAACAGATTTTTAAAAAAAATAATTAAAAATAGAATTATTACTATTAATAATATTTATTATTATTATTATTATTTTAAAATTATTATTATTATTATTATTATTATTAGTTTTGGAATTGTTTAGGTGAAGTAGTTAATAGTTTTGGTCATTTGTGCTATAATAATCTGCTTGCTTCTCTTTTCTGTACTCCACGTAAGCAAAAAAGTCAAGTCAACTTGCACAGTCAGCATTGCTAACGGTTTTTGGACGGAAAATCTGACGGAGTGACTATTTTGTAAAATGTGAGAGTACAGTAATTCGATTGTAACAAAAAAAGTTTCGGTTACCAAAATGAAAACCGGACACAGTACAGTGACCAAAACATTATTTATCCCCACTGCATAATGATGTGATAAAATTATGTACGACAAGTGCACAACGTATATTATAGATTTGGCAAGTGCATGTCAAACCACGGAGACTAGATCAATTTTTTAATATATCCTTAATTAATATTTTAGGCAAACTAGAAACAAAAATGGTGGAGAAGATTTATTAACTAAATTATGCAAACTATTAAATAATAACGGAAACTATTAATAATGAGAAAAGATACATAGGAATCAGAATCCACCAATTATTAACATAATAAATATTTCTTATTTCCTAAATTAATTCTCAAATTATTTTTCATTCCCTTTAAAAATAATGATTCATATAATTAATATGGACAAACATAAGTGTTAACGCCAAGTTTCTACGGCGCGTCC
This sequence comes from Panax japonicus, assembly GCA_020205505.1. Taxonomy (NCBI): domain Eukaryota; kingdom Viridiplantae; phylum Streptophyta; class Magnoliopsida; order Apiales; family Araliaceae; genus Panax; species Panax japonicus. The sequence goes on from CM035092.1 coordinate 78,027,461, forward strand.
AATCACAGAATTCACGCGCTGGAACCTGTACAATAACATATCACACAGAAGCTTGACGGCTTGTGCCGCCGGGGGATAGCTCCGGTACGAAAATAAGTACAAGTCGTTCACAAGGTTTGACCATGGAGGCTAAGTGTTTAGTGCTCAAAAGTAGGTATTACCTCTTGATTGAAACCCAGACCATGTATTTATAGTGTTATTGTACCTTAGAACCCCTTTCCGAGTCGATTTAGGACCCCTAAATATGGTAGCTACCAATATTTGGGTCCAACACAATCTCCTTAAAATGTGCAAGTGGATTCCAATCCAATCAGTACCTGTGGAGTTGTCTTATTCAATTATGATTAGGATCCCAGACTCCGCACGCAGGAGAGTCCACTATACAGGTCTAAACGATCCCACCATCCAGATCGAGCCTCGGCCCAAAGGGCTCGAAGTCCTGACCCCGAACACCACACGACAGGGCGAGGTTCCGACCCAAAGAACTCGGATGTCGACTCCAAAGAACATCCCCGAAGGAAGGGCTCAGATACCGACCCGAACACCTCCAACCTCTCCATGAGCTTCAGCTGAGTGGTCTCCTAAAGCCCTTCTAATATCAGGCCTTCGGCCCACATGAAGATCGGCAAAACACTCCCGAACAAAAAGTTATGAAAAATTCACAAATTAACTATAATTTATCAAAACATAATACGTAAAAATATTATAAACATATATATTTAATCTTAACCAGAATTGCTCTTGGAACCCCCATGTCTCCAATTTCATTGGTCTTGTCAACATACGTGTTTCTGTCCCTTGGTATAAACTGGTATGGCACAAGTTACAGGTTCCTCGTTTTTCTTTCTTTCTATGGGCTATGGCTGGCTTTGCATAACAGGCTGATGTTGTGGCCCCTTGATACATGTTGCCTATGTAATCAAACGGCTGAATCTTATGTTCACATTTTCTTTGAATGCAATATGTCGATTCCTTTTACTTGACCTCCCGCATCACGAAGCTCTGTTTAGTTGTTATGGTCTACAAAATATGAAACGAAGGCACTAGACTGTATTAGAATAGTAAAATGTAAATTGCACTCGTTAAAAAATTTAGTAAAATTTCCTTATCAAAATCTTAAAATTTGGGAATTAGTCTTTTGGCTATAACAATGACATGACATTATAGGTCTGTCTCTCAGATGTGGTTGCTATAGCGTCTTTGACCCCTTGTTTTTGTTTCCTTTACTTCTTTTATATTACTCACAATTTAACAACAACAAAAAAAAAATTTGAGCTCCGAAGGATCAAGAGTTCGGGCACCTTGTAGAGTACACTCAAGTCTCAACCTCAAGTTTAAATTATTTAATATTCAAGATACAAGTTAAGAAATTGATATTTTCACAATATTTTTTGATATTTTCATATGAAAAGTGTCGATATAAATGTATAACAATGGTGAAAATCATCGCTACGATTTTATATGAAAAATATCATTTTCTGTTGTAGATGTATCAATTTCTTACTAGTTATCACATTCCATTTAAATGTATTAGCCAAGGATGTCTACCTTTATTTTACTTTATGCATTTGTGGTTTTTATGCAAGTCTCTAAATTTTAATTAAAAAATCTCATAAAATTAGCTACCATATTAAGTTTAATACGTAACTTAACTTGGGAATATTATAGTACTTCCCATGGAGTAAATAGGGACAGGGTGATTTGCAAGACAAGGCCTAATTCAACCTGCCTTATACTTCAAGTCCATAATATCTCTCTTATAACTCCCCCTAATCTCTCGTCTCCAATCTGCAGATAAAAATAGAATAAATATAAAAGAAAAATGAGTGTTATAGGTTTGTTTCTCTCTCTTCTAGTTGCCCTATTGGCAGCTCTTGCATCTACTCATTTTATGAGTACTTCCACTCCAATTTTACTGATTAAATACTTCTACTCATCATCCATCCTGTCAAGCACAATACTATTCCCATACAGCAATATTTATCGCAGCCAACACCACCACCACCACCACCACCATCACGATGAGACTAAAGAAAAAATTATATCATCTATTTGTGACGATTTTCCACCAGATTTTCCACCTCCAGATACTACCACCACAACTACCCTTTGCGTTGATCGTAGAGGTTGTTGTAATTTCACCACAGTGCAATCTGCATTGGACGCAGTTGCGAATTTTAGCCAGAAAAGAAACATAATATGGATCAACACCGGCGTTTATTAGTATGTTGCTAGTAATTTCCATATGCATATCTTATTTACTTGAGCTAGCTAGGTTTAATGGCTTTTTTGACATTGTGATTAATTATCAATTCAGTGAGAAAATCATTGTTCCGAAAACAAAACCAAATATCACTTTTCAAGGACAAGGATTTACTTCAACGGCAATTGTGTGGAATGACACGGCCAATTCCTCGAATGGCACATTTTATAGTGGTTCCGTTCAAGTTTTTGCTGCCAAATTTATTGCTAAAAACATAAGCTTCATGGTAAGATACTAAATAAATTGTATTGATATGAGTAATAGGGTTTCTATAAATAAAAATAAATAGCATAATTATATATCTATATCTATATCTCTATTTTATTAAGGGAGAGGGAAAAAATAACTGTTTTTGATGAAGGTGTATCACATAATGTGTTAGTAGAGAATAATGGAGCTGTTGTGTACGTATGTGCAGGGTGATACAAGAAATTGTTGCATTTGTATGTATAGGAAAAGCTGGTATTATATATGGTTGCCACTTTTTATATACAAATATATTAAGTTGAAATTAATATATATATATTGTATATGAAATGTAGAATGTAGCACCAATTCCACGACCGGGTGATGTTGGAGCACAAGCAGTAGCCATGAGAATAACAGGAGATGAAGCTGCCTTCTGGGGTTGTGGATTCTTTGGAGCTCAAGACACCCTTCATGACGACAGGGGTCGCCATTACTTCAAGGATTGCTATATTCAAGGCTCAATAGATTTCATCTTTGGTAATGCCAAGTCATTCTATGAGGTAATTAACTAACTAATATAAGCTAGCAATTCATTCGTCTTGCAAATTAAATATATAACCTAATTAAGAACATTATTTAAGCAATAATGTTACCATCACAAAAAGTAATAATAAATACAAAAAAAAAGGATGTGTTTCCATGCAAACTCACCTAAGTAAATATATATAAATCATGTATCAATCAATCACATTCAAACACTTAATTTATTTTGTGGGTGGATTCACGTATATAAGATGATAACCATTAATTTTTGTCAGAAAAAAAAAATACATGTGAAAATAATGTTATGTTTTTATTCAACCGGGACACGCAAATGGTAATGGGACGACATGAAAATTAGCAAATTAGCTTAGCTTAGCTTCTTTCTTCTTCTTAATTGGTTTTCCCAATCAGTGAACAACATTAAACCATAAAACCTGTGTAATGAGTTTCTGCTAACATGCAAAAATAGAAAAACGCCAAAACTACAACATTTTGAAGTAAAGCATGCACCAATGTACCTTCTATTCTATATGTTGATACTAGCTTCTTCTTCTTTCTTTTCCCTTATATATATATATATATATATATATATATATATATATATATATATATATATATATATATATATATTTCCCCCTCTCTAAGGATGTTTGGAACAAGTTAATTTACTAATTTACCAAACATTTAATAAATATACTCTCTCTGTTTCAAAATAGCTAGAGAGAGATGCATTTCTATTTTTCCTTAAAATTAATTATTCCTAATTAACGATGTGCATGGTTTTAGAAAATATATATATTTTTTATTTGGAACAAATTAAGAGATAAATAAATTCAAGTATATATCAGTTTTGCATAATTTGTCTACCTAGCTACTTAATTAAATTCATTTATAACAAATAAATTTATCAACAGAGTTGCCAGCTGATTTCCATGGCGAACCCGGTACCAGCAGGACAGAAGTTGATAAATGGAGCTGCAACAGCACAAGGCCGAGCTTCCATGGACGAAAACAGCGGCTTTGCATTCGTCAACTGCAGCTTAGGCGGCACAGGAAGAATATGGCTAGGCCGAGCATGGAGGCCCTTCTCCAAAGTTGTCTTTGCTTACTCCTCCATCTCCGATATCGTCGCCCCTGAGGGTTGGAATGACTTCAATGACCCCGCCAGAGACCAGTAATTAATTAAATTATTTTCTCTCTTCTAAAATTAATTAAAGAAATTTTTTTTAATAACATGAGATTAAGTTATGTTTTAAAACTAAAGTACTGAAATGAGATTCTTAATTTATCATTAACATCATATTTATTATATACAACCAATATTCTTATGCTATATATATTAACAGTATATATATATATATATATATATATATATATATATATATATATATATATATATATATATATATATATATATATATATATATGAAAAAATAAAATTAACATTAACAATTGTAGGTTAAAAATTTATATCTAATTTGGAACATAGAAAGTGTATTTGATATTTTAACTTCTTTTTACACGAGATTTGTCGTGCTGATCAGTTGACAAGTGATATTTATAGTCTTGAAGAAGAAAACCTTAATATGCATAAAATAGTTGGAAAATCAAATGAAACTCTGATGGATGCTTAATTAGTGTGTGTGTATATATATATAGTATGTATTTGTTATGGATCAAAAATAGACATAGATCGTCTTTATTGTTCAATATAAGAACTAACAGCCAAGATTAATTCAGTGGACGACGATTACGTCCGCTATTAATAGTAGCGGATGATGGGTGTCGTCCGTTACTAATAGTAGTGGATGACGCTGAAAATTGTATTGTCATTGATTCCTATATTGAACGATAAAAATGTTGTATACCTATTTCTAATACATAGCAAATACATGATATATATGAAAGCTCAACAATAGACTACTTATTATTATTATTATATATATTTGAATAAATGCAGGAATATATTTTATGGAGAGTACATGTGCTCGGGTGGAGGAGCAAATATGACACTGAGAGTGCCGTATGCCCAGAGACTTAATGAGACACAAGCGTCTCCATTTCTTAACCTCTCCTTCATTGATGCTGATCAGTGGCTGCAACCTTACTCCTTATAGCCAGCCTTCAATTATGTCCTTCCTTCTATATATATATATATATATATAAATACATAATCATCTGTAAATATTAAACTATTTATCCTATTTTTTTGTGTGGTAATTGATTAATTTCAACATAATCGTTGAAACTTCTTATTACAAATATTTTCCCGAAAGGGAAAAAAAATTAGAAGAAATTATTTCTACACTTTATCCAGTACTCTCTCTGTATCTCACATACATACACACCCCACAAAAAAAAAATACTATTTACACCTTTTATATCTCTACAAGTCCACATTGAGTATTTTCCGAAAATGACTCGTTCAATTTTCTAAAACCCCCAATTAAGCTTAATTAATTAATTATCTAATTAGTCTTAACAAATTTTTATAAAAAACAAAAGTCAAAATCAGATCCAACTGACGGTAACAACTCTCCTTGACGACACAAAAAAAATAAAAAAATACTACAATTTAGGAAATGGAAAGGCTTGTTTTTGATAATCATCTAATGTTGGTTGTCGTTTTGGTTATTATTATATAATAAAGCTACACTTGTTTATTGATTCTAACCTGAATAATAGCTTGCTTAATAATAAACCTTTTTATTTAAAGTTAATAGCTGAACCCAAGCTGAGATTATTATTATTATTCATTATATATTATTATTATCAAGGCTTAACTGGCACAGGGTTGGTAATCACCTTTAACATATACAGGCAAATCCAACCAACATAAAAGCAGAATATCAAGCTATCGTTAAAGGTGTACAACATATCAACTCCACTCTCTGCTTTCTTCAGCAAGAAGATGGAAAAGTTGAGAAAATTTTCAAAAGCTTAACTCAACAAGGATTTTCAATATACTACCCACATTATTTAATATTAAATCTCCACCAAGAACACAACAATATTGAGGGATATAAATCTATTCTTAGTTGGATGCACTATTCCGGCTAACAAACAAATCTGCGGTCGTTCATTGAATTGAATGATCTAAGCGTTGAGATTAAATGAGGCAGGAGTCCAACCGCAGAATAAACCTACCTCATTAATCTCATCCCTTAGATCATTTAATGGACGGCCACATCGCGCTATAATAATAATAATAAAAAAAAATGAGACTCAAGAACCGGGTGTTATCCAATTATGGGTACATAAGAATTGTTGGAGGGAGGTAATAAATAATAATAGGCATATCCTGAATTGGTTAAATATTCTATATATATATTATGGGTAATGTCTAATCATGCTTATGAACAGTACTACTTGACTTCCAATTGAACAGTAATACATACACATATATTTTGACTTGTAAACTAGGTGGGGATTGATCGATGCATTCATTGTGGCTAGTGCTTTTTCATCACAATCTCTCTTTTTTTATTGATAAAATATCATTCACTAATCTGGAGGAGATAAGATAATAAATCATTTTTGTGTCTAATGCTAATCATGTTGTGTCTGTCCAGTGCTGCACTCCTGATTCTAGCGTCTTCCTATGTGCTAAAATGTGCTTTAATATTACTAATTTATTAGAGATAATAATAATAATAATAATAATATAGAAAAATCAAAATCCTATATATGCAATATATTCCCCTTACTTTTATAAGAACAGAGGAAGGAAAGAGATTATCATACATTGAATGCTGATAGCAGTAGTGGGATTAAACAGGATCTTGATGATTTACAGAGAAAGGATAGCTGGCAACAGTCATTATTATGCAATATATATATATATATATATATATATATATATATATATATATATATATATATTCTTTTCATTATCAATCAACATAATATCTTTTTATTTTAATTTAAGCTTCTTGTGCGGTAGTACATATACATCTTTTTGGGTTCATGTACCTTCATGTGTACTTTCATGTATATATATATATGGAAATGGTCAATATGAAGTTTATTTTGGGGTAAGTTAGTTAATTAATCAATACAATATTGATACGCTGGCGAGGTTGTCAGTATTTTATTGGTCAATTGACCAACTTACCAAAAAAATAACTTCGTGCTAATCAGATCCTATATATATATATATATATATATATATATATATATAGGCAAATAGGTAAATAAGGAGTATATACTACTACATATTATATAACTCCCTCCGTACCATTTTAAACGTCGTTTTAGGAAGAAAAAAAATATTAACCCTTAATATTTGTAGTTTGAGATTTTTAATATTACTCCAAATATTAAATATAACTTTGATTCTCTCACTATTTTATGTCCAATAAATAACACCCTTTTTTTAATATAAAGACAATATAAATAATTTATATTATATTTAATGTTATATAATTATTTTCTTAATACTTGTATACAATTCTAAAACCACATATATTAAGAGAGGAAGTGAGGGAGTATTTAGGTACTTGAGCCAGATTGAACAATGGTAGACACTATGAGTAGAAGAATACTTTATATATGGTACCAACTTCCATGGGTCTCTTTCATAATTATAGCACAGGAATTGATTATCCTAGCAATTCATGATCTAGATTCTTGAACTCATATCAGAGACTTCTTAAACCATGTCACAAATATAGTTTATCTATTTTTGTCAGATTTTGAAACCTATTAACAAAATATTTATCAAATGGTCAGGATCCAAAATGAAAAGATCCACAGCTCAACTTTTCGCCGTCAATATCTTATTAGTTAAGACCCTTAGCATGTACTCCATTCAAATGTAGTAGTGCACTAGTACAATAATGGTATCCTTGTATTTTGCTACATTTAGTGAAGTTGATAACTCAAAATAGCCAAAATAAATACCTTTTTTTTAAGATCAGGCAGCTTTGTCGGCAAGTTGGCTTAAAAGACCCCACAAAGATAGTAAACAGATATGAATGTCCTTAAAAGCACCCAATAAACCTTGTGATAAGTACAAGCACTAACTGCACCACCACAACCTGCCATTATATAACTTAAGGTATATAGAAAGGTTGGCATTCTAACCCTTGTTCTTCACCTTAAACTAAGTCAGTCTTGTTTCCTTCACCAAATTCTGGCATTAGGTGTGAAAAGATGAGGCGTATATTGGTTGCAATGAGGCAAAACCTCCAGAACATAAGGAAGAGTCCGCGAGTAGCAGACGAGAATATGTTTGGTGATCATGGGAATGGAGCTGGATTACCAGTCTTTGCACAAAACACAGACAGAACGCGACAAGGGTGGAATGGACTTTCAATTATATGTAGCATTGTACGAGCTCCTCTCTCGCTTCTCTCTTGCCTATCTCACCCTCACATCAATGGTGCCGATGGAGTCTGGGTGTCTGGTGAGTTGGCGCGGATATCAGAGATGAACCATCTTATGGTTAGTGACAGCATGCGTTACGCCATACTGATGTGAAACTGTAAGTTGGCTGAGTTTGCATGTTTTTGATATTGTGTTTTTGAATATTCTGGCTGGACTGGCCTGTAGTTTTGTGTCCCAGTATTAGACAGATTGATATACATGAAAATAATAGTCTTCAGGGTTGGTCACATGTCCAGTTGGACAATCACTTGCATGTAATGGAGGTTAGAAATCGATTGCATTCATCAATATATTAGTCTTGGGAATTTAAAATTTAAATTTAATATGTAATAGTAAAATTGTGCCATTTTTTCATTTTTAATGACACTATAGTAATCAGTAATCATGTCCCATGGGTTTTGCTCAAGGAGATGGGTCTAAAGTAGAATCTTGCCTAACAAAGATCTTAGTAATTCTGTCTGTGAATATAACTGATCTGGTGTGCGTGCGCATTAGAAAGCGAGTCCTTTAAAAAAGTTCCACCAAGGACCAAATATAAAATATAATCCAAGTATCTGAAAAGAAATTAGAAAGAATACAGAAAATTTGGACCAAGGATTGACACGGGTAGTCCCTGTCCTTAAGGTGTTTATTGCCCCTTATCACAAAGGTTTGCTAAAGGCTACTAGCAATATACCTCCAGGATTTTATGTCAAAGCCTTTCTCTGTTCTAAGTGATAGCAACTCACTTTCTGAACCTCTAATTTATGCTACTTTGAAAAGATGATAAGATGAAAGAAGATGGAGACTATCAAGTTTTGTAACTGAAATATAATTGAGCATTATTTACAAATTAAATAATGTAATAATCACATATCAGTTTTAAAACTTATTTATATCCCATAATGATTAAATAAAAACTGTTTAACCATTAATGAAGTTTATTATTCTGGTTCAATGTTAAAAAGAGGCTTTTGGCTCCATCGAGCACGTGCGAAGTGCAAAGTGCGTCTAAAACGACAATGCGACTTTGCGACCCGAACCCGCACCCCGGGTCGCGGGACGCGGGCGCGGGCGCGGGCGGGTGGTGCTTTGCACCACGCCATTGTAACCAACTCCAAGCCTTTCCTTTAGTACCACTAGTGAATTAAACTATTTCACATATACTTATAAAGTATTAAATAGTTTTATTCCTACTCAATGTGGGACTTAAAGAAAATAGTTTTATTAAACAACAATGAACCTTTTCATGTACTCCACTTTGGATATAATTAAAACACAATATATAACTCCCACTTGAACCATATATTGTTCTCTATTAATCTCCTTGTAATAGACTATCAAATGCACAATTTATTTAATATAAATTCAATCAATTAATGGATCTAAATTAATCCCCAAATTGATCAAAACTCATAAAGAAAAGGTGCAATTAACAATCCCCCACTTGTTTGAAAAACTACTTTTCTTCAAACAATTCTTTATCTATTAACTCTAAGGCTTATATGCATAATAAAAGGTGTGACGAACATTGAACCTTCTATTAGTATAAACAGCTCAAAATCATATCAAAATAGATGGTGTCCGTAGATTGAACCTCTATTTCAAATGATATGACCGGAACTATCATACACACACAAACCTCCCTTTACGGTGAGCATAATAATCGCTTTGCGCTATTAAAGCCATGCGCAATATCCTGTTTCTTGAACCTCTAAGAGAGTAAACCATAACTCTCTATAAGAAGCGGCTTTACTTCTAGTTCATATAGGCAAAATGTTTCTCTAGCACTTCTGTTGCTATAAGTGCAACACTTTGTTAAGAGCATAGCTCATCCTCGGTCATGCAACAGACGTTACTATCATATACTACATATGAGACCAAATTGATAGTAACACAGCCAACAACTGTGACTTGTTTTTCCCATTGAACCTATAAACTAGGGGTAACCTAGTAATAGGTTGGGTTCCCATCACCCTTGGCTCAGAATGGTTTAAGTCCCATATCTCGTGTAGTCAAACTTATTAAATCTCTCGTCAGAGGCTTAGTAAGTGGATCAGCCAAGTTTTTACTTGACTTCACATAGACAATAGTTATGATACCATCATGTATCAATTGTCTCACAAATTCATGTCTTAGACCAATATGTCTAGACTTACCATTATAGGTACCACTATACGCTCTTGTAAGCGTAGCTTCACTATCACAATATAGTGAAATTGGAGGCATTGGATTTGGCCATAGATCTATGTCTAACAACATATTTCTAATCCAATCAGCCTCTTTTCCTGCTTGAGCCAAAGCTATAAACTCTGACTCCATAGTAGAGTGAGAAATACAAGTCTGTTTCTTGCTTGCCCAAGAAACAGCACCACTGGCAAGAGTGAAAATCCACCCACTTGTAGATTTATTATCTCCCACACTATTAATCCAGCTTGCATCAGAGTATCCCTCCAAAACACTAAGGAATTTATAGTAAAACAGTCCTATGCCACTGGTTCTTTTTAGATATCCAAGTACCCTTCCAATAGCTTTCCAATGATCAATACTAAGACTGCTCGTATATCTACTAAGTTTAGAAACTGCAAAAGAAATATCTGGTCGAGTACAATGCATAGCATACATAAGGCTACCAATAGCACTTGCGTATTCTAGCTGTGCAATAACTCTACCCTCATTTTCTTTGAGTTTAACTCCATTCTCAAAAGGAGTATTCACCTCCTTGAACTCGAGATGACTAAACTTAGTTAATATCTTTTCAATATAGTGAGATTGATTCAAAACATAACCCCCACTATGTTTTTTAACTTTGATGCCTAAAATAGTATCTACTTCACCTAAGTCTTTCATCTTAAAGACAGAGGATAAATACTTTTTAGTCTCATTTACTCCAACCATATTCGTACTGATGATCAACATATCATCTACGTACAAACAGACTATCACCATATAATCAGAAGTGGTTTTGGAGTATATGCACCTATCTGCACTATTATATTTAAACCCAAAGTTTATAATAGCAGCATCAAATCTCTCGTGCCACTGTTTTGGTGCCTGTTTTAGACCATAAAGAGACTTAACTAATTTGCATACTTTAGCCTCATTACCGGGAGCAACAAACCCTTCGGGTTGTTCCATATATACTTCCTCATTCAAATTGCCATTCAAAAATGCAGTCTTTACATCCATTTGATGAACATAAAGATCATACAATGAAGCTAAGGCAAAAAGAATTCGAATGGAAGTAACTCGTGCTACCGGTGCATAAGTATCAAAATAGTCAATACCTTCTACTTGTCTAAAACCTTTTGCTACTAATCTTGCTTTAAAAGCAGAAATAGTACCGTTAGTGTTGTACTTTGTTCTAAAAACCCATTTGCAACCTATAGGTTTAGAACCTCTAGGTAAATCTGTCAATACCCAAGTATTATTTCCCAAGATTGAATCCATTTCATCATTTACAGCTTCCTTCCAAAAGGCAGCATCCCTAGAAGCCATAGCTTCTTTAAATGATTTAGGATCAGTCTCAAGACTATATACATAGGGTATTTCATTTACCACCTCATCATTTTGGTCTCCTTCTACCAAAAATAATAAAGACTGTGATGAAATGAAATCATCACCTAAATCTTTATCTTTTCTAGCTCTAGTACTCCTTCTAGGTCCACTTGGTTGAATTGGAACACTAGGTTCTTCAACCTCAACATTAGACCTTATAGGACCTCTAGGCTCATCAAATTTAGGCATATCCACATTCTCAACATCTTTTGAGAATTTATTTTCAAAAAATTCAACATCCCTTGACTCAGTTATAACATTAGACTCTAAATCAAGAAGCCTGTATGCTTTACTATTTTCAGCATATCCAACAAATATACTTCTAATAGCTCTAGCTCCTAACTTAGTCCTTTTAGGATCAGGAACTCGAAAATAAGCTATACACCCCCACACTTTAAAATAATTTATATTAGGTTTTCTGCCTTTCCATATTTCATAAGGACTAGTTTTTATAACAGTACTAGGAATCCTATTTAAAATATGACATGCAGTTAGAAGAGCTTCACCCCATAAATTATTTGGCAAACAAGCATGATTTAACATACAATTAATCATATCATGAAACACACGATTTTTTCTTTCTGCTAAACCATTTTGTTGATGTGTATATGCTGCACTTGTTTGATGTATAATACCATTTTCTTCACAAAATGAATCAAAAGCATTCAAACAATATTCCATGCCTCTATCAGAACGTAGAATTTTAATCTTCTTCTCAAGTTGATTTTCTACTTCTAATTTATATTTTTTGAATGAATTAAACGCCTCATCTTTTGTTCTCAACAAATACACATAACAATATCTGCTAGCATCATCTATAAAAGTAATGAAATATCGTTTTCCACCCCTTGCCAATATTCCATTTAACTCACAGATATCAGTATGTATTAAATCTAATAATTGTGATTCTCTATAAACATTTGGAAAAGGTTTCCTCACAATTTTTGATTTAACACAAACTTCACATTTCTCAAGTTCAGTATTGCCAATATCAATCAATTTCATTGCATGCATATTTTTTAAATTCTTTGAATTTATATGTCCTAATCGACTATGCCATAAAGAAATTGCACAAGTGATATAAGCAGAAACAGAACTGTTCTTATTGATAGATAATTTATACATTCCATTACAAGCATAACCCTTTCCAACAAAAACACCATTCTTTGAAAGAATGACTTTGCCGGACTCAACAGAAATTTTAAAACCTTTCCTATCTAAAAGATCAACAGAAATTAAATTCTTTCTAATTTCTGACACAAACAACACATTCAGCAATGTTAGCTTCTTCCCAGAGGTGAAGTCCACTTCCACAGTTCCTTTTCCATCAACTTTAGCCACTGAACTGTTTCCCATCTGAACTTCTTGTCCAATAATCTCTTCAAATGTTTTAAACATTTCTCGATTATTACAAATATGGACAGTAGCTCCAGAGTCCAACCACCATCCATTCGGCTCATTTACCATGTTAACTTCAGAAATCATAGTCACATCAAGACTAAGATCAGATACCATGGCAACAAGGTTCTCCTCAACCATGTTAGCGGAGCCACTTTTGCGTTGTTTGCATTCTCTGGCATAGTGTCCAGTTTCTCCACAAACATGACACTTACCCTTTCTTTTATTAGGATCAGATTTTTTATTTTTCTGTCCAGGATGCTTGAACTTATGATTATCTTTTTTAACTCCAGGTCCTTTCCCTTTAAATGATCTTGCCTCCAAATAGTTTACATTAGACTGACCTTGAATCAAATTCTTAGCATCGCGTTTTCGGGCCTCCTCCTCAATACGAAGATGCTTCTGAATTTGATTCAAGGAAAAATCCTCAGATTTATGCATCAACTTTTTAGCAAAATCTTTCCAAGATGGAGGTAATTTTGCAATTATCGCTCCAACTTGGAAAGTTTCAGGCAAGATAATTTTAAGGACCCTCAACTTATTAACAATAACCTGGAGCTCATGCACTTGCTCCAAAATAGGTTTGTTATCAACCATTTTATAATCAAAATATTTAGATACTAAATATTTATTTGTACCTTCTTCCTCAGCCTTATATTTGAATTCCAAAGCCTCCCATAACTCCCTTGGTGACTGAATGTTACTATAGAAATCGTAGAGACGATCCGACAGCGTGTTGAGGATATGTCCACGAGCAAGTTCCTCATCTTCAGTCCTTTTCCTTCTTTGCTCTTTCAGTACTTCGATGGCATCATTATCTGGCTGCTGGCCTTCTACTGGTTTGGGATCTTCTGGAATAGGCTGAAGATTAGGGACCAGAACATATGCTATCTTCAAAACTGTGAGTAGAAACTTCAGTTTATCTTGCCAACGACTGAAGTTATTTCCGTCAAAATGATCGAGCTTGACAAAATCCTGGTTCATGATTTTGAAAGACTCTGTATCCATTTCCAATAAACACCTTAAGATTGAAAAGAAATTAGAAAGAATACAGAAAATTTGGACCAAGGATTGACACGGGTAGTCCCTGTCCTTAAGGTGTTTATTGCCCCTTACCACAAAAGTTTGCTAAAGGCTACTAGCAATATACCTCCAGGATTTTATGTCAAAGCCTTTCTCTGTTCTAAGTGATAGCAACTCACTTTCTGAACCTCTAATTTATGCTACTTTGAAAAGATGATAAGATGAAAGAAGATGGAGACTATCAAGTTTTGTAACTGAAATATAATTGAGCATTATTTACAAATTAAATAATGTAATAATCACATATCAGTTTTAAAACTTATTTATATCCCATAATGATTAAATAAAAACTGTTTAACCATTAATGAAGTTTATTATTCTGGTTCAATGTTAAAAAGAGGCTTTTGGCTCCATCGAGCACGTGCGAAGTACAAAGTGCGTCTAAAGCGACAATGCGACTTTGCAACCCGAACCCGCACCCCGGGTCGCGGGACGCGGGCGCGGGCACCACGCCATTGTAACCAACTCCAAGCCTTTCCTTTAGTACCACTAGTGAATTAAACTATTTCACATATACTTATAAAGTATTAAATAGTTTTATTCCTACTCAATGTGGGACTTAAAGAAAATAGTTTTATTAAACAACAATGAACCTTTTCATGTACTCCACTTTGGATATAATTAAAACACAATATATAACTCCCACTTGAACCATATATTGTTCTCTATTAATCTCCTTGTAATAGACTATCAAATGCACAATTTATTTAATATAAATTCAATCAATTAATGGATCTAAATTAATCCCCAAATTGATCAAAACTCATAAAGAAAAGGTGCAATTAACAGTATCTAACAAAGAAAATTCAAGCAAAGTTTGAGATCATAAAAAGTATGTACACAGCATACTCATGAAAAATGCAGTATTACCTGCTCAGAAATACAAATATCGCACCTGAGACATTGAAGCAGCCAGAAAGTTGGTGACTGAAAATTTCTATCTGCCTTCGGGTGGGCTCACCTGTATGCATCTTTTCAGCTATATATGAGTTGACTCAAAACAGGTGATTCATGACTTCCAGAGTAATTCCAGATTTACTTGGTGGCTAATTCCTAAATATCCAATCTGTCCTGCACCAAAATTTCAGACTTGAGTGGGTTTTTTCACTTTCTCTGCCACATTACTTTGAGATATATAAAATAAGAATATCATTTATCTCAGTCTTTCCTCTGTTTTTCTTTTGGTATTCAACTGCTGCCCGCACTGTAATACCAAGTGCCTATAAAAATTAACCATATAACTCGAAACCCTGTATTTTTTTGACAATTAAGAAGTAGAATACGGAGGAATCTGAAGACTACAAGACCTTCACCTCTGCCACACATTGCATTGTCCGTCACTATTCCAGACATTACATAAAACTGCAACATGCAAGGAACTTGAGTAGAAATCACTTGTTGCTGCATCACCTTATTATTTGACTTCTAAAATTCTACGACTTACCTGTATATGCACTCACATCTCATCCAGTACTTTTATCTACTGAACTTTTTAACTTTCAGTTCAAATTACTCACAGGCTATTGTTTCAAGGACGCAATATAGTTTTAAGCACTCCATTTCTTGTGGTGTGTGTTCTTATTCTTAAAGGAGAGACTATAAAAGTGTAATAATGTTGTTGGGGTTTTGTCCATATTAAGTGGGACATGAGAGAAAGGGTCAACTGTTCCTACTCTGTTTGCCGGTTATCTTAATGGAAACTACTTGACTCTAAAGGTGGTGAGACCCATGCATTAGAAGGCAATTCAATGGTGTTCTCATATTTTTTGAACTCATCCAATATAACTGACAAAAATCTCTCACAATTACTGTAAATATAACTCTAGTTAAGTGTGCCACACTTTAACAAAAAGTCCAACAGATCGCAGAAAGCAATTATGCATGGAGGCTGATAAGCCAGACTGTAAAAGTTTTTTTATGACCTTTTGAAAAGTATTCTGTTATAATGACTATGCAAAGTTTAGCACAAGAGTTAAGTCTTCATCTTCATTCAAATACTTTACCTAAACGTGGGTGGGTATCAGGGTATGTGCCCTAGCATTTATAAATGTTTCCCTTTGCTCTACAGACTGATCTGTATTTGTACGTAGTGTGTATATGTATGTGTATATAAATATATATATATATATATATATGTGTGTGTGTGTGTGTGTGTGTGTGTGTGTGTATAGTTTATACTTTATAGTAATAAGAAGTTATAGGATAAAACAATTCTCATCTGGACGATATTCTTTTTTTTTTCAATTCTACCTGATGTTTTGAATCCTAATCACCAAGGAATAAAGAAAAGCTCTACTGATATAAATATTATAAATTCTTTTAAAATTTTCATCTTGCAGTCTTTTCTGCCAAGAACAGTATTATTACTTTATTGTCACACTAGTGGCCTCCTAGGAATCTTCAATCAATCAAAGAAAAAGATAAACTTATTAATTAGGTATTAAATGGAGTTACTTTAGTTTCCCATACTCCTAATTATTAGACATAAGAGTGTAAATAAACCGAGTCGAGTCGAGCTGAATATTGAATTGGATTTAGTTCACAAAATTTATCGAGTATAAATAAGGTTTGATTGAAGCTCGTTTAGCTACCGAGTCGAGCACGATCTCGCCCGAGTAGTTTGAACTTTTCGAACGAATATAATCCGAGTATCAATAGAAAATTACAATTTGAGGAGGTTCGAGTAATTATCGAACTTTAAAATTTGTTCATATTTGACTCATTTATATTTCGAGTCGAGCTCGAATCGAATTTTTTGTCGAGCGGGTACGAATCGAGCCCGAACTGTTTGCACATTTATATGTAGGCAAATGTAAATGATTCATGGTTTTTCAGTTTTTTCAGTCATAATGTTTTATTGGTGTCCGTGCTTGTGAAAATAAAATTTGTTATTCATCTAAAATGAAATTTATTCCAACCTCATATTTTCTTAAAAAGAGTTCCACTAGACATTAGCCTAATATTAGCCAGTGTTAGTTGATCCCCATTAACCACGGGTGCTGGGAAGGTGGCCAACATACAACACATAAGGCTCAGACATTTTTTTTCCCTTAAACCCAGTTCCAACGCTCATAGCATGAGCAATGACCATTGCACCTACTCTCTTACATCCTACAAATCCAATATATGTACATAGAAATTTCAAACATATGAAAAACCAACCAGATAAGCAATGGTTGAGATAAACAAAGAGTCCATTATTCTAGCAAAAAAACCAATTCTGTTTCCATCATTTTTATTTATTGACAGTAAATCATTTAGGAACCATATGCTCCACAAATTCAGTAAAATCATTGCCTAGAACACTAGTGACAGTTGATGTCACATATGTGCAATTGAGATTTGACATAAAGAGGTGGCTCAGTAAAATGTGAATGAAGACAAGTTCAGCCTCTTATCCTATACAGTATTTGATTGGAGAAACTGTAGTGAGATCCAAAGTCTATTTCCATCTCTGTCTTCTTAACAATCAAATGAACGGGTAAACAAAAATATACTTATATAACTGGTAATAATGATATATGAAAGTAATTGGGAAAGGCAAGAACCATTAAAGAAACACAACATGCAACTAAAGTACCTTTTCAAGCCCTATCATTATCCTTCCCTAATAAAGCAGACCGTTCAAGTGCTACGCTCTGGTTCCCTCCAAAATTCTTTATCTTTTCATACAAGCTGAAAATGACAAGGGGAATAAAGTAGATTACCAAAGAGCCAAGGAAATAATTGAGTCCTAATATTGACTAACAACAATTTAAAAGGAAAACCATAAAAGAAGAGGATTAAAATATTGTTGGCATCAACTTTTTAATCTCTTTATTTTTTTTGTCTTTTTTATTTTATATGTATACTTGGGAAGGCAGTTTCATATGAAACGTATTTCAAGGGATACATCAATTTTCAAAGAAAATCATGATTACAATTTAAAAGTGTGTGGAAATGTTTCTTACCCAAGACTATTGATTCACATGCTATTCCATTCTTTATTATATGATCAATATCTACCTTCATAACTTGGGCCAGCAAAAGATGGTAACATGACAGACAAAGGAAAAACCTTTATCCTTGACTTGAACCCAAACTGATGAATGAGTGAGTGGAAGACCAAAAGCATCAAGAGGGATCATATCTATCAATATTTACATAGACCTGGATTGCAATGATAATTATCTCAAAGAGTGAAAGAGGAGTTAAGATGTAAAGTTTCTCAACCAAAAATCACCAACAAGGACTTTGAAGGCACCCCTGATATATGCATAAACCAAAAGATGATGAATTAATCACCTTTGTTCATGATAAGTTGATTAAAACAGCAAAAGTATCGTGTTAAAATCAACAAATATGATAATGAGTAGGACTTTTTAATTATTTTACAATCGATAAAATTATTCATACTAAAATCAAAAAATGGTATTGAATTTGAATTTTAGGAATTCACAAATTGATTTAAAAAGTCGAAATGTTTCTATAATTTTGGAACGGAAAATAATGACAAGAACACAAGATTTATGTGAAAACCTCAACTAAGGAAAAACCACGGATGCCCGTGAGAGGCAGAAGATATCACATATCAAAGTGTGAAGAATACAAATTGTGGACCTCTATCAACCAAAAGCTAAAACTAAGAAGAAAAAGAATACTGAAATCCTAGCCACAATAACAAATATATATATATATATATATACACACAGTAAAACCCCTATTTAAGAATACTCTATATAAGAATAACCTCTACAATATTATAAAAAAATTTGGTCCCAATTTGGGCAAGTTATAAATAGGAATAACCTCTAAATTGTAATATGTTATATACTTTTTAAGTCCCGTATTAAGAAACTATACCTCTATATAGTAATAATTTCATATATATATATATATATATATGAGAGAGAGACAATATTAATTTTAAAAGACTACATTTTCCTATAAAAGACTACATTTCCTATAAAGGACTACATTTTCCTATAAAAGACTACATTTCCTATAAAAGACCACATTTTCCTATAAAAGACTACTTTGCATAAATATTTTTTGAATAATAATTATTAGGGAGTTCTTATTGATATTTTTGTTAAAGTGAATATTTTTGGGTGTTCGGAAAATATTTTGTACCAATACCTCTATTTAGTAATAACCTCTCAATTAGAATACAAATAGTTTGGTCCCAAGTCTATTCCTAAATAGAGGTTTTACTGTATATATATAGCCAAGCTAAAAAAACATAATGAGCCAAAATAACACAACTGCTCCATACCTCATCTTTCTTTCCCTTCGAGTTGACGAACAAATTATTTCGGGTCAGATCCCGAACAAGAATTCGAGACGCACATTACACTTTTCATTGCGATTTGTTTTATCTCTTCATTTCGAAATAGGGAGCTTAAGTACTTGACAGACTATATGGTTCTTCTGTCTGGGGTTGAGATAGTTATGGACGTGACTTTGTACCTGAGGATTCCATGGTTTGGCAAGGATGCACCAGGCTTAACAAGGAAAATGATACTGCATATGTTCATAATAAATTGACAGTAACATTTTTCACTTCAAAAAGTCCATCACATGATTTTCTTTCGACTTTTTTATGATCTAAAGTAAACTGATAGGCTTACAACATATATGTTTATTGCAGGTCACCACTTTATGAAATATTTCTTCACTAAGGTAGAATTTGATGTTTCCTATGGAGCAAATATGTGGAGAAAATTAAGCAAAAAAGAAGTAACAATTTTTATTTTAGGGCTCCTGCTGAAAGAGTGTATTGTAATCCTGACGGCTTTTAAGCTGCAGCCCATCATACATATAGAAAATAATAGCTTATATCACCTTAGCTCCTAATAAAGACAGAGATAAGAAAATGAACAGAAGAACACAAATTATCAGTCATGCAGACAAAACCTAGGAGTCTAGGACAATGCATCCATCTGTATGACTGCATCCTTTCATGCAGTCAAATGCAAAGAAGACCATATATATATATATATATGCACGTCTTTATGTATCGGCATGATCCACAACCAAAGTTGACTAACCAATCGCCTGCCAAACAGTTTGGTGGATAGTATTTTGTTCATTTGTCTGCCAGACAGGCAGACGGGTTTCTACTTTGGTGGGCTGTTGGCTATATAGTTAACTGTGGCTTTGAATTTTTTTCCAGTTATATTTAGACATATAAACTGAGAAGATCTAAAAACAGAAAATGAGAACGCTGTCAACTTACCAATATGGAAGCTTCCTCCTAAGGACAAGCATGCATCAAGATACTGCAGTCCATTGGTAGCTATATATCAAAATTAACCATGAAACTACATGTTTACTCATCACCCACCATTCCAAAACAATCATGAAACTGCATTTTTACTCATCATCCAACCTTCCCACTCTTTATACAATATTGGTTTGCACTTAAAGTTAAGATCTTGTAAGACCGTACTAATTATAAGAATGAGCAGAAATGTAAATCAATTTGGTGTTAGATCTCCCAGTTCTGGTTTGAACTAATAAATACATTGACCGGCAAAATGCTCTCAGATATTCATATAGATCAGTATTTCTGGACAGGCAGATACTATAGCAGCTGCTACTTCTAACTCCAACCATTTTTGCCTAGGCGTTCCAACACACGTGTCTCACCAGTGAGGTACTCCACCAATCCTTTCATGTTAGCAAAACGTAAGTTAAGAAGTCAAAAAAGAAGTAAGAGCAGAAGAAAAACAGATAACAGGTTCTATTTCATGGAAACATTTAAGCTTCACATACATAATGATGGCACAATTACTTTCATTGATTGGAAAAAATTCAGTTGTAAAAACACTCTAACCCCAAGGGTAATGCAAAATGATATTACCATTAGTATAATCTCGACAATCATGATGGCCAATCCTCAAATCAGTATGCCAACTTTCATTGAACTTATATGTTGCATCAACAGCATCCACTTTGGAAAATCCAACAAACCAACATTTAGTTTTTGGCAGCTTCATCAACTTCCTTGTAAGAACAGCACCTGACAAATTAAGTGAAAAATCTGTTAAAGTGGAGTAGCCTTCTTGTACCAGCTTCAAGTAAAGAATTTTAAACACAGTTTTTTTTTCTTTTTGTTGTAAGCTTTTTCTGTATGTTTGTGCGTGGTGTTTCTTTTTTCTTTTTTCCCCTCTCTTGTTCCTTTCTTCCTACTGTTTTACTGGAAATATAGTTAAAACATCCATGGGTGCTAAATGCATTTAATATTAGTGGTAAGCCAAGTTTAATTGGTTATTCTTCCAGATAGACATTTATACGATATGGAGGCTTCTTACATCTGGACCACTTAGATTCTAAAATTATTTAACCCTTGAAAATGCAATATGCGTGCTCTTGACTGAAAAAATCTATATCTGTTTAATCCTCACCTTTACTAGAATGCAGTTATGAACTGATCAAATAATGTACAACTTTACAAGTACCAACAAAATAGCCAGAGAGATGATTTAGACATTAGATGGGATTGCCATTTATCTATGAGGAAATGAGATATATAAAGGAAAAAAGAAAAAAAAAAGAAAGAGAGAGAGTTTATAAATATTACCTGGTATTTTCCTCCCAGATAGAGCACCAAGTGCTACATATACATTTTCAGGATCTTTTGGTTGAAAATCAAAGACCAGTGCCTGTTAAAGTAAAATATAGAGTGAAAACAAAAATCAATGGGGTGAAAAACTCGTTGAGAAGGAAATTATATCCTAAGAGAAATATCAGTGTTTTAATAAAAAATGATCAAAGAAAATCCTATATACATCTCTCCTAGTTTCACTCAAAAATCCATACTTTACTCAAAGATCCTAGAAGTTGTACATTGCCTGAATATGTAAGACCTGGGCCATATCATTTCGGTATTATATTGGTAACTAGTATATAATAAATACTAGAGTACTTATAAAATAACTTATTTATCCATGCCTTACTCTGAGGGTGGTCTTGTTATCAAGAGTTTAATCGACTGGAACTTGGCTCTCATTCTACAGCACTTCCTTAAGGTTATATCTCCCTCTCCTTCCTCCTTGTGGGCTTCTTGGGTTCAATGCACTGTTCTTAAGGAAAGGAATTTCTGGAATATTGATATTCCCTCAGACTGTTCTTGGATTTGGCGTAAAATCCTTCATTTAAGGCCTACTGCACTGAACTTCATTATTTACCGTGTGGGCAATGGTAGCAGTTTCAGTTTGTGGTTTGATCCGTGGCTTAATGGCTGGGCCATTTCTCCTTCTGTGGCACTTATATCTAATTCTAGGCTTTCTTCCTCGGCTCGGGTATCTAGTATCATTTCTCATGATTCTTGGTCTCTGCCCCTGAGTAATCACCATATTCACCATGATGTGATGCAGTTTCGAAGTCTATTTAATGATGTGCTTGTGCCGGCATCTGTTGAGGATATTATTCTATGGGATGGTATTGTAATCACTGCTCTGAAGGCCAAATCTATTTGGGAATCCATTCGGCAAAGAGCTCCGCAGGTTAACTGGGCAAATCTGTTATGGCATAAACTCCATGTGCCCCGGTACTCCTTTACTCTATGGCTGGCTTTGCGTGGGAGATTGCCTACGAATGATGTTTTTTACTCCTACTCTAATTTCCATTGCTTGGTCTGTCCTTTATGTAATTTAACTGCTGAAACCTTCCCCCATCTTTTCTTCAACTGCCCCTACTCTAAAACTGTTGTTTCATTTGTTTTGGCTGCTGGGAATTGGATTAATGTTCCACTTGTCTGGGATAATTTGGTTGATTATATTTAATGGGAGGTACATGATGTCTGAGATCTTGAAGTTGGCATTTGCTACTTCAGTGTACAAATTATGGGATGCTAGGAACTCTATGCTGCATGACAAAATAAAACTCCCCCCTCTAGTGCTAGCAAAGGAAATTATGCAGTTGGTTAAGGCTCGTCTTTCCTCTTCCCTGAAGTTCCACAAGGCAGCCCAGAAATGTAGTAGCTATCACAACTAGTTGTATTAGTTGTCTTGTATTGTCTGTGTGGTTCTCTTTTGTTATTCTCGGTCTGATGATTGGTTGTTATTTTTTTTTAACTAGTCCTGCTGCTTCTGTTTGTTCCTATGTGAACTCGGCTTTTGTTCAATCTTCATGGGGTTTGTCCCATGACGATAGCTCAATAGTTCTGGGGTATGCCCTTTTGCCATTGTAATTATGGTTCTTTTATGCACAACTCAAAAAATTTAGGGAAAAAAAATGATGTATGTCAAACATTTCAAATGAATTACTTTAAATTATATTTTTTGGGGGGTTTAGAGTCAATATTAATAATTATAGCTCCAATGTGTCAAGCCCGATAATTTTAAAATGGACTGAACTTGACCGGCTCACATAGCCCAGGTGTACTATTCATTAATTGTTGTTGGCTCTAATTTGCATCTAAGCAATCAGAGTAATTCAATCGAAGCAATCTTCATTGGAAGAGACTACAGTAAAATAGTCTATCTTTCTATTTGCAATCCCACACAAACCATTTTAAAATACAAAATCCTGAAATCTCAATAGACAAGCCATCCAGAACTACAACAAATCGCTCAGAAATGCTAATAAATCAAAACATTCCCATCAATTTGAAGGTCCCCACCAACCCATGTCCATAAATGATACAGTCACACACACACATATCAGGAAGATGAAGAAGAGTTAGCAAGAATTAACCTGAGGGTGAGGGGGTGAGGAGGTCTTGATGATGACCATGAAATGCTGTAAATTCCAAAGATTGAGGGAGTAAGCTGTGGACATAAGCAACTGGGCTGGCCCTTTACTGGCTCTTAAGGCCACTGCTGCTACATATATCTCATCTCTTCCTTTTGTTGTTGGTTTTGGGACATTGCAACTGATTACTGAGGCCATATGGCCTCTGCTACTAAGCACTTGCTCTCTTCTCCTTTCCTCTGGATTTGGGGAAATTTTCCTACAAATCTACGCCAATGATAGTAGCTGTGGTTCATCGCTTATCAGTACTGCCAACTGCCGGAATTTTACAATTTTACAGTTAATGATAATAATGTTTTTATTGACCACCACAGAATTTTATGGGCCTTGCACTCTTGAGGACTAAAATCTCATAAACAAACATATTACTTGTTGGTAAGGTTGTAAACGAGCCAACATAGTTCAGGCTCGATTCGAAAAAATACGAACGAGACTCGGATTCGTTCTAAATCTGAGCATTAAAAATAGTTTGAATAAACATATGAGTAGAATCTGAGCAAGGTTATACTCGACTCATTTAAGATTCAAACTACTCGAATTTTTTATTGTGATTCGATACATACTCGGTTAATACATATTCGATTAGATGTTCGATACATTCTCTTATAATATATACAAATTTAAATCAAATTAGGATAATTAGTTATTATTTTGTTTTGTTTTTAATTTTTATTGTGATTTTATATTTGTAAAGTGTAATAATAAATATATTTTCTCATTTTAAGTAAAATAACAAATTTAATTTATAATTATATTTATTATAAAACTAGTTATTATGTGGAGACTCGAATTCGAGCTTGAATTTGAAACTCGCGAGTAGTTTGAATAAATATTTGAGTCGAGTCGGATCGAATTCGAGTAATAAATATTCGAGTCGAGTCGAATCTGAGTAGGATTTTTCAAATATAATTCGAATTCGAGCCGAATTCGAGTACGAATTTATTTTTTCGAGTCGAATTCGAGTAGCTCTCTGTTCGCTCCGGTTCGACTCGTTTACATCCTTACTTGTTGGGTCATGATATTTCACATATTGGGCCTAATGGATTGAGCTTATTTATTAAGTTAATCTCTTGGGTCATCTCTATTGGGTTTGGCCAATTAGGCCAAGTCAGTGGGTCCTCTTGATTGGATCTTGAAAGACTTGGACTGAATTGATTGGACCGACCCACTAGATATTTTAATATCTATCTTTAACCGGTAATGATAAAAAAGCATGGCAGTTGACTGTTATCTCTGTCATGCATTAATGTGGATGGGATTCTTAGTCGGTCGGCGGTGTAAAACAATGACTGGAAGTAGTGGGTGAGCTGCACGCAGTCAGCTGAGATCAGTATGATCAGATGGTTGATGTCAGACGGTAGTGAGTGGCACGCTAAACCGGGAATGATAGTATATCATAGCAAGGAGATAGTACATGCAAAGGTAACTGATAATTTTATCTCTCTCATTACACTAGATAGTTTATCCTCCATTGTTAACCTTGTGATCGTCTGTACTGACTCTCACGCCTGAGCTATCCCCCGACGGTCGAAGCCGTCAAGCTCTTGGTGTTGATCGTGTTTATTGTGCAGGATCAGAACGTCTTATGTGATTGGGACATGGCAAAAGATCTTGGCGTTAACATTGACACTAGAAGGAGGGTTGTGTTCTAATGCTTTTGAGTTTTCAATCACAAACTTTTAGTTGTTCTACGTGGGAAGATGGTGAGGAGTAGAACTGTTACACCGGAGGGACATCCGATGGCTGTAAGGTCTTCCATACAACGTGTTTCTGTCAGGGATCGTTTGGGTCCCTCAAAGAGTGCTCACGATAGTACAGCTTCCAAGCATGATTCAGGGGGTTCTCGTTCGAGAGCCCATGGTGAAGCCAGAAGGAGGTTGGTCTTTGCTGCTGACAAGAAGCGTGATCATGGCCGAAAGCGAGTAGAAGGTACACCGCCTAAAACCCATCACCGAAGTGGTCGGGATGATAAAGCTTCCAAGTTGGCGAATATGGCAGACGAAGCAGATAAAGCTTTGAAAGTTCTGATAATAATTATAATGAGGACTTATTTGAGTGTGGATATTGTCCAGATGACAATATTTGTATTTAAACTCACAGTTTTTATGTTGTATTAATAAAGTTGTAGTTATTTCTGTACCATGCGACTCAGAATGGGTGTTGTATACCTATTTTGGGGGCGTTATAGTTGGTATCAGAGCTTAGGGATATGGTCTCTGGCGGAGATCGGGGAATAGTACTAGGAGGGGAGAGACAAGTAATCATTCGCTAGTATGTCATACCTAAGCTTATTTGTTGGTCAGTCGAACTATATGGTTAATATGTGATATGTTTAATTAACTCTTGTTTTATGGCAGTATTTAAGAATGGCAGCTGAGAATATTAACGGTGGAGTTAATGAGACCGTGGAAACGCCTTTAATCACCACCCAGAGGAACGTGCAACAGGAAGGCAATATTCCTCCTGTAAACAACACCACTAAGCAGACGATGAACGACGGGATGTTTAGGAGCTTTTTGCAGTTCATGCAAAACCAGACGAGGGAGACTCGTGTACAGAATACGGGTGAAAATGATAGCAATGCGCGACTTGTCACGGCCAAGCAGTTCAAAGAGTATGGACCACCAGAATTTAAGGGAAAGCCGGATCCGATCATGGCAAAAACATGGGTCAAGAAAATTACCAAGATATTCGATGTCTTGGGATGCACGGAGGAATAGAAGGTTCCATTCGCCACCTTTATGTTTTTTGGTGAGGTAGATTACAGGTGGGAGTCTGTGAAACGTACCCAACCTGCCGCACTCCGCATGTCTTGGGAAACGTTTCAGAAACTTTTCAACGAAAAATACTTTCTTGAAAGTATTCGCCATATGAAAGAGGTAGAGTTTATTAGACTTGAACAAAACAACATGACGGTGTCCCAATACGAGGCGAAGTTCGCAAGTTATCCAGGTTTGCACCTCATTTGGTAGAGAATGAGGAACGAATGACGAAGATGTTTCTGAGAGGTTTAAAACCTGAGATTCGACAATATCTTATCTCTCATAAATTTTCTTTATATTCAGATGTTGTCAACATGGCTCAATTATTAGAGCGAGATAGCGAGTATGTTCAACCAAGAGACCGCAACCAGGATCATACCGGTGACAGCAGTCATCAGAACAACGATAACCAGCGGTGAAAGAAAAATACGGACAAGAGCGACAACCACCCTGGTGGTAATCGTGGCCATGAAAATAGAAGAAGCGAGTCGGGGGGAGATTTTAAAAAGAGGAGATTCAACAATGACACTACGAAGACGTCAGCACCAACAACAACTAGTTTTAAGGGAGGAGAACGACCACGGGTCGTATGCTATAAATGTGGAAAAAAGGGACACATCAGCCCAAACTGTCCACAACAATTCAAGGTATGCTATAATTGTGAAAGGAAGGACATATCGCTCGAGATTGTACGGTAGAGAAACCAAGCCCAGTGGGGATGGTGACTCAAAAGGTTGTCCTAAAAAAGTCAAAGTCAACGGTTCCTGGAAGAGCGTTTGTCGTGACTGGTCAAAATGCGAGGAACCCAAACGAGGTGATCACGGGTAAGCTAATCATAAATTCATGCAAAGTTTATACATTACTAGATACTGGTGCTACCCATTAATTTATCTCTCCTGCTTATACTCAACGTTTAAACTTGACTCCGGAGAAAATTAGACTTTGACTTATCTGTTGAAACTCCGTTATGAGAAACTTTCGTTACATCCACTGTTTATAAATCTTGTTTAATCCAAGTTGGTACCATCACATTATCTGTTGACCTTATTTCTTTAAAGATACTTGCTTTTGATGTGATTTTGGGGATTGATTGATTAACTACTCATCATGCCAAAATTGATTGCTTTCGTAAGGTTGTTAATTTTTATATTCCTAAGCAACCTGTTATTCGAATTCAAGCAACCAAACCATTGAAGTCAAACACTTTCATATCAAGCCATAAAGTCATTCGTTTATTGAAAAATAGGTGTCAAATTTCTTATCCCATGTTATGGACTTGAACAAAAATACGTCAGATTTGAATGATATTTCTATTGTTAGTAAATTTCCTGATGTATTTCCTGAAGAATTTCTTGGCGTACTCCCAAAGTGAGATATTGAATTTTGTATCGACTTTGAACCCGGTACAAAATCCATTTCTAAAATCTCACGGCTCCTATTGAACTTCAGGAGTTAAAAATTCAAATTGTAGAAGTTTGTACCCGAGCCTTTATCTAGTGACTTCCTTTGTGGAATGCACCGAAGCCAGACTCTTCGTAGGGGACGCCATATTTGTGCGATAGTAAACTGATAGGTGTCATTGTGACGTGTTATCCAAGGTTTGGATATGAGTCAAAGTTGAGAGCAACCTAAGTCAGTAATCGAAATACGTAGCTTTCTAGTCTTAGTTGGTTATTATCGGAGATTCGTTGAAGGATATTCTCGAATCGCTATTCCATTAACGCAACTGACTCGTAGAGATACAAAATTCAAATAGAGCAAGGAATGTGGGAAGAGCTTCGAAGAACTCAAGAGGAGACTCATTTCGGCACATGTTCTGACCATACCATCCTGGAAAAGCTAACGTGGTAGCTGATGCGTTGAGCAAAAGATCGTATGCGTTTACGATTGCGATATTGTTAACACAAAGACCCATTTCGTATGACTTACAGAAGATGGAGATAGAGTTAAAGATTCCAAGAACCTGCGAACATACGATTAGAATCGACTTTAATCGATAAATTTAAAGATGCTCAAGCTACAGACTTGGAGTTAATGAATATAAAGAAGAAGATGCAAGAAGTCGTTATTCTAAAAGCGAGAATCGGCGATGTGAGGAAAGCTCAAACCTTCGATTTATTAGTCCATTTGAAATCCTCGATCGAATAGGAACTATGGCCTATAGACTCGTTTTACCGCCAAGTATGACGCGTGTTCATAACGTTTTTCACGTATCGATGTTACGTAAATATGTGGTGACTCGAACCATGTTATTGAGTTAGAACTGGACGAGATAGCCAAAGACTTAACGTACGAGGAGGTACCAGTCAAGATCTTGGATGGGAAGGAGCATGTCCTACGCATGTCAATTTCGAGGACAAAATTTCATAAGGAGGGGAGGTTGTAAGGCCCCAACTTTTTGTAAATATAGATTTAATTCCTCTATTTATTATTTTGAAATAGTAAGGGTTGAATTGATTAAAGTGGTTAGTTATGAGTAAAATGCGTGAATATTTTAAAATAAACAGGTGGTTATAAAATATTC
The DNA here is from genome assembly GCA_020205505.1 of Panax japonicus. NCBI lineage: Eukaryota > Viridiplantae > Streptophyta > Magnoliopsida > Apiales > Araliaceae > Panax > Panax japonicus. The sequence continues at coordinate 78,056,886 of CM035092.1, forward strand.
ATTGTTGTCGGGGAATATTCGTTTGGTCGTGGAATATTCTTGCTATCGGGGAATATTCGTACGACGGCGTAGTCTTTTGTGGTCCCCATAACGGAAAATAATTGGATGAAGAAAAAGATAAGTATGAGTTGTTTATAAATAACGACATAGTTGTTACCGTTAATACTGTTGGAATACCCGGTGGTTAAAACACAGTAATACGCGTTGTTGCACAGTAGCACACGGTATTGCACCAATTATTGATTCTTACGTAAGAAGGCACTACTCAATAATTGTTACAATAATTACTGTTCAATATTTTATTTTATTGATTCAATAATTATTGCGTTGATATTTTATATTACTATTGTTTCAATAATTGTCACTACACAGTATTTTTCATTATCGAAGAAATAATTCATATTATCTGAATAATATTATTAGATAACATTATTGGCAATGTCTAGAAAATTCTGTCTAAGGAGAGGTTTGGTCACCTAATTGCGCGCCAGTAAGGAGAAATCTTTATTGGAAAGCCCCCTCTTTCCTGGGAACGGCCTGGTTGCCAGTACTGTGATTCTGTAATATTATTTGTGAATAATTAATTATTGATTTATATGATGAGAAAAATATTGATTTTATGTGGTTATAGATGGAGAAATTTTTTTAAAGTAACAATTGTTAAAAATTGATATTTTATCTTTTTTGATAAAATAATATTTTATTATATTATTATAATATAATAATGATAAAACTTTTACAATGAATGTGGGATATATGAGTATATAAGGAGGAAGAGTATTTTTGCTGCAAAAGTTGTTTAACACATGTTTTGTGTGTCGGTGGACCCCATTTCTTGTCTGAAATTTGATTATAGCCTGTAAAATCGTACGTTTATGGATTTCGGTCAATTTCTGTTTGGAATTTGGAAAACATTTCTTCTGCAAAGTTGTAGAGAATTTAATTTCCTATAAAAAAAATGAGATTCGAATTTTCTGATAAAAGGGATATTTATTTTGAATTATTGAAGTTCCGAAATTCCTGAATATTGATTTTTGGAAGTTTTAATTATTTTAAATAAGAAAAACATTTTTTATACTTGGTTGGCATCATTAGCATTTGCAAGATGGCTGATTTCAGATCTAAGAGTGGGCGTAAGAAATTTGGTTATAAATATTAATATTATATTAAATTTTCTGCTTTGGTGTTGTAAGCAATTTCCTATAAATAGGGTGCTTAGGTTAGAATTGAAAATCACACCAGAAACTAAAGATTTCTCTCTCTTTCTCTCTCTATAATATCGAGCGTATTTGTTAGTATTTTAGTACTTTGAGTATTGTTATACGGTGGAAGTTCTTTCAGCACTATATCTAGTATTCCAATCAGAAGTACTATTCTTTCTGAGGTAAGGGATGTTATTTTCTTCTCAAATGATATTATTTCTTCAATATCATCATGCTGAAATATTGGTTGGAACTTTTTATCAAATTTGAAACTTTTTTATATCGGGGTTACTATTCATGAGTTACTATTCACGAATTACTATTCACGAGTACTATTCACGAAGCATGATGATGTTTTTTGTGAAATTTCTATCTTTTGGTGTCGGAGTTACTATTCACGTATACGGCACTATTCACGTATGCGACACTATTCACGAATACGACACTATTCACAAAAAAATTAAATTTTCTTTTCTATGTCCAAGATTGTCTGTTACAGGAATATTTGATTCCAGATATATATTGATTGATGTTACAGGAATAAAATATCGACGATAAACTTTTAAATTCATATATAGAAGGTAGTAGTTTGCATTCTCTACTTAACTCTTCTAATGAATTGTTGTTTCCGCTGCAGTTGTTGATCTAAATCTTGTTGTCTATTGTATTCTATCAGATTTTTTTTCTGTTGAAGACCAAGGATAATTTGTTGTACATTATCTTAGTCATAATATTCTTTACTGGGCTAGTTGAGCTCACCCTTTTCCTTTTTGTTCCATTTTCTTCTCAGGAGACGAGAATATAGCGGGAACTAGTCGGAGTGTGGAATGATGGTTCTAGAAGTTGTTCTAGTAGTCCTCACTATTCTGTAAAATAGTGTATTAATAATTGTAATGAGGACTTATTTGAGTGTGGATATTGTCTAGATGACAATATTTGTATTTAAACTCACAGTTTTTATGTTGTATTAATAAAGTTGTAGTTGTTTCTGTACCATGTATTTGACGACTCGGAATGGGTGTTGTATACCTATTTTGGGGGCGTCACATCATTGATGAAAATTCAGCTGCAAAGTCGAATTGACTTGATTGGATGATCCGAGAACTAAGCCCGTAACTTGATTATTTGAGCAAGAAGGCAAAATTTTGAGAATAAAGAAGACAAACATTAGACCATCTAGTTGAAGCATCTATTAAAACCATGAAATATCGAAATGGGCCAGACAATGGGTGAATGGGTCCACAAATGTCTCCTTGAATTCTCTTTAGGAATTTTGGGGCTTCTTTATAAACGTTTACTGGTGATGGTCGAACAATTAATTTTCTTCGAGAACACGCAGCACAAAGAAATTCACTACTAGGAAAAACCTTCATAGAAGTGTCTGGATGACCGAGTCTTTCATGCCAAAGTATAAATGATTTGGGATCTATGATTTTTGGAATCGTAACAGTATGAGACTCAATTGCTCTCTAATTTTCATAGTATTTAATCCAGAAGAAATTGAATGAAGTTTTTCAAGGATATTTTTTTTCCAGAAATAATATAAGTGATGAGAAGATATTCCTTATCATTTTCATTAGTTGTTTCAATGTGAAAACTATTTAGTCGAATATCTTTAAAACTAAGCAAATTTCTTCTTGATTTACTAGAATATAGAGCATTTTTGATAAAAACTTATGTCTCATTTGGTAACATGAAACTAGCTTTTCCAAATCCCTCGATTAAATTTGATGTGCCAGAGATAGTTACTACAGTTCCCTTAGCTTTGATTAGTTGTGAAAAATATTTTTTACTTTGAAGGATTGTATGAGTTGTTGCACTGTCTGCTAAACATATATCTTCTATATTCATTAAAAATAGCTTGACACGTATAAAAATAAGAAAAGTTACATTTTATTTATAATTTTATTCATGAGAAACACATACCATGTATAGAATGAAAACTAATAATATTATACATTCAGGGTGTTTAATTAAAATAAAAAATTAAACGATATCCCAAAAGATACTTGCAGAAGGTTCAGTAATATCAACAACATTTTCCTCATTATTGATCATTGGTGGAACATCAACAATATTCAATTGATGATTAACAAAGTTTGTTTTTGTCTCCATTACTTTGTTCTTTTGAGACTCTTGGAATAAATTAATCAGATGCCTCGGCGTACGACAGATACGCGACCAATGCCCTTTCATCCCACACCTAAAACAAACATATGGTTTGTTCTTTATCTGTGCTGAATTTTCTTTATTTTTACCCAACCTAGACACTTGCCACTTCTGGTGGCCTGAATTGTCGCGGTTCTAGAATTTGTTGTTATGATGGCCTCGTTTATTCTTTCATCCCCAAGGCTTTTTATTATATAGCCATCTATTATTAAGTTTATTCTGCTGGAATAACGTGCTGTTAATATCTGGCAATGGGGTAACACCCGTTGGCCGTACTTGATGGTTTTTCAACAACAATTCATTATTCTTTTCTGCAACAAGGAGGATAGACAATAAGTCATTGAATTTTGTGAACTTACTCTGTATATATTGTTGTGACAGAATTATGTTGGTCGGATGAAAAGTTGAGAGCGTTTTTCTAACATTTGGGTTTCAAAAACTGAATATTCGCACAAAGCCAAAGTTGAGGTTATTCTATAAACATTGGAACTATACTCCGTAATTGATTTGTAATCTTGTAGCCTTAAATTAAGCCGCTCAAATTTGGCATTAGGGAGAACAACTAAATTTTGGTGGTCAAATTTTTTCCTTTAGTTGTATCCATAAAGACAAAAGATATTTGACTGTTAAATACTCAGTCTTTAATCCTTCATCAATATGGTGACGAAAAAAAATTATGGCTTTTGTATTTTGTGTCGAAGTGGTTTTATTTCCTGATTCAATTGTCTTTTCTAACTCATTTGCACTAAGGTGTAATTCTGCATCAAGTGCCCAAGCCAAATAGTTGTCTCCGGAGATTTTTAAAATAAAAAAAAATCTATTTTTGTAAATTTTTCCATCTATTCTAGGTTAAAATACAATTTAATTATTTATTAAAAAAAATAATTGCATGTATGATATAGAAAAAATAAACTAAGTCACAACCTCAAGTGGTGATAAAATGCAAATATAAATAATATAAATTTTCTTATATTTATGTTATTAGCATATTATTTTAGTAAAAAGAATATGCAATCGTTAATGTATATACAAGTATTATAGTTCAACAAAAAAATATACGTATAAAAATGCAAATGGATCTTCACCCGACATGCGGTAGTTCGCATAAACAGATTATTTTCACAAAATGCTAATAATGAATTAATAAGAAAGGATATTCACCGAGCATGCGGTAGTTTGCATAGTTAGGTTATTCCAACAAGTTAATAAGAAATAAATACAAAGGATTATTCATCAGGCATGCGATATTCCTTATAGACAGGTTATTCCCGTAATTTAATAAGTGGTAAAAAGGTTCCCACCAAATCTTGTAAGATCAACAAGGATAGATGGTACTACTGTAAATAACATAATTTAAAAATGGACAATAAAACATAAATATAATTTGGCAGCTAAAGAATATAATTAGCGGCAAAGCCAAACCAATTGTAAGAATAAAATTATATTATTGGTGGCATAGCCAAACCGGTAGTATAATAATAAATTGCAAGAATTTAATTTTATCGTCTCAGTTGGTTAGAGCTTCGTGCTGATAACGTGTTATAAAACTTTAGCAAAGTGTAGAAAGATACTCTTATTAATTATTGCATATATTTGGAGAGAATAAATAAGAGATAAAGAGAGAGGAATAAATAAGAGATAAAGAGAGAGAAATAATCAAGAGAAGTTCTATCTTTCCCTTCAGTATCATTGCCTTATATAAGCAATGCTGAAGTTCACGGATGAGGAACAAATGGTTCATGGGAGAAGAGAAGAAGGGAAAGGGGAGAGCACGGGAGAGAACCCTCCTGACTCCTGAGGAGGGAATCACTTTATAACATTACTCTTATTTTTTTTAAGGAAGTATATTATAAGATGCCTAGACTCAAATTTTATAAGGAAATAATGCCTCCAATTAACTTAATGATATGAATATTAGGAAAGGCTTAAATATAAATAATTATCTTAAATTATTAATATTTTCAGTTTGATAATTGACCTTTCAATTTTTTCAATCACGTCATTAAACTATCTATTTTTTTTTATTTTCGTTCAATTGAACATGTCACGTTATAAATTGATGGTGTGGTCTCGCTGACTCAGCTAATTAATACTTACGTGTAATTAAAAATTAGGCTTAAATATAAATTACTATCCTGAATTATTGACATTTTTTCACACTTTGGTGATCGATCTTTTAATTTTTTTTCACTTTAGTTCAATTGAAGCTGAAGATGGTGAGTCCACATAAGCAAAATGGTGAGAGTTATTTATTTTTTAATAACTAGTTTTTAATTAGTTTTTTCCATTAACTAAGAGATCAAGTACATGAAAAGTGATTATGTGTAAATTATGTTCTAATAATTTAATACCAATTTTTATTTTGTTGAAAAGAAATAGTTAATTCTAGTTGTAAGTAAAAACATGGTATCTAATAATAAGTTATAGATAGTTTTTTTTCCCGTTTAAAAATTTAGGTGTTAATGATAGTGATAAGTAATATTTTTCTTAATTATTACTTAGTTCTTTTTTCGAATAAAAAAGATCCTCTTAAATAGATGTTTCATTTTTAAATTATTTTTAATTTTTGTTGTTAAATTATAATATGATATTACATATATGCCTATTTAATTTTTATAAAATGAGTATTGTTTTAACATATCATCAGTCACATCCTAAGTATTAAAATCACGTCATCAGTTTATGATGTGACGAGTTCAATTGAATCAAAGTAGAAAAAATTAATAGTTTAACTACCTGATTTAACAAATTGAAAGATCGATTACCAAAGTGTGAAAAAATATCAATAATTTAGGGTAGTAATTTATATTTAAGTATAATTTTTAATTATATATAGACATTGATTAGCCTAATCAGTGGTCTCACGTCATCAATTTATGACGTGACAGATTCAATTGAATAAAAATAAAAAAATTGATAATTTAATGATATGATTAAAAAAAAATTAAAAGATTGATCACCAAAATAAAAAAATAGTAATAATATAGGATAATTATTTATATTTAAGCGTATAGGAAATAACATAAAACTACAACCTGACCAAGCCTATGGTTTTCAAATTAAATCCATTGTACCATTTCCATTTACTGCAAAAATTGAACTTTAGATAACACTTACTAGCATGTAAGGACACCCTAATTATAAAAGCAGTCTCTTTAAGGTAGTTTATATGGTTTTGTGTGTAAATAACCACTTCCCAATCCTCGGCTCCTTTCTTTGATTTTTCGGTTGTCCCATAATAATGTCCTCAACATGCCCGCCCTGCCCCTGCGTGCAATTTAAACGGGTTGGGGGGCGGTCCGGTGTCCTTAATGACCGGTACCGTCCGGTACCTTTGTTAATTTTTTTTTTTTTTTTTTTTTTGGCTTTTTTTTTCTACAATTATGAGAAAAAAAAATAAAAAATAATAGAGCAAGTTTGAACAAAAAACTGTAAAAGGAAGTACGTTTTTTATTGAAAAAACACTGTAAACAGTTTACAGTGTTTTTTCAATAAAAAACGTACTTCCTTTTACAGTTTTTTGTTCAAACTTGCTCTATTATTTTTTATTTTTTTTTCTCATAATTGTAGAAAAAAAAAGCCAAAAAAAAAAAAAAAAAATGGGAGCACCGGACGGTACCGGTCATTAAGACCACCGGACGGCCCCCCAATTAAATTTAAACTGCCTTTACTGACCTTCACCCTCTCTCTCTCTCAACATAATCCGGATCACCACATGACCTTTTCTCACTCTTTCTACTCTCTATACACTCCATTTGTTTGAATTATTAATTTCTTAAGACAAAAAAGCCCCATTTTTACCTTTTCTAGAAACACCCACCCTCGCATCTTCAATTCATTTCACAAACCTCTGTTTCCACAAATCATCAATTAAATTTGGTTGGTTTCTGGGTTTGTCTCTCTTTTCTGTACTAAGTCCCATTTTGTTCCTACTAAGGATAAGAAAAAAAAAATTATTAATTTTTTATTTGTGGTGGGTTATTACTGTTGATGATTTGATGTCTTTGGCGGTTGGAGCTGTTTCTAGTTCCAAGAACATGGGGGGGTTTGATGAAGAAAACAAGGAAGGTGGATATCAAGAGAGTGGTGATGAGAGAGAAGAAGATATCAAGGGAAGTGGGAGTGAGACTTCTTTGTATGCAACTGATCAGGAGGAAGAAGATGATGCGACTATTCAGCTCGGTCCTCAGTACACCCTCAAGGAACAGCTTGAGAAGGACAAGGTTTTTTTTTTCTCTGCTGAAATTTCAAATTCCAATTTGTGACTTTTTTTTTAATTGTATTTGGGTGTTTTTCAAATTTATTATAGGATGATGAGAGCCTTAGGAGGTGGAAGGAGCAGCTACTTGGGAGTGTGGATATTGACAATGTTGGAGGTTTTTATTTAATTTTCCTTATTATAATTTGGAGTTATTTTGAAATTTTGGGTTTAGAGACCCATACCCATAGGGGCTGTTTGATAAAAATTGAATGAATCTGAATGAAAAAAATTGTTTGATAATTAACATGTCAAATTTTGATATTTTATCCCTCTGAAAAAATTTAAAGTTGTTGTAAATTTATTTAATATACTTTAATTTTAATTTTTTTTTACTTTATTCAGCTGCTCATTCGGTCATTCAAGCCAAAAAAATCTGACTTACCCATTTAGCTCAATCATCTGACTGATTCAACCAATCAGACGATTTTTTTTCAAAACAGACGCACTTAATGGGTGACCGATTCAGTCATTCAGCCATTCAACCATTCAGATGTATTCAGTCCTAAACAAACAGCTCCATAGTTTAATCTATTTTTAAAATGGTTGTTTTAATTATCAAATCTTGCTTCATACAATCATTAAATTGTTAAACTGATCACCTTTTTCCAGCTTTACTAATTTTTGTAGTCTTATTTTACAAGCTTTGTTTTTGTTCTTTATTACTGCACCTTATTAATTTGGCTTATCCCAGATAAATGATATGAAAATCTCCAATTTTCTTTTTATGAAAAAGGACTATTTATTGCATTTGATGAGATTTTCCTATTTATGGGATTTTTGATACCATTTTCTGAACCTACCTCCCATTTGTTCTATTAATGATCACCCGTTTCGAATGTTTTCTAAGTTCTAAACAATGTTCAAACATCATGAACAAGCTACAGAAATGGTTTAACATTGCATTATTCAAATAAAATATATATTCCCGGATGAAGTTTATTTCATAGATAGTAAAGACCAAGTGTTCTTGGTATTTATAGTTTTACCATTTAAAAAAGAAAACTTTGATTTGACTGACAAATGGTTGTGGTTCATCTCTCGTTAATAATGTTTATAACCTATTTCATCACTTAATTTATTGCAGAAACGGCGGATCCAGAAGTAAAGATAATCAGCCTCTCTATCCTCTCTCCTGGTAGACCTGACATTGTTCTTCCCATTCCTGAAGATGGAAAACCGAAAGGCCTGTGGTTTACTTTAAAAGAAGGCAGCCGTTATAGCTTGAGATTCTCGTTTCAAGTCAGCAATAACATTGTTGTCGGCTTTAGGTACACCAACAATGTTTGGAAAACCGGTGTCAAGGGTAAGCCAGTTGTAAGTTAGCTCATTCATTAATTCGAAATTGCGAATGAGAATGAGAATGAGAATGCTTCATCTCACAATCGGTCTTATTTCAGTGGATAGCGCAAAAGAGATGCTTGGAACATTTAGTCCTCAGCAAGAACCTTATATATTTGACGCTCCCGAAGAAACCACCCCTTCTGGCTATTTTGCTAGAGGCCAATATTCTGCAAAATCAAAGGTAACTTAAACATTTGAGACTAAGTTTATACAAATGCACCTAATTCATGATCAATTTGGCGAACCATTTTCACACACAAAATGCAAACTGAGCATGAGAGGGACATCTATCTTGTATATCAGGAGAAGCAACCTTGCTTCTTTTTTCTTCGACATGACAATGAGGTTGCAACATATAAATTTGAAAAATTAATCTCAAATAAAATTTGAGTCTTTTCATGAGTGGTGGATGTCTACATTTATCAATTTTGTGTACACACTGTTAAAATCAATGGTGGTCCTAACTTAATCCAACAGTAACTTGAGAGAGGGGATGAGAATTAGAAGAACTGAGGTTTGAGGATAAGAACGGATAGAATTAGATGAGGAGAGGAAGCAAAGAGAGAGTGATAGATTGTCGCAAACATGTGAGCTCCTCATCTTTTGTTAATTCAAACAATGAAAAATATAGGCCTAAAAATGGATTAATACCCTGAACTTTTAATTTTTTACCACTTTCGGGATTATCTTCTCAATTTTTCAATTAGGAGATTAAACTCTTAATTTTTTCCCACTTTGGATCTTCTCAATTTTTTCAATTAGGGGATTAAACTTTTAATTTCTTTTGATTACGCCTAATTGATAGTACCACGTCAGAAATTGATGGCATGGCAGCGACATGTGGCTAAAAATTGCTTATGTGTAATATTGAGTCATTTGAATATTTATTCCATTAATTTTTTATACCAAAAAGTGTAAATATAAAGCTATTATTAATTTTTAAAATAAATTTAATACATTACAAACCCAGCTTTAAAAAAATCAATAATCAATATATTGATAAAGATTTTAAAATGTATAAATGTACTACTAATAAAAATATTGTTATTTCATAATCATCAATAATCAATAAAATGACAATTTTACCCTTTAGTATAAAAATTAAGGCCTAAATATAGATTAATGCCCTGAAATTTAAGTTTATTTCATAATCATCAATAATCAATATAATTAATTTTTTATACCAAAAAGGGTAAAATTGTTTTAAAAAATTAATAATGGTCTTATATTTATACTTTTTAGTACAAAAAATTAATTGAATAAATGTTAAAATGAGACTCAATATTACACATAAGTATTTTTTTAATCACGTGTCGCTGTTATGTCATCAATTTTCTGACGTGGCAATATTAATTAGACGTAATTAGAAAAAATTAAAAGTATAATCCCCTAATTGAAAAAATTGAGAAGACAAGGGCGATTCATATTCATTCTAATTGATTTAGGCGAGAAAACACAAGGACGGTTCAAATTCATTCTAATTTTAATTCAAAATAATAATTATTATAATATAATAATAATAATAACAATAATAATAATATTAATAATAATTATTATTATAATACTACTACTAATAATAATAATAACAATAAAAATAATAAAAATAATAATAACAACAACAATAATAATAATAACAATAATAATAATAATTGTGGTGGTGCGGTGAATTATGATAATTGTTATTGATGATTGTAAGTTTTGTAGACAGGTTTAGATTTTTCTTGATATCTATTTTTAAAGTAAAATTAATTATTGTGGTGGTGGTAAATTATGATAATTGTTATGTCTGATTGTAAGGTCTTTCAAATTGCAAATAGTCTTTAGGTAATGTAGTATTTTTAGAATTTTAATCTAATTTTTCGTTACGATGTGCCTTTAGGCACGGGCAATTACTGTGGCAATTACTAGTTAATCCATATTTAGCCTTTTAGGCCAAAAGTATATTACTCTCTACTACTTGTACTACTAAGGCCTACAGTAGACAACTAGCTAACTTGCAGTACTAGCTACACTAATCACTCCTTATATTTCCATGGATCGTCTTGTTTCTGGATATAACTAACTAATTGAAATACCACTCATGCCAGTACCTGAGATACACAGACGCAATATATTTAGCTTCCTTCATGTTTTTTTACATTTTTTTACTGACTGCAATATAATTACTCCATCTGATATCTTGTCGACACTTGAAATTTATCAAATTGGACCGCCTACCCTATTATGATGGTCCCTTGTATGCCTGAAACTTTTGGCCACCCAATTATGAATCTAAAGTAGTTCTGTTAGGCCATCCTTTTTCAGAGTCTAGGCCCTTCTCAAACAGAACTTATATGTCGATGTAGAAGTTCGTTAGCTCAGATTCTCAAGGGGAATTGTGGTACACTGACATCGATTTTAAATTTCATTGTCTTTCAGTTTATTGACGATGATAACAAGTGCTACTTGGAGATCCACTATACATTCGACATTCGGAGGGATTGGGCCAATCCTTGAGGACAGCAATTTTCCACCAGCGTATGTTAGAACATCTCCCTCGTAGATTTAATTATCGTCTCTCCCACATGTTTAACCAAAGAAAGTAGCTAGTGTGATGCTAGTTTTCGCAACAACTGCAAGTCTCTAAAGGTGGATTATCCCGCTAATAAAAAGAGAGCTTGATTGTCATTTCATGTCAATGTTTGTGAACCAAGTTTCCCATATGTTTTTGAGCTGGATGATCATGATTTATTTGGTGGGATTTTACTTTCTTGTAGGTTTTTTTTATCGGCAAATTTCCCCCATTTTGTTGGTAAACTTTATTGGTGGAGGTTGTTGAGCAAATGACTGATTGATTAGAATCTCTAATTTTGGAACAAATGAATATATATATAGAGTCCGGATCAGGTCCGGACTCCCGGATTTTAACAAGATCCGGACCTTTTTTTTTTTTGCTTTTTTTTTTAAAACAACTAAAAAAAATTATGGAACTTGAATTTTTACATAATACAGTGTTTTGGGTGTGATTTGGATACGTATAACAAAATATATCTGTACAGTCTGGGAAGACTGTACGTACAGTCTGGGAAGACTGTACATACATTGGTTGGTGTAGGTATTAAAAACACACCCAAAACACTGTATTATGGAAAAAATTTAGTTCCATAATTTTTATTTTTTTTTAGTTCTACCAAAAAAAAAAAAATAGGGTCCGGATTTTGGATCAGGTCCGTGTTGTATATATATATATATATATATATATATATATATATATATATATATTCATGGCTTCAAACACGAGGATCATTTTCCCTATTCATCTAAGGAATAATGGTATTTTTCTTAATTTGGTAGAATCCTAGAGGAACCCTGTTTAGGAAAGTGGTGCAATACAGGCTGGGGCACTATGAACCACCATAAAGTTGTCACACCAGATTTTATTGGTAGAATACCAGCTTGATTTATGTATGGCAACAGCTGAGAAATACTAGTTCATTACTATACCACTTTTTAAAATTTAGACGCACATGCAATGTTATTTGGTAAAAAACTGAGCAAGAAATTTGAAGATTTTTATACCTTCTAGTACCGAGCGGAGTCGAGTATTGTGTTGTTCATATTTGATTTATAAAATTTATCGAGTATAAAATAAGGTTTGATTGAGGGTCGTTTAGCTACCGAGTCGAGCATGATCTCAAATCAAGTTGGAGCGGTTTGAATTTTTCAAATGAATATGATCTGAGTATTAATAAAAAAATTATAATTTGAGAAGATTCGAGTAATTTATTAAATTTTAAAATTTGTTTATATTTTAATTATTTATATTTCGAGTCGACCTCGAATCGAATTTTTAGTCTCTCTCGTTTTACAGCCTTAGCTTCCGGTGCAAGGCAAAAGCACAAAAACATTTCATAATATATTGATTCCCTCTCTCTTTCTCTATTTTCTATGTTCATTTTACCTTCCTCGAATCCTGCCGACTTGTCTATAAGTAATAGATTGCCAAGGCACCACCACCACCTTGTTCCAGTTGGCTTAAGCTCACTTGTCAAAATAAAAGTTAGAACTACATTAGGGTCTGAAATTAATTAATACTGAATTTACCACAAATCGTATCATGGAGTATTTGATGTTCTGTAATACTACAAGTTAACATACTAAAATAATTAATACTCCCTCCATTCCTATCACAGTCCCACTTTTTCCATAGGGAGAATATATTTGATTATATCAGTAGTACTACATGTTTTATAAAATTAACAAGGGAGAATAATTAGAAAGAGAGATGTCGGGGTGGCTCCATTTATAAGAATTATAAATTAACCAAGTTAAGGATAAGGTGTGATTTGATTTGTTGTGAATAGGGATGGGGAATTATTCCAGATATATAGCCAGGACAGAACAAGACATGAAAATGAAAATAGGAAATAATAATTGATGCTTTCACCAAGACTTGATGAAACAAATTACTAGATTGAATCAAGACATTAAAAATAGAAAGTTCTTTTGGGTTTTGGCCCCATTCATCCAGCTGTTTATTGCCACAAAGTTGATTTTCATTATTGCACCATTTGGTTATTTATCAAATCAAAGCACCACTTTAACTTGCAAGAGAACCCAAATACAACTACCTAATATTATGTTATGTAGTAGTATTATATGGATGGTCGAATTATAATTGCCAAATCTACCATAATCACATTTCACTGTTTTCATGAGATGAAAATCTTCTAAACTATACAAAAGAAATGTGGAGGGAGATAAAACTTGGTGAAGGTTAGAACTTAGAATGGTAGGGTAGAGTGCAAGGCTGGGGGACTGAAGGAGATATTAAAATTTTTATAAAAAAATATATATTTAGTCTAATGATTTAGAAAGCCCACCTTACGATATAAAATCCTTTCGACTAAAGTTTTAATTAACTTAAAAATAAATTATCATCATTTTATTCTGCACTATTAATGTTTGAAAGTAAATATAAAATAGTTTAAAATTTATAATAAAGATGAATATTACTTTTAAATGGCTTGCAATATTTATTATTGCATGGACTAAAATTTAAAAAATTCTTATCAATTTTAAATTTAAAAATATTTTAAAACGGATTCATGGAACTTTTTGCCCACACCAGCTTCATCAGCTGGCACAGTCAGAGTCATCCAATAGTCAATAATGGTGACTGGTTTAGTAGATTTACTTCTAAGTTTAATCTCATTAATGAAACCATTCTATATAAACTCACCTTCATTCTAATCTCCATCGTATTATCAAACACACCCTTTCCTCTCCGAACTCCTCTGTCCAGGTCAGTTTCTCATCTGATATCAGTTCCTTTGTATTTATTCCGTAGCAGTTTTAGATACAGCACCATCTTTTATGGTTATGGTGTTTTCTTGGAGATTTGTGTTTCTGGGTCTTCTTTTTTCTCATTGCTGCTTCTGTTTATCTGGTTGAGTTGATCTAGATCTGTTCTTTGTCAGGGATTATGAACTACATTGTTTTATTGTAGGGTAATAATAATTTAGAGCACATAAAAATGGGATCTTGATCTGATTTCTCAAATTGCAAGATGCGAATGTAACTTGTTCGGTGGCTGAAAAAGTTCTTAACAAGAAGATGATCAATCACCTTCTTCTTTTTCCCCTTTCATGGAATGCATTGTATTATATAGTCTCTTCATTTCCATTTTTTTTAATATTGTTTCATCTCATTTCTTAATTTATTTTTGGACTCAGATACCCTGCTGATGAGTCCTTTTAATCTCTTCTTGCTCTAGGCTACTTCAATAGATGAGCTGAAATTTCTCATGAACTTCTGCTTTTATTTAATGGAATGGGTGAAATCTAGATTATGACTGGGTTATTAAAATGAGGTTTTTGTTACAAGGGATTTATTAGTTATTTACTCACATTGTGGTTAAATTCCCCTTACTAGATAATGCGTTAAAAGGGCTGAGATCTAACTAACTGGATGATTTGATATGGAATGGGAATTGGGTTCCACTTCGGGTTTAAGTATATTATTTATTATAGCCTTATCTATCTATGACAGATTTTAAAAATTGCAGGAATTCGGAGATTTTGTTTGTTTTACAAAAACATTGAATTGTTCATGGCTATGGAGAATACCATGATTTTCGCAGTTTGTAGTACACTTGTGCTTTTGTGTTCTACATCAGCCTATGCACAAAAGGCTGGATCTCCTCCACCCTTTAGCCCAACTCCTGCACCAGCACCGGCACCAGCACCAGAACACGTAAACCTCACTGAGTTACTGTCTGTTGCTGGCCCATTCCACACCTTCCTCAATTACCTTGTATCAACAAAAGTAATTGAAACCTTGCAAAACCAAGCCAACAATACTGAAGAAGGACTTACCCTCTTTGTACCCAAAGATAAAGCCTTCTCATCGCTTAAAAATCCTTCTCTTTCCAACCTCACCACGGACCAGCTCAAGTCACTCTGCCTTTTCCATGCCTTGCCACATTACTACTCTCTATCAGACTTCAAGAACCTCAGCCAAGTGAGCCCTGTTAATACATTTGCCGGTGGATCATACACTTTGAATTTTACGGATAATTCTGGCAATGTGCTCATTGGTTCCGGATGGACAAACACAAAAGTCAGTAGTAGTGTGCATTCAACTGATCCTGTCGCAATTTATCAGGTTGATAAGGTGCTTCTGCCCGAAGCAATTTTTGGCACCGATATACCTCCAACGCCTGCTCCAGCACCATCTCCTGATATTGCCCCAACTGCAGATGCTCCAAATGCAGATGGTGGAAGTGTATCTTCACCATCAACCTCAACTTCATCATCTTCTTATAGGATCATCAGCTGGAGCGTTTCGAGTTACTTTGTTTTGGCTCTCTCGGGTGGATTTGCCTTGTTCTTTTAAGGGAGAATTTGTTTACTAATTTAATTTATGTTTATGGGGTACATCCATAATGATTACTTTGATTTTTTCAAGCCATTTTTTGAATCATATAATGTATTGATACTGCTGTGTATGAGATTGAATATTATGGTATAAAATTAATGTGTTTTTTTAAGGTAATGATCTTCATTAGTGTTGACTTTGTTTATGATCCAACTACCTAATTACTCATCAATACTCAAAAGAAGAATATATATATATATATATATATATATATATATATATATTAAGAAAATTTTCTCCACCATTTTGACAAGCCTATCATCATCAGGCTATGAAAGGATTTCAGAAGGCATTGTCCATTGGCCTTCGAGGGCCTTCAAGGGTGCATGATGGCCATATTAGTATTTCATTGATAACTATGGTACAAGGCAATTTTGGTGCTAGCCACTTCTCTTGAACCTAGTGGGAAGCAAGGCAGCCCTTGATAGAAAATAGAAACGGTTGGAATTATGCACTTCAAATAAAACTTCATTTCATCATTATAAATTATAATGAAAACGATTTGTTTGTTTTACCCCCTAAATTGTTGGTCAAAGTTAAGCGTAAACAGATTGAATGGAGACCGAATAACTTTCTGAGAAAAGTTTTATTTTTCGAGATAATTACTTTATATGTAGTAAAAATACTTCATTAATTTGGCCTATTAGCTCAGCTGGTTAGAGAGTTAATAACGCAAATGTCACAAGTTTAAGACCTGTATTGGCCAATGCTTTTTATATTTATTTTTTTTGCATTTTTTTATCTCTTCTTTATCAATTTTTACATAAATTTAATATTTTAAAATTTTATGTTTGCATTTTTTATCACTACTTTCTCAATTTTTACATAAATTTACAATTTAACTTTTTTAATTGCTAATGACAATGTTATAGATGCTCTTCAAAACACTTTAAAATACGGGTAATGCTAAGAATTTATCATTTTGAAGATGGATGGACTACTTTTTTTAACACAAAGGACCACAAATTCAATCTTCTAAATGTGGGTTGGCTTCATAATTAAAAAAAAAAGATAAAGTAGTTTTTGGTTCAAACAATGTCGTTTTGATATTGGATACTCCTTCCGTTCCTAATTATTTGAGGTTTTAGAGGTGGACACCAGAATTAAGATAATGATTAAAAAGTATTAAATATAGTATAATACCCTTAAATCTTTTGTTGGGATAAAGAGAAAGAAAGAGTTTAATGAGTCTTTTAAATTTAAATAAATATTAAATAATTAGAGACAAATGAAAAATTCTAATTAAATTAATTAGAGAAGGATGGTGTACATTATAGGAGGACGTACACTCCATGGTCGTATTACTATACTATATATACCCCCCTCTTATTTCTTGTTTTGGCCCCATGAGAAATTCGCGGGTCCGTAAGGCAAAACGGTTTTCTCTCTTGTATCTCTCTGTTTCCTATTCCCCATTGCAATGACAAATGAAAAAGTGAAATCTGCAAGAAAAATAACAAAAATGTATAATCTTCCAACGAGTTCCTGAGTTTCAAAAGGTTTGCCCCAGCTCTTTTATTCTTATGATTCGTTTTTTTTTGTTTATTTCATTCTTGTATATTTCAAACCTTCAGAATAGTTGGTAAGAAATGCTAAGAAAAAAAATAGCCATTTGAATGATCAAATTGGACATGATGAATACATTTAATTAATTTCTTTACCAGATTCTTTTGTTATATAACTACATAATGTGAAATACAACATGCATGCATATTAAACAATCTTATGTAACATCCATTTTCAATTGGGTATTGGTTGATTACAGTTATTGGATCTGAGTTTGTATAACTATCCAAAATCAAAAAATTACTCTATCAAAATTCATTTTATATGACATCAAGTTTATGTATGTATGTATTATACATATATATCATATGTACGTGCATACATGGAATAGGAGGAAGATGGGAGCGTATAGAAGGGACCTGCATATTACTATTTTATTTTATCGCGTTCCACCTTGGTCATAATTCACATTTAACATAAAATTACTCGATATATAAATCATTTTCCTTTCAACTTTAATGCTTGTGGGCTATCAGGTTTTCTTCTCCTCATTTAACTATAGACGAATAGAAAAGATGTCGGGTTTTTTGGCAGTTAACGTTTCTGATCCATGGCTTGAGACCCAATTCACTCAAGTCGAGCTCCGCAACCTCAAATCCAAAGTATGTTATTGTATCAATTTTGGTATTATTCCCTTTTGTGAATTTAATTTTTAAATTTCAATGTGATCAAGTGGACATTTTTGAGTGACACGTGAAATGTGTTGCATTTGGTTACAGTTTCATTCAGCAAGGAATTCATTAGGTCGTGTCACATTGGGGGATTTGCCACCAGTGCTGTTGAAATTAAAGAATTTCAGTGAGCTGTTTAAGGAGAGGGATATTAAAGCTATTTTGAGTGAGTCAAACACTGACATGGGTCAAGAAATTGATTTTGAATCCTTCCTTCGGGTGAGTTTCCAGTATGCTGATTGCAGAAGCTGCATTTTCATTTTCTATTGTGTGTTCGTAATGTTTGTCATGCTTGATGGATGAACTTAAACTTTAAGGCAGTGAGAAAATATGGCCAAGTAAAGGTTGAAAAATTATATGCTTTGATTGATTGCCAACCTCTGCAAAGTTTTAGTGAATCTATTTCATATTTACTATCCTGTATTTTATGTTTGATTAGAGAAATATTGTGATAAGGAAATGGAAAGAAAGAAATTCTTTTACAAGTTCCGGGATTTTTCTTAACAGGCAAATCTTTCCCCGGTGTATTTCTCATTCTCTATGCAAAATCTTTCTGTGTATTTCGTGTTTGATCAATGAACATTGATTTTTAAGTAGTCGAAAATGATATTATTAGTGGGATTTCATGATGGCAGGCATACTTGAATATTAATGCCCGAGCTCAAACAAAATCAGGTGCTCAAAAATTCAAAACTGCTACTTCGTTCCTCAAAGCACCCACAACCACCCTTCGACACACCATTAGCCAATCAGAGAAGGCTTCTTATGTTTCCCACATTAATAGCTTTCTTGGAGAAGACCCATTTTTAAAGAAATATCTTCCTATTGATCCATCTACCAATGCTTTGTTTGATCTTGTTAAAGATGGTGTTCTTCTCTGGTACATACACTGGACCCACTTTATTATTTATTCTTATCAGTCTGGATAAATATTTCATGGTTTGTGTTTCTTGATTACAATTATTTCTTACAGTAAGCTTATCAACTTGGCTGTCCCTGGTACCATAGACGAGCGAGCTATAAATACTAAGAGTGTTCTTAACCCATGGGAAAAGAATGAGAATCACACCCTGTGCCTCAATTCTGCTAAGGCCATCGGCTGCACTGTAGTTAACATTGGCACACAGGACCTGGCTGAAGCCAGAGTAAGTTAATTTGATGCTATAATGAAGGGAGAAATCGATTGGAGTGTGATCATTTTAATATTCAATTTGAGGCTAATGTAATGATGTTCCATGTTTTTTTTAAAATTCTTTTGTAATTGATTCTACATATAGGAACTTTGTTATAATTTATTTATTTGTCTATATGCTGAAGTTTCTTTTTCTTCATTTTCTGCAGCCCCATCTGCTACTTGGTTTAATTTCCCAGATAATTAAGGTATATTTTACTTCTTGCAACCTTTAGAACATACACAAAATACTTGTAATGGACTACCATGATTTTTAATCTTTCTTGTGCTTTTGTGTATTGGCAATATCAGATACAACTTTTAGCTGATCTTGATCTCAAGAAAACTCCTCAGCTCCTGGAATTGGTGGAAGAAGACAAGGTTACAAGAGCTGATTTGCTGTGTCTTCTATTTGTGTTACTATTACATTGAGAATGTTATGCCTCAATTTATTGATTTTTTTTTCCAGGATGTCGAGGAGCTCATGGGTTTAGCCCCTGAAAAGGTTCTTCTAAAATGGATGAATTTTCAATTAAAGAAAGCAGGATATCAAAAAGAGGTTACGAATTTTTCATCTGACTTAAAGGTAAGGTAAAGTTTGTCAGTTCTTATTGATAAATTACGAATTTTTTTCTTTACGTTTCCTTGTACACTCATCTAGAGCTTGTCCTGCATTAGTTTTGTGTCAACAATCTACACTATGTTCCACATAATGGGATATCCTGTGTGCCTAAGCTAACAGATTGGAAAGTGATACACATACATTTGGCACTTAAATTCTATGCTTGAGAAGAAAATTAACCTGCAATAAGGTCGGACTAATTCTAACCCACCCATTGAGGTCGTGATCCTATTCATGTTGTAAACCAATCCAATTTTCCTGGGTAACCATGGTTACCTGGTCTAACAAATCAGTTTTGTTCAGAATTTCTCTCCTCTTCTCATCACTCTACTACCTATTGCTCTCGTAAGGTGGTGCGAATAATACTACATTTGTTAAATAATTCATTACCGTACTGAGTTCTTTAGTGATCCTAAGGTTGGTATGCATTTTTTTTCTTGGTAATTTGAGTTTCATAAATACAGAGAGAACGTCGTAAGTGCTGGACATATGTTTATGAAAAGCATAAGAGATTTCGAAACTGGTTGTATGACTTTGCTCCTTATGGCTTATTATTCGTAGTTACTATTCGGAGAAAAACTTTCAAATGATGCATCTCTTCATAACCTTGGTCCAGACAGAAGCCAAAGCATTATTTTTTATATTATTGATGGTGTGTTTTTTCTAATTGTCAAGTTTCTTTTTCCTCTAATAGTTCTAGCTGTTACAATGGGACTTGTCAATGCTTTACCATCTTTCTAGTGCATTCCATAATTTTAGCATTTTCTGTTATCTTAGACGACATAACAGGCTTTTCTGTTTGCAGGATGGAGTGGCCTATGCTCACTTACTTAATGTTCTTGCCCCAGAACATGGTACCACCACCACATTGGAGGCAAAAAATCCTGCTGAAAGAGCAAGTTTGGTCCTGGAGCAAGCAGAGAAAATGGACTGCAAAAGATACGTCACACCAAAAGACATTGTTGAGGGCTCAACAAATTTAAATATTGCATTTGTTGCTCAAATATTCCAGCACAGGTATTGTTAATAATATGTGGTTATGCACTTTTTACCATCATTATCTTGTGCATGTGTATTACATGTTAAAATATTCACTGAACTGGCTGAGAAAATGATGTTTTAAAGCATGGACACATTTTCTAAAAATACATCTAGTCATTTAGGCAACTTTTCATTTTGACTGAGCATGCGTTGTAGAACAGTCAACCATTTCCTGTTACCCTTGCAGTTTTAACAGTTCAATCAACACCCGTGCTGCTGCTTTGTCCTTCATCTCCCAAAGTACCAAAAGAATATATTGGACTTCCTTGGTCATCTAGTATACTGAGAGTTCTTGTATTAGCTTTTCTATAAACTATATTAAATTCGTTTCCATTTCCGCTCGATATTATGTATGCTTTTCTTGTGGCCAACTATGAAAATCTGTATTATCAGTGTGTATGTTTCCTCTGCAGGAATGGCCTATCAACGGACAACTCAAAACATTCGTATGCAGAAATGATGACAGATGATGCTGAAACTTCTAGAGAAGAGAGATGCTTTCGGTTGTGGATCAACAGTCTTGGAATTGATACATATGTCAATAATTTATTCGAGGATATCAGAAATGGGTGAGCTGTTCACTTCTTTTCGACATTGTTGGGCCCCTGTAAATGTTACTTAATGTTTATTCCTTGCATGCAGATGGATTATTTTGGAAGTTCTTGACAAAGTTTCCCCCGGATCAGTTAACTGGAAGCAAGCAACAAAACCTCCCATCAAGATGCCTTTCAGAAAAGTTGAGAATTGCAACCAAGTTATAAGTATTGGAAAAGAATTAAACTTCTCTCTAGTGAATGTAGCTGGAAATGATATTGTACAAGGAAACAAAAAGCTTATAGTTGGTCAGTCTGCTTCAACATCTCCCTCCCTGCACCCCTTTCTTGCGTAAAATATTACCAGCTACTTATGTCTAACAAACACACTACTCTGTTATATACCTTTTGGAGGATGTTATCTGAAGTTTCTGACACGTTGAACCATAGGTGGTGTGGTAAGTTTACCCGAGAAGTTTTGATGGTCATGTGTCACCCCTGGAAAAGAACCAGTTGTATTTTCTGTTTGCCTCTGGAAGTGCTATATGCAATAATTGTATAGACAGCATATTAGGTCATCTTGTCGCCTTTGGATAAAGATAATGAACTCATCCTTGAGATGGTTGTGTCCGAATTGAGTACATTGCATCAGTTGGAAGTCAACGCATTTGTCAATTTCTTTTTGTTTTCTGGAAGTATTAAGTTTAAAAGCCTTCTGCCATATTTCATGTTCCATTTTTTTTCCTTCAATAGCAATATTTGTCCTTTTCTTTGAAAGAATGTTCATTTCAAATCTTATTCACTTGGTATAAAATATTAATTTATTCACCCGTTTCCCCAGCTTTTCTGTGGCAGTTGATGAGGTTTAGTATGCTCCAACTACTTAGAAACTTGAGGTCTCACTCCCAAGGAAAGGAGATAACAGATTCTGATATTCTAAATTGGGCAAACAACAAAGTGAAAAGATCAGGCAAAACATCTCAGATGGAGAGCTTTAAGGTGAGGGATAATTTTATATCTTGAACTTTTAATACAATCAGATAGACCCAATTGATATATTTATACATTGTGAGACATTTATTAGGATAAAAGCCTTTCCAGTGGGGTTTTCTTCCTCGAACTTCTTAGTGCTGTGGAGCCAAGGGTTGTCAACTGGAGTCTTGTTACTAATGGCGAAAATGGTATGTTAATTTTGAAACTTTGGGAATTTGACTTGGTGAAAGAATGACAATTGTTACTGTGACTGCAGATGAAGATAAGAAGTCAAACGCGACATATATAATTAGTGTGGCACGAAAGCTAGGGTGCTCAATATTTTTACTGCCCGAGGATATAATGGAGGTAACACTGATCATGATGAACTTGAATTCTTTTTTCCTACAAAGTTTTCCATATTAGTAAAATCTTGGAAGTCACTTAATTTGGTCAAAGATGCATACTTTGAAGTACATTAAACTAAAGCGTCTCCTAGAAATATGTATATCTTTCAGTGGACATGTGAAAAGCTCATTAACCACTTTCTTAAACTGGTTAGAGCCTTAAACTAAGCATACTTCTGAATATGTATTTTTGTCCAGATAAGTTTGCAATCCATTTTGATTCAAAGAACTGATCATTTACATCATTAGTTACCTGGAATGGAACACTGCGGCAAGTCTAAAAGATTATATAACACAATTTGTTGCCAGTCGCAACGTGGTTTATTCTGGACGGGTTACATACTATTTGGAATGTTTTTCGTAGCAACTAGTAAGGAATTTTGGGTAATTGGTAGAATTTGGATTAGTACAGAGCTTAAATTGCCAAATTTGGTGTCCCGTGAATTTCTATGACAGGTGAACCAGAAGATGATCCTTACCCTAACAGCAAGCATAATGTATTGGAGCCTTAATCAAAAGGGTCGGCAAAGAATCCCTTCAGAAGAGAATAAATCTCCTGATGCATCCCCAGCAGCACCTGTGGATGGTGAACATGAAACTGTTCCAACTGATGACCCGTCCGATGAGCCACTTGATGCTGAGGAACCCTCGTCAAATACTGAATAAGGCACAACTGATAAAGAATGACTGAGAACTTGCTAATCAGATGCACAAGAAGCTGTTGTCCTTTTCTTTATTAAAAGAATTCACATTGTGCAAAATTAAGTACAAAGAGAAGTGGAGGAGGTTGCTGTAAAGTTTTCTATGTAATTAGAGTTTTGTGTTCGAAGGGGTCCTTTGGCGTTTATTTTATGAAGAGTATAAATTTCCGGTGGTGGGGGTGGCAATGATCTTCTTGGACCACCAACACATAGGTTAGTATTAGGCAGTGTGATGGTTTATCCAGTCGACACCCTAAATCCCAAAAAAAAAATGGGGGGAAAGTTCTCCATAGATATTATTAGCTGGTCTCTTGGTTGCAAGTCTTTCTTTGACTCTTTGTTATAACTTTCTAAATTTGAAATTGTGATTGAGGTAAAGAACAAAGTGGAATCGTCTTACCTATGAGGAAATTAATCATTGATTGCCTTTAATTTCTTCCATGCAATTTATTTAAAGCTTTGGTTGATTTGCTCATGGTTTTAAGTTTAATTAGGCCCCTATACTTTCATCATTAGTATATAAACCGAACATGAAATCTGCAAGGATGATCGCATGCTTGAGCTCAGTAGAATGTAGATATTTCCAAGCAGATATTCAGGCTAACAATGACATAAACACTTCACAAAAGTATACTCGAATCATGAAAAGAGAAGTTGAGTTTTTTCCCTTCTTTTTTACCAGGAAGAAATCATTTTGTAATGTTATATTGGTGGAGAGTTTGATTCAGCAGAAATCTAACATAAGTTTAGTGGAACCAGAAGGGGATAAAATTTATAATGATAATACTACGGTATTATTTATTATTATTATAGATAAAGGAAGAGGAGAAGAAGGAAGAGTTGGGTAGGGGTAGGGGTAGGGGTAGGAGTAGGGGTAGGGGTAGGGGTAGGGGTGGGGGGGCCGTAAATATTGAACCTGTAGCTTCAAGATGCTCAGACTTAAATGTAGGCATGCGAAGGTAAAAAAAAATAAAAGTTTCACATGCACATTACACATTGTATGAAAAGCATCCAGTATGAACTTCAGAACAAGTCAATTTAGAACACAGACAGACGAACAAGTTTCTTTCTATTCACATGTTACAAAAAAAAAACACATGCTTCCATTCCTTGTAATAAAGTTATTATTCGCTTTGCCTAACAATTTGCAAGAATACAACAGGAAAAATTTAGCTAATTTCTTTTGTTCATTTTTGTGTAAAAAATGGAAGATGAGACGGTTTCAATTATCATCATTGTGAGCACCGGACTTCTCTTGTTCTGCCACAAGCATAAGCATCTCAAGGCGCTGGTCAAAAAGTAACACACTCTCATCTCTTTTGTCGAGCTCAGCAGCTTCTGCCTCGAGCCATTTCTCTCGCAAATCATCAAGAAGATTCCCTTCATCCAAATTCATTTCAGCTCCTGGAGCACTTGGAACTGTGGTTCGAAGAGAGGAATCTCCTGATGGTGGTGGAAGTGTCAAAAGCATTGCCCGAAATTCTTGAGAATCAGCAAATGACTCCAAGTTAAAAGCTATTATATCTAGACAATACTCCCGAATCTTCAGAACACCATACCTACACATACGACCATATTTTTTAAACAATGTTATAACCAATACTAAACAGCTTAATTAAAAGGTAAAAGCAACTCCCCTTCCTTCGGGATCAACCAAATAGGAATATCATAGGCAGAATATTTTAAATTTTATATCCGATAGAAATGGGAAAAAAGAAGAAGAAGCAGCACGATAATCCACCAAGAAAATTCAGGAGCAAAGCATACATATCTGATAATATCAGCCAATGACATAACTCTGCAGGAGGAGCCATTTCAAGGTGCGGCAGCAGTGCATCAGCTACAGCACGCTTAAGAGAAAATAGCAAATATCTTGAAGCAGCATCAAACATTTCTTCAGCCTGCTCCAGTGAAGAGTGAGAGGGAAAAACCATTAAACAATATTAAAAATGACTTCCCAACCACTGCTAATTAATTATATATAACATACCTGATCTGGGTCGATATCCTTCAAACTGTCAGTGTACCTGTATCGAGGAAAAAGTTGTACAAAAATAGTTTGGCGTTGAGAAATTAGAAGCTGCCACCATATTTAGTGGGCCACAAGGCCACAACTCAACCATATTTATTATATAATACGTTAGAAACTTAGAAGTAGCAATAGCTTCAAGCTTTTTTACTACTTATTCAGTGACCGTTTGGCAGAGAGGTGCTGCTAGATGAAGCACTTTTCCTAGTAGAGTTGTATGGAAAAGTTCTTCCATGTAACAGTCAAAAGTGGTGGTGAAAAATATTGGTAAGTTTCTAAGTTTAAATATGGACACACGTTCAGGAGCACCACATTTAAGTATCTCCTGGAAATGCTTTTACTTCTAAAACCTACAACTAAGAGCACTTTTGTCATGCAACCTAACACTATGGAATGTAAAATTGTTGAATCAAGCATGTTTTTGATAAATAACTCAGGTTTCACATTATATTGATTTAAAAGAACTTACATATACTCGATCATTTTCTCAAAAGCTTCCATGCTAAGATCATGTTCTTCAATACACGGAAGAGTGAAATCAGGTAAACCACCTTGTCCTTCAAGAAAATCCTTCATACGGGATAATCTTGCTTTGAAATATTCTGATCGAGATGCTAAGACCACTTGATGGCAACGGAACAACTTTTTGTCAACTCTTATACAAATATCTGCAAGATCATCCTCTACGTTACTCATCTGCATTGTACTCACGTGAGATACAAGACTATCAATACCAGTATCCATGTTTTGTTTCCTGGTTGAATTGGCAAGAGAAACTTGTAGAATTAGTTGCAAGGCAGCAGGAAGACGGTCTTCCTCAGGAAGGGAAAGGCCCTGCAAGATAAACCGCTTCTGGGAATCGTCTACATCTCTTAGTGCTTTGTACTCTGCATACTTTTGATGTAACAAATCCTTCTCAAGTACTTTTTTTAATGATTCACATTTGCAAACTTTGCAAATTCTAACAAGATCTTCCATTTCATCTACGGCAATTTCAAGTCTATCAGAATAAAAGAAGTGGATGAGACAGTAAAGAGCAGAATAAGATAACTTTTCCCTTGAGAATCTTATTTCCTTGCGATCCTTCCAATCGGTCTCAAATTTTTTCTTGAAGAAGGGTGACCGCGCGCTCAAAATGACTCTATGAGCTTTAATAGGTCTACCTTGCACATAAAATACAACATCTGGTGGAAAGTAGCTAGAATTTGATCCTCCATTTGTCAAATTACCTACCCAAAACCCCAAATAATGCCAAAAGGAAATGCATAAAAATCCTCAGAAGAAACATGTATTTGCACAACTTAGGAAAACAAACACATCTAGGAATTAAGGCTGATGCATCTAAAGTAGTAGAATAAATAGGACAACCGTTTAACAGTTTACACAAAAGGGAAGCTACCTTACGGCTTACATGCAACGGTTACCATGGACATTTCTAGATTTTCAGCTAAGCTAGTTTAAACTAATTAATTGTTAAGCTAGTCTTGGAAAATAGGCAGCTGGCATCTAAGTAACTGTGTAATTATTTTGGCCCAAAGAATGCATTCATATTTCAGTTCCATGATTCAACCATGATCAATGTTTTTAATTCAAGAATGGCACTAAATCTCTTGTAATCTTTAGTTTCTTCATATCTTAAGGTTGCTGTGGGGTGGGGGCGTGTAACCATTTACATTTTTTCTCATTTTCACTTATCTAACAATGTCTACTATCAGATTGAGATTCTTCCCCCAACTCCCCACAAATGGGATCATTTCTCTTCTAAGCATCAAAATCATACATCTAGTCATACATTAAAAATTCAATACCAGTGGTCCATTATAATAATCCTGTTCATATTTAATTCACAATTTTCTTTTTTCAAAAGCAAAAACTTTTATAAAAGAAAAAATAATAGATCTCAAACTTATAGAGGCAGCCAAAGGGGAAGAAGAACACTAAATCAAAACAAACTCCATGACAATAGCAACGAATTCTGATACCGACCCATCTCAAAAATAAAACTAGTGGAGGAAAATCCCACATTGAGGTCTTCTGTCCCTCAATGCTAATACTTTTTATACTTATCAGAAATAGGAAAAGTCCACTGATGATGAGAAGATCCATGTCTCGTGTTCTCTATTTGCATGCTAAATGTTGTAATTCTCATATATTTACACATTTCCTGTGCATGTCATATTATCAATTTTCATTTACTATTTTACTACTAGAACAAAAAGACTTGTAATTTGTACATAAAAATTGGATATAATCATGCCATGCATAAACTGATGTGTCATAACTGTACCATAATGAGTGCACTATCTGAACTTAACGGTTAACAGTGCATTGAAAAATAAACACATTGTTTTCGCTACCAAATTAAATTGAAAACATCCCAATAACTTGAAGCACATTTTCACATGTATATGTGTTTAAAATATAAACCTGCAATCTGAGATTGGCCATTCAATTGCTCCAAGTAAACCGAATTTCCAACACAGCCCAGGAAAGTATCTCTTAGCGCCGCCTGCAACGGCCCCAACGGCGGCGGCCGAGCTTCGAACGCTTTCAACAACTTCCTCACCTTCAAGTTCAGCGCCGCGTAATGACACCTATCTCCATCAAACGTATGTTCGGAACAAATCGCTCCGCTTTCGAGCAACATACGGGCGGCATCGAGGTGGCCGGCCAAACAGGCGTAATACAAAGCCACGGAGTCCCATTGGTCACGCGCGTTGACGTTCACGCCGGACTCGAGGAGGTACCGGAGCCGGTCAACGTCTCCGGCGCGTGAGGCCTCAAAAACGTCGCCGTAAGGGACTTTCTTAAGAGGGAGTGAGGACTTGAAGTCTTCGGGTTGGAGGTCGATATCGTCCAGGTCTGACATAGCTGCTGCTTGATGATTCTGAGATTGAATTGGACTTGGGTTTTGGGATTGGTGAGTTCAGGAGATGATGAATACATGCTGTGATTAGGATTTAGGGTTTAGATTATTTTTTGTGAATTGGAAATGGAGAACTCTAGGATTGAACATTTGTGAATAATAGAGTTATTAGGAATTTGTTTATTCGTTGAGAAGAGCCGAGCTAATTCGCCGAGGAGGGGGGAAGAGAAAGGAAAGGAGGTAGAAGATATTCAGTTTATATAAAGGGTGAAATGGACAATTCATGTTAGTATCATAAATTGCACATTGCTCCCTAAAATGTATTTTATATAAACCCACAAAATCCCAAAGCTTTTGAATCTTTTGGTATTGATAATTTTTATTTTTTATTTTTTGTGTACTTTGAAGTTTTCATTTGATTTTAAGTGATAAAAATATATAATTATAGTTCCCAAAAAGTATCATCTTACTTAATAAAGCGTGATTAATAATAAAAATTGATACTTTCAAAATTTACATAAATTAGATAAGTTTTAAAAATTAAAATCTCGCAATTTACTCTTTGATTAATTAACGTTTAAAATACTCCATCGATTTCAAATTATACAATTATTATTAGAGAAGTGATATTTTTTACATGTATTTTTTATATTTTTACATGTTCATCTCTTACATGAGCATACAGTGAGTCTCACCTTTATGTGAGAATAAATCATGTGAAAATATCAAAACACATGTGAAAATAGTATTTCTCTATTATTCACTTTTGAAAGTATTTCAAACTCAAGATTAAGATGACTAAAAACTATGAAACAATAAAATGTACAATGAGTAGTGTTTTTTTTAATATTTTACAATATTTATCATTCTATTAATTAAAATTAAAAGAATTTATATCAATTGTAAGACCCCAACTTTTATGAATAAAGATGAATTTTTTCTATAATTATCATTTTTGTATATTATGGAATGAATTTGATATAATGTTATAGTTGTGGGTAATATTTATAAATTTTGTAAAGTACGCAAGTTGTTATATAATATTCGATTGGTCGGAGAATATTCGTTTTAATAGGGAATATTCGTACGACGGCACAATCATTAGTGGACCCCACAACGGAATTATTGTCGGATTGAGAAAACGACAAAAATATTTTATGAAAATAACGGCAGAAGTTTTACCGTTAACTGTTGAAACACCCGGTGTTAAAAGTACAGGAATACGTGTGGTTATATAGTAGCACACGGTATTGATTACTGATGTTTACGTGAGATGTCACTCAGTTTTGTTCAATTATTACTTCAGTAATTATTGCATAGTATCTCATGTTATTTGATTCAATTATTGTCGATATTTTATATATTATTAAATCAATAATTGAGATGACAAAATTATTAATATTATTATTTGTAATATTAACGATGTCTAGAAGTTCTGTCAAGGAGAGGTTTGGCCACCTAATTGCGCGCCAATAGGGAGAAATCCTTATTAGAAAGTTCCCCTCTTTCCTGGGAACGACCTGATCGATTAATATTATGAATTATAATAATGATGATAAATGTTGTTAAAAATATTGAGGAGATTTTTATGAGGTATTTATGAACCCTCATTTACCCATTTTTCAGAATAACAGGTAAAAAATTATTCATTATATATATATATATATATATATATATATATATATATATAAGTCTTATGTATATAAAATATATATATTCGGTGGCTTGAGGGAGAGGGAGAGAGGGGGGGGGGGGAGGGGGAGGGGGAGGGGGGGAACATGAGGATTTCTATTATAATGATTATATATATATATATATATATATATATATATAAATGTTTTGAAAGTTGCAGGGAGGTCAAGGAAGGGGTGCAATTATTATTATTATTATTATTATTATTATTATATATATTTATATGTCTTGGTTTGGATGATTGGCAGGGAGAGTCACGGGGTTTATAACCCGTGACTAATGTCAAATGTATAATATATATATATATATAATATTTTATTTAAAATATTTTGCTTTAAATATGGACCATTCGATTAAAAGTAAATCAATCTGGACCGTTCATGAATTAGTTACTATGCAGTCCATTCTTCTATACATAGAAGCTCATTCCTTCATTATTTCTTACGAATTCACTGAAACTCTAGAGAGAAAAATTATAGAGACAAAGAAGAAAAGTATTCTGCTACTTCACTACTCCTACATCCGGTACTCTTCTTTTTAAGGTAAGGGGTATTATTTCTTTTGTATTCATGAAGAGAACTTCTGTTATTCCATTCTTTATTATTCTGTTGGAATATCATGTCTGTATGTTTTACGCCGGACCTGGTTCCGTCTTTATTATTCTGTTAGAACATCTTGTCTGTGCGTTTACGCCAGACCTGGTTCCATCTTTATTATTCTGTTGAAATATCATGTCTGTGCATTTTATGTCGGATGTGACGCCCCCAAAATTAGGTATACATCACCGATCTTGGGTCGTCAGATACATGGTACATAATTCAAATACAACTTACTAATACAACTGTCGTGTACAATACGAAAAACATAACTGTGAGTTTGAATACAATTATTGTCTACTAGAGATTATACAAACTCAAAAAGAGTCCTCATTACAATTATTAATACACTATTTCACAGAATAGTGAGGACTACTAATGCTATCCTCTGGACCGTCACTCCGTTCCCCGACTAGTCCCTGCTATGTTCTCATTTCCTGAAAAGAACAGTGAAAGAAAGGGTGAGCTCAACTAGCCCAGTAAGAAATATTATGACTAAGATAATGCAGAATAAATTATCGTTAGCCTTCAACAATATTAAACTGATAAAATATAACAACATCAGGTTTAACAGCAGCAGATCAAGCAATCCATTAAAAGAGTCAAGTAGAGAATATAATCTACTATCTTTTATGATTTAAAAAGTTTTTCATCACTTTTATCGCTGAGACTCAGCTTAATAAATAATCCACATCATCCCTACACTACGGCCAACGATATTCATTAGGGTCACGACCACAAATTCCATGCATTACGGGCCAAGGATATTTGTGTATTCATCAATGGTCATGATCATGCCATAAAATAATTTATCTTTGCTCCCTTGGCCGAAGAGAATCCATAGCCATAATCATACCAAAAATTGTCCATCAATGCACTACGGGCCAATGATGACTTTTAATTTTAACATTATTTGTAACATTACGGTCATGATTATACCGAATAATCCCTGGTCATAATCATACCAAGTCCATCTATGCACTACAGGCCACAGATGACTTTCAACATAACATAAACATGAGGATGATGACACTGATATAAGAATTCAATAAAACAAGTTCAAGAATTAATTTGTCCAAGAACTACTAACGTCCAAATTGTTCACATGATACTGCTTTGTAGAGTAAAATTCAAGAATGATTAGAAAAATATTTTCATGAAAAGATACTGGATGAAGCGCAAATATCAAGGATATTCTACTAATTTCATGGAGTATAGAAGTCAAAATTTTAACTAACTGAGTATAATAAAGAATGGAATAACAACAGAAATCACCATGCATGTAGTACTTCGCATAGACAGGTTATTCCAACAGAATAATAATAACGGAACCAGGTCAGGCAAAATTTGCACCGACAGGATGTTCCAACAGAATAATAATAAAGACGAAACCAGGTCCGGTGTAAAACACACAGACAGGATGTTCTAACGGAATAATAATAAAGACGGAACCAGGTCCGGTGTAAAACACACAGACATGATGTTCCAACAGAATAATAGAAGAATGTCACCAGGTATAGGATAAACCGCGTATACAGGATATTCCAACAGAATAATAAGAAATGGAATAACAACAGTTCTCTTCATTAATAAGAAAGAATAACACCCCTTACCGTAACAGAAACTGGATATAGGAAAAGAAAAGTTAAGTAGCAAAAAGCTTTTCTTCTATCTCTCTATAGTTTCTCTCTCTAGAGTTCAGTGATTTCGTAAGAAAATAATGAAGGAATGAGCTTCTATTTATAGGAAAATGGAATGCATAGTAATTAATCCATGAACGATCCAGATTGATTTACTTTAATCTGACGGTCCATATTTAAAGAAAAATCTTTTAAATAAAATATAATGTATTCTATTTATATAAAAAGATTTTTACTATGCAAACACTATGCAATACTATGCAAAATACTATACAACACTATGCATAATAAAATATAATATATTCTATTTATAGAATAACTTTAATAAAGTATTATGTTTTATATAAAAAGATGTTTCTGTTTTATTACGTTAATAATACGAATAAAACAAAATGTCATCATCGCTATAATAATTCATATTATTAATCGACAATAATTGAATCAAACTGAGAGACTTCTCACATAAATATCAATAATTAATACCGTGTGCTACTATGCAACAACGCATATTACTGCACTTTTACTACCCAGTAGTTCAACAGTATCAACGGTAAAACTTCTGCCTTTATTTTCAATAAAATATTTTTTTCGTTTTCTCAATCCGACAATAATTCTGTTGTGGGGTCCACCAATAATTGTACCGTCGTATGAATATTTTCCGACACAAAGAATATTCCCTGACCAATCGAATATAATATAACAACTTGCATACTTTGCAAAATTTATAAATACTACCCACAACTATAATATTATCTCAAATTCACACCATAATATTAAAAAATTATTTCGAGAAAATTAATTCTTTATTCATAAAATCTGGGATTTCACATCGGACATGGTTTTGTCTTTATTATTCTGTTGAAACATCCTGTCGGTGCGAATTTTGCCTGACCTGGTTTCGTTATTTATTATTCTATTGGAATAACCTGTCTATGCGAAGTACCGCATGTATGGTAATTTTTTTTGTTATTTCATTCTTTATTATACTCAGTTGGTTAAAGTTTTGACTTCTATACTCCATGAAATTAGTGGAATATCCTTGATATTTGCGTTTCATCCAGTATCTTTTCACGAAAATATTCTTCTGAGCATTCTTGAATTTTACTCTTCAAAGAAGTATCAGGTTGACAATTTGGACGTTATTAGTTCCTGAATAAATTAAGGCTTGAACTTGTTTTATTGAATTCTTATATCATTGTCATCATCCTCATGTTTATATTTTTTTGAAAGTCATCTGTGGCCTGTAGTGCATAGATGGACTTGGTATGATTATGACCAGGGATTATTCGGTGTAATCTTGACCGTAATGTTACAAATGATATGATAAAAGTCCTCATTGGCCCGTAGTGCATTGATGGACAAGGCTTGACCTTGACCATTGATGTATACAAATATCCTTGGCCCGTAGTGCATGGATAATTTATGGTCGTGACCCTAATGAATATCCTTGGTCGTAGTGCAGGAATGATGTGAATTATTTATTAAGCTGAGTCTCAGCGATAAAAAGTGATGAAAAACCTTTTTAAATCATAAAAGATAGTAGATTTTATTCTCTACTTGTGACGCCCCCAAAATAGGTATCCATCACCCATTTTGAGTCGTCAATAACATGGTACATAAATAACTACAACTTTATTAATATAACATAAAAACTGTGAATTTAAATATAAATATTGTCTTCTAGACAATATCTATACCCAAATAAATCCTCATCATAATTATTGATACATTATTTTACAAAAATGGTGAGTACTACTAAACAACTCTCTAGAACCATCATTCCATACCCCGACTAGAACTTGCTACATTCTCTCCTCCTGAGAAGTAAAATAGAACAAAAAGGAAAAGGGTGATATCAACTAGCCCAGTAAAAAACATTATGACTAAGATAATATAGAACAAATTATCGTTATCAACATGGAAAAATCTGAGAGAATATAATAGACAACAAGTTTCAGATCAATATTTGCAGCGGAAATAATAATTCATAGATGAGTTACGTAGAGAATGAATTCTACTATAATCTATGAATTTAAAAGTCCATCATCATTATTTTATCCATGTAACATCAATCAATAAACCTCTTGAATCAAATATTCATCTTTGCACTACATGCCAAAGATATTCAACAGTTGGTCATGTTCATCTCAACATCTGTACATCTTTGCACTACGGGCCAAAGATATTCATAAGAAAATCAACCATCTTTGCACTACAGGCCAAAGATATTCAGTAATATCATCTATTAGTTCTGAGGATGATGAAAAATATTTTAAAGAAAACGAATCTAGTGAAACAAAAGAATAAATATTAAGGATCCGTATTTCAGCTATTTCATGTCCAAAAATACCTCATAAATAACCATAGTGGAGTAAAATTCAAGAATAATCAAGATATGGATACAATCAAAGCTAGTATCCACAATAGATATTTTGGACAAAAATAAAAATTTAATTTTTCTATGAATAGTGTCGTATTCGTGAATAGTAACTCCAACATAAAAAGTTCCAAATTTGATTAAAAGTTCAGATCAATACTTTGGCATAATAATATTGAAAGAAATAATATCATTTTTAAAAAATAATATCTCTTACCTCGAAAAGACAGTACTTCTAGCTGGAATATCGGATATAGTGCTGAAGGAAACTTGCACCGTATAGCAACACTCCAAGTATGAAAATACTCATAAGAATACGCTCTATATATAGAGAGAGAGAAAGAGAGAGAAAACTTCAATTTCTGGTGTGATTTTAAATTCTAACCTAAGCACCCTATTTATAAGAAAATGCTTAGAACACCAAAGCTGAAAATTTAATAAAATATTAATATATAAATTAAATTTTCTTACGCACACTTCTTTTGCCCTAAAATAATAGCCACCAAGTGGCCCCCCACACCAAAAACGTTTTTCACATAAAAAATCATTTAAACTCAAAAAAAAATCAATTATTCCAGAACTTCAATAATTCACAATAAATAGCCCTTTGTCAGAAAAATTCGAACCTATGTCTTTTCCATAGGAAATTCCATTATCTACAATTTTGCAGAAGAAAAGTTTTCCAAATTCTAAATAGAAATTGACCGAAATCCACAAACGGACGATTTTACAGGCTATAATTAAATGTTAGTCAAGAAATGGGCTCACATACATGTTTAACATGTTTTAAACAACTTTTACAACAAAATACTCTTCTTCCTCGTATACTCATATATCCCACATGCATTGTAAAAATATCACCATTATTATATTTTCAAAATATAATAATATATTTAAATGAATTATTTTATCAGAAAAAAGATAAAATATGAATTTTCAACAATTGTCACATAAAAAATTTTCTCCATCTATATCTACATAAAATGAATATTTTCCTCATCATAAAAATTAATTATTCATAAATAATATTACAGAATCACATTACGACAACCAGGCAGTTCTTAAGAAATAGGGGGCTTTCCATAAGGATCTCTCCTTACTGGCGCGTAATTAGATGACCAAATCTCTCCTTAAATAGAACTTTCTAGACAGTGCCAATAATGTTATCCAATAATATTATTCATATAATATGAATTATTGCTCCGATAATGGAAAATATTGTGTAGTGACAATTATTGAAACAACAGTAATATAAAATATCAACACAGCAATTATTGAATCAATAAATAAAATACTGAACAGTAATTACTGTAACAATTATTGAGTAGTGTTTTCTTACGTAAGAATCAATAATTGGTGCAATACCGTGTGCTACTGTGTTTTAACCACCGAGTATTTCAACAGTATCAACGGTAACAACTACGCCGTTATTTATAAACAACTTATATTTGTCATTTTCTTCATCCAATCGCTTTCCGTTATGGGGTCCACACAAGGCTGCACCATCGTACGAATATTCTCCGACAGTAAAAATATTCTACGACCAAACGAATATTCTACAACAACAATAAATATTTTATAATCACTTGCTTAATTAAAATATTTGCGCATTTTACCCATAACTAACCACATTAATCAAATTAACCCTTACTATTTCAAAATAATAAATAGAGAAAATTTAATTTCATTAATAATAAGTTGGGGTCTTACAACCTCCCCTCATTATGAAATTTCATTCTCGAAATTGACGTACATACCTGGTGTTTCTAAAAGGTGAGGATACCTCGCTTTCATATCCGTTTCCAATTCCCAGGTCATTTCCTCAATAGCATGGTTACTCCACAAAACTTTGACTTGTGGTATGACCTTTGTGCGTAGGACATGCTCTTTCCTATCCAAGATCTTGATAGATACCTCTTCATACGTTAAGTATTCAGCTATCTCGTCTGGTTCTAACTCAATAACGTGATTCGGGTCTTTCACATATTTACGAAGCACTGATATGTGAAAAATATTATGGACACGAGACATACTTAGAGGTAACGCGAGTCTATAGGCCACATTTTCTACTCGGTCAAGAATCTGAAATGGACCAATAAATCGTGGATTGAGCTTTCATCTCTTCCCAAATCTTGTAACTCCCTTCCATGGAGCAACACGCAACAATACATGATCCCCAATACTAAATTTTACGTCCTTTCGATGAAGATCCGCATAACTCTTTTGTCGATCCTGTGCCGTTTGTATACGTTGTCGAATCATTTGGGACATTGTTGGGACCGAGTTGATATGTATGACTATAGAAAAAATCCAAATGAGTCAACAACGTATACAAACGGCACAGGATCGACGAAAGAGTTATGCGGATCTTCATCGAAAGGACGTGGAATTTAGTATTGGGGATCATGTATTGTTGCGTGTTGCTCCATGGAAGGGAGTTACAAGATTTGGGAAGAGAAAAAAGCTCAATCCACAATTTATTGGTCCATTTCAGATTCTTGACCGAGTAGAAAATGTGGCCTATAGACTCGCGTTACCTCCAAGTATGTCTCGTGTTCATAATATTTTTCACATATTAGTGCTTCGTAAATATGTGAAAGACCCGAACTACGTTATTAAGTTAGAACCGAACGAGATAGCTGAAGACTTAACGTATGAAGAGGTATCTGTCAAGATCTTGGATATGAAAGAGCATGTCCTACGCACAAAGAAAGAGCATGTCCTACGCACAAAGGTCATACCACAAGTCAAAATTTTGTGGAGGAACCACGCTATTGAGGAAATGACCTGGGAATTGGAAACGGAAATGAAAGCGAGGTATCCTCACCTTTTCGAAACACCAGGTACGTACGTCAATTTTGAGGACAAAATTTCATAAGGAGGGGAGGTTGTAAGACCTCAACTTATTATTAATGAAATTAAATTTCCTCTATTTATTATTTTAAAATAGTAAGGGTTAATTTGATTAATGTGGTTAGTTATGGGTAAAATACACAAATATTTTAATTAAGCAAGTGGTTATAAAATATTCATTGTTGTTGGGGAATATTCGTTTGGTCGTGGAATATTCTTACTGTCGGGGAATATTCGTACGACGGCGCAGCCTTGTGTGGGCCCCATAACGGAAAACGATTGGATGAAGAAAACGATAAATATAAGTTGTTTATAAATAACGGCGCAGTTGTTACCATTGATACTGTTGAAATACCCGGTGATTAAAACACAGTAGCACACGATATTGCACCAATTATTGATTCTTACGTAAGAAGACACTACTCAATAATTGTTACAGTAATTACTGTTCAGTATTTTATTTTATTGATTCAATAATTGCTGCGTTGATATTTTATATTACTGTTATTTCAATAATTGTCACTACACAGTATTTTTTATTATCGGAGCAATAATTCATATTATCTGGATAATATTATTGACAATGTCTAGAAAGTTCCGTTTAAGGAGAGGTTTGGTCATCTAATTACGCGCCAGTAAGGAGATATCCTTATTGGAAAGCCCACTCTTTCCTAGGAACTGTCTGATTGTCAGTAATGTGATTCTGTAATATTATATGTGAATAATTAATTATTAATTTTTATGATGAGAAAAATATTCATTTTATGTGGATATAGATGGAGTAAATTTTTTAAGTAACAATTGTTGAAAATTCATATTTTATCTTTTTCTGATAAAATAATTCATTTAAATATATTATTATATTTTAAAAATATAATAATGGTGATATTTTTACAATGAATGTGGGATATATGAGTATATGAGGAAGAAGAATATTTTTGTTGTAAAAGTTGTTTAAAATATGTTAAACATGTCTGTGGGCCAATTTATTGACTAAAATTTAATTATAACCTGTAAAATCGTCCGTTTGTGGATTTTGGTCAATTTCTGTTTGGAATTTGAAAAAACTTTCTTCTGCAAAGTTGTAGATAATGAAATTTTCTATGGAAAAGACACGAGGTTTGAATTTTTCTGACAAAAAAATTATTTATTGTGAATTATTGAAGTTTAGAATAATTGATTTTATTTTTTTTGGAGTTTAAATGATTTTTTATGTGAAAAAAGTTTTTGGTGAGGGGGTCCACTTGGTGAGTGATGTTTTAGGGCAAAAGAAGTGTGCGTAAGAAAATTTAATTTATATATTAATATTTTATTAAATTTTCTACTTTGGTGTTCTAAGCATTTTCCTATAAATAGGGTGTTTAGGTTAGAATTGAAAATCACACCAAAAACTGAAGTTTTATCTATCTTTCTCTCTCTATATATTAAGCGTATTCTTGTGAGTATTTTGATACTTTGAGTGTTGCTATACGGTGCAAGTTCCCTTCAGTATTATATCCGATATTTCAGCTAGAAGTACTGTCTTTTCGAGGTAAGGGATATTATTTTTTTAAAAATGATATTATTTCTTTCAATATCATTATGCCGAAGTATTGATCTGAATTTTTAATCAAATTTGAAACTTTTTGTGTCGGGGTTACTATTCACGTATACGACACTATTCACGAATACGGCACTATTCACAGAAAAATTAATTTTTTTCCCAAAATATCTATTGTGGATACTGGCTTTGATTGTATCCATATCTTGATCATTCTTGAATTTTACTCCACTATGGTTATTTATGATGTATTTTTGGACATGAAATAGCTGAAATACGAATCCTTAATATTTATTCTTTTGTTTCACTGGATTCGTTTTCTTTAAAATATTTTTCATCATCCTCAGTCCTAATAGATGATATTACTGAATATCTTTGGCCTGTAGTGCAAAGATGGTTGATTTTTTTATGAATTTCTTTGGCCTGTAGTGCAAAGATGTACAGGTGTTGAGATGAACATGACCAACTGTTGAATATCTTTGGCATGTAGTGCAAAGATGAATATTTGATTCAAGATGTTTATTGATTGATGTTACAGGGATAAAATAATGATGATGGACTTTTAAATTTATAGATTATAGTAGATTTCATTCTCTACGTAACTCATCTATGAATTATTATTTTCGCTGCAAATATTGATCTGAAACTTGTTGTCTATTATATTCTCTCAGATTTTTCCATGTTGATAACGATAATTTGTTCTATATTATCTTAGTCATAATATTTTTTACTGGGCTAGTTGATCTCA
Organism: Panax japonicus; assembly: GCA_020205505.1. Taxonomy (NCBI): domain Eukaryota; kingdom Viridiplantae; phylum Streptophyta; class Magnoliopsida; order Apiales; family Araliaceae; genus Panax; species Panax japonicus. Next base: position 78,096,802 of record CM035092.1, read on the forward strand.
CTCTTTTCTTTTTTGTTCTATTTTTCTTCTCAGGAGGAGAGAATGTAGCAAGTTCTAGTCGGGGTATGGAATGATGGTTCTAAAGAGTTGTTTAGTAGTCCTCACCATTTTTATAAAATAATGTATCAATAATTATGATGAGGATTTATTTGGGTATGAATATTGTCTAGAAAATAATATTTATATTTAAACTCACAATTTTTATGGTATATTAATAAAGTTATAGTTATTTCTGTACCATATTATTGACGACTCAAAAAGAGTGATGTATACCTATTTTGAGGACGTATCAATATTTAATTTGTATAATCCTCTACCGTTTCTGTTGATGAAGAAAAAGTCTTAACGGAGTAGGCACTACCGGCGGCAACATCAACATCAAAAGCAACATGGTCGGTGGTGATTATGGGAGAGATGAAGGTGGTGAATTACATTGGCACGCCAATGGTGGTAGTCATAGTTTCACATAACCTCTTGTGGGTCGTATCAATGATTATGGTTGGTCACCTCGGTCAACTCTCCCTCTCTGGCGTTGCCATCGCTACAGTATTACAGACCTTGTTTGGCGGATTTTTTTTTGGCGGAGAGATTAATTTTTTTTATGAGGATGTGAAAGGTCCTTAATTAGTAGAGAAAATTAGGAGGGAAAGTGTGAAATCAAGTTTGGTGTTAATGAGAATTAAATGAGATCAAAGTATTAATTAAGGATAAAATAGTAAAACTACATCTATTCTTAATATATATGAAAATTTCTAGAACGTCAGATATAATAAAATGAAGAGAGTATCAAATAATATGGAACGAATGTAGCATTACTTAAATTTCTTTACTTTTTTTGTTTGATGTATGTTTTAAAAATATTACATAATTTATGCGTGTTATGACACTTGAATCAAATTATCTTACTCAATATCAACTTATGGAGAATACTATTTTCATATATATTTTTGATATTTTTATATAATTTATTATCACATCAAGGTGAAATTCACTGTATGCTCATATGAGAGATGACTGCATATTAATATCAAAAATATATATGAAAATATTAGTTCCCTAAATTATTAACAAGCTTGAAAGCAGTGTAAGGCACGAACTATCTTTTTATATTTTTATTGTTTTTTCTCTATTCTTGGTGATTGAAATTCATTTCAGTTTATTAGGTTCGTTGATTTTAATTTATAATTGTATCTACTAATTTAATGATTAATTAAATTGTTGGTTCCTCTTTTAGATGATGATGATTATTATTATTATTATTATTATTATTATTATTATTATTATTATTATATATAATATACATATCCACATACATATGATATTATTGTCATCTTTTTATTTTTATCATTTTATTTTATTTTATTTGTTTGTTCCATCAAATAATCTCATAAGAATTAATAGACGAATATGACAAAAAGTAAGAATATAAATATCATTAATTATAGTTCCTTCGTCTCATAGTATCATAATATTTTATGTGATTTTTTGATAATCAATAAGCTCTAAATTGAAGTGTTTTTGTAATATATATATATATATATATATATATATATATATATATATATATATATATATGTGTGTGTGTGTGTGTGTGTAGTCCGCTTCTTCAGCAAACTAAGAACGAACCGACTATAACGTCGGTTTTTTCCGTCGTTGTAGCATAGAAAGCGGGTTTTTATGTTATAGCCAGCGTTGGAAAAAACCGTCGCTATAGCCGGTTCGTTCTTAGTTCAGTCCCTCCAGTTCGTTAGAGAAAACTGAGTTATATATACATATATTGATATAATATTAGTATACACGAAGATGAAAATGTAATAAAATTGAAGATAGTATATATAATTGATACATTATTTAAGAGAACTTATTATAATTATATTCATTAAATTTGGATATGTATTATTATTATTATTATTTGTAAGTTGATGGCCAAATTACCCTTATCATAACCAAACAAATTATTATTTCTCCTCTTGGCTTGTTATATGACCAAATTATAGGATGACCAATCAAATTATTTTTTCTCCTATTGATTTGGTATATACTTGTATTGAATTATAGATTTGTAAATTTATTAATATTAAAAAGTCTAATTATTTTTTATCTTTAATAATAATAAGTTTTAAATTTATAATAATGACATGATACATAAATTATGTTGTCGTCAAATTCAATATTATGTTGTTTTATATATAATATATACTTAATTTTAACAAAAATAATCTGTTGTTGAACAAAAAAATATAACAAATGAGAACTTTTAATTTGTTAATAAAACATAATATAAGAAGGTGAAAATGTAGTATGCTTGATATATTAATTAATGTTCAAGAGAATTAATTAATTATATAATTATATTCATTGTATTTAAAATGTATTATTTTTATTATATAAATTTTAATTTGAAAATTGTAAGCTAATGACTAAATTACTGACCAATCAAATTAATTTTTTTCCTTTTAGCTGGTTATACACTTTTTCCCAAACAAGTGTATACCATCTTTTCATATCTAAAAAAGTATTATTATAGCTTATGTTAGGATAATATTTGCACGTGAAAAAAGATTTTACCATGTTAATCAAAATTTTACCATCTTTTCATACAATGTCAAATTTTTTTTTTACATGTAAGATTATTCCTTTAAATTAACGCAATCATATAATTTTTAGTTTGATAATTAATAGAGAAAATACAATTTAGACACATCGTATGTAGGATTGTGCACGATAAATAACTGTATCGGACCGATCCGAACCGTACTGAAAGCAGTTTATAGCAGTTTATACAGGTGCCGATTAGTTAACCGGTTCGATACAAGTTTTTACATACTTGTACCGGTCCGGTTGTAATTTTTTCAATTATCATGCTCTGACTAGTTTATAACTTCTTCATTTCCTTCAGCACCTAATGAACATGGTTCCCCATTCTGATAACGTCCCCCATATTCTATGTCTAATTTGGCAACCTCAAGTAAATATCTAAAGAACAATTGTGTCACTTTTCCTTTCAAGGTGAGATACGATTTATAAGTTGTGGTGGCTCACCCTTTTGAGATATGTAAATTCATATGACCAAACACCTAAACTCAGAAGAGCCCACAAATGAATTGAATTGACTTATTTGAAAAAGGCCTTATTTTTTAAAAATTCTATCTCGTGTATGGTACTGCATGGTTTTACTATGCAAGAACTCCTAATCATTCTCTTAAAACTCATCCTCTTCCTCATAAATGACCTAGACCAATAGGGAAATCCCAATTCATTGGCCCTTTCGGTAAGATCAAATAGAAAGCCCCAAGGGCAAATCCTCCTCTAGCGATAGGACATAAGATAATCTGCATGCAAGTTAGAGTGTTCAATAGCACAACTAGTATCTAAACCTATACTGTTGTGAAATTGGTGGTTTACATTTTTCTCAATTACATGTTTTTCCTCTGTGCCCAGACTCAAATCTAAGCTCCTCTTATTGGGTCTGCCACATACATTTGTAAGTGTTGTGCTCCTTATAAGTTCAGGAGAGGCAAAAAAAAAAAGACTATCAGAAACATCTGCTTTTCCATCAGCGTCACCTTGGCTATTAAATTTTGCAGAAACTTCTCAATGGCTAAGGCCATAAGAAAGAGGTGAGGCACTTGATGAAGAAAGAGGTGGGACACTTATGCTTGTGGCTCTAAAGGCTCAGAGACAGAAAACTTGCGAAGATCAATATCAGGAGGTAATTGCATGTGATATTCCAAGATTGAAAGAAGTACTCTGCAACCAGTTAATCGTCTCCGCCGGTTGCATGTATTGATGCGCTTCGAACCACTTTGGTTAGCTCAAAAAAAAATATAACCCCCCCTAATTATCAGAGCCGGTCCTGAGTTTTCTAAGGCCCGGGGCAAATTTTCTCAAGTGTGCCCTTTATACGAATTAAATAAAAAAATAAATAAATTATCAACTAATTAATTTTATTAAAATTATAAGAATTTACAAAAGATAAGGAAGAACACTTTAAAATATCATTGAAGCAAAGAATCATCACATGTACCTACAAAATAAAAATATCAATGAAATCGGTAAAATTAATAAAATACTCACTGTAGTTGACAAGTTTTATTGATTACACAATTGAACTTTTAATTTTTCAAATTATCCCACTAAACTAATTATTATTTTGAAATTGGTTTATTCCGTTAATAAAAATAATTGACATTAATTTTTATCTACAAAACTAATGAATTACCCACTGTAGTTGGCACGTTTTACTGATTACACCATTGAACTTTTAATTTTTCAGATTACCCCATTAAACTAATTAAAAATAATTATTTTAAATATTTTTAAAAATTATTATTATTTTCAATAAAAAATATTAGAAACTTTATTTTTTTTCCATAAAAGGAGTAAAGTTTCATAAAATATAGATTTTAAAATATTAAAGTTTTTTGAAACCTTACTGATTTAAAAAAAAAATCTTTTGAAAATAAAGTTTATTTTTTTGAATCTATATTTTATAAAATTTTACTCATTTTTTTTAAAATATGAAGAATTTTCCAATTTTTTTCTTGAAAATAATATTTATTTATAAAAATTATTATTTTCTTTTTTGAAAAAATTGAATCAATTTTTTTATTTATCTTTTACTATTTTTTTTATTTTAATTTCTATTTTTAGTTTTTTTAAAAAAAATTCTAATATTAAGAATGGGTCATTTTGTTAAAAAAATAAGTAGATATTAATTTAATTTAAAATCACTTTAATTTTTGAATCTATATTTTATGAATCTATATTAGTTTCTAACATTTTTTACTTAAAATAATAATAATTTTTAAAAATATTTAAAATAATTATTTTTAATTAGTTTGATGGGTTAATTTAAAAAATTAAAAGTGCAATGGTGTAATCAGTAAAATGTGCCAACTACAGTGAGTAATTCATTAGTTTTGTGGATAAAAAATTAGCGTCCGTTTATTTTTTTTAACGGAATGACCCAATTTCAAAATTATAATTAGTTTAGTGGTGTAATTTGAAAAATTAAAAGTTCAATGATGTAATCAGAAAAACCTACCAACTACAGTGGATATTTCTTTAGTTTTTTCCAATGAAATCTAAATCACAAAACATCATTTAAAATGTCTTCTTGTTGCATTTTTAGATGTAAAATCATCAATTATATTATTATATTTAATGTTTTCTAACATATCATTTTCAATGCATAATATCGCTAATTTTTTTTTATACACATAAATACATAAACTTATAAAAAAAAATTTGGGCCCCCTCAATTGTGGGCCCTGGGCGGTCGCCCTGGTGGCCCTTGCCCAGGGCCGGCTCTGCTAATTATATAGCAATGATACTATCACATAAAAAAGATTCACGTACACACATACATATTATAGATTTCTGTCTGACATGTGAAGTCCGCAATATGCATATGTCTGTATATAAATATTATACGACCATTTTTATGTAGCATTATTTCTAATTATATGGTTCACTTTTTTATGTTCAATTTCCAATACATTATTTTTATGGTTCAAAGCCTTAATATTAAGAAGGAAGACAGAAATAAACTTTAAAATGGTCTCGTCCCGTATCGCCGCAAAAGCAAAGCCCATCTTGTCAAAATATATCAATGAAGAAAATAATTGTTATTATCAAAAAAAATAAAAATATTTTCATAAATAAATTTTAGTAAATAGACCAACACTCATATTCCACTCACCTAAATAGTAAATAGTACTTCTCCCGTTAGGTATTAAACGTACTAATTGATTTTAGTACGCTAATTAATAATATATTTTTTTTATCTAAATTATCTTTCTAAATTATTTTTTAATTGAAGTATCCATCCACTTTTTTATGATCCAAACATTAATTAATTTTTACCAGTTCCTATATGAATCAATTTTCTAGATTATTTTTATTGTCACATTCTAATAAATATATTTTTCTCTCCAAACCCACCCACTAATTACATGCATATCTGATATCTTCGTGAATGCAAACAGTCTATCTTTGTTGTTATTAATTTCTATTTACTTTATTATTTTTATTGTTATTCTCGCATCAAATATAAGAAATGTTATCTATCTAATAAAATACAAATGATTTTGAATTTCCCGCTCATTCAATAAATCATCTGGGCCGTCCAAAGTTTGGGATAAATCTCACCATCCATCTATCTAATAAAATACAATCTATCTAATTCTATATATCTAATTATATCTAATAAAATACAAATGATTTTGAATTTTCCGCTCACTCAATAAATCATCTAGGACGTCCAAAGTTTGGGATAAATTCCACCATCCATCTATCTAATAAAATACAAATGATTTTGAATTTCTCGCTCACTCAATAAATCATATGAGTCGTCCAAAATTTAGAATAAATCCCAACGTCCATAGTGCCGGAGACACGGGACTGTTGCTAGTAATGATAATATGAGAGAAAATGGTATAATAATACATTACTTTTCAATGTAAACTTTATATTATTTCTTAAATTTCTAACAAAGTTTTGACTAAAAAGATTATAAAGAAATAAGTAGAAAAATAAGATAAAAATAATTATTAATATAAAAATAAGGTATTTATTATAGAACATCTTAAAAAAAACAAGTAGTACGTAATTTTCAAATTTTACTCGTAAATTCCCTTGCCAAAAATGTGAAAGAAACTACTTTTAGAGAACGTACACTCTCCCAGAGACCGGTGTTTACTCATATTTCGGTACTGTTCGTCTGAGTTTTTCCCTATTCTCTCTCTCAATTTCTGCAGTTTTGCCTTTAAGTTTCTTCTAGGGTTTGTGCATCTATCTGTAATATCTCTCTCTCGTGCTTCTTTTAATATATAAGTTTTCTCTTTTGAAGTAGCATTTGTTTGTTTTTGGTTTCAATTTTTGTAGTGATTTTTGAGTTTGAAATTTAGTGATTCTCGTGTTTTTTTCCTCTTTCTTTTGCTATAGGGTTACACATTTTTGTTTTAGAGCTTTTGATCAAGCATTTTCAGGTATTTTCTCTATCACTCTGTATGTTGATGTATTTGTGTTTGTGTGATGTACGTGTGTGGTTTGTATTTTGGATTTCTGTAGAAAACTAGTAATTAAGCACCTGTACAATTACGTGAGGTGTATATGTGTATGTTTTGTATGGATGGATCATGGATGTATGTAGAATTGTTGATATGTGTAACATTCATCTTTTTATGTTAGGCAGAGCATGACTCACAATGTGATAATGTATGTTACTGGTTCAAATGCTTGTCTGTTGTATATTTCTGTTATATTTGTTATATGTGATATGTTGTACCAAAAAATATTTTAGCATCAATTTTCCTCCAGGGTATGCAAGAATGTATCATTTTCGAGAACTAACAGTAAATTGAACATGTTAGATTTAGCCTTTTCCTTTCCAAAAAATTGGAACTAAGAATCGGTTTTGTGAAAGTTGGTGTTAAAGAAGTTTTGTATTATAATTTTTTATGGATTTTAATTATTTACTTTCATAGCATTTGCATTCAGCGAAGTTTTTCAATCTTTCAATGCAGTATGGCTGACCACCAAATTGCATCTTCCGATGAAGAGGATGAGGTTTTACCTGATTGCGTGACAAATTATCATTTTGTTGATGACAAGGATCAACCAATTTCATTTTCTATCTTGCCACATAAATGGAGTGAGGATGAGATCCCAGATGGCTCAAATATGCAGATATTCTTACGTGGAACTGCAGAAAGTGGGCAGACAATATATCAGAATGTCATTGCATGGAAGTCAGAACTTTCTTATGTGCTGCCTGAGATTTATGTTCTTTCCAAGAAGAAAACTTGGATAAAGCTCCAAAGGCCAAGGAGAAGCTTCGAAGATACTTTTAAGACTATTTTTATCACAGTTCACTGCCTTCATTTTCTGAAAAGGAATCCAGAAGCACGTGAATCTTCCCTATGGGCCCACTTGCGAAAAGCTTTTAGGTCTGCCTATTTATATAGCTATATGTTCTATTTTGTTTATCTATTTTACGCCACATACATTCTGACTGGCTTATTGTGCAGCTCATACGAGGTTGACCCCTCGGAGAGTCATCTGTTGTGTCACATGCATTTAATAAAAGAAGCTGCAATGAGAGATAAAGATATAGCAAAATCTGAGGTTCGTGATGACAGAAATAGCCCTTCTTTGATCCACTTAAAATTGCATCAGATTTGAAGTTTGACATAGGAGTAAACTATGTACATAACTCCTCTCTGATTGTCTCGATGCAACAAAATTTCTTCCAGTTGTTTCTTCTTTTTTTTTTGCAGGGGGGGGGATCATTTTTGGTCATACTTATCACAAAAAAGAAAAAGAGGATTTGGTTATTATTGGGCTTAAGAAAATTGGCCGCAGTAGAATAGATGCAGTAATAAAGCAAGTGTTGAACAATTTTAGGTGGAACAATAACTTTGACCTCCATTTAAAGGTTCAAGGTATGCAAATAAGTTGCAGTAACAAAGTGTAAATTAAGTGAAAAATTAAGGTTGACCTCCATTTTTAAAGTTAGAGTCATGCTCAATCATCTGTAAACTTTAACTAGTTTGTTTGGGTTGAGTGTTATTAACCCTATTTAGTTTTAGACTGCATCCAATAAACTAAGTTTGAGAAACTATAAATTTTTTTAGGATTTAAATTCAATACAACTGCAAGATTACACATTTAATATTGCCACTTGTGCGTTTTTAAACAGTATCTGCCTACATTGCTTTTGAAGAAACAGAAAACTGAAGCTTTTTATGAGGCGAGTTCCAATATTATACTTTCTTGATTAGAATTTCTTTTGTTTTATTCCTTTTTAAATATGAACTTAAATCTTTTCTTTAAAGTTGTTTATTTGCTATTGGGGACAGGAAAATTATACAACTAAGAAATCTAAGTTTATAGTTGGTATGTTTGATGAGGGTGATGACGAAGGTGATGATGACAAAGATCTAATATTTGATTCTGTTTGCGTCCTTTGTGACAATGGTGGTGAACTACTCTGGTACGCATATAATATCTTTTTTTTTTTGAGCTTTGTTTGGATGGGAAATTTGCTAAAGATGGATTTGAGAATCTCCAATTAAAAGAAGTTTAATTTGGTTTTATGAAGATGCAAGAATAACCTAGAAGTTCTTTCACCCTTTTTATATTTTTACCTATATACCGAGTATGAGTTATAATGGTTTAAACTCTCCATGGGTAAGGTTTCAAATTTATCAAGCTAAATTTCTTCAGTAATAAATTCTTTTAGTCAACTCCTTAACAATTACTATATTTTCTAGAGCATGCAACAACATGTAGCTTTTATATAGTCTCTTTCCATTTTCTTCTGATTAACTTAACATAGAAATTTTTTAGAAACTTAACTTCTTCCTCTTGATTGATGTGATTAAATGACTACGATAAAGAAACTTATGAAGCAATTTTTTTTTCTCTTTTTTCCAATACATTTCTTTTTCATCCCAATACTTTCAAAATTTTTATGATATTATTATTATTATTCAATTTTGTCACCTCTTTGGTTTTCTTTTGCATTTCTAGTTGGAAACTATCAAAACAACTCATTAATTCAACTTATCAGTAGCCACTAGTGGCTATGGAACTAGTTGGGATATTGCATCTCCAACAGTCCAGCAGATCAATGGATGTGCCAGATTTTTACAAATTTTTAGTAGCGTTACCTCCTGAAAGACACTAGTTTATCTCTCGGAAGTCTTTTTCAGGGTTTAATTACAAAGACGTCCTCAAATTTTGTACAAAAAAAATTCATTTGTTATTCATTCTCGAGGGAATTACCACCGGAAGGAAGTTAGTGAGTTTAAACTATCTACAGGTTTATATATGTGGTTTACAGGTACTATTTGGTTTTTCTCCACTTTCTCACATCTATGCATCTCTCATCTAAGGAGAGTGTATAAAGCATAGTTGTCAGAATCTTCTGATACACGATACGTATTGCACAATACGACACTCGAGCAATTTGATATATAATTGTGAATGTATTAGAAAATGTTTCATATATTGCAATACATACGATACATTTTTAAGTTAGAGGTGATCTTGATTAAAGCCTTTATTTTCCTTTTTTTCAATTAGAAGAGGTAATGAGGATGGAAGCAAAATAAATTTAAAATTATTAGTTTATTAACTATATATTGCTCCCTCCGTCCAACTTTATTTGTCTTAATTGACTTTTTATGGTCAAATTGACCATATTTAGAATAAAAAATTATTCTTAAGTTTATTAGATATAGACGCAAAATTATTATCATAAGAAAGTACATAGAATATACTATCAAAGTCAATTTATTTGATTTCAAAATTTGTAATATATTTTTTTAATTATTAATATTAAAATTTGTCAATTTGACCTTAAAAAGTCAATTAGGACAAGTAAAGTTAAATGAAGGGAGTATTATTTATGGATAATTTTAATATAATTAGTTTATTTACCATAATATTAAAATATATTTGTTTTATTATATTAGTTGAATATTCTAGAGCTTCTATTTATAGTAGTAGAATATTAGTAGAGATTTGTGTTTTTTTTAAAATTAGATTATCTAGTATTTTATTTAGCCTCCAAGTATTAAGTTTTCTATATAAGTTGACGTAATCTCGTTATTGTGATATTAATATTATTATATTAAGCGTTGTGCTTTGTGACTTTTTAGCCTAATTACCTTCTTTGAATCCCCTTTATTCATTCTTCTATCTCTGTCTTTACATCAAGACGTGTTCACTCGATCTAAATAATTCTTAATACTTAAAAGTTAAATAAGCTATTTCTTGTTCCTCAAACAATATTGATTTTTGATTAAGCCTCGAGTTTAAACTCTTCTAACTAAAATTTTAATATTTAAAAATTTGTTTATAAGCTCATTTGATTACTTTAAGATTACACTTAAGTTAATATACTTTATTATCCCATAAAATGAATTCTCTAAATATTCAAATGGATATAATTATTGTGTTTTGCATGTCTTTCTATATCTGACAATATGATTTGCAATATGATATACGATTCATGGATTTTCGATGCGCAATACGATTCACGATTTAACACCAATGATATAAAGAATTCGTGTTGGCAAGAACCAAGTTTGCTTGTAGCTAGTATCAAGCTCTTGTATTCAATGGAATAACCCTATGCACATGTACCTCTAGATCAGTCGTCCAGTTATTGAAATTTCAAATTTTGTGTTGGAGATTAAAAATTGATAATGGTATATCCAGATGACAAAATGCTATAAATATGGTCCCCGAGAAGTGAAACTACAAAAATCTAAAATAGAAAAAATCGTGCAAGAGATTTGGCGGGTAAGAAGGATTATAGATGATTAAACTATACCTCTTAGCTGTTTTGGAGTGTGATGGGGAAGCCATCGATGAGATTTTAACATCGAAAGAGAGAAGAAGACCCTTTTTTTCTGGTTTCTTACTGATGGTAATACCTTCGTATGGTAATAAAATGATAGGTGGGGGAGGGCACTTTTATAATTTAACATTAGGGAAAAGACGGTGAGTTCTGTGAGTACGAAGTAAGACTACCAGAAGGCAATAAAAAGTCATTAAGTGTTTAACTCTAGCGCGTCCATTTATCCTATGGACGGCTGGAGTCACCGGTTGCTATTGATCATTCCCGTGTTTAAATATTTTGTTAGCCTATATACAAACTTTTCTTTTTTCTTTCTATTCTATTTTTTTGGTCGTGATTTTTTTCAACCGGGGGGGGGGGGGGGCACAATTATTATTACTTTTTAACTTGGTACGGTAGTTCTTTATTCTTGTTATTTAGCAAGATGAACATTTTTTATTGCTTCCACCCCCTCCATGAATTCCTAGTTCCAACAAGAAGTAAAAACCTTATATTGATTAACTTGTAATTTGTGAATTCCCGAATGTTTGACTCTGCTCTTGGGTTACCTTTAGTTATATTTCTGATTGATTTTCTTCTTATTGCTATGTGCTACTTTTCCCTATGATGCAGTTGTGAAGATAAGTGCTTAAGATCCTTCCATCCAAATGTAGTTGCAGGAGCTGAATCATTTTGTGAATCTCTTGGCTACAATGATGCTCAAGTTGAAGTGTGAACCAGTTCTCATCACGTTATCTCTGATTTTACTTGTCAAAATGAAAAATGTTATCTTTGACTTTGCGTTGTGTTTTGCTGTGTTTTATTGGTTTGTAACCTTAATAATTTTTTGGTTTCTGCACAGGCAATCCAGAATTTCCTATGCAATAATTGTCAATATCAGCAGCATCAATGTTTTGTTTGTGGCAATTTGGGCTCTTCTAATCCGTCTTCTGTTCCAGAGGTTTAATCTTTTGACTATTCAGAACTAAAGGAAAATTAACTCTGATTACCTTAAATGATTCCCCCACATATATTTAATTTTATTTTCTCTTGACTGCTGATCAATACTTTTTATATTTGAAGAATCTATTTTAGTGGGTTTCTACTTTCTATATTAGTTAGCATTGCATGTGGATAGGTTTAGGCCTGTATCAGTATGAGTTGCGCACCCTGTGTAGACAAAAAATACTTTTTGCTAGTGTAGAGCAAGTTGGCAGAAATGAAATTCCATCTTCTTGACATTGCATATAAAATTTTCATGGATCTATTGGTCATTGGGTCTATTTGTTTAAGCTGAAAATAATTGATATGTAGATATTCTTTGCTGAAATGATCACTTCAGGCAAGTAATTCATGAAATTATCAAGGACGTAATTCATGAAGATATTCTTTGCTGAAATGATCACTTTTGCATTTTACTCGCCTAGAAAATGGTATTATAGTTATTTATGCGTACTTTTGGGCTATGTTTGTTTGCAATTATGTTGCCGCATCCCGAGTAAAATCTATGGCTTCAGCTGCGGCTATGGGATTGGATCATTGGACTATTTTAGTATCTATAAGCACCTTTTTATCTTTGAATTAGTCCTATGATGAAAATCTCATGAACTATTCTTTTTATTTATTTATTTATTTTATTATTATTATTTACTTATAAGGAAGGGGGGTACTATATAATCCTATCCTCCTTATATAGTCTACCTTAGAAACAGAAAAAATAGTCCATGAGGTTATCATCTTCGGAGTTCGGACTTGGATGTAAAAAAGTTCTACAAGGTACTAAACTAGTATAATTAAGTTAAAAAGTCCAATCCCATGCAACATAATTGCAAACAAACATAGCTTTGTAGTCTTGGTATTGTTATAATTTTAGGAGTGGTAGAGGAGTCCAAAATATATGATCTCAAAAACTTTCAATGATCTGAAGCCTTGGGCCAGATTATATAGCTTATTGTTTATATTTACTTTTGACTTCTACCCCAGTAAGCTGAACAAACATTCCAAAATCACTAATAGCCTAAAATAAGCAATAAGCAGACCAAAATGGGAAGAGAGAAAAGCTGAAAAGAAACGGGTTCATGGACTTTGCCGCTTTCACTGTATTTGCTTCAGTAGAGGGGATCTAGCAAATTTACTCTTTAATATACTTGGATCATCTATTTGATGTTTTACCTATTATGTGAATCAATCACAATTAATGTGCATAGCAAAGACATTTTTTTATAAGGGATTTTGCATTTCTTTTATTGCTGTGCAGGATTCTTTGTCCTCTTGGATTATATTTTTCTTTCTTTCTAATAATTTCTTCTTTTGATTAAAATGACAGATGAAAAGTAAAAAAGAGTATATATACTCTTGAATACAAATATCACACCTTCCATAACTGTAGCTACTATTTTTTTTGATATGCTGCTCAAACTTCTTGCCTAACTTTTTCTAGGTCTTTCAATGTGCCAATGCAAATTGTGGTTACTTCTATCATCCAGAGTGTGTTGCAGTACTCCTCCACCCATATGATAAAACAAAATCTGAAGAACTTAAATCTAAAATTGGTTCTGGAGAATCGTTTGCATGTCCTGCTCATAGATGTACTGTTTGTAAGAAAGGAGAAGACAAAGCGGTTTATGAATTGCAATTTGCAGTGTGTAGACGCTGTCCGAAAGCATACCACCGGAAATGCTTACCCAGGTATCACGCTTTATAGTCATGCTTTGGATTTTATTCTTCAGTATACAAATTTCACTACTACACAAATAAAAGAGTAAGTTTAGTCCCTCCGTTCCATTAATAAGACCATTATTGATCTTTTGAAGTTAACTTGAGATATTTTTAAACTCAAAATTGACATAAATTTCTTTAATTTTAATCAATACAATGATGAATATTGCAAACTATCTAAAAAGTATTGCTCATTGTAAGCTTTATTGTTTCATAATTTTTAACGAGTCATCTCAGTTTTGAGTTTAAAATGTCTATTGACTTTCAAAAATCAATAATGGTCTTATAATTTGGAACGAAGAGGCTACTAGTCAGAAAATTGATAGCTATCTTACTTGTGATAACGAGTCTATCTCTTATTTCTTGCCTTCTATTGAGAGTGATAAACACACCGTAACAACTAAGATAGTCATCCTCATTGATTTGAATAGTTCCCTCTAAGTAGAACGGTTGACATTTTGAGTTTTTTATTCTGACCCGTTGTTGCCTTCTCTAGGAAGATTGCCTTTAAAAGTAGTGATGATAAGAGTGTCCAGCAAAGGGCATGGGATGGTCTTCTATCGAACCGGATCTTAATTTATTGCATGTAAGTACTTGCGTAAATGGTCCTATCCTCTGAAAAAATGAAGAAGAGTATTTATTTGAGTGATCCTGCATTCTATGTTAAGTGGTCTATGAGTTTTCAATTACAATTTGACAGGGACCATGAATTCATTCCTGAAATTGGGACACCAGGAAGAAATCATATTATATTTCCCAATGTTGATGGAAAGAAACAAACCATCTCAGGATTATTATCAAGCAAAGAGAAAATGATAACAAGTAAGGTTTTAGGAAATTTTACACAAAGAACTCCAGTGAAGAAGCAAATACAGGTTCCAAGGATTGGTAGTGCTTTTGGATGTGTTTCTACGCCTGGTAGAGGTGTCACTATAAATTCTACCTCTGGGAGAGGGGTCACTATAAATTCTTTGAGGCACAAAAATACGTTTTCGGGTTCAAAGGTGTACATGTCTTCCAATATAGACAAGAAGAAGTTATCCTTGGGAAAAAATCTGCCACAGTCACCTCTGCGTACAAAATATTTGCCTAAGTCTAGCCAAAAAAATATTCCTGATGTTAAGGCAAACAACCAGATCGCAACTAAGCATGTGATAAAGAGAGCTAGCAGTACTCAGCCTCCATTGGATGCTGGGATGAAATCCCGGTAATTTACCGACCTTTGATATATTTACAGTGCTTATTCATCGTGGCATTTCTTGACTAGAAATGTGGATAAAATTTTAATTTTATTTTTTTTATCAAGCTTATTTGTGATGGTTTGTCCTATAGAATATTAAAGTTAATGAAGGATTCAACTTCTTCACTCAACATGGAAGAAATTTTGAAATGCCAAAAGACGTCATCTACCCATTCATTCTCATTGAGAATTCTAGAGGACAAGACCTTTACTGAAGGAAAGGTGGAGGGTTATGTAAAGGTGCATTACGGATTTACCTTACATGCATCTGCCAGTAAATAGTTTATTTGGAATATTAAATTTACAAGTGTTGCTTTTAAAAATAATTATTCAATAATTTCAAGTTTAGTTTTACTTTTAGTCTTTTTCTTGAGTTAGACATATTTTTCAGGCTGTTCGAGAAGCCTTGAAAATATTAGAGGGAGGGGGCACTTTGGAGGACGCAAAAACTGTCTGTGAGCCGCAAGTTCTCCATCAAATAATCAGATGGAAGGTTTTACTAAGTTGACTGATAGTAGTAAATTTAATTAGTCACTTCCCTTCATTTACTTTTTCTGTCTAATAAATATACTCAAGTAAAATAAACATTACTTGTTTCTATTCTGGGGCGGATCCAGGAAATGGATTCAGCTATGTCAATATTAAAAAAAGAATGGATTAAAAGTAAAACATGTGTTCTAGACAAAATAATAATATTGTTTAAATGTGTCTAATGATTATTGATTACAATAATAATATTGTTCATGTTAACATTCTCGAGTTTAATGAATTTAAATGGTTACACTGTCCGGATTAATTAGACAGGAATCACCACATTGTTCGGCACAAAGGTTAAGAAGCTATTCCTGTTAGAAAGGTTTCACCTTTAAGATTTTGAGCAACGTATTCATGTGTAATTGCACTCTTAAATTTTAAAGTTAATACAAAGGTAACTTCTGAAAATTACCTTCAACTATTAGTGAAGTATCCAAGGATAATGGAGCAAAATCTTCTATCACTATTTTTGAAAATAGTAAATATATACTGCATAATAATTTTTTTCCCTTCAAAATCCGCCCACGTTTCTATTAGCTCGTATGGTATAAAAATAATTTTGTTTACAGTTTAGATAGGGGTTGATTATTTATTAACTGGTTATAGTTTATATTCAGCATGATGATTGCTTGTGCCTTGTAGTAGATTGATTAAAGAAAAATGGGAATCCATACATTTGAGAATGTGCTCATTGTTCAGTTCTTATACTGCAGAGGACACTTGGGGTATATCTTGCCCCTTTTCTCCATGGCAAGCGCTATACATCTTTTGGTCGCCACTTTACAAAAGTTGACAAGCTCAAGGAGGCAAGTAACTGTCCTTTTATTTTTCTCGTTAATATCAGTTGGTTGTGTATTAATGGAGCCCTGATAGGTATATATTTTTTTTATTCAACAACAATAGTAGTAGTAGTATAAACCATGTTGAGGTCCTTCGGGAGTCCATTAGCATGCACTAATACATTAAGTTGATAAGTGTGGGCCAAACTAAGATTTCAACTTATCATTAGAATGATGATGTGAGACTATATATCATGCTTTGATTTTCGATGAACTGTTTCCCTTTGAGCGTGAGTTCAAATGTGTGAGTCTAAACATTGATGAAATGCTCCCCCTTCAGTGTAAAACTATTTTCTCGATACTCTAAATTCTCAACACATTGAGACTTGTGTATTTCTTTAACAATTACTTGAGAAATCTCAACGCCTACCAATGTGTTACTTGATAAATTACTTGAGAGTTTGTCACTGTGAGGAGTTAGGATCATAAATCATGGTTCTAATACTAATTTGTTAGGGATTTCTATGTTACCGAATTAATTGACGCTTAACGCTTGACACAATAGCTTTCTCACTCGCCTCCTCCTAAGTCCAAATGGAAAATTGTCTGTACTCGTATATGCAAACCAACGCCCCCAAGTCTAACCCAATGTGGTTGATTTTCACCCTTTAGGCTTCCTCCTCACTATGAACTGCCACAACTATAACTAAGCAAATCCCTGTTAAAAGTACCCAAATCTCGAATTCCCACTCTTCCTGTACTTCCAATTGCTGTTGTTAAAGTATGATAAGCATTATCGATACCTTTCTCTTGCTTTTAGAGCAATTGAGAATCCGACATGATCAATATGAACCAAATCCAAATATGTTGACAAAGGGTACTAGAATAAAAATTGGCATAAGCAACTTACATGATTAAAATGCAAAAAATTTAAGACGTGTCAAAAATATATTTGAATACTAATTTAAATATATTCAAATGTTATAATTTTAACTACACAAACTCAACAACCCTGTGCGAAGCGTGAGTTGCATGAATAAAAGTTTATTATGTTAATTATTAAGATAATAAATTAAATGTTAAATAAATATTCAATTAAAACTTTGAGAAGATAGTTGTAGTTATTAAATATTTATTTAAATAATAAATTTTGAATTATATATTGTAGGTTTAGTGATAAACAATTGAATATATTGTAGATTTATTTAGTTATAACTATGAAAAACTATTATTATATTATATACTTTTATTTAGGTTTGAAATGAAATTATATAGTAGTGTTTATATTGACGAAGTTGCTTGAAATTCTAATTCGAATAGAAATATCCCAAGCCATGGTTATTAAGTCGTCGCCTAGGCATCTGAGCGCTATGAGACAATCAAGGCGAGCACTCGACTTAGAGACGACAACAAAAGCAAGCGCCTCCTTGGACGCTTTCATAGCCAAGTCGTCGTTTTAGGGTTGGATCTGGCTAAGAGAGAGAAGTTAGGAACATTTGATTCCTCTTCTTCTATTAACTGTTGCAACTTGTTTTCTTCGACCGTTGCTGCATATCTCCGCTTCTTCTTTGATTTGTTCAACTTCTTCTTCTTCGATTAATTGATACAACTTGTTTTCTTCGACCGTTGCTGCATATCTTCTTCTTCTTCGATTAACTGTTGCAACTTGTTTTCTTCGACTGTTATTGCATATCTCCGCTTTTTTTTTTCCTCTTTTTCGTTTCGATTAACTGATGCAACTTGTTTCTTCGATCATTGTTGCATATCTCCGCTTCATTTGTGATCTTCTTCTTCGATTAACTGCTGCAACTTGTTTTCTTCGATCGTTGTTGCATATCTCCCGCTTCTTCTGTGATTTGTTTGATTAGCTGCTGCAATTTTTTTCCTTATAGTTACTGCATATCTCCGCTTCTTCTGTGATTTGTTATTCGATTTTTTTCTCCTCTTCATTTCGATTAACTGTTGCAACTTGCTTTCTTCGATCGTTGCTATCTCCACTTCTGAGATTTGTTCTTCAATTTTTTCTCCTTTTCTTCGTTGCACTCTCTTTGTTTTTTTTGCTGACCAAGTTGTTTTGGTTAGTTTGATTACCCAACTAGTACTACTATTTGTTGGGGCTGTTTAAATGTGTTGCGCTGTTACAAAATATATTGGACTATTTTATAACTATTTTGTTACTCATAAATAATAAAATTGTTACTTTTGTATGAATGGTTGGCTACCAACTGTATCACATTCAAACGAAATTGGTAACTTAATAAAATTGAATTGGTTACATTGGTCTGAAGGTTTGGCTACCAACTGCACTATGAAAAAACTGCATGTATGGATGTGAATTAGTTACTTTGGTATGAAGGTTTTGTTACCTTGGTACGAAGGTTTGCTTACCTTGATCTGAAGGTTTGGTAACCAACTATACAAAGAAAAAATTTAAAGTGTGGAGGTTGATTGGTTACTTTGATATGACATTTTGGTTACCTTGATATGAAGGTTTGGTTACCATCATCCAGTATTCATATCCACTGCCTGAATCTTCATACCCACCTCCATTTTAACCCTTCATTTCGAGAATGAAGAGGGGTAAAACAGACATCCGTACCATCACTCAAAGTCTACCTATAAATTGAGATGAAGCATGCTAGGGTTTACTGAAATTTCCTTTGAGAGATCCGACCGCGCTTGTATATAGTAGCGGCTCGCGTTCCGTTGCGAGCATACAATAACGTTATAGTCCTATCTTCATCTCTACATCTGTATTTCTTTTCAAATCTCTTGCAAAGACAGACATGCCTAACATATATATGCGTATTGATTTATATATATATATATATATATATATATATATATATATATATATATATATGGGTCTCCATCCACAGCAACCGGTTGTTGGGGAACAACCCCTTTTATCCAGCCGGTACAAGCTGTACCGGCCTTAGAATTTTTTTTTTTATAAGCCGGTACAGCTTGTACCGGCTGGATAAAATGGGTTGTTCCCCAACAACCGGTTGCTGTGGATGGAGACCCTATATATATAATACGTTGAATGAAAAAGAAGGGTGATGACTAACTACAGTTGTTATAGATGAGGAGAGAGATAAGTCATGAATATAACAAATCCCTAAATTAAGGAATTCTAATTTCCTAAATTAAAGAATCATAATTGCACTAATATTGTAAATAAATATGAAAGTGTATTAGTTGTGTAAAAATTTTATGAGGGCACTATTGTTGTAATTATTTTTTAAAATGTAATAGAATATGTAATTCATCCTTGATTTTATTTGATTAAATATATGTTGTGGGCTTTATGTATCCTTTTGTTTGTATACAAAATATTCTGGGCTGATTTATTTGTCTTTTTTTAAAAATATCATGGCCTGCAATATGTGTTTTTTTTATTCAAAATATACTGGGCTTCTTTTTGTGTTTTTATTTTTTAAATAGTATTTAATAGTGTTGATTGTGACATGTATTTAATATGCACACATATTTTCATGTATAAAATGCCATTATAAATAATTTATTACTTTATGGACGACTAGTTGGGTAATAGTCGCTTAAACGGTTGGCCCCGACTCAACCGACCATGATCCAAGCTTTAATATGTATAATTTAGTTATGACTATTATTTAGTAAGGAATCAACTATAATTTTTCAGCTAATTTTATAGCTATCGTGTTTCAAAAAAGTCACATATATACACAATAACAATTAGTCACATAAATTAATAAAATTTTAAATATTAATGAATTTAATTTAGGTAGGACATTAATTTAATAGTGAAATTAGCGGCTTAAATGAATGTAATTAATTGCGTGACATGTTAAGATATGTTTAACTATAGATTTTCAAAACATATAAAATGAGGAACGACTTTAAATATTTGGATGTTCAAAGTTGAATATAAGCCCATATATGTTAGTATATTACTCCCTCCTGGATAAAAGTTTTGGTTGACTTTTTGTGCATACTAAGAAAGAAGATAAAATGATAAAATTGTCCATATTTTAATTTTCATTTAATTACATTATTTTTTACACATGACTAATGATGAGAATAGAAATATGACAATTAATACTAAGGGTACCATAGGCAAATTATTGTAAAAAATATATTATCCAAGGTAAATAGAGATTTAACTTGGGACTAATTAAAATATTAATAAAAACTTTTATCTTGGATGAAGGGCGTACTATTTCTTTATACCAAAATTTTAAATATTGTTACTTTACAAATTTGGATATCACTTGAACTCAACCAAAAATTTATGATTGTTACAAATTTGGATAATACTTGTATTATTTTGATAGGAAAGAAAAAAGCTGAACTAAAAATTGGTAATTGTTACAAATTTAGATAGTACTTATACCAACTTGGATAGGAAACAAAAAAGTTGAAACAAAAGTTCATAAAACCAAAACTTTGTGATACCAGCCTACCAGGTTTCTGCTTTTTAATTATATAGTAGATTGCATATATTTCAAAAATATAACATTCAAAGGAACATTCAATATGTATTAAAATCCGTACCCAACATGCTAAAGAAGTGTTGCAAACAATGTCGGACGGAGGGAGTGAAGTGTTCTTCTAAACCAGATTGATCCAGGAACAAGATGCCCTGAAGCCTAACCATTGTTCTAAAAATCCCCGCTTAAGCCCCGTCTAGGCGCTAGGCCCCCCGGCGCCTCACCTAGGCGGCAAAAAAGTTCCTCTAAGAAATTAGGCGGGGCCTAGGCAGAGAGTTTTTTTTTTTAATAACTACCCAAACCAGATCTTGATATATTTATTTTTCTAATAATTTACCATATTCATAATACAAGTTGTAATATATCAAATCACAACAAGAAATTAACAATATCAAGTCAAAATGGATAATTTTATTATAGTTGTAATTTTTTGAACTTGTATCAACTTCAAATTATATAAATGATGATACATTTGTAATATTTAGTTTAATTCAATATAATTCTTAAATTTATATTTAGTTTCTTAAGTTTTAATATTGAGTTAAATTCTTGAAATTTTAAATTTTATTATTTAATAGCAATCTTATTTATGAATAAAACTAATACGTTAAAAATATATTTGAACTTTGAACAATTGCATGTTTGTGTTTGATCTTTGACATTAGCAATATGGATATGTATTTGAACTTTAAGCAAATGCCTTTATTATCTTTATTATAGATTGTTTTGTTTGGATATATGTAAGATAAAAAATTAAAATTGACTTACAATAAAAAAATCCCGCCTAGGCCCCGCCCAGGCTGCGCCTAGGGGGGCCTAGGCCCCCTAGGCGCTAGGCCCCCCTCGGCCGCCCGCCTCCCGCCTCCCGCCTCCCGCCTCCCGCCTTTTAGAACATTGAGCCTAGCATAATGAATCAAGGCCTAGAAGAAAATTGGTCAAATTTTTTGATACTTTTTTTTTTCTTCAAAAACACTGATACCTGCTGCAATAATGATCGAAACAAATGTGGTTAGGTGGCTTGTCCTGGATCAAGGTTGAAATACCAGCTTCTTATATGGTTAGTTTATGGAGGCTATGGCTCTGAAATCTAAAACCCCAAAACAGCTCCTGGAAATATTTCAATTGATGTTTTCCATGTAAAAAAATTAATGTGATGAGACTTCTAGATGATGAAAAATAATGAAGATGGGTTCAACTCTACTCTATTTCTTTAGTTGGTAAATCAAAACATTTGCCTTAGTAAAAGCAAGATGGGCTTAACCCTAATTTATTCCCATGGGCCATGGTTATGGTAAGATTTCCATATTTTCTACTAGAATCTATTCCCATAACTGTACTAGTACAGTTATTGCTATGTCTCTTTGTTAGGACAACCATGTCATCTGCAACACCATGTAGCGGTCTGTAAACTTCTGCCAATTACTTGAGATTACAGATTCATGCTGTATCAAAGACTGGTCCTGTGGGCTTTTACTTACAGTCAACATGCTTATCGCCCAACTTAAGAGTAGACGCCCTATAGCAAAGATGATTGATTCTTTGTGCATATGTAACTTTAGCCATTTGAGGTCAAGTCTTATTATTTCCACCAAAGATAATTAATTCATTGTGTACTTATAACCCACCTTAGTTTGCCTGTGTAAAAATCTGGCTGTAGATACCCTCTTGGTAATGCTTATGTTAAGTCTCATAGCACATTTACTTTGATGTGCAGATAGTGGATAGGCTCAAATGGTATGTTCAAGATGGTGACACGGTAAGAAATGTCTGCAGTTCTGCACTTGTTTTGCTTCAGCAGATTGCTGGAAGCATGTGTTACAAGAGATCCCTAATTAAATTTGTTTAAAAAATGTTACAAAACTGAAATAAAGGGATAGAACTGAAAGCGATTCATGCTGCAGATAGCTTATTTATCATTTTGTTTATTATTTTTATTAATTTTTAATCCATTTTCATCATTATTTTTATCCTACAACTTTCATAAGCAGATAGTAGACTTTAGCTGCGGTTCAAATGATTTTAGTTTCTTGATGAAAGAGATGCTTCACAAAATGGGGAAGATGTGCTCATTCAGAAATTATGATCTTATTGCACCTAAGGTAGGCCTCAACTCTTCCTTCTTTTATGCAAAATAGACCACCTGTAAAAATCAAATCAAATTTTCTTTTCTTTGACTAAGTTGTTAGATAGGGGTGATGAAGTTTCAACTTGGGCAAAGTTTGTTAGGATTAAATTACATGTGACATTTAGTCTTTCTAAGGTTTACATGGAGCAGAACTCTTTTACAGCTACTTATAGGGCTTGTTTTGATGCTCTGCTATTTTAATTTTCTACCTTTTTGTCCTTGAATTTAAGTTACTTGCCTGATTATTAGAATCTCAATGTCTTTCATTAGATTTGGTCATTCAAGTGATGTCTGTTATATATTTTTGGGAGTACGTCTTCTCAGTGCTTTTTTGGGTTTAATTGTAATCTCCGACTTCGGGCCATTGTAAATTGTGGTTACTTTTTTTCAGTATGTTTAAAGTTAAACATCCCCATTCCCACCTATCCCGTATACCACTTTCGTAACTGCACCATGTCGTATATCTCCGGTTGCTCGTCGTTCTTTTGATTTTCCTTTTTGTTTCTCAAATTCCTCTTATCTATTTCTAGGTAAGGGTTCATGGAATTTTCTGCTCAATATTATTTTCTGTTCTTTTTCCTCAGAATGACTTCAATTTTGAGCAGAGAGATTGGATGAGTGTCAATTTAGGAGAATTGCCTGCTGGTTCTAATCTGGTTAGATGCCAATAACTTGGTCTCCTGTAAATTACATATTGCTTGGATATTTGAATTCTGTTGAAAAAGATTCGCTATATATACTTATGTTTACCTCCTTCATAGATTATGGGGCTGAATCCTCCTTTTGGTGTCCACGCATCGCTGGCCAACAAGTTCATTGACAAGGCACTCACTTTCAATCCAAAGCTCCTAATTCTTATTGTTCCCAAAGAAACTAGAAGGTTCAATTTATTTGCCTCCATGTCAATTCTTAACTTTTAAAGGCTTTTAGTCCCTCACACTTGTTTGTTGCTGCAACAGACTCGATAGAAAACATCCTCCATATGATATTATTTGGGAGGATGATGAATTACTATCTGGCAAGGTACAGAAACAAGAGAAATCACTCGTAATTTTATTGATATATTTAGATGTGAGATGGTAATATTTTCCTGATGTATCTATCTCCTTTCAGTCATTTTACCTACCTGGATCAGTTGACGTGAATGATCACCATTTGGAGCAGTCGAACTTAAGCACACCACCCCTATATCTTTGGAGTCGCCCTGACTGGACTGCCAAGCACAAGGCAATAGCCGAAAAGTGCGGTCACATAAGGAATGAGCCAGGGATGTTCGGAGAAAGAAGGGGTGAAAGAGTTGTTTCAAATTATCTAATGGAGGAAAATCATGATTGTTATCGTGATTTCTCCAGAGTTATACACTACAATGGTGATTTGTCCACCATATTAGATGATATTCCCGAATACTTTGATGGCACTCACACCAACGGAACCCATGAGCAAAAAGACAATACACCTAGTGGTTATCATGAACTGGGGCGCAGACAATCACTTGAGAATCTATGGGACACGAAAATGGTGCAGAATGAGACATCACAGATGGGGAAAATGTATGTCGAAAACAATTATGATGGAACGAACTTGTTTGAAAACAATCCACAGGGAGATATTAGGCCCCCTTCAGAATTATATCCCAGAGAAAACAGATTTCAGGGCATCTGGCCGACTCATTATGCTTCGAGACCAGAACATGCGGCCGCCCTTGTTCCTAATGCTGCACCGGGTACTGCTTACATGCAGCAGCAGCAAATGAATGAGGGCGCTTTCCCCATGCCTTACCAATGGCCAAGAGGACCCAACTATTATTATAATAGCGGATCCTTCTATCCAAGAGGGCCAGGTTTCTGAGCACAGCAAGTGCCCCTCTTACTATTTAGGAGAAGGAATTAGTTGTAATCTAAAGACTTGTGAAGAAACTTTCTAACTATCAGCCCCCTCAAAGAATTTGCTCCAAATTCTTAATACTGTGGCGAAATCCTAGTAATTAGTTGTAATCTAAAAATACTGTGGTGAAATCAGCTCCGTTTTTACTGCTAATTCCTAGTTTCTTTTTTCCCTCTTTACTGTGGCGAAAGGATAAACATGGTTTTTTATTTTGTTATTGGAGGGTGTAAAACTTGTTTTACAGGCTATTCACATATAATTTATTTTCTTTTGAAAAACTCGAGCAGGAAGCATGAAAGAAAAAAAAACAATTCTAATTTATATTCGTTCGTGTAATGTTAAAATAGGTGTATGTTCATGCTGCTCAGAGGCAGTGTAGTACAGAATCATAGTATGGTTGTAGTAGTTGGAAGAAGAAAAAAGAGAACAGATTCAAATTCCAATCGAAACGAATTCTTTAGAGGAAGAAAGGTTTTCGAATTGAGAGAGATCAATGAAATGCATGAACAAAATCTAGAAAGGATTTAACAGCACAAAATTTAAGGGCATTGATTTAATATCGGCCCAATTTGCAGTGTGATTTCAAGTGTTCTAACAACAACTCAAAATTTACATTGTAACATCTACATCTTGAAACAACAGCAGATTCTTTCCGGTCTTAAAAGGGTCAGCACAACTCCAATAACAGTCTCATATAATTACAGTTTGATGTACTACTGAATTTCCCTATTTGCAGTATCTGAATTTAGTCTTCGCAATCTCTGATCAATCTCCGCCATGACTGCTGGTTCCTGCTTTTTCCTTTGCTTTGATATATTTGTAAGTGTCATTGAGCCAATCTTATCAAATGCAACCTGCAATCAAAATAAATAAATGCCCAGACTTCAAGGACTCGAGATTCATAAATTGGCCCAAGAATAATTACTACCAGCACAGATCAACATGAACTGGGAGCAATAAGTTGCAATTAAGAAAAAAAATATCAGAAGAATATGAAACTGATCATAGCATTTGCAAATGAATTCCCCCCCCCACCCCACCCCTTCTTTTGGGTAAAAGGGCACAAAGTTGGACGAAGGTTAGAAAGGACGTGGTGAGAGGATTTACCGTCAATAAGTCATCAGGATCAAAGAGATGATGAGTGGTCATCTGCAATATATTGATTACATCTCCAACATGTTGTGTCATGAGTAACTCCTCTTCTTTCATCTGCAATCATTAATCCATTACTTTCACAACCTTCTTGACGTCCGTACTTACATCATATGGCCAACAGCGGCTAGAACTTTCCAGAAAAATAAGATAAACCCTCAACTGAACCCTTACCTTGAAGATAGCCAATGCTACATGGAAAAGAACATTTGCACCTTCATAAAAAAGGACATCCCACACCCGAAAGGTTGTCTGAACAAGTTAAGCAGATAGAAATTTTAAACTAACCAGGCTTGTAATAGACTATTAGAAAGAAATCCATGTGTATGTGTGTGCATGAATAGGCATGGTGAGGTTGAGAGGGGAGAGAAAGAGAGAGACAGAGAGAGAGAGAGAGGTTTAACCTCTGAAGGTAAGCTTTTAGAATATACGCATAGAAACCATTCTGTGGCAACAAGGGAGACATCAAATTCCAGAGCTTCCAGATGAGCGGCTATCCTGCAATTCTCGTCGAACTTTAAAACCCAACAAGAACACAATATCAGCTAAAATGACCAAAAACAAAGAAGGTAATACCTTGGACATTTTTTAACCAGAATATCTTTAAACACCCTTTGTTCAACATGACATCCTGATAAGTTAGTCGTGTAGCAGTCATTAACTAAGACATTCTCCAAGAGGACAGCTAGCATCCAAAAAGCATCTTCTTCAGTTTTCATCACAAGCAACAACAATGCTGCAACATAATTTAAACCCTGCTTCGAAATTCATCCACAACATTATAGTGCATTAGAACTTTCCAAACTTAGATACTGACATCATTTAGAAATTGATGCATCAAAGCAATTATCCAAGTCATTATCAAGAAACTACTACTGAGATGCTAAATAGAAATGCACACGGTGTGTTTAAAATTAAAATTGCAGATCACTTCAATGGGCAGCATATCATAACACGACAGAGTTAATTCATGCTTGAAAGGAAGTCAGAAATAGGTTTTATCGAAGAAGGATGATGCAGTAGTTTACTAAACAAGAAATATACCACTTGACTCGATTACGAAGGAAGTAATTCATTGTTGCTAATAATTTTTTTAGTTTAGATAGACTAATATGCAGGAAACTGGAAAGCATTGCAGAACTAATATAAAATTTTTTAAATGAATATACAATTTTTCAATGATCTGAAAGAATTTCAAAGAAAATCAGTCTGTAATATCTTATT
This sequence comes from Panax japonicus, assembly GCA_020205505.1. Classification (NCBI taxonomy): domain Eukaryota; kingdom Viridiplantae; phylum Streptophyta; class Magnoliopsida; order Apiales; family Araliaceae; genus Panax; species Panax japonicus. The sequence continues at coordinate 78,124,280 of CM035092.1, forward strand.
GGTGTTTGAAATTAGTTGTGCAAGTTTATTTAGCACTATGGTTCTCAGGGGCCAGAACCATATATAAGACATTCCTTTACCCCTAAAAGTTGGGGAAAGCTTCATTAAGTATTCAAAGAAGAATATCTTTTTCTGGTATATTATTGTGTATAAATGTAGTAGGTCATAAGCTGAACTCCTTCCATGAGTTTTCATAACGGAAACTAACCACACCTGACAATAGCCAACATCAGAATCACGGAAAGAATACCCAACAAGAACGCGTCTAAGAGCAGCATGACCCTCTTTAGTATCCAACCATGGGTGGCCAGGAAATGTCCGCGGTAGGTCCTGCATATATTATACATAATCCAAAGTAAATAGTAATATTAGCAGCATATCTTAAAAGTGAGGCCAGAATTTATTTATTTTTCTTTTGATGTTTATAGTGAGGCTTGAATTTGTAACTTTGAAACACAATTTATACTAGCTTCGAAGGACTAAAAAACTACCAATGAAATAATGTGTAACCAATACAAATCAAAGCATGAATAGAACTACCAAATCAACAACAATTTAAATAAAATATCTCATGGCATAGGCCGGAAAGTGTGAGCACACATCATACGTGTGTCCTAACAAGAAAATACCCCACATTGTAAAGAGGCAAACCTACTGGTCCACTTGAAAAGTCGATCCGTGTTCAAAGGAGCTGGTTTAAGATTGTAATTATATACAACCGAATATCATTAGAAATCCATGCAACTGGTAATAAAATTCTTCTTTCGAGGTTAAACTAAATATCTAATTTACAATTACAAAGTACAAACACATACCCTTAAGAATGAACCACTAAGGTCTAGCCAAATGAAAATATCATAAAATTCAACCATCAAAGACGTCTTAAACAACTACTATCCTCCTTCACTTGCTACCATCAGATACTATCAAAAGCAGCTGTGTGGCTATATATTGAAATAGGTTGCAATCTTAAACTCATCACCTTGTTATATTACCAACGGAAGTTTATCAACGAAAACTTCAGTGATTCTACAACTTCTTTTCTAACGAAATCAAAAGAATTTTCCTAAACATATAAAGATCTTATAGATCTGACAATTCTTCTTAGACAATAAAAAATGCTGTTAACTATAAATCATCGATAAATAACTGAAACAAGAATTTTCCAAGTGAAAGCACATCCGTAGCAGGGAGTGCAACAAGAATGCCAATGATCATAAATGCCTAATACACAAATTTACTGCAGGACAAAACCTCTCACAAAAATTCAAATAATCTAGCAATAGGAATACCACAACTATCATATTAGAAACAATTGTAACAATCCATTACTTTGAATGTTCATTACCTATGCAACAATAGAAATTCCAAAACCATATTATGAGAGACATTAGATTATTCTTTCATATGTCACAATGATCAAACAATTACTCACATGATCGATCTGCTTGGTGGCAGGGGTGACCTTACCCTCTACTGCAACAATCAAATCATTGTAATAACTATCAGGTACCGTTGATTTCTTCTTAGCTGCCCCAGACAATGAAAACCACACCTTTGGCCTCAAAACTGGAGGTATTCCCTTCCTAATTAACCTCTTGAGGGTGATGGCATTTACTAAAGCCGAAAATTTAAGGGATGATTTAAGGGTGGAGGATACATGAGTCTGCAAATACCAATTTGCACCTTTGCTAGCTTCCAAAGCCCACCAAACCCTGCCCTGTTCCCTCACTTTCTCTCGCACCTCATTCAATATATTCACATCATCAACATTTCCTTCAACTGTGAACCCATAAAGATCTTGAAATTTTACTACAATTTTTGCCCTTCTGGCATGAATGCTTGGTCTCAAAATGGGAATTTGAGCTTGAATTTCAAAGGCCAAGTCTTTATTGCTTTGAGTTCCATACATCTTACGGGGTTACAATGAAGGATCAAGAAATTGTGAGGAGAAGAGGGAAAGTCAAGAAAATCCAAAATGAACAAGACATGAAATGGTCAAATTATGAAAAGTTATGAGCTTCAAATTGAAAAATCAAAATCTGAAAATTGGGTTCTTTTGGAAATTGGTATCTAGAATTTGATGGACAGATTTACTACGAAAGCACATCTGTAGCATAGAATGTCTATATTTTGTGGCACTAATTTCCTAAAATCTGATAAATTAAGTGGAAATATTGAATCTTTCTCCAAATGGGTGCTTGAAAAGCCGGCTTCAAAAAAAAGAAAAAGAAAAAGAACACCTCAGCAAAGGGAAATTAAATTAAAGAATGACAACACAAAAAAATAAAAACACAACAAACAAGAAGCTAAACACAATCCGTCCCAGATAAACACAAATCCTTCCACTCCTCCCCTGCAAATTCACAGAAGAAATGACAGAAAAGAAGCTACCTGGAACAAAAACGGGAAATGGATGATTAAAAACGGAATTAAAGAGTAAAATGGGAAATCCCTAATTTAGGAGGTGGTGGAAAACGCTCGAATTTGAGTAAGAATCGGTGATTGGTCTGAATTGAATCCAAGGAGAGGGTTTATTCTTGGAACATTTATGATTTTGTGTCATACTATTACTCCTTCATTTCTTTTTAACCTACGCACACGAAATTTGAACCATAAAGTTGATGATAATCTTGTGGACTGTGGGGGTGAGAAGTTCTCCTATATGATGTCGAGAGAGACAGAGATTATGCTATTGGCCAGGAGGTTGTGGGGACTTGTCACACATTAGTGTTTAAAATTGAAAATTTCAAATTAACAAAAATGAATAAATAAATATTTCAAAATAATCAAATGAACTTGGCTCCAATAAATAATAACGTTGAGTTGTTAGCTGTTTTTCTAAATTAATCTTTGAAAATAAATAAATTGATAGAAACTTTACATATTAATGAATTATATTGGTAACTCTTATTATGTATTTATTATAGGCTTAAATATAATTTATTATTTTAAACTATATGACATATTCTACTTCGATAATCCACCTTTTAATTTTGTCAATTAGATGATTAAACTATTAATTTTTTCCGCTTCCATTCAATTGGGTCTGCTACGTCAGAAATTGCTGACGTGGTCAATTACTACACAAGTGTAATAAAAAATATTATTAAATAATTTTTTAATATATTTTTGAGTAAATAAGGGGTAAACATGTAAATGCATAAATATTACATCTAACATTAATATTAATACCACTTAATTATTAATTTATTCAAATTGAATCATAAAATCAAAAATTCAAAAATCCTTTTATTAAATCAAATTACCAAATCCAAAAGTCTTTTTGAAAAACCAAATTACCAAACCCAAATATTTAATTCATCACCACCAAATCCAAAAATCTCATTCATCCACAAAACTCAAATCTTCTCCAAACAAAACCGAAGCTAGCTTCCACAGCTTTGTAATTCCGTCTCTCCTCCTCCATCACCATGTCCCCTCCTTCATCTTCTCTCTCCAAAATCACCACCACCATTGTAAGACCCCAACTTTTATGAATAAAGATAAATTTTTTATAATTATCATTTTTGAATATTATGGAATGAATTTGATATAATATTATAGTTGTGAGTAATATTTAGAAATTTTGTAAAGTACGCAAGTTGTTTATAATATTCGATTGGTCGGGGAATATTCGTACGATGGCACAATCATTGGTGGACCCCACAACGGAATTATTGTCGGATTGAGAAAATTACAAAAATATTTTTATAAAAATAACGGCGGAAGTTTTACCGTTAACTGTTGAAACACCCGGTGTTAAAAGTACAGGTATACGCATGGTTGCATAGTAGCACACGGTATTGATTATTGATGTTTACGTGAGAAGTCACTCAGTTTTGTTCAATTATTGCTTCAATAATTGTTGCATAGTATCTCACGTTAATTGATTCAATTATTGTTGATATTTTATATTGAAATGAAGAAGTTATTAATATTATTATTTGTAATATTAACGATGTCTAGAAGTTCTGTCAAGGAGAGGTTTGGTCACCTAATTGCGCGCCAATAGGGAGAAATTCTTATTGGAAAGCCCCCTCTTTCCTGGGAACGACCTGGTCGATTAATAGTGTGAATAATAATAATGATGATGAAGTTTTATTTTATTAGTATTATTAATGTAATAAAATAGAAAAGTTTTTTATATAAAATAGAATACTTTTATAAAGTTATTCGTTTTATTAGGCTAATAGTAAAATCTTTTTATAGAAAACAGAATACTTTTATAAAGTTATTCGTTTTATTAGACAATAATTAGAATATATTATATTTAATTATGCATAGTACCTGCATAGTGTTTGCATAGTAAAATCTTTTTAAAAGTTATTCGTTTTATTAGATTATAAATAGAATATATTATATTTTATTGTAAACCAATCTGGACCGTCCGTTTAAAGTAAATCGATCTGGACCGTTCATGGATTGGTTACTATTCGGTCCATTCTTCTATAAATAGATGCTCATTCCTTCATTATTTCTTACGAATTCACTGAAACTCTAGAGAGAGAAACTGTAGAGAGAATTATTCTTCTATCTTGAGCGTATTTCTTTAGCGTTTAAGAAAGCTTTGAGCGTAGTGCAAGTTTCTTCAAGTATATCCCCGCCCTACCGTCGGAATACTCTTCTTTATAAGGTAAGGGGTATTTTTTTTTTCATATTCATGAAGAGAACTTCCGTTATTTCATTCTTTATTATTCTGTTGGAATAACCTGTATACGCAGTCTACCCTATACTTGGTGATTTCTGTTGTTATTCCATTCGTTATTATTCTGTTGGAACATCCTGTCTGTGCGTTATACGCCGGACCTGGTTCCGTCTTTATTATTCTGTTGGAATATCCTGTCTGTGCGTTTTACGTCAGACCTGGTTCCGTCTTTATTATTCTGTTGAAATATCCTGTCTGTGTGTTTTACGTCGGACCTGATTCCGTTATTTATTATTCTGTTAGAATAACCTGTCTATGCGAAGTACCGTATGCATGGTGATTTCTGTTGTTATTCCATTCTTTATTATTCTGTTGGAATATCCTGTCGGTGTGTATTACGCCTGACCTGGTTCCGTTATTTATTATTCTGTTGGAATAACCTGTCTATGCAAAGTACTGCATGCATGATGATTTCTTTTGTTATTTCATTCTTTATTATACTCAGTTGGTTAAAATTTTGACTTCTATACTCCATGAAATTGGTGGAATATCCTTGATATTTACATTTCATCCAGTATCTTTTCATGGAAATATTCTTCTGAGCATTCTTAAATTTTACTCTACAAAGAAGTATCATGTTGACAATTTGGACGTTATTAGTTCCTGAATAAATTAATTCTTGAACTTGTTTTATTGAATTCTTATATCATTGTCATCATCCTCATATTTATATTTTGTTGAAAGTCATCTGTGGCCTATAGTGCATAGATGGACTTGGTATGATTATGACCAGGGATTACTTGGTGTAATCATGACCGTAATGTTACAAATGATGTGGTAAAAGTCCTCATTGGCCCGTAGTGCATTGATGGACAGTTGTTGGTATGATCATGACCATTGATGAATACACGAATATCCTTGGCCCGTAGTGTATGGATAATTTGTGGTTGTGATACTTATGAATATCCTTGGCCGTAGTGCAGGGATGAGGTGGATTATTTATTAAGCTGAGTCCCAGCGATAAAAGTGATGAAAACCTTTTAAATCATAAAAGATAGTAGATTTTATTCTCTACTTGACTCTTTTAATGGATTGCATGTTCCGCTATAGTTAAACTTGATGTCTATTATATTTTATCAGTTTAACATTGTTGAAGACTAATGATAATTTATTCTGCATTATCTTAGTCATAATATTTCTTACTGGACTAGTTGAGCTCACCCTTTCTTTCACTGTTCTCTTCAGGAAATGAGAACGTTGCCGGCACTAGTCGGAGAACGGAGTGACGGTCCAGATGATAATATTAGTAGTCCTCACTATTCTGTTAAATAGTGTGACAATAAATGTAATGAGGACTTATTCTGAGAGTGGATATTGTGTAAAGGACAATGTTTGTATTAAAACTCATAGCTCTCTTGTTGTATATTTAAGATTGTATTTGTATTATGTACTATGTATTTGGCGACTCAGAATAGGTGATGTATACCTATTTTGGGGGCATCAGAGTTGGTATCAAAGCTTAGGGATATGATCCTTGGGTGAGATGTGAGACAAGAACTAGGAGGGGAAAGATGGGGAATTCCTTTGCTAGTATAACTTACCTAAGTTTATTTGATATTTAATTGGTTGGTCAGAGTATAGAGATTATATGTGATATGTTAATTAACCCTTTTTTTGTGGCAGTATTTGAAAATGACATCCGAAAATGTTGAGAACATCAATGGAGCACAGGAGACCGTTGAGTCTCCACAGATCAATAATCAGGATAATGTGCATCAGAAAGGCGACAATCCTAATGCAAATAACAACACTGACCAAATGATGAACGATGAAATGTTCCGAGGCTTCATGAAATTCATGCAACATCAGGTGTAAGACCCCAAATTATTAATAAATTAAATTTAATTTTCTCTATTTATTATTTTGAAATAGTAAGGGTTGATTTGATTAATGTGGTTAGTTATGGGTAAAATGCGCAAATATTTTAAATAAGCAGGTGGTTATAAAATATTCATTGTTGTCGGGGAATATTCGTTTGGTCGTTAAATATTCTTGCTGTGACGCCCCCAAAATAGGTCCATTCCATCCAACCCATTCTGGGTCGCCAAATACATGGTACATAAATAACTATAACTTTATTATTACAACATATTAACTGTGAGTTTAAATACAGATATTGCCGTCTAGATAATATCCATACGCAAATAAATCCCCATCTTAATTATTGATACATTATTTTTCAAAAATGGTGAGGACTACTAAACAACTCTCTCTAGAACCATCATTACATCCCCCGACTCGTACTCGCTACATTCTCGTCTCCTGAGAAGAAAAATAGAACAACAAAAAAAAGGGTGAGCTCAACTAGCCCAGTAAAGAATATTATGACTAAGATAATATACAACAAATTATCCTTAGTCTTCAACAGGGAAAAATCTGATAGAATACAATAGACAACAAGTTTTAGATCAACAACTGCAGCGGAAACAACAATTCATTAGAAGAGTTAAGTAGAGAATAAAATCTACTAACATCTATGAATCTAAAAGTCCATCATCAATATTTTATCCCTGTAACATCAATCAATATATATCTCAAATCAAATCAAATATTCATCTTTGCACTACAGGCCAAAGATATTCATCAGTTGGTCATGTTCATCTAGACACCTGTTCATCTTTGCACTACGGGCCAAAGATATTCATCAATTGTTCATGTTCATCTCAACACCTGTACATCTTTGCACTACGAGCCAAAGATATTCATAATAAAATCAACCATCTTTGCACTACGAGCCAAAGATATTCAGTAACACCATCATTTATGACATAGGATGATGAAAAATATTTTAAAGGAAACGAATCAAGTGAAACAAAATAACAAGTATTAAGGATTCGTACTTTAAACAATCTGAGTTCAAAAATACTTCATAAATAATCATATTGAAGTAAAATTCAAGAATGATCAAAACATGGATACAATCAAAGCTAGTATCCATAATAGATATTTTGGACAAAAAGAAGAAATTTCATTTTTTTGTGAATAGTGTCGTATTCGTGAATAGTGCCGTATACGTGAATAGTGCCGTATACGTGAATAGTAACTCCGACACCAAAAGATAGAAATTTCACAAAAAACATCTTCACGCTTCGTGAATAGTACTCATGAATAGTACTCGTGAATAGTAACTCATGAATAGTAACTCGTGAATAGTAACTCATGAATAGTAACCCCGACATGAAAAAGTTCAAAATTTGATAAAAAGTTTCAACCAATATTTCAGCATAATGATATTGAAGAAATAATATCATTTGAGAAGAAAATAACATCCCTTACCTCGAAAGACAGTACTTCTAGTTGAAACACCGAATATAGGCTATGATTTGAACTTGCACCGTATAGCAATACTCAAAGTATACTCAAAATACTCACAAGAATACGCTCGATAATATAGAGAGAGAAAACTTCAGTTTCTGGTGTGATTTTCAATTCTAACCTAAACACCCTATTTATAGGAAAATGCTTAGAACACCAACGCAGAAAATTTAATATAATATTAATATATTATATAATAATTCCTACGCACTCATTCTAGAGTTTGATTTCAGCCACTTAGCATTTCTCACATGCCACTTTCTAGAACAAGTAATAAAAAAACGTTTTTTATATAATAAATAATTAAAATTTCCGAAAATCAATTATTTCGGAGCTTCAGAACTTCAATAATTCACAATAAATAGCCCTTTTGCCTAAAAATTCGAATCTCGCGAGTTTTGATAGAAAATTCAATTCTCTACAACTTTGCAGAAGAAAGTTTTTCCAAATTCCAAACAGAAATTGACCAAAATCTACAAACGGACGATTTTACAGGCTATAATCAAATTTCAGTCAAGAAATGGGGTCCATCGACACATAAAACATGCTTTAAATATTTTTGGTAACAAAAATACTCCTCCACATATACTCATATATCCCACATTCATCATAAAAATATCATCATTATTATATTATTAAAATATAATAATATATTTAAATGAATTATTTTATCAGAAAAAGATAAAATATTAATTTTCAACAATTGTCACATTAAAAATTTTCTCCATCTATACCCACATAAAATCAATATTTTCCTCATCATATAAATTAATAATTAATTATTCACAAATAATATTACAGAATCACAGTACTAGCAACCAGACCGTTCCTAGGAAAGAGGGGGCTTTCCAATAAAGATTTCTCCTTACTGGCGCGCAATTAGGTAACCAAACCTCTCATTAAACAGAACTTTCTAGACATTGCCAATAATATTTTCTAATAATATTATTCAGATAATATGAATTATTGCTTCGATAATGGAAAATACTGTGTAATGATAATTATTGAAATAACAGTAATATAAAATATCAATGCAGCAATTATTGAATCAATAAAATAGAATACTGAACAGTAATTACTGTAACAATTATTGAGTAGTGCCTTCTTACGTAAGAATCAATAATTGGTGCAATACCGTGTGCTACTGTGCAACAACGCGTATTACTGTGTTTTAACCACCGGGTATTCCAACAGTATTAACGATAACAACTACGCCGTTTTTTATAAACAACTTATACTTGTCGTTTTCTTCATCCAATCGCTTTTCGTTATGGGGCCCACAAAAGACTGCGCCGTTGTACGAATATTCCCCGACAGCAAAAATATTCCACGACCAAACGAATATTTCCCGACAACAAAGAATATTTTATAACCACCTGCTTATTTAAAATATTTGCGCATTTTACCCATAACTAACCACATTAATCAAATTCACCCTTACTATTTCAAAATAATAAATAGAGAAAATTAAATTTCATTAATAATAAGTTGGGGTCTTACACTTGCTGTCGGGAAATATTCGTACGACGGCGTAGTCTTTTGTGGGCCCCATAACGGAAAGCTATTGGATGAAGAAAACGACAAGTATAAGTTGTTTATAAATAACGGCGTAGTTGTGACCGTTAATACTGTTGGAATACCTTGTGGTTAAAATACAGTAATACGCGTTATTGTACAGTAGCACACGGTATTGCACCAATTATTGATTCTTACGTAAGAAGGCACTACTCAATAACTGTTACAGTAATTACTGTTCAATATTTTATTTTTGATTCAATAATTGCTGCGTTGATATTTTATATTATTGTTGTTTTAATAATTGTCATTGCATAGTATTTTCCATTATCAAATCAATAATTCATATTATTTGAATAATATTATTAGATAGCATTATTGACAATGTCTAGAAAGTTCTGTCTAAGGAGAGGTTTGGTCACCTAATTGCGCGCCATTAAGGAGAAATTCTTATTGAAAAGCCCCCTCTTTCCTGGGAACGGCCTGGTTGTCATTATTGTGATTCTGTAATATAATTTGTGAATAATTAATTATTGATTTACATGATGAGAAAAATATTGATTTTATGTGGATATAGATGGAGAAATTTTTTTAAAGTGACAATTGTTAAAAATTGATATTTTATCTTTTCTGATAAAATAATATTTTATTATATTATTATAATATAATAATGATGATATTTTTACAATGAATGTGAGATATATGAGTATATGAGGAGGAAGAGTATTTTTGTTGCATTAAATGATTAACACATATTTTGTGTGTCGGTGGACCCCATTTCTTGACTGAAATTTGATTTTAGCCTGTAAAATCACCCGTTTATGGATTTCAGACAATTTCTGTTTGGAATTTGGAAAAACTTTCTTCTGCAAAGTTTTAGAGAATTGAATTTCCTATAAAAATTTGCGAGATTCGAATTTTCTAATAAAAAGAGATATTTATTATGAATTATTGAAGTTCTGTGGTTCCGAAATAATTGATTTTTGAAAGTTTTAATTAATTTTAATAACAAAAATGTTTTTTTGTTTTTGTCATTAGTGGTGACTGATTTCAGATGGTCAAGAGGTGCGTAGGAAATTTTGATATATATATATATATATATATATATATATATATATATATATATATATATTAATATTATATTAAATTTTCTGCTTTGATGTTCTAAGCATTTTTCTATAAATAGGGTGCTTTGGTTAGAATTGAAAATCACACCCGAAACTAAAGATTTCTCTCTCTTTCTCTATCTATAATATCGAGCGTATTTGTGAGTATTTTAGTACTTTGAGTATTGCTATACGGTGCAAGTTCTTTCAGTACTATATCCAGTATTCCAGTCAGAAGTACTATTCTTTCTGAGGTAAGGGATGTTATTTTATTCGAAAATGATATTATTTCTTCAATATCATTATGCCGAAATATTGGTTGGAAATTTTTATCAAATTTGAAACTTTTTCATATCGGGTTTACTATTTATGAGTTACTATTCACGAGTTACTATTCACAAGTACTATTCACGAAGCATGATGTTTTTTTTTGTAAAATTTCTATCTTTTAGTGTCGAAGTTACTATTCACGTATACGACACTATTCACGTATACGGTACTATTCACGAATACGACACTATTCACAGAAAAATTAAATTTTCTTTTTTGTGTCCAAGATTGTCTGTTATGATTCTTATCTTTGATTGGATCTATGTTTTGGTCTTCATTCTTAAATTTTACTACACTTGATTATTTATGAAGTATTTTTGAACTTGGATTGTGTAAAGTACGAATCCTTAATATTTGTTCTTTTGTTTCACTGGATTCATTTTTTTTTAAATATTTTTCATCATCATCAGTCCTAAATGATGATATTACTGAATATCTTTGGCCTGTAGTGCAAAGATGAATGATTTCTTGATGAATATCTTTGGCCCGTAGTGCAAAGATGAACATGTGTTGAGATGAACATGACCGATTGATTAATATCTTTGGCCCGTAGTGCAAAGATGAACATGTGTTTAGATGAACATGACCAACTGATGAATATCTTTGGTCTGTAGTACAAAGATGAATATTTGATTCCAGATATATATTGATTGATGTTACATGGATAAAATATCGACGATGAACTTTTAAATTCATATATAGAAGATAGTAGTTTGCATTCTCTACTTAACTCTTCTAATGAATTATTATTTCTGCTGCGAAGATTGATCTAAAATTGGTTGTCAATTGTATTCTATCAGATTTTTCCCTGTTGAGGATTAACGATAATTTTTTCTATATTATCTTAGTCATAATGTTCTTTACTGGGCTAGTTGAGCTCACCCTTTTCTTTTTTGTTCCATTTTTCTTCTCATGAGGCGAGAATATAGCGGGAACTAGTTGGGGTGTGGAGTGATGGTTCAAGATAGTTGTTTTAGTAGTCATCACTATTTTGTAAAATAGTGTATCAATAATTATAATGAGGACTTATTTGAGTGTGGATATTGTCTAGATGACAATATTTGTATTTAAACTCACAGTTTTTATGTTGTATTCATAAAGTTGTAGTTGTTTATGTACCATGTATTTGGCGACTCAGAATGGGTGATGTATACCTATTTTGGGGGCGTCACATCAGGCGAGAATGACTTCTGTCCAAAATGCAGGTGGAAACACTGACAACTCTCGGACGGTCACTGCCAAACAGTTCAAGGAGCTGGGACCACCGGAGTTTTTTGGAGAGCCAAAACCACTTAAGGCCGAGACGTGGATAAAGCAGATCAACAAGATATTTGATGTCTTAGGATGCTCCGAGAAGCAAAAGGTTCCCTTTTCCACCTTCATGTTGCGGGCAGAGGCAGATTACTGGTAGGAATATATCTATAAAGCATACTCAACCTGCCGCATTGAAGATGTCTTGGGAGAAGTTCCAAGAACTGTTCAACGACAAGTACTTTCCCGAAAGTATTCGTCACATGAAAGAGGTATAGTTCATTAAACTGGAACAAAACAACATGATCGTGTCGCAGTACGAAGCCAAGTTTGCCGAGTTGTCCCGGTTTGCGTCCCATTTGGTTGATAATGAGGAGAGAATGACGCGAATATTTCTAAGAGGTTTGAAACCCGAGATACATCAATATCTTATCTCTCATAAACTGTGTTTGTATTCAGATGTTGTTAATAGGGCTCAGTTATTGGAGCGCGATAATAAGTCAACCCAACCAAAAGAGAGTAGCCGATAAAATGATAATATCAGTGATAACAGTCATCGAAGCGGTGACAATAAGCGTGGAGGGAATAAACATGCCAGAAATGGTAACCACTTCGGTGGTAATCATGGCCAAAGCAATAAGAATGGACATTTCAAGAAGAAGAGATTCAACAATGATGGAAAGACGTCAGCACCTGCACCTGTTGTTAAGGAAGGAGAACGACCACCTATCATATGCTTCAAATGCAGAGGGGAGGGACACATCAGTCCAAACTGCGCGATGTCGTCCTAAGTATGTTATAATTGTGGAAGAGAAGGTCACCTAACCCGATTTTGTCGTTCACCGAAGACAAGTTCAGCTAGGATGGAGGCACCAAAGGACGCCCCAGAAAAGTCAAAGCCAGTAGTGCAAGGGAGAGCGTTTGTCGTGACCTCCCAGAAAATAAGGAACCCGAATGAGGTCATCACGGGTAAGTTTATCATAAACTCTAGCAAAGTATATACCTTATTTGATACCGGTTCTACCCATTCTTTTATTTCTCCTACTTGCGCTCAACGTTTAAATTTGACTCCGGAGAAATTAGACTTTGACTTATCTGTTGAAACTCCGTTGGGAGAAACCTTCATTACATCCATTGTTTATAAGTCTTGTTTGGTTAAAATCGGTACCCTCACATTACCTGTCGATCTTATTTCATTGAAAATACTTGCATTTGACATAATTCTAGGGATTGATTGGTTAACTATTCATCCTGCAAAAATTGATTATCTTCTTAAGATTGTTAGTTTTCATATTCCTAACCAACCTATTATGCGAATTCAAGCAACCAAACCATTAAAATCAATCATTGTCATCTCAAACCATAAAGCTATTCGTTTATTGAAAAACGGATGTCAAGCTTTCTTAGCTCATGTCACGGATCTAAACAAAAATACGTCAGTTTTGAATGATATTTCTATTGTTAATGAATTTCCTGACGTATTCCCTAAAGAACTTCCTGGCCTACCCCCAGAGTGTAAAATTAAATTTTGTATCGACTTTGAACCCGGTACAAAACTCATTTCCAAAGCCCCATATCGAATGACTCTTATTGAACTTCAGGAGTTAAAGACCTAACTGCAGGAATTGTTAGACATTGGCTTTATTCGTCTTAGTACTTCTCCTCGAGGTTCTCCTGTCCTATTCGTGAAGAAGAAAGATGGGAGTATGCGACTTTGTATTGATTATCAGGAGTTGAATCATGTCACCTTAAAAAATAGGTACCCATTGCCATGTATTGATGATATGTTTGACCAATTTGCAAGGTGCCAAATTCTTTTCAAAGATTGATCTTCGTTCCGGATATCACAAATTAAAGATTAGAACCGATGACATTCCAAAGACGGCTTTCAAAACTCGGTTCTTCACCCTACTCGTCATCGTCGACCGTCGTACTCGATCTCGGCTCCCAGTCTCCCAGATCAGTCTCGATCTCGGCTCTCTCCGACTCAATCTCTGCTCCGGTTTCCTCAATGGCGCCACCCTTCGCCGCCACTCGACACCCATCAGATCCCGCCACCGCCGGTGGCCATTCCATCACCACTTCCACATTTTTGGAGAGGGTCAAAAATATATTTATATCCTTATCCTCTGTCTATATAAATATATGTTTGCAACTTGCAGTTGAAAAGAATATGAATTGGGTTGCAGGCTTGCAGCAGGTGAAGAAAAGTATAATAAATGAAGGGACGACTTTGAAAGTTGGGAAGAAGAAAAGAATACGAGCAGGAGAATGTGTAACTGTTGATAAAATTTGATCCCTACTTTTCCCTGTAATTTCGATTTTATCTATATCTAATTCTCCATGAATACCCGAAATTACTATTTTATCTATAGTTAAGTAGGATTCGGTTTTTACCCGAATACCCGAAATTATTATTCGGTAATTCGGTATTCGGTAATTCGGTTATTTTCAAATTTCGGGTAGTAGTTCGGATAGTAGAAATAGCAATAATTCGGCTTTCGGTTATAACCGAATAGCTTATTCGGTTCGGTTATAACCGAATGATCACCCCTAGCCAAACATAACTCAACTCCTTTAATCAATCAAACCTAGCAGCTACCTACTCGGTGCCTGTAATAATAAATTGTTAGTTTGTAATAATGTTATTGAGTTTTTCTACGGCGGCTGACGGGTACCGATCGGTGTAATTTTTTTTAATGACCCCCAAAAATAATTAATGTTATTTATTAAAATTGAAATTTTTATAAAATTCAGTGATTTATATGTTATTTGAATACATGTAAAAATATGGTTGCACAAACCGTACAACTTTATTTTTTATATGTATCCAAATGACACTTAAATCACTGAATTTTATAAAAATTTTAATTTCAATAAATCACATTAATTATTTAGGAGTCATAAAAAAATAAAAAATTGCGGGTCGCAAGATCGATAAAAAGAAGTTTCTTTTTGAATGACAAATAATTTTTTTTTGTTGTTGTAGAAGAGTAAAATTTGGACCCTTCAAGTTTTCAAAAAATTCCAGTTTACTCCATACATTTCAATAATTTAAGATTAACCTTATGCTCTCGTTTATGTTTATAAAAGGTTCAATTGATATGCAACAATTTTTTTTGATCAAATTAATTAGAGGTAGAAATTGAAAGAGAGAAGGAAAAGGTTAATCTACTTGTTATTTATTTTAATTTATCTATTTATTAAAAATCAATTTGAGAAAAAAAATTAACAAAAATTCTCTTGTCTCGTGTCAATTAGACTATTTAAAAACTAAATGAAAACCTAAAGTCGATATAAAACTTAAAATAATTTAAAAAATTAAGATAAAGAAGAATATAAATAATTTAAAGGGTCCAAAACACATTATATATATATATATATATATATATATATATATATATATATATATATATATATATATATATATATATATATATATATATATATATATGAGGTTCCATCCACAACAATCGGTTGCTGTGGAGCAACCCTTTTTTGGCCTGTTAAAATTTTTGCTGGAGCAAAAAAAATAATTCAACAAGCTAAAAAAGGGGTTGTTCCATATGAACCCCTATATATATATATATATATATATATATATATATATATATACACACACACACACAGAAAAGATCAAGAGTAGACCTCTTAAGTAGCAGAATGCCTTAAATAATAGAATTTTATCAAAACGACGTAGTTTTGATAAGACGCGGTGACATTTTTGTAAATACGCGGTGGCATGGTATTTACAAAAATACCACTGCGTCTTATCAAAACTACGTCGTTTTGATAAAATTCTATTATTTAAGAGAGTTCTACTACTTAAGAAGTCTACTCTTGATCATGTCTATATATATATATATATATATATATATATATATATATATATATAGTCATTTCATTTGGTGGAAAAAACATAGTGGGGACAGGGCAATCACGGGAGTTGGACGCGTTTTGTGGTCAATAGTAGTAGTCGTAGACAACACATTGTTACTACATTGTTTACATCCAAACACTACTAGTATTTGGTTCTCACCTAACCTCCTAATGATTGTTCTATTTTTTAGAGCCCAATGAAATTAAATCTGGAGGTATCACGTGCGCCATATTCACCAGTCCACAGGATTGACTGGGCGGGCCCATTTAAATTAGGGTTAATTACATATTATAGTACATTTTTATAAATAATTACAATAATCATACATTCATAAAATAATTACAAAAATATGACACTTCATCATACTTATTTACAATACTAATACAATTAGGAGTCCTTAAATTAAGGGAATAGTATTAATGGGGTGATATGCCAAATTAGATTCTATCTTCCTCACACATTCCTTTCTCGTTCGGTCTCTCTCTCTCCGCCCTTAATTCTCTTTCAGTTTCTCTCTCTCCGCCCTTACTACTTCTCTCTCTCCTTTTGAAGTCACTTGTCGTCAGCGGACTGAATTAACTTCTTCAGACGATGGAGTTCTTGTTTTGGTAGAATCGCCTCCTTTTGGAACCAAACAAACATTAAACAGTAACCAATTTATATAACCTTAGTAACCATAATATAAAACATGTTTTCAAATATATTTTGCAAGCACAACATTCAGTATTCAAACTTTGTGACAATTTAAGTTCGAAAAACTTAAGAAAGATAATGAATTTAGTAATTCGTAGTAACTATAAGTATCTATATGCTTATAAGTTTTAAACTTACATACCACAGTATTTGAATCGAAGCTGATGTTGATTTTGTATTCAACAATCACTGTAACAATGTTTTTGGTTACTGATCTTGAAGGCAACGTTGATTTTGTATGCTATTTTTGATCTTACAGATTTGTCGCGACAACAGTTTTCTTCTTAGAGATGCAAGATTACTGCAGTGGTGTGTCGCGACGAAAAGCTTCGTCTTCTCCGATCTCAGTGGTGTGTCGCGCAGTGGTGAAGATTTGGATTTCTCCGGTATCAAAGTTGCATGTTTTGTTCAGTCGCTTGATTTTAGGAGTGGTTAGTTGCATATAGGAGAGTCCGTAACTGACGTATACGTGATTTTAGCAACTTTATATTGTGTTGTTTTATTTTTATAATTATGTTGTGTGTGTTTTATTTTTGTAATTACTTTCTAAATGTTGTATATTAATGTAAAGGACCCTTTAAATTATGCACTATAGTTTGTCTTGTCTTCTTAATACTGGCATGGCATTTCTAGATTTGTAGGTTATGGGCCGGGAACCTTATGTTGGGCCGGAGACAATACAAAAGGGTTTATTTATTAAGTAAGAAAGTAAAAACAATAGAGATCAGAAAATAGAATACTAGAAATGTGCCCTCTTTCTTATCCCAATTAAATTAAATTAAATTAAATTGTATTCCCTCCGTCCCAAATTAATTGCTCAGTTTTGACTTTTTAAAGTCAAATTGACCATTTTTAAAACTAATCTTTTTACTATATTTTCTAAAATATAGGTGAAGAGATTATAACCAAAAGAAAGTATATACAATTTATTACTAATTCTAATTTTTATAATTTTAGAAATATATTTATATATACTTAATTATAAATTCTAAAAATAGTCAATTTAATTTAAAAAAATCAAAACTGAACAATTAATTTGGGACGAGGGAGTATTTACGTACCTCCCTCCATATTTAATAGGGAATTCATATATAAACACTCAAACTAGAGATGCTAAAGGAGGGACATCAACACATAGACTGACTGACTTTTCTCACTTTAACATAAAAGATGGGTTACGGGTGTCTTTGATATTAACTTCAATGTTTTTACAATAAAATAAATATAACAATTTCACTCGGATTATATATGGGTTATGGGTTATGGGTTATTAGGTTTAGGGTTTATTAATCCGGATTGATAAATTAGAATTTAAGGTTTATTAATTTATTTATTAACCCGAGGAAGTTAATAAACCCTAGTTAATAAATAAATCCAGATTAATAAAGCCTAAATTCTAGTTAATAAACTCTTAATCTTAGTTTATAAATTCTAAATTCTAGTTAATAATCTCTAAACTCTAGTTAATAAAGAAAAATCATTTCTCGTGTGGAAGCTGATTATCGTCTGTTGCTATTAATAGCGGATGAATTGTGTTTTTTTAACCGTCCGTTACTATTAATAGAGGATGACTGATTTGACTTTCTAATGTCGCCCGTTAATGTTTAAAATAGATGATAGATGGTGTATACCTTATAATGATCCGTAATAAGCACGTGCTATAAATTATTTCTCATATGGGTTAAATATTTATGGTGACAAGTTTTTTGGGCTATAGCGACGGGTCACTCGTCGCCATAACTATTCTGGGCTATGACGACGGGTGAAGGTTTTACCCGTCGCTATAGCCCAAAAAACCGTCGTCATAGCCGACTGTGTACATACATTTTTCTCTTCTCTTATATATATATACTAGTAATTGCCCGTGCCTAAAGGCACGATGTAACGAAAAATTAGATTAAAATTCGAAAAATATTACATTATCTAAAGACTTTTTACAACCTAAAATAACTTATAATCAGACATAGCAATTATCATAATTCACTAAACCTCCACAATAATTAATTTTTCTTTAAAAATAGATATCCAAAAAAATTTAAACCTGTTTACAAAACTTAAAAATCATCAATAACAATTTTTATAATTCACCACACCACCATAATAACAATTATTATTATTACTACTATTATTATAATATTTATTATTATTATAATTATTGTTATTTGATTTGGGCGGGAATTTTTAGTGTGAGATGAAATGTGAGCCTTTAGATTAAGTTGGAAGAATTGAGATGAAATCTGAACCGTTCTTGTGGTTTGTCAAATGAAATATTCAAAATGGTTTCTATTTTATTAAATAAATATTATAATTATTTTTATTATAATAATAATAATTATTATTAGTAATATTATTATTATTATTAGTATTAGTACTATTAGTACAATTATTATTATTATTAGTACTATTATTATTAGTAGTAGTAGTAGTACTATTAGTACAATAATAATAATAATAATAATATTAATAATAATAATAATAATTTATTTGTGTGTGTGAAGAAGAGAGGATAGAGAAAGATTTTGTGTGTGAACATGAGAGAGAGTATGGTGTATGAGTGAATTTGATTAGGCCGGAAAGAAAAAAATATGAGCTTTTAGATTAAGTTGGAAAAATTAAGTTAGAATGAATCTGAATCGTCCTTACTTTGTCAAATGGGTTCTGTTATATTATATAGATTTATTATTATTAGTACTATTATAATTATAATTATAATTATAATTATAGTAATAGTAGTAATAATAATAATAATAATAATAAGAATATTAATATTAATATTAATATTAATATTATTCTTATTATTATTATTATTACTATTATTATAATTATAATAATTATTATTATTATAATTATCATTATTGTTATTTGTTTTGGGCGGGAATTTTTAGTGTGAGATGAAATGTGAGCCTTTAGATTAAGTTGGAAGAATTGATATTAAATCTGAACCGTTCTTGTGGTTTATCAAATGAAATATTCAAAATTGTTTCTATTTTATTATATAGATATTATAATTATTTTTATTATAATTATTATTATTGTTATTAGTACTATTATAATATTATTATTATTATTATTATTATTATTACTATTATTATTAGTATTAGTACTATTATAATAATAATAATAATAATAATAATAATAATAATAATTATTATTATTATTATTATTTGTTTGTGTGTGTGAAGAAGAGAGGGGAGAGAAAGATTTTGTGTGTGAACATGAGAGAGAGTATGGTGTATGAGTGAATTTGATTTGGGCGGGAAGAAATATGAGCCTTTAGATTAAGTTGGAAGAATTAAGTTAGAATGAATCTGAACCGTTCTTGTGCTTTGTCAAATGAAAGATTTAAAATGGGTTCTGTTTTATTATATAGATATTATAATTATTTTTATTATAATTATTATTGTTATTAGTACTATTATAATAATAATAATAATATTATTATTATTACTATTATTATTAGTATTAGTACTATAATAATAATAATAATAATAATAATAATAATTATTATTATTATTATTTGTTTGTGTGTGAAGAAGAGAGGGGAGAGAAAGATTTTGTGTGTGAACATGAGAGAGAGTATGGTGTATGAGTGAATTTAATTTGGGCGGGAAGAAATATGAGCCTTTAGATTAAGTTGGAAGAATTAAGTTAGAATGAATCTGAACCGTTCTTGTGCTTTGTCAAATGAAAGATTTAAAATGGGTTCTGTTTTATTATATAGATATTATAATTATTTTTATAATAATAATAATAATAATAATAATTATTATTATTATATTTATTATTATTACTATAATTATTATTATTATAATAATAATTATTATTTTATTATTATTATTTATTTGTGTGTGAAGAAGAGAGGAGAGAGAAAAATTTTGTGTGTGAACATGAGAGAGTATGGTGTGTGGGTGAATTTGATTTGGGCGGGAAGAAATATGAGCTTTTAGATTAAGTTGTTAGAATTAAGTTAGAATAAATCTAAACCGTTCTTGTGCTTTGTCAAATGAAAGATTCAAATTAAGTTCTGTTTTATTATATAGATATATATAAGGACAAAGTAGAAAATAGAAGAGAAAATTGAAACAAATAGGCACTCTGCAATTTTTAGAAATCATATGTACACGAAATAAGGGAAGTGGATAATTATATTTGTTAAATTGTTTTTCGTTTTCTAATTTAAAGGAGGGAATTTGAATTTAGAATCTCTTACTTGACAAAAAGATCTAGAATACCATTTAAACCAAAGACTCGAGATAATTTTTTTCAATTTTTCCTTACACTTATTCAATTATTAATTATATTTATATTTATATTTTTACTTTAAAGAACACGCTACGCATGCAATTACAAAAAAATAGAATAAAAGGATAAATTTATAATAAATTAAACTTGTAAGGGTAAAAAGGACAAAGAGATTTGTGACACATTCAAAAGAAAGTTGTATTTTCTCTTATCTCATTTAATAAAATAAATAGTAATAATAAAAATTTAATTATATAGGAGTAAAATAAAAGGCTTAAAGTCAACAAGTTGAAACCTCGGGCGCAATGCTAGTCGTATAATTTTGAAACTGAAACATAGTCCGTGCTACAAACACAACAAAAAAAAACATGATTTTGCTAAATCCCTCGTGTTTATTTCCACTCCCACGCGCTATTGGCTGGCGTGTCAGTGGAGGCCATGCCTCTTGATTCTCTATGCCAAGTGGCATTGCTTGCTTGGCTAAAATTGTTCAAGTCAAAGCTTACACAAGCTAGTAGATTGCACTTGGAATGATTAATGATTCCACAGGCTTAATGGCGAGTGAATATTGTCCTTGGAATTTGCATGCATTGTTAATCCCTATTCACCGCTTAATTGTTCGTGTGCATGAAACTACTACTCCGTTTGGAACTTCGGATTATTTGGAGTACTACATTTACATTTGAGTTTAAATTTGATATTAATATTGTATATACCAGCGGTGATAAAATTATGATAAATTATTAAAAATATATTTGCATTTGATAAAATTATTTTCATTTTAATGACATGATTGTATTATTATTATTATTAAAAAAAAATTATATTATATACTCTTTACATCTAATTTAGACTTCTTTACATAAAAGGGATCTTATTTGGTAAAGTTAACCAGATAATGAACCAGCTAAAAGTCAGATTAGGATCCCCTTCATTACATTTTTTTTTAATTTCTTTGGATACACATATAGCGACACAAATATTATTTATAGGGACATTAATTGTTTAAGACGAATTAATTTTATGTGTTACTAATTATCATTAAACATAATATTTGTGTTTCTAAATGTGTATTGAAAGAAAGTTGGAGGATAAGTGTAATCCAAAACTAAGTTAATTCTCATATCCATGTTTCTATATACTCATGTTTTATGGAAAAAGATGAGCTCAATATTTGTAGAAATAATTTGTTTATATTTTTCATTCCTGGACTCATTTTGTGGGTATATTAATTAATGTGACATGCCTATTTGTTGTGAAATACAAATTGTAAAAAATAAAATAAAATTAAATGTATGTAGCTAGGATAGCGTATATATATACACCGATACACGCATGACAACTTTCGACTAAGTGAGTATACTCCATATAATGCCCTCAAGTTATGATTATAAAGACAATTTTTATTAATTATTATGGGACAAACTGATCGATCAAGTCATTATTAATTGAAGTAAGGGCATCACGTATTAATTAAAAGTCAATATTACAGGTAGTACTCAACCCACCTCCTCCTTTATTTAAGCACCACACCGCAGGATATAAATTTGATTGTTTTTAGCAAAGGTATTTCAAGGAAAATGCTTAGAAAACGAAAGGTTATGCCTCATTCTTTAAAATTATAAATATCATTTTATATATATGCATCCAAATGTCAATTCTTAGATTCAAAATTAGTGATTGAATTAGGAGTGATGTTTAGAAAAGAACACATAAAACAAGACGTATATAAATGGTGACATAGGGACATTTATTTATTAATCATACTCATGGAAATTGTTTGATTCCATCACTTATTAGATAAGTTTATTAATGTTGGTTGTTAAGGGTTACAAAAAATGAAAATGACCCGGCTTAAGCTGATCGATCAAATTATATACACAAAATTATGTTTAATTTGCTCATTATTTTGGCATCGTACCGAACAAAATATAGTTTTATATGGTTGCCTTTTCAATTGATTTGTTGATTTTGGTACCTATCAAGTACTAAAACTTTCCAAAATTTCCATCCAGTTTTGTTTGATCCTAAAACAGCAAAAAAATCAAGTGCTCTCGGACTTACGTGCATTATATATAAATAATTATTCAGTTAATTTCTTAGAACCGGCCGGCTTAGAAAGGTTTGCCTTTCGCTTAATTGCGATGAGTGAGGACGAAGATTTAAATCAAATATGTGCACAAGATTGTATCAGAGCTAACATTAACATGATAAGATCAATATGTAAATGTATTTATGCATTTATATATATATATATATATAGGAAGGTGTTTGTAAAAAAGGTTAGACCTGGGAAACCAGCCAAAACTTATTTCATTTCTACGAATCTGACTTAATCTAAAAGAGCAGTTTAGATACATTCTTGTAAACTACCCAATACTATTTTCCCCGCGCTCCAATCTATAAATTTCGATAAAAAAAAAATACACCAAAAAGAAAAAAGAGAAGTGACAACATACACACACACATATTTATATATAAAGAAAACCCACCAAATGAAAAATAAAATTATTGAAAAAGAGCAAGAACAATAAGAGCAATGCCTGGCCTTCCCATGTACGCCGCTAAAACCTTCTCACCGATGAATTCTTCACCGGAAACAAGCTTCTCTATCGGAATCCTTCACCGGTACGTTGAGGAAAATCCCAGAATGATTGTCTCATTTGCAACAAAAAGAAGTTGATACTCGAATATTGACACTCCAAACTCTAAATTTCCCATGCATAACAAACCATTTTTCTTCTCTTTCTTCATATTTTTTCCACAACACAAAAAATAATTTTCAGATTGAGAGAAAAATAGCAAGAGAAAATAATAAAAAGTAGAAGTTTTAATGAGCTAAACTAAGAACAAGAGGAGATTTATATATATATAAATATAATATAAAGAGAGGGAGAGGGAGAGGGAGAGGGGGAGGGGTATTCCCAAGAAGATGATGACGAGCGTTTCCCGTTAATGTTGTTTTCAAAGGGGGATTAATTTTTTTCATAAAAAGTGGGCCATACACAGGCCTTTTTGTTTCACACGTTGGGGCTGTTCTCTTTGTCTTCCCGGCCCCACAACAATCTAGTCAATGGTTTTTAAGGGAGGAGTCCTTTAATGACCTAATTTTACTTTTTATTATACTACAATTTTTATAATTTATTTAAACTACTTATGGCCTTGATTCGTGGAACAATTAAAGTCCAAACTTTGTAGGATTAGTACGTAATACTAACATTTTCATTTACTGATCCATCAAATGGATCTTTGGCAGGTGTATGTTAGATCTTTTTATTTATTTATTTAATTTATTGGACAATGATATATGAATACATTCTTTATGCCGTGAGATTTACGGTAATTAAATTTCTACTGAACAAGTGTCGATCATTAATGGTCTAGATCCGTAGTTACCCACTAACATGGGTCGAATAAGTCGGAAATATTGTCAACTATGAACAATATATTATTGATTGTTTGTAATACTAGTGAATGTGGACATATATATACATACTAGTTGGGTCCCGTGTCTCTAACACTGTATGGGCAATAAAATTTATTTTAAATTTAGAACGGTCTAGATGATTTATTAAGTGAGCGGAAAATTCAAAATTATTATTAGATAGATGTATTTTATTAGATAGATGTATGGACGGTGGGATTTATCACAAACTTTGGACGGCCCAGATGATTTATTGAGGGAGCGGGAAATTCAAAATCATTTGTATTTTATTAGATAGATTAGCTGGGTCCCGTGCCTCCGGCACTGTATGAACTGTGGAATTTATTTCAAATTTTGAACGGTCCAGATGATTTATTGAGTGAGCGAAAAATTCTAAATCATTTGTATTTTATTAGATAGATTAGTATTGAACGGTTAGATTTATCCCAAGTTTTTAACGGTCCCGATCTTTTAATAGCTTGAGCGGGAAACTTAGTTTTTTCAAAATTAATTGTGTTTTGTATAGATAAATTTTATTAGATAGATTAGTATTGAACGGTTAGATTTATCCCAAGTTTTTAACGGCCCCGATCTTTTAATAGCTTGAGCGGGAAACTTAGTTTTTTCAAAATCAATTGTGTTTTGTATAGATAGATATATACTAACCGAGTTCCGTGTTTTTGGTATTGTATGAACGACGGGATTTATCTCAAATTTTAAACGACTCAAATAATTTATTGGGTTAGCGAGAAATTCAAAATTATTTATATTTTATTATATATATATATATATATATATATATATACAGAAATGATCAAGGGATCCCTTACTTTCTTAAAATGAGGGACTTTTTATTTATTTTTTTTTGCTTTTTTTAAAACAACTAAAAAAAAGTTTAATATTTTATGGAACTGAAATTTTTCCATAATACAATGTTTTGGGCGTGTTTTGAATACCTATACCAAAAAGTGGTGGTACAGTCTGCCCAGACTGTACATACATTTTTTGTTATACGTACCCAAATTACACCCAAAACACTTTATTATGAAAAAATTTCAGTTCCATAAAATATTAAACTTTTTTTTAGTTGTTTTTTTAAAAAAAAAGCAAAAAAAAAAGTCTCTCATTTTAAGAAAGTAAGGGATCCCTTACCTGATCCTGACTATATATATATTTATAACTTAAAATTGCTCACATGATGAGTAGTATAAAGTATATGAATGCTACTCCCTCCGTTCCTTAATATAAGTCATTTTAGACATGTGCACAAGAATTAATGAAATAATTAAAATACATTAATTATACTATCAATTGTCTATAATACCCTTTGTTGGGAGGAGAGAGATGCTTAAGAGTAGAGGAGATCATAAATATGGAACAAAAAATTAGGTGAAATAATAAGGGGCAATTTGAGAAAAATAGTGATCAATTCTCCTAGATAATTACAAATAAAAATGGAGGGAGTAGTATATAATAATGGAGGGAGTAGTATATAATAAGTCAAGAACCTATTCACTCCTGATCAATTGAATTAGATTAATTTAGTTACTCGAGTTAATTCAAATTAAGTTAATAAATTATTATTCATTGAATTTGTATTAATTCATTGTATTGAATTTTTATTTTCATTTAATTTATTTTCATTCACTACCATATTAATTATTTATCTTTTTTTCCCTTTCTTTATATATTAGGTAGCAAAACTCAAAATTAATTTTAACAACTTTCAACTTTATTAATATGTAACATTTCACAACTTTAATATGTAGTATAAATTGAATTAATAAAAAATATTTAATTATTCATATTTTTAAATTCATGTAAGTGCATATTTTTCTCTATACGACTTATACATATTAACTACAAAAAATACATATAATTAATATTCCCTTTGTCCTAAATTAATTACTCAGTTTTGATTTTTTTAAGTTAAATTGACTATTTTTAGAATTAATAATTAAGCATATATAAATATATTTCTAAAATTATAAAAATTGGGGTTAGTAATAAATTGTATATATTTTCTTTTGGTTATAATCTCTTCACCTATATTTTAGCAAAAATAGTAAAAAGATTAGGTTTAAAAATGGTCAATTTAACTTTAAAAAGTCAAAACTGAGCAATTAATTTGGGACGGAGGGAGTATTATTTATCAACATACACACACAAACATGTTATATATATATGTATATATATCAGAGAGGTTCTGGAACGGGCTGGTTCGTCCCGTTCCTTAATTTCTTTCTTTTCGTAAAAATAATTTGTCATTGTGATATAACTTAACATTACCACTTTGTATGTTAAAGATGAAATTCTACAAAAAATTATCAATATAAATTCAAAAAAAATACATATAATATTACTTACATAAATTCCTTTCCTTTCATAAAAATAATTTGTCATTACGATATAACTTAGCACTGTAGACACTCAAAATTTTATGCACTCCTATTACTAACATTGCAGGAGGGTAGATTCGTCTTTTGGAGATAACCCTGAAAGACAACATACAAGCCATTCTGGATACTACCAGAAGGTCAGCTCCAACCCGGAACATAAACCGAGAGCTTCGGATCCAAACCCGGAACACACACCGGGCATGTCATTTCCTATCTCGGAGATAACCCCGAGATATGCAGATCAAAAGACCGGCAATAACACCAGAGAGAACAGCTCTGTCTCGGCGATAACACCGTGGCATTCGATTCCAGTCCCAGAAACAACACTAGGAGTAGCAATCCCATCCTTGGCGATAATTGTAAAGGATGCCATCGCAGTTCCGGCGATAACTCCGGAAATGCTTGTTTCAAATACATGCAATCAGCTTCAATCACAGATGACAGTGAGGCACACAAACAAGCAGTTCTATCTCAGAGACAACACTGAGCGAACGTCTGCTTTCCGCTTAAACCGGCGATAACCTTGGTGAGGAGTCACAACGTCATCTCATCACGAAGTCAGCAAGATGATATCGCAGCATACCGACAAGTAGTCCAATCTCAGCTGTAACCCTGAGCAACGTCTACTTTCAACTCAACCCGGCGATAACCCCGACAAGGAGTCCAATATCATCTTGTTCATCCCGACAAATTGCACGTCGTCTCAACATTTCAGACATACATACATACAACAAG
The DNA here is from genome assembly GCA_020205505.1 of Panax japonicus. Classification (NCBI taxonomy): domain Eukaryota; kingdom Viridiplantae; phylum Streptophyta; class Magnoliopsida; order Apiales; family Araliaceae; genus Panax; species Panax japonicus. The sequence goes on from CM035092.1 coordinate 78,151,878, forward strand.
GTCCCGACAATCGAGGAATGACAATCCCGAGTGACTATTATGTGTGGAAGTACTTTGGATTAGAATTTGAAGCTCGAACACCATGGGCATAGACCCCTCTTCCTGACTTCGTACAACCTCTAATCCATGTCATTACGTAACTCTCGACACTAGTATCCCGAAGAAGTACAGATACTCTTCGTTTGGATGCTCGAATTGAAGTTCTGCAAGTTTGATTGGACATTACAGTGCACGACTGCACGTACTATGAGATGACGGGACCCGCCAGGCCTGGGCCCACCACGCCCAGCCGCAGGTAGACCTGCGGCCATCCGTCTATATATACAAGGCTTGGGCCAGTCATTTTGAGGGAGAGAGATAAGAAAAGGCGAGGAAACCCTGTCCATTTAGCTCTGCAAATACAACTTTGTAGTGTTTCCTCTTCTTTAAACACCAGTCAGCCCTTATATAGATACTTTTTATCTTTTAGAAGCTGAGTGTTCATCCAATCAAAGTCAAAGAAGTTTACTTTATCAGTCTATCGTAAGCTTTCTACATTCAAGAAAGCCTCTTTCTCCTACTACTATTGTCACACACTGCTATACACATTGAGAGTCGTGTGAGTGTGTTTGCCCGGACTTCTGTCCGTGGTTTTCATTTTTGTCTGTATATATATACTAATATATATATATATATATATATATATATATATATATATTTCATATATATGGACTAACATTATCGAGTTATGTCTCGATTGAGCCTAGACTTCGGTCTGGAGTGTTTAACTGCTTATATATATATACTTATATATATAACTGTTGTCAGACATATCTGATGAGCCTGAATTTTATATCCGGTGTGTTTACTCGCTTATATATATATACATATATATAATTTCCGTCGAACATATCCGATGAGCCTGGACTCACCTCCAGTGCATTATTGCTTTTATTTATATATCTGTATATATATATATATATATATATATATATATATATATATATATATATATATATATTTACATTCAGTCCTGCCTGGAGTTTACTTCGTGGCAGTGATCGCATTTACAGCTTTATTTACATTCAGTCCTGCCTGAAGTTTACTTCGTGGCAGTGATCGCTTTTACAACTTTATTTAAATTCCGTCCCGCCTGGAGTTTACTTCGTGGCGGTTGATCATGTATGTATGTATGTATGTATATATATATATATATACAGCTTTTATATATATAACTGCTTACTGTTTTCCATATAAATTGCAATATCTTATGAGCCTAGGAATCATGTGATCACTGGTTCAGTTTTCTGAATCTAGATTCGATTTTCATGATGGACATTTTCTGGCTGTAAGCAGCTTGTACATTATTTTTACAGTGTGAGTTTCCTTGGATGGCTGTCATGCCCATGAGGAATTCGGCACTGCTGTAAATTATTTTCTCGAGAATGCCTCGCATCTCGAAAAATAAAAGCAAACAAGCCGAACACTTAGTAATGAAAATGGAAGTATGAAAAGGTGTCAATTCCTATTGAGCACAGGGTTGAAAAAACCTCTTTTTACAAAATATCATTGTTATATCTTGCGATAAAAGTTGAATTTTCCTTAATAAAATTTAAACCCGTGCATATAGGTTGAACGAGGCCTCGCACTACTTTCATATAATTGCACATTGATCCACACACACACACACACATTCATATAACAGTTTCTTTAAAAAGTGGCGGTCACCGTGGCAACACGAATGTCGGGGGGGTGCCTAACACCTTCCCTCTGCATAATCAAGCCCCCGAACCCTTAATGAATTTCGGTTTCACAGACCCGTTTAGCAGTGCCAAATCACTGGGTCAATGTGCAAAACCTTTTCGGTTGCGTTGATGCAACCAGTTAAAAACACCAACTAGAGACTCTTAAAGTCAATCGTCGACATTATACATGTCGGATCTTTTTCACTTATTTTTTCAAACAAATCTTACATTAACATGAGAACACCAAAAGACAAGTAACGAAAAGGGACACTCAAAAATCTCGACGTCGACAAGCACCACCACTTTATATGTCTAAGATGAAATTCTACAAAAATAATTAATATAAATTCTTCACTTTTTCTCTTCTTTTTTTTAATACTTACGAGTTTAATTTCTTCAATTTTTAAGAAATATAGTTGATATATAACTTATGGAATTAATAAAAATACCTCTAAATTTTTTACATTTAATGGAATATAGTACACATATATATTTTTAAAACAATTTTAAAAACTAACCAGTACCTCACATGAGTCCTAAGCTTGTTCACAAAAGTGCACAGTTGAGGGGTTGGTAATTAATTAAACAGGGGACTATATATATATAACTATTTTCAAAGCAATTTATAAAAATATTTAAAGTCAAAAACTCAAATAGTGATTTTTAGGTGTAGATAATTTATAAGTAATTGTGATGCTAACGTTGATTAGTGGAGAAAGTCAATTCTCATGCAAAGGTAAAGCGTACGTGGGTGTTTGGTCCAAATTTAGCTAACATTACGTAAATGTTGACTTGCAAGCAATGCACTTAATTTCACCACACGTGTTTGTTGGTTCACCGCAGTGTAGCATCTTCTAATTACTACTACTAACAATTATTTGTAGTAGTAGGTAAATTCTTTGGTATTAGATTAACAGAGAAATTATTTAATTATATATACATACAAAAAGCCCTAAAATTCCGTCGCTATGACGCTTTTTTCTTTCTTTACTTTATTGTTTTTAAATAAAATGTTTGATTTTGCACCTTCATAAATCTTATCTTATGCCATCTTGCACGTTCTTAGCATATTAGAGTTTAATAGTCTTTTCTTCAAAATTTAAGTGAAAACGATTTGCAGTGGGGTGATGTTAGGGTCTTAATTATTTAGTCGCAAAAAATGTCTCAAATAATGTATTATCATATATAACATTAGTCGGATAAAATTCTTGTGATTCGTTCGTTAGATCATAAATTTCTTGTGAAAGTGTTAGTTCTACAAGATATTATCTCATATGAGGGAAACCCCATTTATTATTCATGTGAGGAGGAGGAGCTTATGAAGTTATTAAATTTTCTTGTGAAAATATCAATTTTCTATAATTATTTATTCATTAATTTTATAGTCATTAGCCGCAAACACCATTTTTTTTATGTTATAAAAAAAAAGAACAGATATTTTTACATAAACTTTTCTCACATGGATGTGGATTCCATTCAAAACTCAAGTGAAAGAGAAATTAAGTGAAATATTATGTTTCCATGTAAAAATATATATCAGTTTCTTGAAAAAAAAAATATTCCCTCCATTCTAAACCATAACATGATACATTTAAGTTTTTAAAGCAATAAATCTTATAATGAACTAAGAGTACTACTCCCTCATTTCTATTATATAAGAGGTTTTACATATATGTAGGAGAAAAAAATCTAACCATTTCCAGATTTGCCTCTAAAAAATTTCATCAAGATGCATGGAGTAATCGAGAGAGAGGAAGAACATTTAATTAATGCATGCGTAGTAATAAAATTTTAAATTAACATTAATTACCTAACATTAATATTAATGAGAGTTCTTAATATGTGTGATTATGTTTAGAACGTCATATACAATAGAAAGGAGGGAGTACTTTTTGGGTAGTTTATAATATTCATAATTATATTGATATAAACTAAATGAATTTATCTTAATTTTAATTTTAAAAATATTTAAAATTAATTTTTCAAAAATAAATATTACTCTTGTAATTTAGAAGGAAGAATGTAGCATAATATCCTTAGAATTAGTGTCACGGTTTCATTATTAGATAGATCATCATTGCTAACAAATACTAATCAAGTAAATCAATAATTAGATTTCATAAATATATCTATAACATTTTGAAAAATAATATCTAACGAAATTGAATTACGATCAACGTGAAATTGTGTGTACATAATCATAATTTAGCCAAAAAATTTCACAATATATATTACATGCATGACTCTAAAATTTTATAATATTACAAATGACACTAATATTAATTATGAATGAGAAATGTCTTTGGCGCACACACACACATATATAGAGAGAGAGAGAAAGAGAGAGAGAGAGTGTGTGAGAGAGACATTTTTGTCAAAGATCCCAAATGACAAGAATCAAATGTTGTGGAGTGGTTAAGAAGTCCCCGACATGATTCCTCAACAGCGTAAATATTAAACCACAGACAGGCAGCGGCCGGTCAAGCCGATTCGGACGGGTTCATGAATAAATTAAATATATTGGCCTAATTGTGTGGTGAAATTGTCGCCCAGATTTGAAGTTTTCTAAATTGGAAAGAGTGAAACCATATACGTATATGATCCCAAAGTTGGAGAGCAGGACGAGAGTTGTTACAAGGAATCTAAATGCTCATTGTCTTCATACTACCATTTACCATTTATTCATTTTATTTTTTTGAAGCAAAATATATAGAGGAAAATAACAAAATAAAAGATATATATATATATAGAGAGAGAGAGAGTCCGGATCAGGTCCGGACTCCCGCATTTTACAAAATCCGGACTTTTTATTTTTATTTTTTTTGCTTTTTTTTTTAAAACAACTAAAAAAAATAATAAAAAATTATGGAATTTGAATTTTTACATAATAAAGTGTTTTGGGTGTGATTTGGATATATATCAAAACATGTCTGTACAGTCTGTGCAGACTGTACATACATTTTTTGGTATAGGTATCCAAATCACGCCCAAAACATTATATTATGGAAAAATTTCAGTTCCATAATTTTATTTTATTTTTAGTTGTTCTACAAAAAAAAATAAAAAATAAAAAATTTTGGGTTCCGAATTTTGGACCTGTCCGGGAGTCCGTACAGGATCCATTCTATATATATATATATATATATATGTATTATTTATTTGATGTTCTAACTATGACATAAATATTAAAATGTCTACGATTATGGGTAACCTGTATTCTTAATTTAACAAATTTGGTAAATAAAGGAGCATATAATATTAAACCTTTTATAATACAAATTTTACACACTTCAATAATATGGATAGTGCCGTTTACAACAACTACTCATTTTTCAGCCTTCTTATCTTATGGTCAACGAAAATTAGTAATAATGAAAACATTTATCTAGTCTAGTCTACTCCAAATAAGCCACTTGATTTACTTCATTTAAGATGACACATTACAATGTTTTCAACTCTAATTTGATCGATCATTCATCGTCTTTAATATGTAATTTATTTTTCTTTAATTTATTATGATTTAAATACAATTCCGTATTCCCTCATTTCCAAAATTAGAGATACAAAATCAAAACAAAGATTTAATTTTAAGGATAATTTTATTTTTTCAAACATTCTTTTAATTTTTATTTTCTCCTGCAGCAGGGGGAGCTCAGGTTTTGAATTTTTGCTTCTTTGTTCCTTAATATATAGTTTTATCAGGAAGATTATGAATTTTCATTAATGTGTAATGTTTGTATGCTTTGTAATTTCTTATTCCGTATCTAAATCTTATAGATTATGGAATATATTTCAGCAATGTATTACATTTTAGCCTTTTGCAAAAAAAAAAAAAAAATTTAATTTTAGAGCGTTGGGAGTATTTTAAGTTTTTAGTATTTGAAGATATCTGACCAATCATGACCCCTAAACAAAAGGAGAATGTGTTTATGTTTTAAGCTTAATTTACACGAGCCCAATTTCAAAGTCAAGGCCTAAACGGTTATTGGACAAAAAGCCCCTATTTTAGATATACTTAAGACTTTCAAATTTGTTGTATTTTTTTATACCAAGTTTGGATTAAAAAAAAGAGGAAATTGTTGAAGAAATAAAATAGAGAAGGTAATAAAATGGAGTGTGAATGATTTCTTACATTTGAATTAGAATGAGTCATTCTACATCCTCGTCAAAGATTAAATTCACAGGATTGAAAGGGGTTCTTTTAATTCTAATAAAATAAACAATTAATTTTATTCGATCTATAAGAATAAATTATTAAATTCTCACATTCATCCATGCATTTCAAACGTAGACGTAGATTATACATACACGTACAGGTTGATGCACAAGATGGTGGCCGTAGCTGCTGCTAGCTGCATTCCAAGCTGTAGTAACTCTCAGTCACGAGTAGCTGAAGTATTCAAGCATCAAATGCAAAGACGTTTGGCTCAATATTATTAGTTTAGTTTGTTAGTTGTCCTTAATTGTAATTTCAGTAGTTCAACTATATATTCAAGTTGTACAAATCCAGCTGCAGCTGTAATATATAGTATATATAGGATTAGTGGATGCAGTTATGCTAGCTACCTTTTCTGGCTCAAGCTTATACATATACTACAGTAGTATTTAATTTGTAAAAAAAAAAGATGATTAAGGATAGAATTGATTATATCCATACTTTGATGAAATCCGTTATATAAACTTTGGGGGGACAATTTTATCCTTTGCCCAAAAAATTATTACTTTACTACAAATTTGATTGATACACATGATATATAATTTTTCCTTTAATTTGTTATATACTCCATATATATATATATATACACGGTCCGGATCAAGTGCATATCTCTTATCTTACTCACTCGTGCTCACCCCCCTTCAGCAACGGACCCGGCGACGGTTCGGTCATACAACCGTCGTCTATACTTTTAGCGACGTTATATGTTGTCCGTCGCTAAAAGTATAGACGACGATCGTATGACCGAAACCGTCGCCGGGTCCGTCGCTAAAGGAGGGTGAGCACGGAGGAATAAGATAAGAGGTATGCACTTGATCATTGCTCTATATATATATATATATATATATATATATATATATATATATATATATATACGGGAAGCTTCAAGAGCATAATCCTTAAATAGCATAACGCCTTAAATAACATAATTTTATCAAAACGACGTAGTTTTGATAAGACGCGGTGGCATTTTTGTAAATACCATGTCACCGCGTATATATATATATATATATATATATATATATATATATATATATATATATATATATATATATATATATATGAGTCCGGATCAGGTCCGGACTCCCGGATTTTGTTAAAATCCGGACTTTTTTTTTTTTTTTTTTGCCTTTTTTTTTTTGAAACAACTAAAAAAAAAAATTTATGGAATTGGAATTTTTACATTATACAGTGTTTTGGGTGTGATTTGGATGCCTATAACGAAACATGTCTGTACAGTCTGGGCAGACTGTACATACATTGGTTGGTGTAGGTATTAAAAACACACCCAAAACACTGTATTATTGAAAAATTTCAGTTCCATAATTTTTTTTTTTTTTTTTAGTTGTTCCACCAAAAAAAAAAGAAAAAAAAGAAAAAAAATCAGGTCCGGATTTTCTCCCGTCCGGGAGTCCGGACCTGATCCTTCTTCATATATATATATATATATATATATATATATATATATATATATATATATATATATATATATACCGCACTTGGAATAAATTTCTTGATTAGTTCGCCACTACGTACTGATCACTAAGTTATACTTAAAAGACAAAACACCACTGGGTATTTAATAAACGTCATATGAATTTGCACCAATTTCAGATACAGAAAACATACGTACGCAAGTTGTGTCCTTAGGGATGTAAACCCTAGCTAGCTATACCTGGCTTTTTATTTCCTTTAACTTTTGCATGCCCCATGCAAATTATTTAAGTATGTACACACACGTAGATACATAGTTCTCTTGTACTAGTTTATTACAAACACGGATTGGCTAGCTAGGGTTTTAAGGGTTAGCTTCATTATTTGCCATGTTGTAAGCTCTACCTTCTTCAGCACTATAACAACAGTATCTGCAACCGCGTCCTCCCCATTCGCCTCCACAGCAGCCCCATCTGCAGCCTCCTCCCCAACCACCGCCTCGGTGACCCCACCCGCCTCCATAATCACCGCCATAGCCACCACCATAACCACCGCCATAGCCGCCACCGCCATAATAATTTACTTGATCTGCTTTAGAAGCTTCTTCATTCGCTGCACAAATGAACAAAGTATGTCATATTTAACGGCATCTACATCTATCTATCTATCTATCGATATATATAAATTAATGATCTAAAAATTTAATCATTGCACTCTTGTAATTAAGTTATCCTAAAATATACAAACTTTTTTTATTATATCAAAATCATTAATTGAACTTTCAAATAATTAATTGTAATCTCTCTTATAATACGCTAGCTGCAGCTTACAAATTGGTTTCTCCACTATAATAAATCTGATCAGCATATGTAACACAACACATGCATGTGTATTTACCCTTTCGATTTTAAAATATAAGATCAAAATTGACTTTTTAAAATTAATATAAAATAATTTTAAATTCACAATGTCATTTATTTTAATTTTGAAAACAACACACCTTGTAAGTAATACTACTTTTTGCATATTTTACGATTTTCTTCGTTATCTAATCTAAAAATACGTAAAAGAAATTATACCAATTTTGCACCTAAAAATATCTTAAATTAATTTCAAAAAATTAACTTAGTAGTAGTAGTAATAATAATAATTGATAACAATAATAATTCAAATAATAATTATAATAACAATTGAAGAAATAATCATATATAACACAAGTTTGAGACAAGAAGTACGTACTGCATGGTTGAGATACTAAATTGACATGCATGATAGCTATTTATTACACACACCCTATATATATATATATATATATATATATATATAGCAAAAAGGCCTATACGGCTAAAAAATAAAAGGATCGGAGGAGAATAAGAAGTCCAAGTTGGATGGTTATACTAACTTTTTTCCTCAGCTTGAGGTTTCTCGTCTGCCGTCACCGAGGAAATGATGAGAAGGAGAGCAAAAATAAGTCCAAGGAAAAGAAAAGCGTTAGGCTTCATTTTTCTTCCTAGAAAAGATGGACAACTTAATTAGAAAAATATTTAAGAAAATGATATTGAGGAATGCTAGCTTTTCTCAACTTTCTATCTATTTATAGACAGAGCCGGTCCTGAGTTTTACAAGGTCCAGGGCAAAAAATTTCAAGTGTGCCCTTTTTAGAGGTGGCAAACGGGTGGGCGGGCCGGGTCCAAAATGGCCCGGGTTGGGTCGGGTCGCGGGCTTCTTCCTTCCTTCCTTTATTTATTTTTTTACAAAATCTTGCTACATCAAAAATAGTAATAATAATAAATATTAAAAATAATAAAATAATTTATAATAAACAATAATTCTAATTACCTACATTAACTACATATCTCAATCAATTAAAATTTTAATAGTATTATAAATTACTTTCAAAGTATATAATCAAATTTAATTTTTTAAAATTATACTTTAAAATTAATATAATTTATTTAACTTTTAAAAATATATAGGATTATTACATATCTACAGATACAAGGATTGTTACAAAATAATTCTATTTGGTACGGATTGTGACTTTTTTGGAGGTGTATTCAACACAAGACACATAATTTACACTATATAACTATATAAAATTCACTATATATTAGTACTAGTTTGTTTATATAAATATATAAAATTCACTTTAATATCTTTTTGTTAAAGGTTAATTACTATCTCGAGAGCAATTTTGCCCCTGCCCTGGCCATATATTAAGTTCAATTGTCGTATTTTTATTTAAATGCATATTTATGAAATATCATTAATGATTAATGTACAATAAATTATACAATTAAATGAGGATTTAAATATGGATAAATTTTTTAATTTTTTTATATTTTTAATATACATATAAAGTCAACTAAATTTTTTATCATATTACGGAGGGAATAATAAATATAATATTAAAACTCATAATCAAAAATCAAAATAGAACTTTTGTGTTTTCTTAAGTTGTTAGCATCTATGATATAGAGATGTGTAATATAAACAACTTTTTAATCAAGTATGCCATATTTTGCACTTAAACCGTGAATCAAATATTTATCCTCGTCAGTTAATACAAAATATTTTAAATTTTACAGTTAAATCGTTAATCAAATATGAACTGAGAGGGTTGAAGAGTTTTTTTTTGTGGCTAAGAGTCTATTTTGATTCTCCATATTAATTTATTGATTTATTTTATATTATATTTTATAATTATTTTTTTATTTTTTTATACACATATAAATAAATTTTTAAAAAAATTGGGCCCTCCTCAATTTTGGGCCCTGGGCGGTCGCCCCGGTGGACCTGCCCCAGGGCCGGCTCTGTTTATAGACTACAAGGAGTGACAAAACCACACAAGGAGAGTAGTGAGAGAGGAAAAACTATGGGCATTTAATGGGCTGTTTGGTTGGGTGCTAAAAGATTTGGATTTTAATGTGTTTTTCAAACTCTTATCTATATGATTACGATCAATATTGTTACAACATGTATCATCAAGGGCCGGGGTGGTGGCAACTGTCAAAAGAGTTTTGGAAAAGGACTTCCATCTGGATACTGATTTCTCAATAGTCAATATTTGTGACCTAGAATTAAAGAGAAAAACATAGTCAACTTTCTGTTGTAAGGTTTTTATATGTTATGTATAACTCATCATGTTGTCAACTAAGTTAAACTTTGCTATTTGTTCGATCCTATCCTTTTGTGTGTGTGTGTGTGTATTTGTTGGATTTAGATCGCTTGATTTTTAATGTTTAATTTTCTTTTAGAAAGAAAAAAATATATATACAACCAAGTATTAATGTCTAATAAATTTATTTGAGGCATATCATAAATAAAATATCGAAAGATTATTAATTTGCTAAAATGAACTGTATATTTTTATTGGTAATATAAAATGATACTATCATATTCTTAAATTCATCATAACATCAATAGAAAATTAAACACTCAATAACACTCAATAATTTAAGAGTAGACATGAAACAAAGAAGAATTCTTTAAAGTTCATACAATTTCCAAATAAGATTCTTTTTGTGGAATAGAGATAGCAATATTTATTATTGTATTGTCTAATTTAAATTAAGTCTCATAATTTTTAAATTTGAAAAATTAACTTTAAAAAGTCAAATTGTAACTCATTGTGAGGTTAATAAAATACAAATATAGATACCCAATACATATATACAAAAATTTTGAAAAATCCCGGGGCACCGACCCCATTGCCTTCATTGGGGATTGTCTTATCAATTAGGAGATTAAAATTTTAATTTTTTTTAACTTTATGGATTGTCTTCTCAAAATTTTCAATTAGAAGATTATACTTTTAATTTTTTCTGATTACGTCTGATTGATAGTGTCACGTAAGAAAATTGATGAGATAACTGAAACACGTGACTAAAAAATATTTATGTTTAATATTGAGTCATTTTAATATTTATTCAATTAATTTTTTTACCACGAGGCAGTAGTACTTTTTAGATAACTTGGATTATTTTAAGATAAACCGAATTTATATCAATTTTATATTTAAAAATTTCTTATATTTGTCGCTAAAGAGTCAAATATTTTGTGATTTGATTTTTTTAATATCGAAGTTGTCCCTGTGTCTTAATTTCTCCAAACTTTACACTTTCTCCCATGACAATTAAAAAAATTCTTGTTAATTTTAATTTTAAAATATTTAAGTTGATTATAATGAGAAAACATTATAAAATGAGTGTAAAACTATTGTTTTACATTATCGAGTAACAATATGCAATATGCCAGGTAAATGAATTAATTAGAATAAGTTCAAGAAATTTAAATTATATTAACATATCATGGAGTAAAATATAAAAGTAATCAATATACTATTAATATATTTGGATATTATGTTCCTTTTTGTTGGTCAATGTAAAATAAACTTTCTACTCTTAAAAAATTTGTATAACAAATTTTTATGTTTTAGCTAGACATTGACTATCCTATGTGGCAATGATGACATGTAAAGTAAGCCAAATTAAGACTAAAAAATTGGCAGCAACTATTCAACAAAGCTACATGATGTAATTATAAATTGGACTACATAAATTTTATTTATACAAGTTTCTCCATTTAAATAAAAAAAATAAAGAAAAGATAAATAAGTTTTGTCTGATATTGATTTATAAGAGGAGTTTTAAGTTTATTTTGATAATCATAAGATTTGTTTTTTTTAAAAAAAATAATTGCATTTATTGAAAATTATAATGAACTGTATATTTTGATATTTTGATTTTTCTTAACATATTAAAACTAGAGACGCATCAATAAAATCTATATTTAACTAATTTATTTATTGATTAAGAATTATACTAATAATATGTATTTCCATTGACACAAATAATTTCTTAAGACTAAATGTGATATATATATAGCTAGAGGCCTATAGAAAAAAAAATTCTCATATTCTTTGTCTTAGGGGGTGTTTGATAAAAATTGAATGAATCTGAATCTGAATCTGAATGAGCTGAATCTGAATCTGAATCTGAATGAGCTGAATCTGAATGAAAAAAACTGTTTGATAACTGACATATCTTAAAGATCTGAATGACATATTTTTAATATTTTACCCCTCTGAAAAAATTCAAAGTTGTTGTAAATTTATTTAATATTACATAATATAATAGTTAATATTTTTTTATTATTTTTATTATTATTTTTAATTTTTTTTACTTCATTCAGCCAACCATTCAGCCATTCAGACCAAAAATTTGGCCTTAACCATTCAGCCAACGCATCTGACCGATTCAGCCATTCAGACGATTTTTTTTCAAAACAAACGCACTTAATGATTCAGCCACTTACCGATTCAGCTATTCAGACCCATTCAGCTCTAAACAAACAGCCCCTTAATTCAACTGCTTCAAAATTTTGTATATTAAGTTGCAGGTTATTATAATGCAATTTTTAACTTATTTACTAGTTTAGTTTATATATTTTATTCATTAAGCCGGAGAATACTATTTAACGCACCTTTATTAAAGCATCTTAATTATTATAGAAATAAATTGCTATTTTTGGCCAAATAAAGTTGAAAATATTTACTTAAAATATCTAATATTAACCTTTTCTTTTTTAATTACAATAAAAATATTAATCGCACACACTCAAATTATAATGAAAAAACTTGTATAAATAAAATTTATGTTATTTTATTTATAATTACATCATGTACCTTAATTAGATAATTACTTAAAGTAATATTGCATGGTGTGAATAAAATATAAAAGTGACCACTATTTTACGTGGTAATAATCTCATACAATAATTATTACATGACATTATTACCACGTCAGTGATCATTTTTATATTTTACTCACACACCATGCAATTAACCTTTACTATATGACATTATTACCAATAGTGATCACTTTTACATTTTATTCACACACCCTACAATTAACTTTTACTACTGACATTATTATCACGTAAAATAATAATCACTTTTACAGTTTACTCACATACCATGCAATTAACCTTTACCACCATAAAACTTAATTACATACATAGTCCGCCAATATAGTAATAAGTAGTCACAGTCCGTCAATATAATAAGTAGGCCGAGACCACATAATTAAGTAAAATATAGGAAAATGGAGCAAGTACATGATGAAAACCAGTCTTGAGACAAAACCCTAGCTAGGGCCGGCATGAGTTGGAACATATATATATAGTAATCGATCCTCTGTTTTATTTTATTCAAATATTGTAACTTCATACACTAATCCAAGTATGTTATTATAAACACATATGGGATACATGCATGGATGTTTTGTATATGATTATTCCTAGTCTAGGCCTTTCAATTAAGATGGGGCCTCATTTTATTTTTCCCATTGCTTTTAGTTTCTTCGGCGTCAAGGCAGCAACTTTCCTTTCGCCATATCGAAAGTCATATTTTCAATGACCACCTCCTTTATCACCCCTTCCACCGCCACCACCACCTCCGCCTCCCTTATGGTCTCCTCCTCCGTGGTGACCACTGCCATCTCCTCCCTTGCCACCTCCATTGTGATCGCCATCTCCTCCTTTTCCGCTTCCTTGGGATCCCCCGTGACCACCTCCCCAGCCGCTTCCACTTCCGCTGTCACCTCCACCTCCACCTCCACCTCCGCCGCCTCCATTATGACCGCCTCCTCCTCCACCTCCTCCACCACCACCGTTATGACCACCTCCGCCGCCTCCACCGCCTCCACCACCACCTCCACCCCATCCGCCTCCCCATCCGCCTCCTGATCCTCCCTTACCGCTGCCTTTAGCACCACCATCAAGGCTCTCTACTGCAGTTGCATCCGCTGCAAATAAACAAACAATATTATACTATAACATTCTAATGATCTGCATTAATTAATTAATTCTTTTGTGTGTATATATATTGAAAAGGTATTTTTTTTTTCTACTTGAAATTAAAGGAGTCTCACCTACAGAATGGCAGCACTGAAGGCATCCGTAGCCTTTTGGACTCCAACGACAACAGCCGCCTTGCCACCTGCAACGCTTTCCACCACCCCACTGTTGATTAGGTTCCTTGGTTTCATCAACTGCACGAGTTAATTATTAGACAAACCCTTAAATATTTATTTTGCAATATATATATATATATATATATATATATATATATATATATATATATATATATATATATATATATAAAGGTAAAAGGTTTTGATGATTTACTTCATATAATTTATTTAAAATTATCTTTTAATCTTAACTTAACAATTCAACTGTACACATGTTTATTCATAATTGTAATACTATATGCATACTCTCCCTCGGTTAGGAAACAAGAGTCTTATATTCCGACACACTTTACCATAATAAGAAATGTTAGTTTTGAAAAAGTTGGTCTATGTGCGTCCGAGACAAACCTTAGCCTAATAAAAATCAACAAAACAAATTTGGATCCTCATTTGCATAATAAGGGTATATAACTAAATCGACTTTTTGATTCCCAATTAAGTGAATAATCACTTAAGTATTAGTATTAATCTTTTTAAAAGACGTGTAATTTTTGTATATTAATATATTTCGTAATTATAATTCGGTACAAATTACTACTAATACTCTATAACTAATATTTTTTAAAAAAAAATAACTTTAATGAATTCACATGCCTACAAAAAATTAAAAAATAACAAAGCAAATTGACAGTTATCTGCATAATGGGAGAGTACGTATATCATGACTTTATTTTATCATTGTATTTGTATGTAACATAAAATTCCGGATCAACCTTGTGGTAAATAAACTTGATTTCAGACAATCGTGAAGAGAAACTGAAATATGAATTACTTGTTAGGTCGTCTACTACGTGTCTACATACTAATTGTCTGCCTGATAGCTACTATTTGTTTTTTTTATATTAAAAAAAAAAAAAGGAAACGGGAAATATATCATGGTTCATTGTAAAGTAAATCATTAATTGAACACATTGTTAATTTGTTTTTATAATAAGTAAATATCGCATTGCACCAAAGGAATTAGTATATATACTAACGTTTTTCACTCGCCGCTTCAGATTTAAAGCTGTGAGCAGAATGGCAACACTCTAGGCATCCAATGCCATGATTGTTGTACCGACAACAGCCGCCTTGCCACTTGCAATTCTTTCCACCATTCTGCTGGTCGATTTCCTTTCCTTCATCAACTGCACAACTCAATCGATCGAATCCTTAATATATATATATATATATATATATTTATATATATATATATATATATATATATAAATCCAAAATAACATAGAAATAATTTATAAGAATAGTTTGTTGTAATAGTAATAAGTACAATAGTTATTCTGTTTACCATCATGTAAAGAAATTTAGCGAAGGAGCCCTGGCTACAGAAAATAATCGTATACTATAACATATGATCTTGATAGTAAGAATATAATAATCATAATTGTACGTGTACATAATTAAGACTTGGGGTATCAAGATATCAAGATATAATGTCTAAGACGAGGGGATATATAATTTATATATTATCAACTTAGCTGCATGTATCAAGAGATCATGTCTAAGACAAGGGAAGCATGCACGTACCATGTACGGGAAAAAAGACAAAAGGGTGTTACAAAGTTTATACAGTAACTAGATAACCCTAAGTGATATATCATGGACAAATTTATGAGACTCAATATACTAATAAATCTTAAGACTGAACCATTTATAAATTCTTAAGCTCAAATACACATTAATCCCGATTATCTTGTCGTAATGACCATTATAACTCAGACCCGTAGAAATATGAATAAATCTCAACAGAATTTTAAAAATCACATTAAAAAGTAAAGTTTGAAGCATAAATATATATAAACTAACTGATTTTCTCACCTTGAGATGTATCAGCTACCACAACCGATGAAATGAGAAGAACAATAGCGAAAAAGATACCGAGGAAAAGAAAAACCTTTGGCTTCATTTTTCTTAAGAGAAAGATTTTAAGAGATAGGATGGGAATGCTAGCCTTCGTCTACCCTGCCACTATTTATAGGGGTATCAAGAGCATTAAATGGGGTTTATATATATGATGCAACATTCAAAGTGTGTTATATTGAATATATTTTTGGATTGTAATGTGTGTTTCAAATTCTTATTTAATATGATTACGTTCGATCAATATTATTTAAAGTTTTATTTACTCAAATCAAAAAGGATTTGAAATTTGTAGCAAACTAGCATATGAATTTTGGACAGCTGTTAAAAAGCAGTTTCATCTGGATAGTGAATTCCTAAATGGTCAAAATAATGAGAACCAAACAAAGGAAAAGGAATTCAAGTTGATCATATTATTGGCTTTTAGGTCAACGTTTGCTATTGTGTTACAATCTTTTTGTGCGTCAGTTGTGATTGTTTTTCTGCGTCTGACATATTTAATTTGACACATATCTCTGAGCCGAGTAACGAATTGAAAGAATGTGTGGCTCATTTGGCCTTTATTTCTTCAAATCTAGAATGATAAAATTGTTTTTCAATTTTCTTATTAACTAATTAATATAAAAATCACTGATCAAAAAATTTAATACTTCTTCCGTTTTAAGTTATAAGATCATTATTAACTTTTTAAAAGTCAATTTTAAACATTTTTAAATTCAAAATTGGCATGAATTTTGTTAGTATAAATCAATACAATTATGAATATCATAAACTATCTAAAAAGTAGTACTAGTTTTAAAATTTATTATTTTCAAAATTTAAATAATTTTAAATTTGAAAATATCTCAAATTGACTTTTATAATATCAATATTAAACTTATAATTCAAAACGGAGGGAGTATATAAGATGGTAATACTAATATATAGACTTAACTGATTGAAAAAATCATTGAATTCTTGTCAAGTTATTAAAAAAATAAAATAATACAAACTATTTCTTTTTGCACCTAAATCATTAAATTTTTCAAACAATTAACAAAAAATATCCAAAATTTGACCATATGAGCTGATGTGTTTACTGTCTTTTAAATAAAATTTGGTTGATTTTTGGATATTTTCAATAACTATTTGAAAGTTCTATGATTTTGGTTAAAAAATAACAATTTATATGTTTTTCTGGTAAGTTTACAACTTATCAAGGTTTATATATATGCTATATTGGTAAATCAAGTACTAATAAATATAACGTGCATGGGATTCATCATTTTGTAAAAATTAATATAAATACAAATATGCCACATAAAAGGAGAGTGTTCGAGCTCGGCAGTGACCTGATATCAGTAAAGTTTTGGCGAAAATTAAATAATTTAAATGTATTAGGAAAAAAAGAAGAAAAAACAACAAGGAAAGTTATTTCTGGCTTTCTGCCATGCTAAAGTTCATGTTTTCCTCTAACTACTCTTGTTGGATTTGGTATTTATTGTTTACTACAATGTTTTGGGTTTTTAGAATGACTAGTGTTATTCATATGTGAAAATTCTGCTGCTAGATAAGGTCAATAAGCCTCTATGGAAGGGTTGGTGTAACCTTGTCACGTTTTTTGTTTTCTTCTTTTGCCCCTATAACTTTAATTATATTACTATTTTATTCTTTCTATATTAAATTTTTTATATTTTTCTATTTACTCCTCTAAATTTTATAAAATTCTTATTTTACTTAACATAATTTACACACACACCGGGTCTGCCAACGGTGATGTTAGTATGCTAGTATGAGCATGAACTTTGTTTTTATTTGCTCAGCCAAAAAATAATTTTATTATTACAATATATATCATATACTTTCTTTATTTCAAAATTAAAGATACATTCGTATGACGAAGACTTTTAAGGATAATGTTATGTTTTCAAATTTAATCTTAGTATTAATTAGAAATTCGGTTCTGGTACCGATGTGATATTGAAAATGATAGTAAAAAAGTAATAACAAATTGAGAATATTATATCATTTTATAGTTTTAAAATAAAAATGTATTTCTAATTTTGGATGAGACCCAAAAAAAAATAGATCTCTAATTTTGCAATAGAGTGAGCATATAAGAATGTAAAAACAGAAGACACCCCAGAACAAATTATACACTTGATTAGGAAAAAAAAACTTTAATTACTCTATAGTAAAATAAGTAATTTGTGACATATATAGATAGGAACTGTGTACATGAAAACCAACCTTGGAGATCATAAAGCTCTAGCTAGGGCATGAGTGGGAACATAGAAACCCCAACTAACATTTTATTCATATTTTTTATACATAATTTTCATCCACTTATATTGTTTATTTATTAATGTAGATGGAAACATGAATGTTTGCATTCGATTATAACTAATGGTATTTAATGGTGATCTGAGCTTTCTTATGGGTGACCACCGCCCCCTCCGCCATGACCACCACCACCTTTACCCCACCCGCCATGATGACCACCTTTACCCCATCCGCCATGATGACCACCTTTACCCCACCCACCATGACCACCTTTACCCCATCCGCCGTGACCACCGTCCCATCCGCCATGACCACCGCCCCATCCACCATGTCCACCGCCATGGCCGCCACCTCCTCCATGCCATCTGCCGTGACCTTTTAAATGTTTATCTACTTGAGATGGATCCGCTGCATGAACAAAAATGGAACCAATTAGTACAAAGGAAAAACGTGAAAAACATTACATTAAAAAGAGCGTTTGGCATATCGTACATAATATAGTCCCTCCATTCCAAAATTTAAATGAACGTAAATTTAGTAGTGGAGTCTATATGTAAGAACTGATAGTAAATTTATGATTATATCAGGAATATTTTTTAAAATAATTTTTTTTAGTTAAAAATCATCGTTTTAAAAATATATTATTAATTTTGAAACGGATAGATATTTTAAAACATACAGGCATATTTAGGTTCAGACATACAGAATTTTTATCCATAACAATGTGAGAGGACCCAATCTAAAACATTTAGAACTTAATGTTTGAAAGTTGAAACGTTTAATTCTTACTCTTCTTTTCATCATGAGGCGTCTCAGCATTGACAATCAAAGCGATGATAAAAACAGCTACAAGCAGAAGAAACGGGAATTTAAAAGCCCTAAATTTCATTTTTCTTGGACAGAAATTCCTATATAAATATATGAATCTGATTTGAAGAAATTAATTAAGATTTGAAGAAATATGAAATTACTAGCTTCGATTCATATGCTCCTCTTATATATAGAGCCGGAGGGGTACATGAAAGATAGCTAGAGAATACATAAGCATTCAATTGGATGTGTCTTATAGCCAATTAATTAACCAGCCAACTACTGTTGTGGTTTGGTGCATGTTAAGTATTGGGATTGTAATGAGTATTTAATTCTAAGGCTCATGCAATATCTCTATGAATGGCCTTGCCAAGTGAAGTACGTAAGTTCGAAAATTTCGGAAATGGTTACAACTGTATACTCCCTTCATCCCTTAATATAAAACGTTTTAGAGTTTCTCAATTGTCCCTAATTATTTGATGTTTGTTAAAATTTAGGAGAATTGGTCACAATTTTTTCAAAATTACCCTTCATTACTCTACCAAATTTTTAATAAACTAAAGAATTGGATAAGTTGTTTTATGGGGATGGAGAGAGACCGATGAATAAATGAGACTAATGAGTTTTTTTAGAAAAAAATTATGGGAAATGTGTGAGAGAGAGTATGAGATAACTATAATAAGATAATATTTAAAAGTATTGTAAATAATTAATACTGTATTTAATGTTTTTCAATTATTATCTTAATTCTTATATAATACTCTAAAACGTCTTATATTAAGGAACGAATAGAGTATTTAGTATAGTTAATTAATGAGACTAAATAGTCAAAACTCTAGCTCTAGCAGCCCGTGAGGGAGATAGATTATGCAAGCTTGAAATGGACAATTAACTTTTTTTTTCAGCACAAGGGGGAGGCTAGAACATCATTTAGAAATGAAAGCATGCATTTATCTCCTGACATTCCTTTGGGGGAATAATATAATTGTGACAATCTGAAAATTTAGAATATCTTGAATGATTAAATTAAAGGTTAAAGTTTAAAATTTGGAGTGAAAATAGATGATTTATTTTATATTTTAAAGAAAAATCTAAGGAAATGGTATGTTGAAATAATTCAACGATAAGGTTACGAGAAAGAATAAGACCTAACCCGATTAAGAATGATTCGGTATTGTGATTCCGGGGACGGAATCTTTATAAGGGGGAAAGAATGTGATAACCCAAATTTTGAGTAATATTAAAATAAGAATTAAATAAACAAAATTCTTATTAGATAATATGTTGTATGATATTATATTGCATAAGTGAGTATGAACTATAAAATATGTGATGTTTACGCTTAATAAATATATTGGTATTATATATTTATTATATGTAAATAAATTATAGGGGCAATTTATTAAAGAAAATGAGATGGGTAGAATTAAATAATTTATAATATTAAATTATTTTAATATGGTAGATTGGTGACATTAAATTTACTTCATGTATAACCATTATTTTATTGAAAAAATTATATATTGAGTGTAATGTATAAATGTATTTAATGTAGTGAATATATTAATATATTTACTACAGTTAAATAAATTGTGAAGGCAAATTATAAAAAGGAAGAGAAGAATATAATACATTAATATAATGTTATATAAACATCAGGAATGAAAAGGAAAGTCAACATGGCTTATTTGAGAAAGATTCTTAGCATAAAACTACCTATATGTTTAAAGAAATAATTATATTATAATATAATTAAAATCATTCAATAATGATATTCATTGGCCATATTAAATTTTTGCTAAGTATGTTTGCAAATGTTACATTGGGTTAAAGGGACTAGGCCCAAAACAAAATTCCTGCCCAGCATTGCCTTAGGAACATTCCAGCAGCCCACATGTGTGAAATGAAGAGCCGAGTTTGTTTTGTTTGTTAACAGTTAGTTAGTTCATTAGTTAGTTAATAATTTAGTTAGATGCTAGGCTATGCTATAGGAGGCTATTAGGGGTCAAGTTGTTGCAAGAGGCAAGGGGGTAAAGTAGCTAATATAGGGGCCAAGTAGGGTGTATCAGCTAAGATTAATAGAGGCCAACTGACTGCTGTGTCAGGGGGGCTGAATGATGTCAAAATATAGCCGGGTAGAAGCTGAAGAAACACTACAAGAAAAAGGTCTATCAGCGACGGCATTTCTGGTCGCTGATATTATTAATAGCAACCGATATCAGCAACCACGATATATTATAGTCGCTATGTTATATCAGCGACCGACTGCGGTCGCAGATCGGTCGCAAGAATAAATTCCCCCCCCCCCCCAAAATTTGACAAGAAATGTTGGCCCGTATTTTTATTGCGACCACTTAAAACAGCGACCGCATGCGGTCGCTGATAAGTCCATATCATTAAAATTCTACGACCGCATGCGGTCGCAGATGGCGGTCGCTGATCAAATTTTATGTTACCAGTTTCAGTCCTTCATTCGACACAGACGCAAAGGAAAAAAAAGAGGGGACAAAATAGAGAGAAGAGGGAGAAAGGGGGAAAGAGAAGAAGGAGGCTAACACCACCAGCCGCCTCCAGTCGCCACTAGCCGCCACCAGTCACCACCGCGTCGCCCACTCCACCACTGCCTCACCCACTGCCTCACTATCGGAGGTACTCTTAACTCTTTTTTATTAGGTTAATTGCAGTAGTAGTTTTGCACTTCTTTTTTCTTAGGTTCAGTTTATATCTTAGAGGAATTGTTGTATTGACTATTTTTAGCTTTAGTCATATTGAGCTGCAAGGGAACCTATATTGAGTTTTCTAAATTAGCTAGAGACTCTGAACTAAATTCCTTTTGGAGCTCTTCAGAGCAAAGAAGCAGAATTGATTTATATGCATCATTGAAACTGTTTGTAGAATATGAGATGGGTTATTGAGTATATAATTTTGCACCCCTTGATTAGCAGATAAATTATATGGAAAATGTCAGTTGACTAATGGTCTTGAGTTTCTTGACCCTTTAATTTATATGGATCATCATAACTTTGAGGATTTGAACCAGTAACTTGAAATTGTTTTGACTGAACTGGAGCAATAACTTTAGCTTTTAATATACATTAACCTTGGTTATTTATCAAAATATATCAACATGTGTTAGCTAATCACCTACTCTTCCATATCTATTTGAATAGATCTAGGATTACTGAAAATAGGTAAGTGGAATAATGGACAGAAGAGTTTATTTCTTCTAGGAGAGGAGAGTATAAAACTGATTCTAACACCATTTGAGCACAACAATTGTTAGGACATTCAAAAATTATTTTATAGAAAGTGGTTCACAAGCTCTCAATTATGTTCTTAATTCATCTTTAACATTAGATTCTTTCTATATGTTTTTCTTATATTGGAAAGTTGTAACTATTTCATTGTTTGATGAGTACTAGAAATTTGTAGTAATTATTAATGTCGTCATTGAATATAAAATTAAGCTATCAAACTGAAATGTCAAAAAGATAATGGCAGTTAGGCTAGGTTTGGGGCTGCGAGGCCAATTGTGGACACGCCAAGCTTAGCCAAGTCTCATGGGGCCAAGCCAAGCTTGACTGTCGGCGTAAATAGACGACGAAAGGACTGTTTTGGCATTATGAAAGAAAAACAAGAATATTTAATACTTTAGTATACAAAAATAAAACTACAAAAGAAACTAGTAATTTCTCTAGTACATTAGTATTTAAGTTGTTAGTACTTTAAAGAGTTACTAATATTACAAGAGGACTACTTCAACTCTTATGATAAAGAGTTGAAATTATGATCCAAGTAAAACAACAATAACAAAACAAAATTTAATAACATTTAAAGTTTCTCATACTGCTTTAATTTGCATTCATTCGTTATTGTTTTAGTCTTATTATATAGGGAATTTGTATATTTCTCTTTGTTTGTGTCTTGGGTGCCTAGAAATGACCATATATACATGCCGTCATGCATGTGGCTAGTCCATATTATAGGGGAGACTCTGGCAAATTTTTTTTTGTGGTCGAGTAGTAAAGAACATTTATAATATTAACGAGCTAATCATATGCTTACAAGTCATATGCTTACAAGTATGCTCAAGGAGTATTCTTACAAGTATGCTTAAATGTTAATCATATGCTTACAAGTATACTCAAGCCATATGATTACAAGTATGGTCTCAAGTCATATGCTTACAAGTATGCTGAAATATTAATCATATGCATGCTTACAAGTATGCTAAAGTCATATGGTTACAAGTATGCTCAAGTCATATGTTAACATTTATAATGTTGTCTGTAGTAGGTACCGTGGAATCATGGACCTCTATTCAGACCGTAGTTGGATGGCACGACGAAAGTCAAGTGCCCAGATAGGTGCTACAGCTGAATTTAGAGCCGGTTGCCAAGTGTTTTTGGAGTATGCGTATAGTCACCCGGAATGTATGAATGGTAAGTCGCAGATACGATGTCCATGTTTGAAGTGTAAGAATGTAAATTATATGGACAAAGACATGGTAAACTATTATTTACTTGTTTTTGGGTTCATGAGAAATTACGAAGAATGCTGGTGGGCACATGGGCAGAAGAGAGATGGTGGCATCACACAAGTACACAATTCGGGCAGTAGTACTCATCGTATGAATGAAATGGTTCATGATATTGCAGGGCCAGATTTTGATTGGGAGCAAGGCAGAGAGCAACCTATGAATTCTGATGCCAAAGACTTCTTTAAGTTGTTAGACGAGGGTAGCGAGCCATTGTGGCATGGTTGCACCAAACACACTACATTGTCTGCAGTGGCGACGTTATTTAACATCAAGGCTGATCACAATATGAGCCATGAGTGTTTTGAGTCACTCTTGAAGGCCATTAAGAGTATGTTGCCTGACGGTGAGAAATTACCTGGTAACTATTACTTTTGTAAGAAAATGGTGAAGAAGTTGGGTCTTGGATACCAAAAGATCGATGCATGTCCCAACGATTGCATGTTGTTTTATAAGAAAAATGAACAGTTGACAAGGTGCATGTTTTGCAGTTATGATCGGTTTAGGTCTAATAAAGAGGGTGTGACTACCAAAAAATCAAGTATACCGTTTAAGATTCTAAGGTATTTTCCAATAACACATCGGCTAAAAAGATTGTACATGTCTTCAAGAACAGCTGAACATATGAGTTGGCATGCGAAATCTCCAGCTAAAGATGGAGAACTAAATCATCCCACAGATGGGAAGGCTTGGAAAGATTTCAACTTATCACATCCTGGATTTGCATTGGAACCTAGAAATGTGAGGCTTAGATTGTCCACCGATGGTTTCAATCCGTTTGGCCACTCAGCTGTTCCGTACTCATGTTGGCTTGTGATTGTTACTCCGTACAACTTGCCTCCTTGGATGTGTATGAAACAGCCATACTTGTTTCTTTCACTCGTGGTTCCTGGTCCTAAGAGTCCTGAAAGAACTTAGATGTTTACTTGAGACCTCTTATAGACGAGTTGAAGGTATTGTGGGAGGATGGAGTACAGACTTGGGATGTTGCAACGAAAACAAATTTCAACCTTAGGGCAGCAGTTATGTGGACTATAAGTGACTTCCCAGCTTATGGTATGTTAGCTGGATGGAGTACACACGGGAAGTTGGTTTGTCCGTATTGTATGGAGCATACAAAGTCGTTTAATCTATCAAAAGGTCGAAAGACTTGTTGGTTTGACTGTCATCGTCGGTTCTTACCGGTAGATCACCCGTTTCGAAGAAATATAGAACACTTCAGGAAAGGAAAAGTAGACAATGATATGCCTGTACCGCGATTGTCGGGAACGGAGATGCGAGATTGTGTGATGAGATTGCCGGTTATCCCATTTGGTAAGGTTGATGTCACAAACATAATCAATGGATTTGGTGAATCTCATAACTGGGTTCGGAGAAGCATCTTTTGGGAACTGCCTTATTGGTCTACAAATTTGATTCGTCATAATCTAGATGTGATGCATATTGAGAAGAATGTGTTTGACAATGTGTTTAACACTGTGATGAATGTTACGGGGAAGACAAAAGATAACAATAAGGCACGCTTGGACATGAAAGATATTTGTAAGCGTCCCGGATTAGAACTTTATGAATCTTCTAATGGTAAGATTGTCAAATCGCATGCAAGGTACACATTGTCCAAAAAGCAAGTTGAAGATGTGTGCACATGGGTTAAGTCTCTGAAACTACCAGATGGATATGCGTCAAACATTTCAAGGTGTGTTACGGGTGGGAAATTGCAAGGGATGAAGAGTCATGACTATCATGTGTTCATGGAGAGGCTCATGCCTATAGCATTTCGGGATCTGCTTGATAAACCAATATGGGATGCTTTGATGGATCTTAGTCGTTTCTTCAAAGACTTATGTTCAAAATCATTAAATGAGAAGGACATTTCTGTACTTGAGAGGAACATCATAGAGATCACGTGTAAACTGGAAAAAATATTCCCACCTGGTTTTTTGACTCCATAGAGCATTTGCAAATCCATCTTCCCTATGAAGCTCGTGTTGGGGGTCCAGTTCAATATAGATGGATGTACCCTTTCGAAAGGGTGATGGGAAACCTTAAGAGAAAGGTGAAGAATAGAGCTTATGTCGAGGGGTCGACATGCGAGGCATACAGTTTCGATGAGATATCTACGTTTGTCTCAGACTATTTTCCGGACGAAGTCTTGACAAAGGCCAATCGAGTATCGAGACATGATGATGGAGGAAATGTTGAACTAAATGGTCGGGTCTCTGTATTTGGTCTATCGGGTCGCGCTTATGGAAAAGGGAAGCACATATTCCTCTCTGAGCAAGAATTACATCCTGCACATACTTACATTCTTCTCAATTGCGAGGAGATTGACGAATTTGTGAGGTACACATGTAAACTTGATAATTTATCTTTTAAATTGAAAATTTATTCCAATATGTTAATTTTTATAACATGGTATAGATTGTACGATGACGAGTTAAAAGTGAAGCATCCCGGCATAACTGATAAAGATATTAAAATCAATCGGGATAAAAACTTTGCACTTTGGCTAAAGGACAAAGTAATTTCAATTTTTAAGCACGTAGTATATATATATACACTCCATGTTAACTATGATTTCATTTAATAAGATGGAGTTTTTATAGGCTTTGACTGAGGGATCAATAATTCCGGCTAATGTAAAAGTCCTAGCAATGGGACCAGACAGGGACCAAGTCAGCCGCAATGGTTACAAAATAAATGGTTGTGAATTTTACACAAAGGCATATGGGCGCGTTAAAAGAACAACGAATTCTGGAGTGTGTGTCCAATGAGATTGTTACAATGAGATTGGTCGTGCCTTTTATGGGGAGTTGGAGCAAATCGTAGAGTTGTCGTACAAGGGCACGTACGGGGGTCATATTCATTTGTTCAAGTGCCGTTGGTTTAATTCAGAAAAAGGGATACATGTTGACAGACATGAAATCGTCGATATTGACCTCCATAGGTCTGCGTACTCCAACGAACCATTTGTTTTACCAACTCAAACAGTACAAGTATACTACACTCCTAGTCGTGTTAGGAAAAGGGATAGACCGCCTACAGATTGGCAAGTTGTAATTCATACTCCCGCGCGTAGTCGTGTAGAATTAGTTGATGGGGAGATTTACCAAGAGCAGATGCTTCATAGTCAAACTATAATAAATGTGGAGGACAACAATGAAGTAATCCAGTTAGATGGTGGAGATGAACCACATGAATTAGATCCTGAGTCAATACTTGTGTTAGATGACATTGATACTGAGGAGGAAGAGTTATTGACTGAATCTGACAGTACTGAATCTGAAGCAGATGATGGTTATGAATCTGGAACACGTATACAAGATGATTCTGAATCAGACTTTGACACTTGAACAAATGAAATGTATGTTTAACATTAGATGTTTTTTATATCATTGTTATGTTTATGTACTAAACTATTTAAATGCAATTTTTGTTTATTGTCATTTTATATTCATATATATACATGTTCATTGTCATGTTGTTTATATCACTGTCATGTTTATGTACTAAATTATTTAATATACAGATGGCTTCTGAAGCAGCGCATAAAAAGCGCGGCTTGGGTAGGGGGCCTAATCAAGTGCCCAAGGCCCCTACTAATCCGGATGATCGGATTCTTATTCAGATTCGCTCTCCTCCGAATAGCACGTACGTCCCGCATATTTCATTTATATATAAGCATTTAAGATTCCATTTATTGTATATTGGTAATGTTTTGATTGATATTATATTGGTAATGTATATGAGCCTGAATTTTTTACTGCTTTAATTTGCATTCGATCAATCGTTATTGTTTTGGTCTTATTGTATTGAAAATTTGTATATTTCTCTTGGTTTGTGTCTTGGGTGCCTAGAAATGTCCATATATGCATGTCGTCGTGCATGTGGCTAGTCTATATTGTAGGGGAGACTCTGGCGAATTTTTTTGAAGTATTATAAGTATAAGTTTGAAAATTGTTCATAAATATTATAACTTAGATATAAATTGCTTTAATATATGCTAATTGATGTTGTATATATATTATAATGATTTTTCAGATAATAAGACTGTCCAGTGCATATCACAGTTGTGTTTACAAAATTGGCCTACACCTGTGATTACGTGGGCGAGCACACCTATCGCCCACAAGGATGTTGTTTGGGTTGAATTTCAGGTATGCTTTTTTAATTATGACAGATAATATTAATATAATATTTAAAAGATAATTATTTAGTAATGTTATTATTGTTGTTTTATTTGCAGAAACGGTATAGATGGGAGGACGCGCATGCTTCAGTGATACAGACATTATTCTGGCAGAAGTGCGCTGTCCGCACCAAAGATAATTTGAATAAAGAAAGACAAAAAGCCCTTCACAATGCCGAGATCGACCATCCAGGCCAGGGAGAAGATTACATGCACGAGCATAGTCCCTGGTGGTGCACCCAGGCCATTTGGGCTGAGATGTGTGCCCAATGGAGGGCTGAGAGCTGGGTGAAGAGACGAAAGATTGCCGCCAACAACAGATCATCGGGTGTACCCGATGGCGAAAAGGCTAAAGGGACATACAAGGGCGGTAGTATTTCACAGTTGCAGCATATCACTGCCAGGGTACGTATTTAATTACAAGTTTTAATATGTTTACAATCATATTAAATTGTAGAAAATATATCACATTTTTACTTAGTAATATTAAGCTTTTTTTGTATAGGAGTCTGAGTCTCAAGGTCAGCCTATCTATTGGTTGGATGTGTACGTGGCCACCCGTGATGGTCTGCCTGAGGCTATCCAGATAGTGGTAATAAATTTTAACTTGATCTTGTTTATCAATGCTTACAGAATTAATTTATTTTTAACTATTCTCTTGTTAACGTGATGACAGGACACTTATAAGCGTTTATTGAATGAGCGCTATCCTGAAGGCACTCCACGTCCGCCTATTGATCAAGAGTTATGGGAGAGGGCGTCTGTTGTGAAGAAGAACTACATTAAAGGTCAAGGACAACGACGACGCCCATCCTTCAGTGGCTCAAGCTGCTCTTCTACCTAGTCTACACAGTCATCGAGCCATCCAGCTGTTCATACTCCGTCTGACTGTGTGAGAGCTATATGTCAGGATCGAAATCTTCTGATGATACTGGGCGGGCATCTGGGGGCTCTGGATCCTGAAGAGTTAGATAAGGCAGTGGCGGCGGCAGCAGCATCACAACATGGGGATGACGACGAGGTATAAAATCAATATGTTGTATATATTGTCTTAATATACCAATATTAACATAGTTAGTATATATTTGTAACTTATTTTATTATTTTGTTAATTGCAGGGTGATCAAGGAGACGATGATGCTTGATGTACTTGCTTTATATCTGTTTTGTAGTTATAGTATAAGCTTGTACTTTCACAAGTTATTCTTTGGATGTATGTATGTAACTTAAACAAGTTTTGAAATATTATTATTGCATGTGTATGTTTATAACTTGTATATTCAGTTATGTTATTTAAACTAGTTTGGTGTATGTGTTGGTGGACAATGATGTTTATATTATTGTGTATGGTGTTTATCTTGTTGTATATGTGTGTTGGGATAAAGCAGGTATAAAACAGGTGCAAGTTTTTGGGAATTCTGCAAAGCAGCAAAAACCTGTTTATATTTTTTTTATATCAGTGACCGCATGCGGTCACTGATATTTATTAGCGACGGCCATATGCCTGAGGATATCAACGATCGACTCCGATCGCTGATACCGGTCGCTGACACGTGGACCACATCAGCATTGGTCCTGGACCATGCTGACTCAGATTAGCGACCGGATTTGTCATTTCGGTCGCTCATAGCGGTCGCAGATATGTCGGTCGCTACAAGTGGTCGCTGTTGTGTACATTATCGACCAGATTTTGTGCGACGCCTATCAGCGACGACAATCGATCGCTGACGTTTATCTGCGACTAAAAGCGGTCGCTGATATGTGGTCGCTGATAGACCTTTTTTTTGTAGTGAAAGCCAGCAATAGATCCATGATGGCTAGCCTCATTTTTTTAGCTACATATAGCTATACAATCCATCTTAAGTTTAGTTGGTATACTACTAACTGAGCCGTAGAGCACACATAGAGAGAAGAGAAGGGAGTCCGACTGAGAAGGAGAAGAAATTGAGCAGCAACCAATTGTATTCCCTGATCTATTAAGGTAAGTTTTTCAATCCTTTTCCATTTCATTTTCTTGCTACTAGTGATCTGCAGTGGCCGAATGACCTGAAAAAAAAAATGAAGGGGTTGCGATATTGTGTTAGTATTGTTAATGTTTTAATGTGCCTGTGTTAGTGGATTAAATTGTTGGTTAAATTAACTGATAAGGAAATTAGTGAATTAAGCTTCCATCACAACTGTTTATTCATGGGTAATTGTAATCATCTATAAGAGTTGTGATATCAAACTTTTAAGGAAAGGTTAACAAGTAATAAACTATCTTGTTTAAAACTAATATGTGGAAGTTGTGATGAAATGGATTGTTATGGTTTGATATAGGCACAAGGAGATAGGTTGGTTGTGCGGTGTTATAAGGAGGGTAACATGGGTTTATAACACAAGTAAATGGCTATGATAAGAGTGAATTAAAACTATGCACTCCAAGTGCTTGACAAAAGTCCTTAATGAACTATTTTTGTCAAAAATTAAAAATTTAATAGAATTAGAGCTTGGGCTTGATTTATTAATCATATGTGATGTTAACTAGAGGGTTTGAGTGTTTCAAGCTAGAACAAAGCTCAATTTCTAGTTAACAATGAAAAGTTAGACTTAGTATGTCAAGTCATTTGGAAACTCTGTTTTGGGCAGCCTATTGAAGCTGAAATGGAAAGGTTATAACTTTTAAATGCAGTCTCATATGCTATGTAAAACATATTTAAAATTTGTTCTAATTTGGTATATGAGCTAGAAGTAATAAAGTCGTGAAATAAACATGTTAGAAACTGAAAAATTGTGAACTGCTGACCCTAAAATGAAAATTCGGGATCAGCTAGGATGTTCAAAAAATTCTGGGCTTTTGGTATGTTATAGTACACTGAATAAGCTTTCCATAGACTCTAGAACGGACTAATTCCGACTTCGGAGCAACGAGTTATGACCGTTCAAAGTAGTCGCGTCAAAACTGTCTAACCAACTCGGGGCAATCACATTGCACAAATTTTCTGGAATTATGTGTTTTGAATTTGGCAATGGTCAAAGAATAAAAGTTGTAGCCTCGGAAGTTAGCTTCGTGTGGGCTCAAGAATCGTTCAAAAATGTTTTGAAAAGAATAAGTTATGATTGTTTTAGTGCAACATGGTCAAGCTGGAAAAAATAAATAAATTGAAAACTAGTATGTCAAGTCAATTTTGAGTGTAATGTTGGACGACCTAACAAGCCTGAATTGGAGGTTTTATAATTTCTAAAAATACTCCCATATGCTATGTACAATATATCTAAATATGGATTTAAATGGTCATATAACTTATGTGAGACCCCGAATTTTAAGAAATAAAAGTATTCAATTTTTCTATTTTGGTAAATAGTTAATTTGGTAAAAGTTTAAAGTTAAGGGTGACATTTGAAAATTTTTCAAAGTAAGTGATGATGAAGTTTTGTTTTATTCGTATTATTAACGTAATAAAACAGAAACATCTTTTTATATAAAACAGAATACTTTATTAAAGTTATTCTATAAATAGAATATATTATATTTTATTATACATAGTATTTTGCATAGTAAAATCTTTTTATATAAAACAGAATACTTTATTAAAGTTATTCTATAAATAGAATATATTATATTTTATTATGCATAGTGCCTGCATAGTAAAAATCATTTTATATAAAATAGAATATATTATATTTTATTTAAAAGATTTTGCTTTAAATATGGACCGTCAGATTAAAGTAAATCAATCTGGACCATTCATGGATTGGTTACTATGCAGTCTATTTCCCTATAAATAGGAAGCTTAGTTAGAATTGAAATCATACCAGAAGTTCAGAGAATTCTCTTTCTATAATCTTGAGTGTATTTCCTTAAGAGTTTTAAGAAAGCTTTGAGCGTAGTATAAGTTTTCTTCGAGTATATCCTCGCCCTACTGGTCGGAATACTCTTCTTTGAAAGGTAAAGGGATATTGTTATAGTAAGGGATATTATTCTTTTATATTCATGAAGAGAACTGTTGTTATTCCATTTCTTATTATTCTGTTGGAATAACCTGTATACGCGGATTACCGTATACCTGGTGAAGTCTGTTGTTATTCAATTCTTTATTATTCTGTCTTTATTATTATATTGAAATAACATGTCTATGCGAAGTACTGCATACATGGTGAAATTGTTTTATTATTCCATTCTTTATTATACTGTTGGTTATTGGTTTTACAGTTGTATATCTTTGGCCTGTAGTGCAAAGATGATATGTTGTTGAATATCTTTGGCCTGTAGTGCAAAGAGGATCTGTTGTTTGATAGCTTTGACCCGTAGTGCGAAGATGGACAGGTGTATGACATGATCATGACCACTAGTGATACTAACGAATATCCTTGGCCGTAGTGCATGGAAAATTCAATGATGTGATTGGCAGGATCATGACCATTAGTTAACAGTTGAATGTCTTTAGCCGTAGTGCACTGACAGACAATTGATTGGTATGATCATGACCATTATTTTTTTTATAGTTGAATATCTTTGGCCCGTAGTGCAAAGATAGACAACTGATTGGTATGATCATTGTTGTTACATTTGAATATCTTCAGCCTTTGGGGTAAGGATATTGAGTAAACATTCTATTAATTCTTTGTGACAAGGAGAAACTATTGATTTACATGATTATAAATATGAATTGTGAACTTAATTATAATCTTTAGTGGTTCAGGTGAAGACATGTGATGAAAGTTTTCTTTGTCTTGGGTACAACGAAGAACTGTTGATGAGTATTACAAGAATAAAATATTAACGATGGACTTTTAATTTGGAGGAGAAAATAGACATTATGTTCTACTTGACTCTTCTAATGGATTGTTGGTTCCGCTGCAATTATGGTTGAAAAGTTTTATTATCTACCATATGTTCTAAATCTCTGATTTATTATTGACAAAATCTATTGATAATTTAATTATCTTTAGTTATGATATTCTTTACTGGGCTAGTTGTGCTCACCCTTTTGCTTCACAATTCCTTTCAGGTAATAAGAGTGTAGTTGGGTCGAGCGGGGATAACAGGGAAATAGTGTGATGGTCCGAGACTGTCGAAGTTTCTCAATACATTATAAAACGACATGACATACAATATATAATTGTATTGAAGACCTAAGATGTGGGTGTCGTATTTTATATGTCACGTAATATTTAATTTTGGTGAACTATAATAGGGTGAAGTGAACCCGACTTTGGAAGCGTTATTTGCTGCCGTATTATATATGGCATTGTAATAATTTGAGTTTGGATACTGTCTACGAGACAATATTTTATTAAAACTCACAGTTAACTGTTATCGTACTCTGCACGACAATTCAACAGTTGTATAAATGAAGTTTGTATTTAATTTTATAGTATGATATCTGGCGACTCAAAATGGGTCGTGTGGACCTATTTTGGGGGCGTCACAACTTAGAAACAAAAAAATTAGAAAGAATGGCCATGTGGGTGAAGAGCTGCTGTCCTTGACAGCAGCAGTTACAGTGGCTGGGTTGGGGGTTCTCCTTTGAGCTCTCGGCCAGCATATCTAGAAGGCTTAAAAATGTGTTGTCTTTCAATTTAGGAAGGTATGCTATCTATCTTATTTCCAAAAAGGGTAGCATCATAGAAGGCATGAATTGAAATGGCTAAAATGTATGCACTATAAATAAGTTTAAAGATTTTCCACCAACTGTTCGATTGAATGCTAAAAACCAAAACTGATTTGAAGTAACTGTACTAGCAAACTAGTTAGGGACTGATTTCCCTTGACCATAGTGTGATTTGCATTTCAAGGTGTCTAAACAACCAAATCATGGAGGCAAGTAATAATGATACCTAATTGGAATTTTTAGCAAGCTTGAAACCAAAATAAGCTAAGTTTGGACCTGTTTTGCACATGCCAACCTCTGCCACTGTTTTAACTGGCATGATATGCCATTAACCAACTAATTGCCTTGCTAATAAACTAAGAACAGTCCTGGTAATGATTGGGAAAGAGATTGTGCAAATCAGTCCATAATAACATCAAAGACATAGCTTAATTTTTGTTGGATTAACAGTTCACGTGTTAGACTATTTTGGTCATATAAACAAAGCCTATAATCTATGAGTTCAGGTAGTATATGTATGAAGTAAAAATCCATACATCAAGTTTTTGTAAAGTGTGGTAATGTTAAAAGTAACCTTAATTAACTTAAATATTCATGCCTAGACTATCCTAGTGGCCAGAACTGGAAAAATTTGGGGAAAAAAATACAAAATCAGTTTTTGTAAAAAAAGTAAGAAAATAGCTAATTTTGAGCTCTATTTTGGGGAGCTTAATGGGCATGAACAAAAACCTAAACCTGGATTAAAATACCTTGTGGTATGGTCTAGAAGTAGGGCCAAGTGGTTAAGCTCTTGTCTTAACCAAGGAGTCTAAACAAATCACCAAACTAGCATGGAAAATCACTAAAATTGCAGTTTTGCAAATTTGTCCAAGTATGAAATCTTGAGATTTTTCTATTGTACTTAGAACTTAATTTGGACACCTTAGACAAGTAAGTTAGAGGTATGCTAGGCTATTCCAAGTGTTGGAATACTAATATATACAAGAACTTGTGAAGTTAGTGTGTAAAAGCTTGAAAAATCTAGGTTTAAAGGGTCAAAACCCAATCTATGCTTGGTAAACCTAAAGGAATGCTAGAACTAGTCTTAACTAGTCAAGTGTTGGAATGAACTAAAGTGACTAGAAATGAAATTGGCAAGAATTGACCAAAACTAGTGAATTCAAGAACACATGAACCCTTTATGTTCTAAATCATGAATAAAATGTAAATGATTACTTTAAAGTCATTCCTATTGCATGATATAAACATGTCAAACCCATCAAAGTGAGAAATTACTAATGAGAAAACATGGATGATGTATTTGAAAAATGTATACAATATCTCAGATATAGAAATCTAAACTACCACCATGATAACTGAAATTACGTGTTTTGTTATCAATCCCACATACAATGTAGGTTGTGCAAGGAACGCAAAAGTTGGTGTAATGGTAAAACCCCGGTACAGGCAAGTTTCTCAGTTTATTTATGTGGACTTATAATTGTTATAGATAAATGTTAGCATGATTTATGTTTATAAGTATGTAATACCTATGAACTGCATTATTTGCTTTGTGAATGATGAATGTCAAATTATGACTAATTATTGAATTGAGTCGGGGAAATCAATATATATGTGCAATGAATGACATGTACAGGACATGTGTAGTATGCTATGCTATGCATTGGTAATATGCTTGAACACCAAGAATATAAATGCATGAACTGAATGTGAAACCTATGTGCTACGTGATGCATGATAGACTGTTAGACTTTTTGGGCCGTCGTGCTCAATCTTGATTAATTTGCAGGTTAAAGCTATGAGGCGATCTATTGTGAGTAGGAGCGCATGAAAAGAAAACTAGTGATTTAATTGAGATTGTGTTGAACCATTTGATGGTATTTTCATGTGTAAATCACAGACGTGTAAATGTTTGAATTATTCTATAGATGAAGATTAATTGTCTTAGAAAAAAGGGATATGCTTGAAAGAATGAATTGTATATATATATATATATAGGATTTCTTTAAAAACATATACCAATTTTACGGACTAAAAACGGACCAAATAAAAAACACGTGAAAATAGAAGGGGATAGGGAAAACACGTGGGTTGGCTTCTTGGGTGGGTGGGTTAAATGGACCATTCCATCCTTCTCTCTTACCGATTCCCTCTCTGTCATTCCTTCTTTCTTTCTTACTGATTCCCTCCTCTCTTATTCTGTCATTCGCGCCCATTTGAGATCCCTCTCTGCTTTTCGCGATCGATTTTCTCTCAAAGCCCATTTGAAATCCCTCTCTGCCATCCGCGACCGATTCTCTCTCGTAAGGTCAGCGAAATCGATCACTCTCTGTCAACGTCCATTTGAAATCACTTTCATCTGTTGGTGAATCCATCACTCTCTGTCGATTCTTTCTCAAACCCCTTTCCCCGATTGTCATTCAAAGCGTTGAAGCTGAAGCTAGGGTTTCGAAATCGCCGGACATCAAATACACAGAGTATAGTTTCTTTTTTATTTTAGCTATATGTTTAAATTGAATACACAGAGTATATGTTTAAAGTGAACTCGTTTCTTCTCCTTGGTTTTCACATAGTTTAATATGAATGCTTGCATAACTTGTTGGTTGTTCTTTGATTATTAATTGTTTCTTTTCCACTTGGTGCACTACATAGAAATTCAGTTAAGAAATACTAGTTCTTTTGACAGAAAATTATTACTGTACATCAAAATTCAAAAGTTATACCCCACAAGAAAGATTATAAATGACATCAAGAGACAAAATAAATTCTGCAGAAAGATTAGAAATGACATGTGAGTTGATAAATATTGTGTTAAACTTTCTTCTTCGTATTATCTGAATCACTTGAAATATTGTCCGGACTTAAATGTTGTTTGTTTTTTTTAACTGTAGGGATGGATGCTAACTTAGAGGATGAAGTACGGGGTAGTGATGAATGCGCAGAGGATAAGAGAATTGAAAGGGAGAGTGATGAAGGTAGGGAAAATTTTATCTATAATCCGCAAGTAGCGGATCATCTCAAACCTAGTGCTGGAAAAGAATTCAAAACAATAGATGAAGTTAGGGATTTTTACAATGCATATGCTAAAGAGGCAGGATTTAGTATTCGAAAATGGGCTACTAAGAAATTCGAAGGAAGTGACGAAATCAAAAGGAAAGAATATGTCTGTTTTAAACAAGGTAAGGGAAAAACAATTGCAGGTGTTGAAACTAAAAGGCGTCGGGAATCGATAGAAGAGAGTTGTAAAGCAATGGTAGCTGTGTTGAAAATAAATTCTGAGGCTTATGTAGTCACATGGTTTATTGAGGGCCATAGTCATCCATTGGCAACTCCATCAAAAAAACATCTATTAAGATCTCACCGAAGTGTTTCGACTGCGCAAAAGTGTTTGACTCAACAACTTTCCATGATAAACATACCCTCACATCAACAATTCAATTTCCTTGGAGTACAGGCTGGAGGATTTGAAAACATTGCGTGTACACAAACAGATTTATATAATTATAAAAGGGATAGACGTAATGAGTTGAAGGGGCATGACGGAGAAATGTTCAGTGAGTTTTGCAAATTAGAAAAGGGCAAGAATCCATCATTCACTTATAAAATTAGGGTCGATAATGAACAGAAGATAACTCACTATTTTTGGGCTGATGCTACCTCTAGAAGGGCATATAGTGTTTATGGTGATGTAGTCGTCTTCGATACTACATACAACACCAATTGATATGGGTTGATTTTTACACCACTGATGGGAGTTAACAAACATGGTCAAACCATAATTTTTGCTTGTGCATTCTTAAGTGACGAGACCTCAGATTCATTTGTTTGGCTATTCAACCAATTTTTATAGGCTATGCCAGGTGATGCCCCTAGAATTATCATTACTGATCAAGATCCCGCGATGTACAAAGTAATATAAAAAACTCTTCCAGATACTTTTTATAGATTCTGTAGTTGGCATATATTGACAAAGTTTTTAGAAAAATTAGACTCGGTGAAGTATAATGCTCATTATAATGAATTTACCGATTGTATTTGGAATTCAGAGTCTAGAGAAGAGTTTGATTTGACATGGACAGAGCTTGTTGGGAGGAGCGGGTTACATGATAACAAATGGTTACAAACAATGTATGGCATTCGTACAAATTGGGTGCCAGTTTATTGTAATCATGTTTTCTCAGCCAATATGTCAAGTAGCCAACGAGCGGAATGATCTCACGCTTTTTTCAAAAGATATGTTTCTAAGAATAATTCATTAGTTGATTTCATGATCCAATTTAATAGGGGGCTAGTACGCCAACGTCAAGAATAGTTGTTGGTCGATCACAAAGATTTGATTGAGAAGCCTAAAGTGAAGATGAATCATGACTTTCTGTTTTAAATGGTTGAAATTTATACTCGGGAAATTTTTTATAAATTTGAAGATGAGATATGGGAATGTTTGAATTAAAATTTTTAGCTTATCAAGGAGAGTAACAATCAATGCATATTTCAAGTTCAGAAAAAAAAAATGTTCACACATAGAGTGCAACAACTTGTTTATGACAAGGGATTGGGTTTCGCTTCATGTAGTTGCCACAAGTTTGAGAGTATGGGGATACCATGTAGACATGTGCTTGGTTACTTGCTCAAAATGCATGATTTTGACGAATTACCCCAATAATACATCTTGAAAAGGTGGACTAAGAAGACAAACTCTGTTATAGTGGTTGATAATGAAAGTGGCATAATGATAAATAGTGACAAAGAATATGTAATCAAGCGGAGTGAATTAATTCAATGTTCTTTAGATGTTATTAATATCGCCCTCACAAGCCAAGAAGGAATTAATATGTATAAAGATGATTTGGCTCGTTTACTCGAATCAATCAATCTTGTTGCAGATAGTGGTAAAAGTTCACAATGTGGAACTGGTGCAAGTGTAATCTCTGGGAAGATGAGTCGCAATAAAGACCATATGTACAAAGAACCAAATCAAGTGAGGGCAAAAGGATGTGGCAAAAGACTTAAAGGAGGGAAAGAAAGGGCATTAGGAAAGGCAAAGAAGACAAAAAGTAGACGTTGTCATGGTTGTGGGAAAGTTGGACAATCACATGACAAAAGAAATTGTCCAATAGTTGCACATCGGTAAGTAATATTTAAGTAATAGTAAAAATTTTAAACTATCTCAATCTATAAATGATGAGTGTTATTTTGGCTTTTATGTAGATATTCTCCCAACAATGAAGGTGCAACATCATCTTCAAGTTCAGAGGATGATAGTCATACAATCCAAGGTTTGATCATTTCTTTCATTCAATATTATGAGTAAAATATCAATAAATCTAATATATATATACTTTATTTTATTTACAAGTTCAGATATGCAAGATGATGTTGGTTATGGACATTATCCCCAAAATCAAGAGCCGCCACAACAACAGTTAGATTGATTGTAACAGTGAATGTTTCAGTGAATGTTGCAAACTTTAGGTAACTCAATTGGTGATTTTGGCTTGATATATTGATTTTGTGAGGATCTAGTAAATTTGCATAAGTTGTTTTTGTGCATGCCTGCATAGTGTAGTTTGCATAGTGTAGTCTGCATAAGTTTTTTTTGCATGCCTGCATAGTGTAGTCTGCATAAGTTTTTTTTGTGCATGCCTGCATAGTGTACTCTACATCACATTGATTTCTGTTTACTTTTATAAGGGCAAGATGAGAAATATTTAAATGTGTATTTCTGTTTTTGTTAGTGACGTACCAATTTCTGTGTATAAAGGCTGCTGCTGTTTTGGTTGGGATCTGGTTTATCCACGGGTTAAATGGTATTGCTGTAGGTATGGGGTGTTTGGATATGCTGGTTTTTTTTTGTGGGTTGTGATGCTGCTATCTAGGTGCTACTGTCTCGGTTTAGTGTTGTTGTTGGTCTGGTTTCCAATGGGTCTACTGCTCTACTTTCTATTTTTTGCTGCTGCTAGTTTGATCAACTGTGCAATCTGTCTCTTTGTTTGCTTCATAGGTTCTCTACTTGCTATTTGGTTTTGACTACAGTCTGTTGGTTGATGCTGGTGTTGCTGCAGTCTGCTGGTTGTCTGCTGGTGGTCTGCAATGGGCTAATTAATTTTTGTTTCTGCTAAAGCTTCTATACTGCTATCTGTTTTTTGGATGTTGCTTCTGCAATGGGGCTTCATATATCTTTTCTTATTTTGGATCTTGTTTGGCTTTCTAAAATGATAGGTTCTATTTTAGTTTGCTGAGCTTAGTGCCTGTAATCTTTTGGTCAATAGCTTCCATCAGTTAAATATTAACAACTGAAGTATACATATACGTCACTTAAAATATTTAGTTGCGTTTAAAGTTTGGAGATTTGTAATAGATTGATATCGATCCATACTACAAACTGAAGATGACATAAAATATAAGCTACTGACACTTGCTCAATAATGAAATCAAACAACTCGCTCGCCTTCGACAGAACCATGAAGTAAAATAGATTCATGGAAGCAAACAGGAGGCCGAACTAATAAAAGTAAATAAATACAGTATAATGATGAAAACTGGTTCACTGATAATTTTAAATGCAGCCAACCCAGAACATCTGGAAACAACTGCATTTTATAATGTTAGATAAACATTTTCCAACACTACAAATAGAGTATAACACTGCAGTAAGCTAAGAAAGGAGGGAGTAATCTTGTAAAATATACTAATAATAGAACTTCTATATACAGTGCAGTAAGCTAAGAAAGGTAGAACATCTATATACTATACCAGAGCACTCGCAAAAAAATCAAATTCTAGAGGTGCCGAATAAACCCTAGATTTCGACTATGAAATTCCACAGTTGGTGCTATCAATTTAATGTAATCTTAAATCAAAACCCCCTAATAAACCATAGATTTCATTTGGTTTAAAAAAAAATTACAAAAATAATAATGTGAAGTACCTACACTTTCCATTTACGTCGGTCAGTCCTTTTCCGTTTGCGTCGGCCAGAGCTTTACGTCATTCAAATCATTATCAGATGCGTCGGTAGCCTTAAAAGAGAGAGGGGGAAGAGTTTGAGAGAGGGGGCGCGAATGGGAGAGTATGAGAGATGGAGGGAATCTGGAAGAGTAAGAGAGAAAGTCGGGGTTTCCGACCCGGATTGTTAGACCCGCGTGTTTTGTTTGGTTTTTTACTTCAGTCTATTTTTGGTACGTTCCTTCAGTCCGCTTTTGAAAGTAACATATATATATATATATATATATATATATATATATATATATATATATATATATATATATATATATATATATATATATATATATACTCAGGCTAAATAAGTTATATAATAAATATGATTTCAGTATATAAAAGAATTGTAAAGTTTGCGATTCAGGGAATGAATGAATGGAAAGAAAGAAAGAAAAAAATTTTATTCCGCCTTTTTAGCTATTTTAACATTGAATAATGTTTTAAAGCTAGAAAAAGATAGTATTAACGCACAAGATCGGGAAGGAAAATAGTCCCAATTTTGGGGGCGTTACAATAATTAGGTAATTAGACAAATATTATTTGATTTATCTCCATAACATATTGATAAATTGTATGATATAACTCATTAATATTTTATAGCAGGAGCAAACCTACAGCAGGGCAGAGGGGCACCTGACCCCACTAAATTTTTAGGGGGACATATTAGAAAAAATAAAATTAAGAGGATCTAAAGTGAAATTTGGTATGTATTATGTATACTAAGTCACCAATCCCCACTAAGTCACAAACTACGAACCAAAGATGTTCAACTGTACGTAAAACTAATGATCATACCAAACAATAGTCTATCTTTGCACTACGGGCCAAAGATATTCATTTGTATCATCTGTGGTCAGGATCATGCCAAACACCTGTCCATCTTTGCACTACAGGTCTAAGATATTCATTAATCAACGGTTCATCTTTGCACTATGGCCCAAATATATTCTTCAATTAACAGTTCATATTTACACTACGGGTCAAAGATAACTTTTACCACAATTTAAGTCTGAGAATTATGACAATGATATAATGAATGAATCTAGTGAGATCAAGAATAAATATTAGAGATTTATAATTCAATTTATCTAGAGTTCAAGAATGTCCAAATTGTCAACATTAAGATCAAAACATGGATTCAATTTCAAGAATAAAATTCATAAAAGATAACTTGAACAAAGAAAATTAAATTAAATTCCATTGTGAATAGTACTCATGAATAGTACCCTTGAATAGTACAGTATGAATAGTACCCCGAATGAATAATATCCCTACATGAAAAAGATTAAAT
This sequence comes from Panax japonicus, assembly GCA_020205505.1. Taxonomy (NCBI): domain Eukaryota; kingdom Viridiplantae; phylum Streptophyta; class Magnoliopsida; order Apiales; family Araliaceae; genus Panax; species Panax japonicus. The sequence goes on from CM035092.1 coordinate 78,193,825, forward strand.
TTCAGTAAGAGAGTTCAGACCAATATTCCAGTGAAATGATATTAGATGAAACACAAACCTCAAAGAATTTCTAATCATTTCAGGAATTATAGAAGCAATAGTAAGTTTAGATTTAGGAATATGAAATAAAATAATACAAGAAACTGTAAATAAATTTTCACCCATCATGCGGTAATCCGCGTAGACAGATCATTTCCACAACTTAATAAAGAATTAATACGAAAGGTTATTCACCATACATAAGACATGTTATTCCCATAGATTAATAAGGAATGAATACGAAGGGTTATTCACCGGGAATGAGGTAGTCTGCGTAGACAGGTTATTCACACAGATTAATAAGGAATAAAATGACAACCCTTATGAGTATGAAGAAAATGACATGTAAAATCTCAAATTTTACGAATAAAGATTTAATTTTCTCGAAATATTTTTTTTAATATTATGGTGTGAATTTGAGATAATGTTATAGTTGTGGGTAGTATTTATAAATTTTGCAAAGTATGCAAGTTGTTATATTATATTCGATTGGTCGGGAAATATTCTTTGTGTCGGAGAATATTCGTACGACGACACAATCATTGGTGGACCCCACAACGGAATTATTGTCGGATTGAGAAAACGATAAAAATATTTTATTGAAAATAACGGTGAAAGTTTTACCGTTGATACTGTTGAACTACTCGGTAGTAAAAGTACAGTATTACGTGTGGTTGCATAGTAGCACACGATATTGATTATTAATGCTTACGTGATAAGTCACTCAGTTTTGTTTTATTAGTTATTATTAATGTAATAAAACAGAAAAGCTTTTTATATAAAACCGAATATTTTATTAAAGTTATTCTATAAATAAAATATATTATATTCTATTATGCATAGTATTTTGTATAGTAAAATCTTTTTATATAAAACAGAATACTTTATTAAAGTTATTCTATAAATAGAATATATTTTATTTTATTATGTATAGTGTTTGCATAGTGCCTGCATAGTATTTTGCATAGTAGAATCTTTTTATATAAAATAGAATACTTTATTAAAGTTATTCGATAAATAGAATATATTATATTTTATTATGCATAGTATTTGCATAGTGCCTGCATAGTGTTTGCATAGTAAAAATCTTTTTATATAAAATAGAATATATTATATTTTATTTAAAAGATTTTGCTTTAAATATGGACCGTCCGATTAAAGTAAATTAATCTGGACCGTTCATGGGTTGGTTACTATTCATTCTATTCTTCTATAAATAGAAGCTCATTCCTTCATTATTTCTTACGAATTCATTGAAACTCTAGAGAGAGAAACTATAAAGAGAAAGAAGAAAAGTATTCTGCTACTTCACTACTTTTTTATTCAGTTCTTCTTTATACGGTAAGAGATATTATTTGTTGTACCCGTAAGGGGTATTATTTCTTTTGTATTCATGAAGAGAACTTCGGTTATCCCATTTTTTATTATTCTGTTGGAAATACCTGTATATGCGGTATACCCTATACTTGGTGAAATTCTTTTATTATTCCGTCTTTATTATTCTGTCGGAATATCATGTCTGTGCGTTTACGCCGGACCTTGTTCCGTCTTTATTCTTCCGTTATTTATTATTCTGTTGGAATATCCTGTCTATGCTATACGCTGGACCTGGTTCCGTCTTTATTATTCCATTCTTTATTATTCTATTGGAACATCCTATCGGTGTGAATTTCACCTGACCTGGTTCCGTTATTTATTATTCTATTGGAATAACTTGTCTATGCGAAGCACCGCATACGTGGTGATTTCTGTTGTTATTTCATTCCTTATTATTCTGTTGGAACATCCTGTCGGTATGAATTTCACCTGACCTGGTTCCATTATTTATTATTCTGTTGGAATAACCTGTCTATGCGAAGTACCGCATGCATGATGATTTCTTTTGTTATTCCATTCTTTATTTTACTCAGTTGGTTAAAGTTTTGACTTCTATACTCCATGAAATTAGTAGAATACTCTTGATATTTGCGCTTCATCCAGTATCTTTTCATGGAAATATTCTTCTGAGCATTCTTGAATTTTATTTTACAAAGAAGTATAATGTTGACAATTTGGACGTTATTAGTTCCTGGATAAAATAATTCTTGAATTTATTTTATTGAATTCTTATATCATTGTCATCATCCTCATGTTTATATTTTGTTGATAGTCATCTGTGGCCTGTAGTGCATAGATGGACTTGGTATGATTATGACTAGGGATTATTCGGTGTAATCATGATCGTAATGTTATAAGTGATGTGGTAAAAAGTCCTCATTGGCCCGTAGTGCATTGATGGATAGTTTTTGGTATGATTATGGTTATGGATTCTCTTCGGCCAAGGGAGCAAAGATGAATTATTTTATGGCATGATCAGGACCGTTGATGAAAACACGAATACGATTATCTTTGGCCCGTAGTGCATGGATAATTCGTGGTCGTGATATTAAATAATATCCTTGGCCTGTAGTGCAAGGATGAATTGATGATGTGAATTATTTATAAAGCTTAGTCTCAGCGATAAAAGTGATGAAAAAAATTTTAAATCGTAAAAGATAGTAGACTTTATTCTCTACTTGACTCTTTTAAAGGATTGCATGTTCCGCTACAGTTAAACTTAATGTCTATTGTATTTTATCAGTTTAACATTGTTGAAGACTAATGATAATTTATTCTGCATTATCTTAGTCATAATATTTCTCACTGGGCTTGTTGAGCTCACCCTTTCTTTCACTGTTCTCTTCAGGAAATGAGAACGTAGTCGGGACTAGTCGGGGAATGGAGTGATGGTCTGAGATGGTGTCTTAGTAGTCCTCACTATTCTATTAAATAGTGTGATAATAAATGTAATGAGGACTAAATTGAGTGTGTATATTGTCTAGATGACAATATTTGTATTAAAACTCACAGCATGTATTTTGTTGTATTTTTACACGACTGTTGTATAATTAAGTTGTATTTGAATTTTGTACCATGTATTTGGCGACTCAAGATGGGTGATATATACCTATTTTGGGGGCGTCACAGTTGGTATCAGAGCTTAGGGATATGATCCCTGACTGAGATATGAGATAAGAACTAGGAGGGGAGAGACGGAGAATTTCTTCGCTAGTATGACCTACCTAAGTTTATTTGGTATTTAATTGGTCGGTCAGAATATAGGGATAATATATGATATGTTAATTAATCCTTGTTTTGTGGCAGTGTTTGAAAATGGCATCTGAGAATGTTGAGAACATCAATGGGGCACAAGAGACCGTTGAGTCTCCACAGATCAATAACCAGGACAATGTGCAACAGGATGGCGATAATCCTCCTGTAAACAACAACACTGATCAAATGATGAACGATAAAATGTTCTGAGGCTTTATGCAATTCATGCAACAACAGGTAAGAGAGACTCCTGTTCAAAATACAAGTGGAAATAATGACAACACATGGTCGGTCATCGCTAAGTAATTCAAGGAGGTGGGACCATCGGAGTTTTTGGGAAAGCCAGAACCACGTAAGGCGGAGACGTGGTTAAAGCAGATCACCAAGATATTTGATGTCTTGGTATGCTCAGAGGAGCAAAAGGTTCCATTTGCCACCTTTATGTTGCGTGAAGAAGCAGATCATTGATGGGAATATGTAAAACGTACCCAGCCTGACGCACTCAAGATGTCTTGGGAGAAGTTTCAAGAGCTGTTCAACGACAAGTACTTTTCCGAAAGTATTCGTCACATGAAGGAGGTGGAGTTTATCAAGTTAGAGCAAAACAACATGTCCGTGTCGCAGTACGAAGCCAAGTTTGTCGAGTTGTCCCGATTTGCATCCCATTTGGTAGATAATGAGGAGAGAATGAATCGAATGTTTCTGTGAAGTTTGAAACCCAATATACTTCAATGCCTCATTTCTCACAAACTGTGTTTGTATTCAGATGTTGTTAATATGGCTCAGTTATTGGAACGCGATAATGAGTCAACTCAACCAAAAGAGAGCAGCCGACAAAATGATAATATCGATGATAACAGTCATAAAAGCTGTGACAATAAGCATGGAGGAAATCAACATGCCAGAAATGGTAATCACTTCGGAGGTAATCATGGCCAAAACAACAAGAATGGACATTTCAAGGAGAGAAGGTTCAACAATGACGTAAAGACATCGGCACCAGCACCCGTTTCAAAGGAAGAAGAATGACCATCGGTCGTATGTTTCAAATGCGGACTGGAGGGACACATCCGTCCAAACTGTACGCAGCAATTTAAAGCGTGTTTTAAATGCAGAAGAGAAGGTCATCTAGCTCAATTTTGTCGTATGGTGAAGTCAAGTCCAGCTGGGATGGTGATGCCAAAGGATGTCCCAGATAAGCCAAAGCCGATACTTTAAGTGAGAGCATTTTTTTTCCGTGACATAATTATCTTAAGGATATAGTATCAAGTACTAGCTTTGATAAATCTTTTTTTACAATTTAGTTTATTTGAGATATATATATATATATATATAGTTTCCTTTTAGGTTTCTAACAAGATATTCCCGATAACTCTACCGTCAATGATATTTTTAGTTTCCCTCTTTTCTAGGTTGGATCGACCCAACCTCAACCCGTGATTAGAGATAATAATTATGTTATTTTTATTATGCAAAATCAAATAATTAAGTTATTCGGCCATTGAGCTATTATCGACTTTTGTAATCTTATAACTAAGTTATTTATTATGCAAAATCCAATAATAAAATATAAATTTCTTTGGCAAAAATAATAAAATACTCACCGTAGTTGGAAGGTTTTATTGATTACATCATTGAACTTTTAATTTTATAAATTATCCCACTAAACTAATTATTATTTTGAAATTGGATCATTCCGTTAAAAAAATAAACAAACGTTAATTTTTTATCTACAAAACTAATTAATTACCCACTGTAGTTGACACATTTTACTGATTACACCATTAAATTTTTAATTTTTTAAATTACTCCATTAAACTAATTAAAAATGATTATTTTAAATATTTTTAAAAAAAATTATTATTTTTCCGTAAAAAATATTAGAAACTTTTTTTTTCAGAAAATATAGATTCAAAAAAATTAAAGTAATTTTAAATTAAATTAATGTTTAGTTAATTTTTTTTAACAGAATGACTCGTTCTTAATAATAGAATTTTTTTAAAAAAACTAAAAAATATAAATTAAAATAAAAAAACAATAAAAGATAAATAAAAAATTGATTCAATTATTTTAAAAAAGAAATTAATAAGTTTATAAATAAATATTATTTTCAAAAAAAATTGGAAAATTTTTCATATTTTTAAAAAATGAGTAAAATTTTATAAAATATAGATTCAAAAAAAAACTTTATTTTTAAAAGAAAAAAATAGAAATTTTTAAATTTTTTAAAATCAGTAAGATTTCATAAAACTTTAATTTTTTAGAATCTATATTTTATGAAACTTTACTCATTTTATGGAAAAAATTAAAGTTTCTAATATTTTTTACTGAAAATAATAATTATTTTTAAAAATATTTTAAATAATAATTTTTTAATTAGTTTAATGTGGTAATTTGAAAAATTAAAAGTTTAATGGTGTAATCAGTAAAACTTGTCAACTATAGTGGGTAATTCATTAGTTTTATAAATAAAAAATTAACGTCCGTTTATTTTTTTTTTAACAGAATGACCCAGTTTCAAAATAATAATTAATTTAGTAGGATAATTTGAAAAATTAAAAATTTAATTATATAATCAGTAAAACCTTCCAACTATAGTGGATATTTCATTAGTTTTGTCAAATTTCTTTTGTTATCACAACATTTCGTCAAAACAAGTTCAAAATTAACACTAAGCCATGTACGTAAAACTCGAATGTAGCTAGGCTATGTTACACCAATATTAATTATTAATAATGTATAATTGTATGTGCATAATTTAGGATAAGTCAGAGACAAGATAGTGGACATAATGCATATTAATTATTACAGTTTTAGAAGATTTAATTCTCTGCTTTGTAGTCAGCTTAAATGTTGGGACAAAAAAGTAGGAGGATATACCATTTTCCATTTTGAAATACTTTAATTGCTGCTAAATCATATTATGAAACACAAATAGCACTCCTTACATTCATATAATCACTTTAATGTGATTTTACAAGATGAAAACCAAGCATATACACAATCCAGTCCAACATTTTAAAGGAAAATTTAGTAGCACGGCCATCATTAATCCAAATGATATCAGTGCTGCTAAACATGATATATTGAGTGATCATGCATGCTTTTATTTTATATATACTACAGTCTATGAAGTAGTATATATATATATATACTTTCCATACTATATATCATAGACTAGAGTACATGCATGCATAGTTAGATCAAAACACTCCTCTAGTTCTGAGGCTTGACTTCGGTAGTCTCTGCGTCCACCACCTCACCTGCATAGTTGCAGCACCTCGAATGGCAGTATCCGTACCTACACCCACCACCACCATGGCCACCACCACCATGGTAACCTCCACCGCCGTGGTAGCCTCCACCGCCGTGGTAGCCTCCACCGCCGTGGTAACCTCCACCGCCGTGGTAGCCTCCACCGCCGTGGTAGCCTCCACCGCCGTAGCCATTATATCCGCTCCTCCCATCAACAGTAGCTGCCTCAGCTGCATGTATAGTATGGAATCATGTTAGCCAATTAAAGCTAATAATATATACAGCTGCCAACTTTACTATGCAACAATTATTTATTTTTATTTTTATTTTTGTCAATGCTATGCAACAATTGCATATAAAATTCGAGTAAAATCACTCCTGGATTTTTGAAAGACTAATAATATCTATAATTAGACAAAAACTGTTTAATTGAACCAGACAAAACATTGAAGAGTAAAATTGCACAACTAATAAAACTTTTGTTTATATAAAATTATACCATTTTTGTCCAACTATTATACCTAACATTATTCTTGAATTATATGAAGGACGCAACAAATAAGAGCTTCATTAAATTGAAAACTATATACACAAATTAAAATATGAGCTAAAACTTACTGTTTTTGTTTGTAGTTGTGGTCTGAGCTTCAGTCAACTCTCTAGCTGCGACCTCTGAACTAATCAGAAGAACAATAGCCAGAGAAAGACCAAGTAAAAGAAATGCCTTATTCGAACCCATATTTCTCTCAACTTTGTACTCTAATCAGAATGATATTGTGGAGAAGGATGAAAAAACAAGTGTGTTTCTATGTCTATTTATAGGCTCAGAAAAAAAAGTGAGCTATGAAATGGGAGTAAGAAACGTGTGGCACAGTTTTAATTTCCCAAACAAGTACTAAGGCCCCCCTCCCCCCATAATGCATGTGGTTGGGTATTGAAAATTATGTAAATTTGGCGTTTAATACATACCACTCCGATCTTATCTTTATGATTGGATAGCCTTTCAAACAATCCAACAATTGCTTCATCTTAATTACTCCCCCCGTCCCTAATTATTTAACGTTTTAGAGGTGAACACAAGAATTAAAATAATGATTAGAAAATATTAAATATAGTACTCAATTGTCTATAATACCCTTAAATCTTTTGTTGGGATAAGAAGAGTTTTGTTGGGAGATGAGTTGTGTTGGGACAAGGAGAGAGAAAGAGATAAAGAGTTTAAAGTATCAAAAAAATAAAAAGAGTAATGAAGGGTAATTTTAAAAAAATTGTCATTAATTCTTCTAAATTTGAACAAACGTCAAATAATTATGGACGAATGAAAAATTTTAAAACGTCAAATAATTAGGGACGAAAGGAATATATTGCTATTTTAATTAATTAGATATGGGTCATTCAATTGTAGGGGTGTTCATCCGGTAAAAACCGGGCCGAACCGGACCGGTACCGAAATTGGCCAAATTTCAATACCGATACCGGTACCGATTGGACCGGTATACCGAACCGGCCGGTTCGGTACCGGTTTTTACCGAAAATTATTATTTTTATTATTATTTTATTATTTTATTATTATTTTTATTACTATTATTATTATTTTTATTAATATTATTATTATTTTTATTATTATAATCATTATTTTATTATTATAATTATTAATAAATTATTAATAATAATAAAAAACTAGAAAACCAGTATATACCGGTTCGGTTCGGTAAAACCGAACTATGAAATCGTCGGACCGAAACTGTTACCGAAAAACCGATATATACCAATTTTTTTGTACCGAACCGGACCGATTCTTTTTTATACCGAACTGACCGATTCGAACCGGCCCGAAAAACCGAAAAAACCGATTCATTTGAACACCCCTATTCCATTGCAGTCAATGTAGGAAGATTTGTTGTTTGTGGCCATTGAATTTTGTTATTAACACATAAGTCAAAGCACGAGGCTGTATATATAATTTGTGTACTTAATTGTAGTTAGTACTCCTTTCGTTCTTTAATATATATTCCCCCGTTCCTAATTATTTGACGTTTTTAGAGTTTTTTATTTGTCTCTAATTATTTGACGATTGTTTAAATCTAAGAGAATTAATGATAATTTTTCTAAAATTATCCCTCATTACTCTTCCTATTTTTTGATACTTTAAACTCTTTATCTCTTTCTCTTTCCTTATCCCAACAAAACTCTTCGTATCCCAACAAAACTCTCCTTATCCCAACAAAAGATTTAAAGGTATTATAGACAATTGAGTACTCTCTCCGTTCCTTAATATAGGTCGTTTTAGAGAAATATTTTTGTTCCTTAATATAAGTCGTTTTAGAATTTCAAGTAAGCATTAATTGCTTAGTTTACAATATTACCCCTAATATTAAATGTAACTTTGGTTCTCCCAATATTTTCTGCCCAATAAATAACAATCTCTTATTTCAATACAAGGGTAATATAGACAATTGATATTATAGTTAATGCTATACAATCATTACCTTAATGGTTGTGCATAACCTTAAAACGACTTATATTAAGGAACGGATGGAGTACTATATTTAATGTTTTCCAATCATTATCTTAATTCTTGTGTCCGCCTCTAAAACGTCAAATAATTAGGGACGGATGGAGTATAAGTCATTTTAGAAAAATATTTTTGTTCCTTAATATAAGTCGTTTGATAATTTCAAGTAAGCATTAATTGCTTAGTTTCTAATGTTACCCCAAGTATTAAATATAACTTTTGTTCTCTCACTATTTTTTATCCAATTAATAAATAACAAACTATTTTTCTAATACAAGGGCAATATAAACAATTGATAGTATAGTTAATGCTATACAATTATTACCTTAATACTTATGCACAATTCTAAAATAACATATATTAAAGAACGGAGGGAGTATAATATTAAGATGATTAAAAGTAATTAATTAAATCATCTGGAAATATCGAATGAATTTTAAGTCCGATGATTAAGGGTGGGGTTCTATGACGTTTATATATGTATATTAGTTTCAGTTTTAATCATTATAGCGAGTTTGTATTTTTACCTTTTTTAGTTAGTGTGATGCTATTGATTAATATAACTTTCGGATCATTAATATAAGTTTATTATGAGATTCCTGATCATCACAATAACGATATTTATATAGGCATCTTAAAATCAGACATAATAATTATCATAATTTATCACACTATCATAATAATTAATTTTTTTTTAAAAATAGATATCCAGAAAAAATTAAACTTGTCTACAAAACTTATAATTATCAATAAAAATTATCATAATTCACCACACCACCACAATAATTATTATTATTGTTATTATTATTATTGTTGTTGTTGTTGTTATTATTATTATTATTATTACTATTATTATTATAATTATTAATATTAATATTAATTTTATTATAATTATTATTACTTTATTACTATTATTACTATTATAATAATATTATTATTATATTATAATTATTATTATTTTGAATTAAAATTAGAATGAATCTGAATTGTACTTGTTCTTTCCCGCTCAAATCAATTAGAATGAATCAGAATCTTTATTATATAGATTATTATTATTATTATTATATTTATTATTATTATTATTATTTCTATTACTATTATAATAATAATAATTATTATTATTATTATTATTAGTACTATTATTATTATTATATTTATTTTTAGTACTATTATTATTTGTTTTTGTGTGTGTGTGAAGAAGAGAAGAGAGAGAAAGATTTTGTGTGTGAACATGAGAGAGAGTATGGTGTATGAGTGAATTTGATTTGGGCGGGAAGAAATATGAGTCGTTAGATTAAATTGGAAAAATTAAGTTAGAATGAATCTGAACCGTTCTTGTGCTTTGTCAAATGAAATATTCAAAATGAGTTGTGTTTTATTATATAGATTTATTTTTAGTACTATTATTATTTGTTTTTGTGTGTGTGTGAAGAAGAGAGGAGAGAGAAAGATTTTGTGTGTGAACATAAGAGAGAGTATGGTGTATGAGTGAATTTGATTTGGGCGGGAAGAAATATGAGCCTTTAGATTAAGTTGGAAAAATTAAGTTAAAATGAATCTGAACCGTTCTTGTGCTTTGTCAAACGAAAGATTCAAAATGGGTTCTGTTTTATTATGTAGATTATTATTATTATTATTATTATTATTATTATTATTATTATTATTAGTATTAGTATTAGTATTATTAATATTAATATTAATATTATTATTACTATTATTATAATTATTATTATTATTATTATTATAATTATCATTATTGTTATTATTATTGTTATTTGATTTGGGCGGAAATTTTTAGTGTGAGATGAAATGTGAGCCTTTAGATTAAGTTGGAAGAATTGAGATGAAATCTGAACCGTTCTTGTGGTTTATCAAATGAAATATTCAAAATTGTTTCTATTTTATTATATATATATTATAATTATTATTATTATTAGTACTATAATAATAATAATAATAATAATATTACTATTATTATTAGTATTAGTACTATAATAATAATAATTATTATTATTATTATTATTATTTGTTTGTGTGTGTGAAGAAGAGATGAGAGAGAAAGATTTTGTGTGTGAACATGAGAGAGAGAATATGGTGTATGAGTGAATTTGATTTGGGCGGGAAGAAATATGAGCCTTTAGATTAAGTTAGAAGAATTAAGTTAGAATGAATCTGAACCGTTCTTGTACTTTGTCAAATGAAAGATTCAAAATGGGTTATGTTTTATTATATAGATTATATTATGAGATTCCTGATCATCACAATAACGATATTTATATAGGCATCCTCAAAAATGATAATAAAAAATTCGGGATTAGGACTGTGCAACTTAGTTTTTTCTTTTTTTTTTGGAACGGACCGAATCGGGCGTTTCGGTACAAAAAAACTCGGTTCGATTTCAGGACAAATGAACCGGTATATACCGATTTTTCGGTACGGCATAATTATGATTCGATTTTATCGAACTGAACCGGTATATACCGATTTTCTAATAATAAATAATTAATAATAATAATAATAAAACAATAATTATAATATTAAAAATAATAATAATAATAAAATAATAATTATATTAATTTTCGGTAAAAATCGGTACCGAACCGATAAATCAATTCGGTATACCGGTCTAACTGGTACCAATATCGGTATTAAAATTTTGCCGATTTCGGTACTGGTTCGGTTCGATTCAGGTTGATTTTTACCGATTGCACATCCTTATTCGTGATTAAAGGACTAAAGCGGGAAATGAAGTATCGATTTAATTTGTGCCGTCATTCGATCTATTGGAGCATCTGTCAATTGGTTCAAAATGATTTGACACAATTTTCAGGTACCTATGTATTTATTCGCCAAAAAGCACCTTTTGGCCACTGTGGTTATAGTGATTTAACGAATTAGTCACTGTGCTTTTAAAATATTCAATTAGCCAATTAAACTTTTTAAAATTGTGCAATCAACCCATTCCGTCCAAAAAATTAGACGGACGTTAACAGATCAGCTTGAATTTCTTACGTGGCTTTAAAAAAAAATAAAAATGACGTGATAATGACGTGTATTTGCTGACTGGATTTTGGCGGTCAAATTTGCAGAAAGTTTATCTCTTTTCCTTTATCTCTTTTATCTCTTTATCTCTTTTCTTTTATCTCTTTTCTTTATCTCTTTATCTCTTTTCTTTATCTTTAATTATTTTAATTTTAAATAATACAAATAATCAAAATATTAATCTCCAGAGATTCAAGTAGAGGATGAATAAATCTAGCATCATTCCAGCCAAAATCAAGCCTCTAAATTATACCCAAATTCGAACTGAAAATGAATAGATCTAGCATCATTCTCACTGAAATGGAATCCTACAGTCCTTCAATTAAGACCCCCAAGATACTGAACCACCAAAAAATCAAAATGGCGTAGGGATAAAGCCCATACTCCATGGATTCCGGTAAGGTGTTCTAGTGAAGATGAAGGAGATTGCAGAGGAGTATCCTCGTCGGTGGATCTACCAGGATTAACAACAAAAATAAGCCACCGGAATCACAAAGAATCAAGCCATCCGCGTAATCAAAAATCAAACCACCGGAATCATAGGTTCCATATTCTCGCCCATAAAACCGAAAGACATGGTGAAGATTAAGATTCATGGACATCAAAGAACCGAGGACATGGAAGAACCGAGGAAAGCCAGGAAGAACGGTGATGGAAGAACTGATTAACCGAGGACATGATAGAACCGAGGAAAGCCAGGAAGAACTGATGGAAGAACGGTGATGAATTTTTTAGGAATTCATTTCTTTATGTTTTACTTTTAAAATACTTTTCATTTTACAATGTATTTTAAATTCATTTTCCTTATTTTAATATTATTTTTATTATTCAGAATTAATTTTAAAAATAAAAATAATTATTAAAAGAAAGGAAAAGATAAAAGGAAAGGAATAAAAGAATAAAAATAATACAAATATATATATCAAAATTATATAGAAAATGAATTAAAATATTTATTTTAATTTTTTCTTTGCCACATAAGTAATGATTTTTTATTTTTATTCTTTTGTTGAAATTAATGTAATATTATAATAGATCTCATTGATACAAAAAAATTGATATATTATTTATATTATTTGGAATTAATTTTTAAAATAAAAATAATTATTAAAAGAAAGGAAAAGATAAAAGGAAAATAAAAAAAATAAAAAATGAATTAAAATATTTATTTTAATTTTATTATTATTTTAATTATTTTTTTCCACATAATGATTTTTTAATTTTATTTTTTTGTTTGAAAAGAAAAAATTGTAAAGAAAATTCATTAAAAAATAAAAGAAAGGAGCTAATATGTATCTATTGCCACGTAATTATCACGTCATTTTTTATTTTATTTTTTAAAAAGCCACGTAAGCAATCTGTTAACGTCCGTCTAATTTTTTGGACGGAATGGGTTGATTGCACAATTTTAAAAAGTTCAGTAAACTAATTGAATATTTTAAAAACACAGTGGCTAATTCGTTAAATCACTATAACCACAGTGACCAAAAGGTACTTTTTGCCGTATTTATTCTTCTTCTGACTGGCATTCCATAACAGACTTCTCCGATCCTTTGGCCTCTTGATACTTGTTAACTTTGCAATCAAGCAAACGAAATTTTTGGTCACCTATTTTCTGAATGTGTTATATTAAAGCATATATTGAGCTCTGTTTTCGCTCATCATGACTGGTTTGGGATACCATTTATTTGGGAATAGCTGATTCAACATATCCAATTCACTCCAAAAATACTACATGACTTCCCGCATTATAAGATTTGAAATTAGCGAAATCGACGATCACATGGAGAAAATCTGCAAGACCCCAACTTTTATGAATAAAAATAAATTTTCTATAAATATTATTTTTAAATATTATGGAGTGAATTTAATATAATGTTATAGTTATGGGTAATATTTAGAAATTTTGAAAAATATGCAAGTTGTTATATAATATTCGATTGGTCGGAAAATATTCGTTTTAACATGGAATATTCGTATGACGGCACAATCATTGGTGGACCCCACAACGGAATTATTGTCGAATTGAGAAAACGACAAAAATATTTTTATAAAAATAGCGGTGAAAGTTTTACCATTAACTGTTGAAACACCCGGTGATAAAAGTACAGTAATAAGCGTGATTGCATAGTAGCACACGGTATTGATTATTGATGTTTACGTGAGAAGTCACTCAATTTTGTTCAATTATTGTTATAATAATTGTTGCATAGTGTCTCACGTTATTTGATTCAATTACTGTCAATATTTTATATATTATTAAATCAATAATTGAGACGACGAAGTTATTAACATTATTATTTGCAATATTAATGGTGTCTAGAAGTTCTGCCAAGGAGAGGTTTGGTCGCCTAATTGCGCGCCAATAGGAAGAAATCCTTATTGGACAACCTCCTCTTTCCTGGGAACGACCTGGTCGATTAATAGTGTGAATTATAATAATGATAATGAAGTTTGTTTTATTAGTATTATTAATGTAATAAAATAGAAAAGCTTTTTATATAAAACAGAATACTTTTATAAAGTTATTTATTTTATTAGATAATAATTAGAATATATTATATTTTATTATGCATAGTGTTTTGCATAGTAAATTTTTTTATATAAAATAGAATATTTTTATAACGTTATTTGTTTTATTAGATAATAATTAGAATATATTATATTTTATTATGCATAGTGCATGCATAGTATTTGCATAGTAAAATCTTTTTATATAAAATATAATACTTTTATAAAGTTATACGTTTTATTAGATTATAAATAGAATATATTATATTTTATTTAAAAAGGTTTTGTTTTATTAGAATATTTTATTAAATCAATCTGGACCGTCCGTTTTAAAGTGAATTAATTTGGACCTTTCATGAATTAGTTACTATTCAATCCATTCTCCTATAAATAGAATATGACGCCCCCAAAATAGGTATACATCACCCATCCTGAGTCGCCAGAAAATACACTATAAAAATAATACAACTTCATTTATACATTGTTGAACTGTCGTTCAGAGTACGACCACAGTTAAACTGTGAGTTTTAATACAAATGTATGTAACTCTCATGGTGCCTCGATCACAACCTTACAATAGTACGTTACATAAAAGTATAGTCAAAAACTGTTTTATATAAAAAAAAATTACTATGCAAAATACTATGCATAATAGAATATAATATATTCTATTTATAGAATAACTTTATAAAAGTATTCTGTTTTATATAAAAAGTTTTTCTGTTTTATTAGATTAATAATACTAATAAAACAAAACTTCATCATCACTTACTTTAAAAAAATTTCAAATGTCACTCTTAACTTTAAACTTTTATCAATTTAACTATTCACCAAAATAGAAAAATTGAATACTTTTATTTCATAAAATTTAGGGTCTCACATGAAGCTCATTTCTTCATTATTTCTTACGAATTCACTAAAACTCTAGAGAGAGAAACTATACAGAGAAAGAAGAAAAATATTCTGCTACTTCACTACTCCTATATCTAGTTTCTTCTTTATAAGGTAAGGGGTATTATTTCTTTCGTATTCATGAAGAGAACTTCTGTTATTTCATTCTTTATTATTTTGTTGGAATAAACTGTATACGGGGACTATCCTATACTTGGTAAAATTCTTCTGTTATTCCATTCTTTATTATTCTGTTAGAATAACCTGTATATGCAAAGTACTGCACACATGGTGAAATTTTTCTGTTATTCTATTCTTTATTATTTTGTCAGAATATCCTGTCTGTGCCTTTACGCATGACCTGGTTCCATTATTTATTATTATGTTGGAATAACATGTCTGTGCGGTCTATCGCATGTATAGTGAATTCTGTTGTTATTCTATTTTTTTATTATTCTGTCGGAATATCCTGTCTGTGCGTTTACGCCTGACCTGGTTCCATTATTTATTATTCTGTTGGAATATCCCTTCGGTGCGGATTACGCCTGACCTGGTTCCGTTATTTATTATTCTGTTGGAATAACCTGTCTGTGCGGTCTATCGCATGCCTGGTGATTTCTTTTGTTATTTTATTTTTTATTATACTCAGTTGGTTAAAGTTTTAGCTTTTATAATCCATGAAATTAGTGGAATATCCTAAATATTTGTGCTTCATCCAGTATCTTTTCATGAAAATATTCTTCTGAGCATTCTTGAGTTTTACCCCCACAAAGCAGTATCATGTTGACAATTTAGACGTTATTGGTTCCTGGATAAACTAATTCTTGAACTTGTTTTATTGAATTATTATATCATTGTCATCAACCTCATACTTATATTGTGATGAAAGTCATCTTTGACTTACGTGCATAGATGGACTTAGTATGATTATGTTCAGGGATCATTCGGTATAATCATGACATGTAATATTATAAATGATGTGGTAAAAGTTCTCAGTGGTCTGTAATGCATTGATGAACAATTTTTGGTATGATTATGACCAGAGATTATTCGGTATAGTCATGATCATTGATGATTTAATGAATATCCTTGGTCGTGGTAAATGGATGATTAGATGATGTGGTTTATTTATTAAGCTGAGTCTCAGCGATAAAAATTGATTAAAATATTTTAAATCATAAAA
Source organism: Panax japonicus (assembly GCA_020205505.1). Lineage (NCBI taxonomy): Eukaryota > Viridiplantae > Streptophyta > Magnoliopsida > Apiales > Araliaceae > Panax > Panax japonicus. The sequence goes on from CM035092.1 coordinate 78,210,393, forward strand.
GATAGTAGATTTTATTATCTACTTGACACTTCTAATGAATTGCTTGTTCCGCTGCAGTTAAACTTGATGTCTATTGTATTTTATCAGTTTAACATTGTTAAAGACTAATGATAATTTATCCTGCATTATCTTAGTCATAATATTTTTTATTGGGCTAGTTGAGCTCACCCTTTCTTTCACTGTTCTCTTCAGGAAATGAGAACGTAGCCGGGACTAGTCGGGGAACGGAGTGATAGTCCGAGTTGGTGTATTAGTAGTCCTCACTATTCTGTAAAATAGTGTGATAATAAATATAATGATGACTCTATTTGAGAGTGGATATTGTCTAGAAGGCAATATTCCTGTTTAAACTCTCAGTTATATTTTGTCGTATTTTACACGACAGCTGTATAATTAAGTTTTTATTTATATTTTGTTTCATGTATTTGACGACTCAAGATAAATAATGTATACCTATTTTGAGGGTGTCACAAAATCCCTCTGTTGCCTCTGTTCTTGCTCAAGATTGTCTTAAAATTATAAAATACAAATTGTAGACTGTAAAGAAATTTAGTAAATATGTTGACAAACTGATAGTTATACTCTTTTGACTATAACATTAGTATCACTGACTTGTCTTTGATGTGCCTGCCAGTTTATATATCCTCTTTTATTTTAATTGAGGATGTATATGTATCGATCGAATTGGGTCGAGTATTGAATTTTTTATATTTGGTTTACATATAATAGTGATACTCCCTCCATTATATAAAAATAGTTTTTTTTTGTAAAAAACTAAACTCCTTTTGTTTAAATTATAAAATTATTATTTAATTTTAAATGTTAATTTGATATATTTTAAAATTTAAAATTGAAATGATTCATTAAAGATTAAAAAAATCTTACAATAAGTATTACTTTTGAGATAATTTATAATATTTATCATTATATTGATTAAAATTAAAAGAATTCATGCATGAAATTTTGAGTTTGAAAATATATTCATGCATGTAATTATTTCTTTTGAAATAATTCAGTAGGACAGAAAATATATGGCATTAAAAATGTCGATACAAGTTGAATACAAATCAGGCCCACGGGAGAACCGTAAGCCTTTCTTATTAGATCACAATATGAAAGTAGACCGCCAATAAATTGTTAGCGTCAATTCTTCTATCATAATTTATAATTTTATTTTATTTAAGAGAATGCAATAAGTTTTATTTATAATTAAAATTTTAAAACTCAAGCAGAATTTCAAATCTTAAAATTGAATTACAAAATATAATACTTTCTTTATTTCAAAATATAAGATCATTGTCGATTTTGTGAAATCATATCAAATTAAGACATTTTCAAACTCAAAATTGACATGAAGTCTTTTAAGTTTAATCAATATAATTATAAATAATATAAATTTTCTACAAAATATTTTTTATTCTAAGATTTATTACTTTATATTTTTTAATAAATCATTTTGATTTTGAATTTGAAAATATATAAAATTAATTTTCAAATATCAATAATAATCGAATGTATATTTTAACTACTAAATTAAGCACATAATTAAAATTAAATAAAAATAAAAATAAAAATATTCTTAAATTTTATAAATGAGTGTATTTTCGGAAGAAAATATATTTGTAGCGGTAAAGCATATACTTAATTTCTCTGGACATTTCTTCTATTCGATCAAAGCTTATCCTTATCGGTATCACTACCCTAGCCAATAGCCATGACTTATAACGAGCATTTAATACTTGGATTTCTCTCCAATGGCCACCGCACAGTTGTGCATTCTTACAATTCATTAATGATGTGGGCGCTTGCAAATTGACTAATTCAACGACAAGAACTACTCACTGACTCAGACCTACTCATGTGATCTAGACCTGACAATATTGTTGGTTAATTGTCGGGTTAACTCATATTAATTGAAACCAAATTGATTGATTAACCATTTTTATTTATTCAAGTTGGTTAAAGTTTAGAACCATATTTATTCAGGTTGGTTATGGTTCCAATCCAGTTAACCATTTTTCGACCCATATTTTGTTCCAAAACAAAAGTTAGGCTCACAAAGATAATAATTGAATTTTAAATCTTAAACATCACATAAACTCATTCTTAATTTGTAATTTTGCATCATCATAATTTAGAATGTTCCCAGGGCACCCCACACCACCCCACCCTCACCCTCACCCACCCCCCCACCCTCACCCCCCCTCACCCCCACCCCCACCCCCACCCCCACCCCCACCCCCACAAAAAATATTATGTGATTATGTATACACCCCTACCCCCAACCCACCCTACCCCACCCCTATCCCATCCCACTCCCACCCCAACCCCCACCCCACCAAAAAAAAATATTATGTGATTATGTATACACCTCTTACCACCCCCACCCCCACCTTCACTCCCACCCCACCCCAACCACCCCACCCACCCCACCCACCCCAACCACCCCACCCCTACCCCACCCCCGCCCCACACCCACCCCCACACCCACACCCACACCCACACCCACAAAAAAATATTATGTGATTATGTATACACCCCTACCCTCACCCACTCCGTACCCCACCCACCCCTACCCCTACCCCACCCACCCCACTCCCTACCCCACGCCACCCTACCCTAACCCACCCCCACCCCAACACCCACCCCACCAAAAAAAATATTATGTAATTATGTATACACCCCCACCACCCACCCACCCGCACCCAAAAAAAATATTATATGATTATGTATACACTCCTTACCCCACCCACCCCACTCCACCCCCTACCCCACCCACCCACCCACACACCCCCACACCCCCACACCCACCCCTACCCCACACCACACCCACCCACACCCACACCCACAAAAAAATATTATATGATTATGTATACACCCCTACCCCAATCTCTTCCCCACCCACCCCAACCCAACCCCCACTCAACCCACCCACTCCACTCCACATACCCCACATCACCCCACCTACCCCACCTACCCCACCTACCTACTCACCTACCCACCCACCTTTGGTGAGGTGGGGTGAGTGGGGTATACATAATCGCTTAATATCATTTTTTTAAGAGAGTGTTGGATGGATGGGTGGGGGTAAGGGAGGGGTGGGTGGGTGGGTGGGTGGGTGAGTGGGATAGGGGGGTTGAGGTGGGTGGATGGGGTGGGTGAATGGGTGGGTAGATGGGGTGGGTGCGTTGGCGGAATAGGTGGTTGGGGTAAGTGGGGTGGGTGGGTGGGTGGGTGGGATAGGTATGTGGGGTAGATGGGTGGGTGGGGTAGGTGGGTGGGTAGATGGGTTGGGATGGATTGGTGGGTGGGTAGGTAGGTTGGGTGCGTGGGTGGGGTGGGTGGGTGGGGTGGGTGGGTGGGGTGGGTGGGGTGGGTGGGTGAGTGGGTGGGGTGAGTGTGGAGTGGGTGGGTGCGTGGGAAGGTAGGGGTAGGGGTAGGGGTAGGGGTAGGGGTAGGGGTAGGGGTGGGGGTGGGGGTGGGGGTGGAGTAAGAGATATATTAAAATATTAAAATTGTTAATATGATTTTAGTTCTTAAACCAACCCATAACTATATTTTAAAAATCAAAACCAACTCATAATCATATTTTACCATATCTATGTCCAGCATGTGCCTCATGTACCTTGAAATTCATGATACATATATAAAGCAAATGTTGGATTGATTGAAAGGCTATGCAATCATAAAGATAAGATCGGAGTATGAATTAAAAGTCAAATATAAACAGCTCAATACGTCACGTAAGCCTTAAAAACATAAATAAATAATATTAAAACACGAAAATTAATAAAAATTAAATACAACAAAAGATGCTAAGAGTAAAAAATTAAGAATAAAAATAAGAGATGCTAACAGTAATCGACATTTTTATCAAAGTCAGACATCAATTAGTAACACTAACAATTAATTTAATACAATTTATCTAATAAAATACAAATGATTTTGAATTTCCCGCTCACTCAATTAATCATCTGAGCTGTCTAAAGTTTTGAGATAAATTCCACTGTCCATACATATATCTAATAAAATACATCTATCTATCTAATAATGATTTTGAATTTTCGGTTCACTTAATAAATCATCTGGACCGTTCTAAGTTTGAAATAAATTTCACTGCCCATACAGTGCCGGAGGCACGGGACCCAGCTAGTCTATCTAATAAAATACAAATGATTTTGAATTTTCCGCTCACTCAATAAATCATCTGGGCCGTCCAAAATTTGGGATAAATCCCACTGTTCATACATCTATCTAATAAAATACATCTATCTATCTAATAATCTAATAATAATTTAATAAAATACAAATGACTTTAAATTTCCCGCTCACTTAATAAATTATTTTGGTCGTTCAAAGTTTGAGATAAATCATATTGTCCATACAGTGCCGGAGGCACGGGACCCAGCTAGTATCTTTACATTACAACTTAAATATAACGTATCTTTACATTATTAACTTAATTTTTTTTAAAGTTAAATGCATTCATTTTTCATCACTACACCTGCGCTTGTAAATTTTACATTTAAAAGTGAAACCTAAATGGCTAATCCTAAAATATTTTTAACATCCTACATGATTAAAAGATAAAAATAATCTTTACAAACCATAACACTAATGGATGTGAAATTAAATAGCTCAATAATTAATTATGATTAGTTTAATAAATGTGCAAGGTACGGACTGTTTCTAATATTTTTATTACAACTTTTTAGAAGTACTTTTATGTATACCAAAAACCCCCCAAACGGACTATTAATTAATAACTTTAATGGGTCTTGTAATTTTTAATTATTTTTATGCATATTGAGAGTTTAAAAATTAGATATATAAAATATAAATGAAAATTTATTTTAAAAATTATTAGAATCAAAATATATTTGTGTCTCAAATCATTATTACAAAAATTATAATTCATCTGGTCAAAAATATACGATCAAATTTTATTTTTCAAAGTTAATTTGAGATATTTTATAATTCTAATTTTAGGTGATTCATTAAACCTTTATAAATAATATAAATATCTTCTAATTAGTATAACTATATATTTAGATAGTTTATAATTTTTTTTAATTGTATGATTTAAATTAAAATAAATTATATTAAATTAGAATTTATAAATATTTTAAATTGACTTTAAAAAGTTAACATTACTCTTATATTTTGTAATGAAGGAAGTATGAATTAAGATTAAATAGATTTTTATTTTTTAATAAAAGAGATAAGGTTCTAGTATATTAATAAAATTAATTGGTTAATAAATTAATAAATATGTAGAAAGCACTTGTATAAGGGTAACAACTAACGCAACAAGAATAAAGAGTCAAATTGTTGATTAATAGATATTCTACCCTTCCATACTATTTGATCATTATTAACTTTTTAAAATTAATTTAAAAAATTTTAAAATTCAAAATAGATATAAATTATTTTAATTTTAATTAATAGAATGATGAATATTATAAACTATCTAAAATATATTATTCATTCTAAATTTTATTATTTCATAATTTTTAATGAATCATCTCAATTTTTGAGTTTGAAAATATCTCAAATTGACTTTTAAAAAAATTTATGTGAATCAAGGTGATAATAAAACGACTCATTCTCATAGAATGTGAAATTTATCTAGGCACACTTAGAAAGGGGGAGGGGGGAGGGGGGAGGGGGGAGGGGTTGAATAAGTGTTGGGACAATCTATGACCAACTTTTGTAAACTTTAATTTCAGGCTACTATAATAATTGAAATCAGCTTACTGAAATAATATAGCCTTTTAAATAAAATACTTGGTGTTAAATTGTGAGACCTCGAATTTTATGAAATAAAAGTATTCAATTTTTTTATTTTGGCAAATAGTTAAAATTGATAAAAGGTTAAAGTTAAAGGTGATATGTGAATTTTTCAAAGTAAACAAGTTGTCATAAAATATCTGGTCACTATTCACTCAAATATTATTCACTCGGGTATTTGAGACATTTTTTATGCCGGAGTACTATTCACGAGTTACTATTCACCCAAATTACTATTCACTCTAGTATTGTTCACTCGGATATTTGGGACACTTTTTATGTCGGAGTACTCTTCACGAGTTACTATTCACGGGTTACTATTTACCCAAAGTACTATTCACCCGTGTAAGACCCCAACTTTTATGAATAAATATGTGTTGATTAAAAATATGAAAGATTTTTGTGATAATAAATTGTTGAAAGATTAAATATGTGTTGATTAAAAATATAATGATTTGAGGTAATATTTATTCAATCATTGATCTAAATAAGAAGTCTATTATGAGACATTTGTGGTAAGTTTAGTTTATTCTATGGGGGCCCATATGTCATTATCTAATAGTCTCTTTCGCCAATAGTAATTGCCTTTATCAGACGTCAAACCAATTATCGTTTCACATTACAGGTGTCGAACCAATTATCGTTTCACATTATAGGCGTCGAACCACTTGTTGTTTCACATTACAGGTGTGACGCCCCCAAAATTAGGTATACATCACCCATCTTGAGTCGCCAGATAAATGGTACAAAATTTAAATACAATCTTTAAAATACAACAAGAGAACTGTGAGTTTTAATACAAATACTGTCTTCATCTAGACAATATCCATTCTCAATTGAGTCCTCATAGACAGTATACAAACTCAAATTCAGTCCTTATTACATTTATTATCACACTATTTAACGGTATAGTAAGGACTACTAATGCTATCATCTGGACCGTCACTCCTTTCCCCGACTCGTCCCGGCTATATTCTTATTTCCTGAAGAGAACAGTGAAAGAAAGGGTGAGCTCAACTAGCCCAGTAAGAAATATTATGACTAAGATAATGCAGAATAAATTATCATTAGTCTTCAACAATGTCAAACTGATAAAATATAATAGACATCAAGTTTAACTGCAGCGGATCAAACAATTCATTAGAAAAGTCAAGTAGAGAATAAAACCTACTATCTTCTATGATTTAAAAATATTTTCATCACTTTTATCACTAAGACTCGGCTTAATAAATAAACCACATCTTCTAATCATCCATGTACTACAAGCCAAGGATATTCATTAAATCATCAACGGTCATGACTATACCGAATAATCCCTGGTCATAATCATACCAAAAACCGTCCATCAATGCATTACATGCCACTGAGGACTTTTACCACATCACTTATAACATCACAGTTCACGATTATACCAAATGATCCATGAAAAGATACTGGATGAAGCGCAAATATAAAGGATATTCCGCTAATTTCATGGAGTATAGAAGTCAAAACTCTAACCAACTGAGTATAATAAAGAATATATGAAACTGCAAATAGATTTTCATCGCCATGTAGTAATCCACGTATACAGATCATTTCTACAATTTAATAAGGAATGAATACAAAGGATCATTCAACATGCATGCGATAGAGACCGCACATACAGGTTATTCCCAACAGAATAATAAATACGGAATAATAAATGATGGAACCAGGTCCGGCGTAAAATGCACAGACAGGATATTTCGACAGAATCGTAAATACGGAATAATAAATGATGGAACCAGGTCCGGCGTAAAATGCACAGACAGGATATTTCGACAGAATCGTAAATACGGAATAATAAATGATGGAACTAGGTCAGGTGAAATTCACACCGAGAATATATTCCGACAGAATAGTAAATGCAGAATAATAAAAGAAGATCACCAAGTATTGGGTAAGCCGCATATACAGGTCATTCTACCAAGTATAGTGTAAACCGCTCATACAGGTTATTCCAACAGAATAATAAAGAATTGAATAACAAAAGAAGATCACCATGTATAGGGTATGCCGCGTATACAGGTTATTCCAACAGAATAATAAAGAATTGAATAACAAAAGAAGATCACCATGTATAGGGTATGCCGCGTATACAGGTTATTCCAACAGAATAATAAAGAATAAAATAATAGAAGTTCTCTTTATGAATAAGAAAGAATAACACCCCTTACCGTACAAGAAGAATATTCCGACTGATAGGGTGAGGATTTTTTTAAAGAAAACTTATACTATGTTCTTCGCTCAAAGTTTCTTAAAACTCTTAAGGAAATACGCTCAAGATTATAGAAGGAGAATTCTCTGAACTTTTGGTGTGATTTCAATTCTAACTAAGCTTCCTATTTATAGGAGAATAGAATGCATAGTAACCAATCTATGAACGGTCCAGATTGGTTTATTTTAATCGGACGGTCCATATTTAAAACAAAATCTTTTAAATAAAATATAATATATTCTATTTTTTTATAAAAAGATTTTTACTATGCAAACACTATGCAGACACTATGCAAACACTATGCATAATAAAATATAATATATTCTATTTATAGAATAACTTTAATAAAGATTTTACTATTAGCCTAATAAAACAAAATAACTTTAATAATGATTTTACTATTAGCTTAATAAAACTAAATAACTTTAATAATGATTTTACTATGCAAAACACTATGCAACACTATGCATAATAGAATATAATATATTCTATTTATAGAATAACTTTAATAAAGTATTCTGTTTTATATAAAAATATGTTTCTGTTTTATTACGTTAATAATACGAATAAAACAAAACTTCATTATCATTATAATAACTCACATTATTAATCGACAATAATTGAATTAAACTGAGTGACTTTTCACATAAGCATCAATAATCAATACCGTGTGCTACTATGCAACCACGCGTATTACTGTACTTTTACTACCAGGTAGTTCAACAGTTTTAACGGTAAAACCTCCATCGTTATTTTCATAAAATATTTTGTTCAGGTGAATAGTATCCCGTAAATAGTAACTCATGAATAGTACTCCGACACAAAAAGTGTCCCAAATATCCGAGTGAATAATATTAGAGTGAATAGTAACTGGGTATTTTTTAACAACTTGTCTAATTAAAAAAAATTCACATATCACCCTTAACTTTAACCTTTTATCAATTTAACCATTTACTAAAATAAATAAATTAAATACTTTTATTTCATAAAATTCGGGGTCTCACAACAGGCGTCAAACTAGTTGGTGTTTCACATTACAAGCGTCAAACCACTTGGTATTTCACATTATAGGCGTCAAACCACTTTTCTTTTCACATCACCAGTCGTCAAGCCACTTGCCTTTTCACATAGCAAGACCTAAGCTAGAAATTTTCTATAAATAGAGGCCTAACTTTTCATTATTTTGGAGAATTCATACAAGCTATAGAGAGAGAAAGTATAGAGAAAATAAGAGAGAAAGAAGAAAAGTATTCTGTTACTACACTACATCAGTTTTCAATCTCCTACTAAGGTAGGGGATATTATTTGTTGTACCTGTAAGGGGTATTATTTCTTTCTTTCATCTTCATGAAGAGAACTTCTGTTATTCCATTTTTTTTATTATTCTGTTCGAATAACCTGTATACGCGGTATACCCTATACATAACCTGTATACTCGGCATACCCTATTCTTGGTAAAATCTTTATGTTATTCCATTTTTATTTATTCTGTTGGAATAACCGGTATACGCTATATACCCTATACTTGGTGACATTCTTTTATTATTCTGTCGTTATTATTCTGTTGGAATATCCTGTCTGTGTGTTTTACACCAGACCTGGTTCCGTCTTTATTATTCTGTCTTTATTACTCTGTTGGAATATCCTGTCTGTGTGTTTTACACCGGACCTCGTTCCGTCTTTATTATTCTATTGGGAATAACCTGTCTTTGCGGTCTCTATCGCATGCATGGTGAATCCTTCTGTTATTCCATTCCTTATTATTCTATTGGAATAACCTGTCTATGTGGATTACCACATGCATGGTGAATGATCCTTTGTATTTCATTCCTTATTAAATTATGAAAAATATCTGTTTACGTTGATTATGATGAGAGTCATAATAAAAGTATTGGATTGATGAAAATCAGGGGTATATAAAGTATTAGTAAGTGTTATGATGAGTTATGTTGGTTATTATATGAAAACGTGAAAGTTTCTTAGAAATCACAAAGGGTTGAAAAATCAGATTTTGGTAAAAACATAACACAAAATTCAATTGACCATATCTCCTATTATATTTTGAATTTTTGAGTGTGGTCAAGTCCTAGAGTTAGATCTATGAGTTACCTAACTTATCCAACTGAAATCACTAGAAAAGGTGTTGGAGATTTTCGTGTGGACTGATTTTAGTAAAGGATGCAAAATCTGGAAATCGTTAAAAAGTTGCTGTCAAAAATTTGAAGGGGCTGTTTCGGCCACTTAATTTGTGAGAAAAATTCTGACCTTTTGGGACATGAAAGTATACGGTATAAAGTACCTCCTGTCCAAAAATGAGCTCATTCTGACTTAAAATGAGCAAGTTATGACCATTTCAATATTTAGGTTTTTCTGACGAAAAACGCTATAATTGGAGTTCTATAACTCCGATGACCATACAATTTAAACTGGAGGCTCACGTTAACACGTGTAAGATCCTGCCAAGATTTGGGAATTTTTGGAGTTAAACTTGAGGTAGCTAATTTCTTAAGGAATTAATTAGAAATTAATTTTTGAAAAATAGTAAATGAATTTTAAAAATTCCTAGAAAAATATATGTTCATTATGGGACTATATTATGCTAAATCCCAGAAAATAAATATTTTTTGGACTGATTTGGTATTTTTCATAAAAATAGTTTAGCTACGAACATATGAGTTAAATGTGTTATGTGAAGTAACAAAGTTGGAAGATAGGATTTTATGGCTTGAAAATCCTATATAAGGTATATGTAGATTGTTGATAAGGAATTTGATCATTTGTGATGAAATCTTATGAGTATGACATGTTTGAATGATTAAATGCATTATTTGGTAAAGTGTAAACAACTGAAATAAATTGTTTATAAGTTTAAGAAGTGATTAAAATATTGTTATGATATTAACTGTGAGACCCCGAATTTTATGAAATAAAAGTGTTCAATTTTTCTATTTTGGTGAATAGTTAAATTGATAAAAGTTTAAAGTTAAGGGTGATATTTGAAAAATTTTCAAAGTAAGTGATGATGAAGTTTTGTTTTATTAGTATTATTAACGTAATAAAACAGAAACATCTTTTTATATAAAACAGAATGCTTTATTATAGTTATTCTATAAATAGAATATATTATATTTTATTATGCATAGTGTTGATAATATTTTGCATAGTAAAATCTTTTTATATAAAACAAAATACTTTTATAAAGTTATTTGTTTTATTAGGCAATAATTAGAATATATTATATTTTATTTAAAAGATTTTGCTTTAAATATGGACCGTTCAATTAAAGTAAAATAATCTGGACCATTCATGAATTGGTTACTATGCAGTCCATTTTCCTATAAATAGGAAGCTTAGTTAGAATTGAAATCACACCAGAAGTTCAGAGAATTCTCCTTCTATAATCTTGAGCGTATTTCCTTAAGAGTTTTAAGAAACTTTGAGCGAAAAACATAGTATAAGTTTTCTTTAAGAAAATGCTCACCCTATCAGTCGGAATATTCTTCTTTTACGGTAAGGGGTGTTATTCTTTCTTATTCATGAAAAGAACTTCTGTTATTCTATTTCTTTATTATTCTGTTAGAATAACCTGTATACACGGAATACCCTATACTTGGTGACATTCTTCTATTATTCTGTCTTTATTATTCTGTCGGAATATCCTGTCTGTGCTATACGCCGGACCTGGTTCCATCTTTTATTATTCCGTCTTTATTATTCTGTAAGAATATCCTGTCTGTGCTATACGCCGGACCTGGTTCCATCTTTTATTATTCCGTCTTTATTATTCTGTCGGAATATCCTGTCTGTGCTATACGCCGGACCTGGTTCCATCATTTATTATTCCGCATTTATTATTCTGTTGGAACATCCTGTCGGTGTGAATTTCACCTGACCTGGTTCCGTTATTATTATTCTGTTGGAATAACATATGCGAAGCACCGCATACATGGTGATTTCTGTTGTTATTTCATTATTTATTATTCTGTTGGAACATCCTGTCAGTGTGAATTTCACCTGACCTGGTTCCGTTATTATTATTCTGTTGGAATAACCTGTCGATGCGAAGTACCGCATGCATGGTGATTTCTTTTGTTGTTCCATTCTTTATCATACTCAGTTGGTTAAAGTTTTGACTTCTATACTCCATGAAATTAGTGGTATATCCTTGACATTTGCGCTTCATCAAGTATCTTTTTATGAAAATATTCTTCTGAGCATTCTTGAATTTTATTCTACAAAGAAGTATCATGTTGACAATTTGGACGTTATTGGTTCCTGGACAAATTAATTCTTGAACTTGTTTAATTGAATTCTTATATCATTGTCATCATCCTCATGTTTATATTTATTGAAAGTCATCTGTGACTTGTAGTGCATAGATGGACTTGGTATGATTATGACCAGGGATTATTCGATATAATCATGACCGTAATATTACAAATGATGTGAAAATTAAAAGTTCTCATTGGCCTGTAGTGCATTGATGGACAGTTTTTGGTATGATTATGGCTATGGATTCTCTTCGGCCAAGGGAACAAAGATGAATTATTTTATAGCATGATCAGGACCGTTGATGAAAACACGATTATCTTTGGCCCGTAGTGCATGGATAATTCGTGGTCGTGATACTAAAGAATATCCTTGGCTTGTGTGCAGGGATGATTTAATGATGTGGATTATTTATTGAGCTGAGTCTCAGCGATAAAAGTGATGAAAAACTTTTTAAATTATAAAAGATAGTAGATTCTATTCTCTACTTGACTCTTTTAATGGATTGTTTATTCTGCTGCAGTTAAACTTGGTGTCTATTATATTTTATCAGTTTAACATTGTTGAAAGATAATGATAATTTATTCTGCATTATCTTAGTCATAATATTTCTTGATGGGCTAGTTGAGCTCACCCTTTCTTTCACTGTTCTCTTCAGGAAATGAGAACGTAGCCGAGACTAGTCGGGGAATGGAGTGATGGTCCAGATGATAGTATTAGTAGTCCTCACTATTCTGTTAAATAGTGTGACAATAAATATAACGAGGACTTATTCTGAGAGTGGATATTGTATAGAAGACAATATTTGTATTTAAACTCAAAGCATATGTTTTGTCGTATTTTTACACGACTGCTGTATTATTAGTTTGTATTTAAATTTTGTACCATGTATCTGACGACTCAAGATGGGTGATGTATACCTATTTTGGGGGCGTCACATTAACAATATTAGATTATGAATTTATTATGTGATTGATAATATTTGGATAAAGTTAATGTCTTTAATATTTATCCTTATTTTAGTTTGATTAATTCTTATATCATTGTCATCATCCTCATGCTTATATTGTAATGAAAGTCATCTTTGGCTTACGTGCATAGATGGACTTGGTATTATTATGACCAGGGATTGTTCGGTATAATCATGACCATAATGTAATGAATGATGTGGTAAAAATCCTCATTGGCCCGTAGTGCATTGAAGGACAGTTGTTGAGATGAACATGACCAACTGGTGATAATAATGAATATCCTTGGCTCGTAGTGCATGGATAATTCAGTGATGTGATTTATTTATTAAGCTGAGTCTCAGCGATAAAAGTGATGAAAACCCTTTTAAATCATAAAAGATAGTAGATTTTATTCTCTACTTGACTCTTTTAATGGATTGCTTGTTCCGCTGCAGTTAAACTTGATGTCTATTGTATTTTATCAGTTTAACATTGTTGAAGACTAATGATAATTTATTCTTCATTATCTTAGTTATAATATTTCTTACAGGACTAGTTGAGCTCACCACTTTGCTTTCATTATTCTCTTCAGGAAATGAGAATATAGCTTTGACGAGTCGGGGAAAGGAGTGACGGTCCAGATGATAGCATTAGTAGTCCTCACTATTCTGTGAAATAGTGTGACAATAAATATAACGAGGACTGAATTTGAGTTTGTATACTGTCTATGAGGACTCCATTGAGAATGGATATTGTCTAGAAGGTTGTGAGACCCCATAATTTATAAATAAAGATTTAAATTTTCTCGAAATAATTTTTTAATATTATGGTGTGAATTTGAGATAATATTATAGCTGTGGGTAGTATTTATAAATTTTGCAAAGTATTTAAGTTGTTATATTATATTCAATTGGTCATGGAATATTTTTTAGTGTCGAAAAATATTGGTACGACGGTACAATTATTGGTGTACCCCACAACAAAATTATTGTCGGACTGAGAAAAAGACAAAAATATTTTATTAAAATAACGACGGAAGTTTTTCCGTTGATACTGTTGAACTACTCGGTAGTAAAAGTACAATAATACGTGTGGTTGCATAGTAGCACACGATATTGATTATTGATGTTTATGTGAGAAGTCACTCAGTTTGATTCCATTATTGTCGATTAATAATATGAATTATTATAGCGATGATGACGTTTTGTTTTATTCGTATTATTAACGTAATAAAACAGAAACATCTTTTTATATAAAATAGAATACTTTATTAAAGTTATTCCATAAATAGAATATATTATATTTTATTATGCATAATGTTGCATAGTGTTTTGCATAGTGTTGCATAGTGTTTTGCATAGTGTTGCATAGTAAAAATCTTTCTATATAAATAGAATATATTATATTTTATTTAAAAGATTTTGCTTTAAATATTGACCGTCAGATTAAAGTAAATCAATCTGGACCGTTCATGGATTAGTTACTATGCATTCTATTTTCCTATAAATAGAAGCTCATTCCTTCATTATTTTCTTACGAATTCATTGAAACTCTAGAGAGAGAAATTATAGAGAGAAGCTATAGAGAGAAAATTATAGAGAGAAAGAAGAAGAGTATTCTGCTACTTCACTACTTCTATATCCAGTTCTTTTACGGTAAGGGGTGTTATTCTTTCTTCTTGAAGAGAACTTCTGTTATTCCATTCTTTATTATTCTGTTGGAATAACCTGTAAAAGTGGCATACCCTTTACATGACCTGTATACGCGGCATAACCTATACATGGTGAAATCCATTCTGTTATTCTATTCTTTATTATTTTGTTGGAATAACCTGTATACGCGGCATACCCAATACTTTGTGATCTTCTTCTGTTATTCCATTCTTTATGATTATGTTGGAATAGCTGGTTTATGCGAAGTACTGCATACTTGGTGAAACTCTGTTATTATTTCGCCATTTACGATTCTGTCAGAATATCTTGTCTGTGCTATACGCTGGACCTGGTTCCATTTTAATATTCTGTATTTACGATTCTGTCAGAATATCATGTCTGTGCTATACGCCGGACCTGGTTCAATTTTAATATTTTATATTTACGATTCTGTCGGAATATCCTGTCTGTGCTATACGCTGGACCTGGTTCTATTTTAATATTATGTATTTACAATTCTGTCGAAATATCCTGTCTGTGCTATACGCCGAACCTGGTTCTATTTTAATATTCTGTATTTACGATTCTGTTGGAATATCCTGTCAGTGTGTTTTACACCGGACCTGGTTCCGTCTTTATTATTCCGCATTTATTATTCTGTTGAGAATAACCTGTCTGTGCGGTTTCTATCACATGTATGATGATATCTTTTGTTATTTCATTCGGTATTATACTCAGTTATTGGAATAACCCGTCTATGTGGATTACCACATGCATGGTGAATGATCCTTTATATTCATTCCTTATTAAATTATGGAAATAATCTCTAAGTGGATTATCGCATGGCGGTGAAAATCCATTTGCAGCTTCATATATTCGTTATTATACTGTTGGTTATTGGTTTTACATTTGTATGTCTTTGACCTATAGTGAAAAGATGATATGTTGAAAGTTATCTTTGGCTTACGTGCATAGATGAACTTAGTATGATTATGACCAGGGATCAATCGGTATAATCATGACCTGTTATAAATGATGTGATAAAAGTCCTTAGTGGCCTGTAATGCATTGATGGATAGTTTTTGGTATGATTATGACCAAGGGTGATTCGGTATAGTCATGGCCATTGATGATTTAATAAAAATCCTTGACCGTGGTACAAGGATGATTAGATATTGTGGTTTATTCATTAAGCTGAGTCTTAGCGATAAAAATTGATGAAAACCTTTTAAACTATAAAATATAGTAGACTTTATTCTCTACTTGACTCTTTTAATGGATTGCATATTCTGCTGTAGTTAAACTTTTTGTCTATTGTATTTTATCAGTTTAACATTGTTGAAGACTATTGATAATTTATTCTGCATTATCTTAATCATAATATTTCTTACTGGGCGAGTTGAGCTCACCATTTCTTTCACTGTTCTCTTCAGGGAATGAGAATATAGCTGGGACGAGTCGGGAAACGGAGTGATGGTTCAGAAGATAGCATTAGTAGTCCTCATTATTCTGTTAAATAGTATGACAATAAATGTAACGAGGACTGAATTTGAGTTTGTAAACTGTCTATGAGGAATCCATTGAGGATGGATATTGTCTAGAAGGCAGTATTCTTGTTTAAACTATCAGTTCATATTTTGTCGTATTTTACATGACAACAATATTATTAGTTTGTATTTGTATTGTGTACCATGTATTTGGCGACTCAAAATGGGTGATGAATACCTAATTTTGGAGGCGTCACAAAGGCAGTATCCCTGTTTAAAATCTCAGTTATGTTTTGTCGTATTTTACACGACAGCTGTATAATTAAGTTTTTTATTTGTATTTTGGACCATGTATTTGACGACTCAAGATGGGTGATGTATACCTAATTTTGGGGGCGTCACATAAATAATTATCTTAATATAATGCAAATAGTCAAATAAAGATAATTAAGTAACTTATGTGATTTTAAAGTAAAGCAAATAATAAAATCAACACCAAGATTTTTTACGTGGTTCAGCTATTACCCTCTATAATAATAGCCTAGTCCACGTCCAATACCAACTAGTATTGGAGACTCACTTTATTTATTTCTTTATAAATAAATACAAATTACAAAACAGATTCTAATAAAAATTATTTAACAAATAATTCCCTTGAGCTCTCTTACTCCTTGTGCACCTATGCACCCTTCAAGCACCATTGCTTCCTTAAACCTGTTTATAAACCTTTCTCTAATCCACTAGGATTAAAACCTTTAGACTACACTTAGTCTAAAACAGAAAATTCAATACAATATAGAGGTCTATGATCAATGCAAGAATAATCAATTTAACAATTAAAGGCTCAACTATATGCAATGATCAAGTAGTACAAAATAAATAAGCAATTAATTTATTACCAAATATCACCTCAAATAATACCAGAAATTTAACTGGTTAGCTTCTCAAGAATTGCACTCAGTAAAATAATTAGCTCAATAATAATAATAAGTGCAATAGTAAATTCGTGAGTCGTACTCTTTCCAAACATCAGAATACTAATTTATACCTAATATTATATTATATTTAATTATTTTAACATTGTAGTTCCTTATCATAAAGATCCGTTTGTAAAGCTAACTCACATTTGTTCAAGTCAACTAATGCAACGGCAACAAGTTGTCAACGGTAAAGAGTCAATTGTTTATCCAGCATAAACAAATTCTCGTTAGATACATAGTTTGGATAAATCAAAAGACTTAAGAGATAGTTACTAAGACTTAGTCTTTTTACTTCAAAATAACGTGTAAGATAAAACAACATCAATCAATTAACTTTCTCTCTTCAAGCATTAATAAGTGGCGTGTAAAAAATAACTATCGGTCATTCTCCTTTTCCAAGACACAAGGTCTTTTGGACTTCTAATCACAATTACATCTCCTTAAAAACCGTAGCTCATCAAATCATCAATATATATAGTTGCCAGCTTTTTTAGTCTTTCCAGCAAATCTCATCCATGTGTAGCACACAACATCTTCCAAACAAAATATGGCTAGCATGCATGTAGAATAAAAACTAGCTACTGTTCTTTTAAAGATTCTAAGAGTACATGCATCCACGTGTAGCATTATATCTAATACGCATATCTTATTCCAAAAGTATATTGCTATCAAACGCATATTTAGATTAGATATTTAATATATGTATTATTCCCCAAAACTTTTTTTTTCATAAGATCATTTAAAAATATTTTTCATTTATGACATATAATAAAATATAATGCAATAAAATGTCCTAGAGCCTTTAAATGAAAAATCAATTATTATTCAATTAATCTTACATTGGTTTTCCTAGAAAAGAGAAATTCCTTCAAAGTCTTGAATATCCAATCAAAGCTCTTTATCATTAAAATACCTGAAGTGCCATAAAATAATTTAGTACTTAATCATATCATCATCAAAACATAAGGTTAGAATATGACTAAGTTAACATTCTCCCCCTTTTTGATGATGACAACTCAAAATTATTTTAACTTTCATAACACCCCCTGAATATATGCATAAGATAATTCACTCCCCCTAAAACCATGCAACAATATCATTTCAGGGTACTGAAATTCGTTTTTCAGTAAAAGTTTTGTAAACAACCTGCAGTAAATGTTAGTCCATTAAAAATCAAAATAGTTACTGCAAATATATCGAATATTAAAAATCCCAAATTAAACATATGTCTTTTGGTGATATACACCAAACCAAAACAAACATAAAATTTTTAAAATTTTGTTCATAAACAACCCAAAACAATCATAAACATTCATAAAAACTCTCCCCCTTTGTCATCAAACAAAAAGGAAGCAGTTCAATCGTCGAGCTCTACCACGGCTGTACGCTGAGCTGTTCGCTGAGTGAAATAGGGACGGTGATTTGCACGATGGACTCTCTTAGCCACACTCAGATCAGCAGTAAAATGAGGAGGTCTTGGAATGAAAGTTCCAGATGGTAAGGGCGCGTCAAGAAATTCACCAATGTATTCAGCAAGCCAGTTGCAATGAACCCATTCTGTGACGGTAGAATGTTTACGCTGCATATGGAGTTTAGATCCCACATCATTGAAACGAGTAGAAATAAATTTGGCCAATTCCCTTACTTGATTACTAACAAACTTTAAACATTATCTCTTGACTTAACTGGCAAGAATTTCGATTAAGCCTTCTCTGCATAACCTCTGCCAAAGCAGTGGTTTGCAGTTCAAAACCTGCATGTAAGTCAATGAACTCATCTTCAAGATTGTTGTACAGTTTGTTAATCTCAGGGGCAACCAAAGGTAATTTGCCTTTTTCCAACATATTCATTCGGGTGTGAAGGGCAGACATTTCAGTTTGCATTTTATCTTAATTACTGAGTACTAGTTTCAACATGTCAACTATTTCAGAGGAGGATTGAATATTGGGTTGAATGGGAGAAGATGAAGTTAAAATGGGAAGAACAGGAATCTCAGGAGTAACACGAACAAACTGACCATCAACCAACGTAATACGAGACAATTTTAAAGAATTGACACTGAGTAAATCATTCACATCTACGGAAAGCTCATTTTCAAAAGAAATTTTGAAGTGATTGAAGAAATTGGTGAGAGTAGCACTATATGCCAAACAAGTTTTGGTTTTTCTCAGACAACTTGTCATTTGATGAAGCAACATTTGGGCTAAATTAAAAGACAAACCTTTTAAAATTATAGCAACAATGATTAAATCCTGATATGTAAAATCAACACCACCACCTAATCGAGGCAAAAGATTAAACCTAACAATATGATGGATCACACAAGCAAGAGGAGAAACGTCTACGGTTTTGGGAGTAAAAACATCATTTAACAGAGGATTATCCATGACAATTTATAATTGTTCCAAAGGCAAAAAAGGAGAATGAACAGCCCTTTTCGAGTGAATGGACAATCACCAGTGAAACGAATGTTTAAAATGCTACCGAAATCCATGACAATAAAATACAAGGATTTGCCCTTGACAAATGAAGTAGAAAACTCTCCATGACATTCCAAATTAGTATAGAATTGTTGAACTAATCTGGGATATAAAATAGAAGGAGGAAAGAGCATGGATGAGATACCACAAGACTCGAATAAAACTTTCAAAAGAGACTCATGAAAAAAAATTTGATCCACTGATTTTTCATAAACCAATTGTTTTGGAAAAATAACATTTTTAAATCGAGCCTCATAAGCTTTACTCCGAAAGAAATTGTCAGGGAGATCAGAGGACAGATTAGGGTTTACCAAAATATGAGGAGGTGAAACTTCCAGCTTGGAAGACTGAGTCTGTCGATGACGTGAGGGTCCGGTAGACTTGGGCAATGATGGACTAAAAGTGGATGCTTCAGACGCCGAAGAATCCAAATATTCACCCTCGGATGACACAACCCTTTTCATTTTCTTTTTCTGTCTAAATGGTCCGACAGTAGAGTGAGGTGGAACCGTCGTCTGGTCATCGTCAGAATCGATAAGTGATTGCTTGTTTGTACGGGTTCTCATGGTGATTGAAGATGTTAGAAGAGAAGAACAGATGAGGCGTAAGATGAGAGAGTAATAATCAGAGGATAGAAAGAGAATGAAAAGATACAGAATATATAAAAGTTAATGCATGTATGTATCTTGATATCTTTTAAATCCATACGTCTCCCAAGACCTTACGTTTCCCAAGAAACACAGCTGACTCATCTTTTCAATTTTCAAAAACCATGATGATAGGCATGTACGCATACGTCTCCCAATAAACTAGGCAACCATCAGGTCTTTTAGGTTTCCAAAGCTAATTATGATATACTCTTTGATTCTCGCGTCCATAAATTAAGTGATTTAAATTAGCAACCGAAAACATAATTATCCTAATTAGCAGTTAATATGATATACATGCAATACTAGGATAACACTAATACAGATATTTAAAAATCATGCAGTACACATCCCAAGTTCTCTTCGCAGCATGCAAAATCTATCTTCACTTAATGGTTTAGTAAAAATATCTGCAATTTGATTTTCAGTTGGAATAAAAAGCAATTTAATTAAACCTTTTGACACATTATCTCTTAAAAATGATGTCTAACTTCTATGTGCTTTGTTCGTGAATGTAACACATGATTTTTAGATATATCTATAGCACTTGAATTATCACAATAAATAGGCACGCAATCACATAATATATCAAAATCACATAGAGTTTGACGCATCCATAATATCTGTGAACATCAACTTCCTGCAGCTAGGTATACACCCTCAGTAGTTGAAAGGGCCACTGAGGTTTGCTTTTTACTATGCCATGATACGAGACTCTGTCCCAAGAAAATACAAGCACCACTCGTACTTTTTCTATCGATTTGACATCCTGTATAGTCAGCATCTGAATAACCTATTAGTTCAAAGTGATTGGAAATTGGATAAAATAACCCTAAATTTATTGTACCACATAAATATTTTAAAATCCTTTCAACAGTATTTAAATGTGATTCTTTGGGTTTTGCCTGAAATCTTGCACATAGACAAACACTATACATTATGTCAGGTCTAGACGCAGTTAAATATAACAAGCATCCAATCATACCTCGATATTTTGTTATATCAACATCAATACCTTTGTCATAAGTGGTGAGCTTTATTGATGTGCTCATAGGTGTACCTTTTGAGTTGGATCCTTCAAAGCCAAATCGCTTGAGTAATTCTTTTGTATATTTGGTTTGATGGATGTAAATTTTGTCCTTCGTTTGCTTGATTTGAAGTCCCAAAAAGTAGTCGAGTTCACCCATTAAGCTCATATCAAATTCTTTATGCATGCACTTGGAAAACCACTCACAAAGATGATCATTAGTAGCACCAAAAATTATATCATCTACATATATTTGAACAATAATGATATCTATATTTTTATGCTTAATAAATAATATAGAATCTATTTTACCTTTAATAAATCCATTTGACAAGAGATACTTACTTAACCTGTTGTACCACACTCTTGGAGCTTGTTTCAAACCATAAAGAGCTTTCTTTAATTTGTAGACATGATTAGGATACTTTTCATGCTCGAATCCAGGAGGTTGCTTTACATACACCTCTTCATTGATGTATCCGTTGAGGAAAGCACTCTTTACGTCCATTTGAAACAGTTTAAACTTTTTGTAGCATGCAAATGCCAACAAAATTTGGATTGATTCTAACCTAGACACTGGTGTATAGGTTTCTTCATAGTCAATTCCCTCTTGTTGGTTATACCCTTGGGCTACTAGCCTTGCTTTTCTTCGAGTGATTGTTTCGTGCTCATCAAGCTTGTTTTTGAATACCCATTTCATACCAATGATGGAGTCATCTTTTGGAGGAGGCATAAGTTCTCATACTTGACATCTTTCAAATTGTTGAAGTTCTTCTTGCATTGCCAACAACCAATTTTCGTCAAGTACTGCATCTTTTGCATTCTTTGGCACAACCTGTGATAAAAATACAGAAAATACACAATAATTTTGTAAACCTCTTCGTGTGGTTACGCCTTTGTTGAGATCTCTAATGATATTCTCCAGAGGATGATTCTTCACATATCTAGTTGTTTTTGGCATTTGAATATCATGCAAGAATTCCTCTTAATCATGGGACTCATCTTCAACATCCTGCAAATTTTCAGGTTCATGTTTTTGCTGGTTGTTCATTTTAGTTTCCTGAAACTGCTCATTTAGGCTCCCGTTTTGTTCTTTTCGGTTTACTGGAATTCTGACTATCTCTAAATTTCCTGCATCATCTTCACTTTCTTTTGGAAGATCAATGTTAGTCTCATTGAAAGTAATATGAATAGATTCTTCTACACATGACTTTCTAATATTGAAAATACGATAAGCCTTACTATTTTGAGAATAACCAATTAAAATTCCTTCTTATGATTTAGCATCAAATTTTCTCAAATTATCACTTATGTTTAAGATTAAACATTTCGAACCAAAAACTTTGAAATAACTTATATTTGGAATTTTATTATTTAGAAGCTCATAAGGTGTTTTCAAAATAATAGGACGAATGAGTACTCTATTTAAAACATAACATGATGTACTTACTGCTTCGGCCCAAAATTTCTTTGGAAGCTTACTTTCTTGTAGTAGAGTTCTCGCTGTTTCTTGTGGAGTCCTATTATTTCTTTCCACCACCCCATTTTGTTGAGGAGTCCTTGGGGCTAAAAATTCATTGCTAATACCCCTTTGATCACAAAAGGTTATGAAATCTTTTTGAAACTCAGTACCATGATCACTTCTAATTCTAATGAGTTTATAGCTATACTTAGTTTTAAGATTCCTTATTAATTTTTTGAACTTTTTAAATGCTTCATCCTTAGTTCTCAAAAATAATACCCATGTGTATCTTGAAAAATCATCAACTATTACAAAAACATAGAATTTACCATTAATGCTAGAACGCCTTTCGGGACCAAATAAATCAAGATGAAGTAGTTGCAAAGGAAAGGAGGTTGATACCATATTCTTTGCTGAAAAAGAAGTTCTTACTTGTTTTCCCAGTTGACAAGGAATACATATTCCTTTCTTTTCAAACCTGATTCTTGGCAATCCTTTGACGAGATTCTTTGATGATAGTTTCTTGATTAAGTCCATGTGAACATGTCCCATCCTTTTATGCCATAAGTAAGCTTCATCTTGTACAGATGTAAGACATAGCTCTTCATCATGTTGCTCAAAATCAAGAGTGTATATATTTCCTTCTCTTTGTGCAACTAGAGTAGTATTATTAGTACCATGAAATATTGTGCATTTATCTTTTTCAAAATTAACTTGATGACCATTATCCATTAATTGGCTAATAGTAATTAAATTGAATTAAAGGCCATTAACAAGATGCATATTATTTATACTTACCTTGTCATTACCTATTTTGCCTTTTCCAATTATCTCGCAGGTTTTGTTGTCTCCAAATGTAACCGTTACATTCTTATTCTTGATATTTAGTTCTACAAATTTTGATTTATCACCGGTCATGTGCCGAGAACATCCGCTATCAAGAATCTATTTTTGAGATGAAACTCTTGCCTTTAAGCATACCTGTCAAGAAAGAGTAATTTATCCTTTTGGTACCCATATCTTTTTGAGTCCACTTATGTTAGTAGCATGCAAATCACTCTTTTTCATCCATACCTTTTTAACCTTATTTCGTTTCTTAAAACAGTTTAAATCTAAATGACCTTTAATACCACAATGCTTACAAGTTGTGAAAGGAGAGCAATAATTCAAACTAAATCGGGACTTTGGTTTTAACATTTTCATATTACACTTTTTATGCATAGGATCATAACCAAATCCTTGTCTTTCAAAACTAGGTCTTTGTTTAACTAATATGACATTCAAATTTTCTTCACCTTGTACAAATTTAGCAAGAGATAATTTTAGTGAAGCTATTTTTTTTTGAAGTTCATTATTAGGAAGGATATTAGCAGGAGATTTATCACTAAATGCATCAATACACACGTCTCTCATTTTTAGTTCATTAGTCAATTTTTGGACTTCACTATTCAAGAAATTTACCTTATTGAAAAGTATTTTATTGTAGTTATATAGATAATCAATCTTAGCAGTCAAAACCTTTTCTTCTTTACAAGTAGATTCTTTTTTAATTTCTTTTTTTTCATCTATTAGTGAATCCACCTCATTCATTAAAGAATTAACTAAACCTTTTAAGCATGCATTCTTTTCTTTTAATTTCTTATTTTCTTATTCTAATGGGTTTATTTCATTCAAAGATACCTGATTAGATTCACCTTCAATTCCCACGAAGCATACTTGTGCGATTTCATCTTTTGCATCAATCTCCACTTCGGATTCCTCATCACTCCAAGTTACAAGGGCTTTGTTCTTCTTGTTGTCTTTGTAGTTTGTCTTCCCTTTGTTCTTCAATTGAAAACAATCTTTCTTGAAGTGACCAGGACGTCCATATTCGAAGCACGTCTCTTCAGTTTGCTTTCCTTTGGACTTATTTGAGTTGAAAGTATTTCTTCTCTTATTCATCCTTTGTAGTAGCCCCTTGAGTCTTCTTGACATCATTGTTATTTCTTCATCCGAGTCATCTTCAAGCTCCTCTTCGTTATCTGCATTAAGAGCTAAAACCTTTCTTCGAGGGGTTTCCTCCTCATCATCATATCTCTTTAACTGATGTTCATATTCTTCTAATTCACCAAACAAAGTTAAAGTATCCGTGGAAGAAATAGTTGTAAAATCTTGAAGAGTAGTGATTTTAGAAGCAAACCTTTTGGGCATAGCCCGAAGCAACTTATGGTTGATCTCACTTTGAGGAATAGTCTTGTCCAGTAATTTCAAGGAATTTATAAGGACTAGAAACCTTGCTTGAGCTAGCTTAATGGTTTCATCTTTTTCGAGCTTGAACATTTCATAATCGTGCATAAGCATGCTTAGTTTGACTTCTCGTACTTTGGACGTGCCTTCATGACTTACCACTAGAGTATCCCAGATTTCCTTAGCTGTGTTGCAAGAGGAAACTTTGTCTATCTCGGATTGCACCATGCCGCTGAGAAGTGTGTTCATTGCCTTTGAATCATATGAAACCATGTAGATTTCGTTTGGATCCATTTCTAGCAGAATCTTTGGTGTCCCATCATCTCTTCGTGGAATCACTGGTCCGTTCTCCATAACCCACCATTCCCAAGGGTCTCTTTTTCAGATAGATCCTCATTCGGAACTTCCAGAAATTATAGTTTTTCGTTCCAAGAAGCAAAGGAGGTCTATTGGTTGATTGACCTTTCTTGATTGTTGAACTATGCCATGTCAGAATTTTTCCCTACAAGTCACCTTTAAGACCAAGATAAGTAGAGCCAAGCTTTGATACCAAATGAAATTTATCTAGGCACACTTAGAAGGGGGGTTGAATAAGTGTTGGGACAATCTATGACCAACTTTTGTAAACTTTAATTTCAGGCTACTATAATAATTGAAATTAGCTTACTGAAATAATATAGCCTTTTAAATAAAATACTTGGTGTTAAATAATTATCTTAATATAATGCAAGTAGTTAAATAAAGATAATTAAGTAACTTATGTGATTTTAAAGTAAAGCAAATAATAAAATCAACACCAAGATTTTTTACGTGGTTCAGCTATTACCCTCTATAATAATAGCCTAGTCCACGTCCAATACCAACTAGTATTGGAGACTCACTTTATTTATTTCTTTATAAATAAATATAGATTACAAAATAGATTCCAATAAAAATTATTTAACAAATAATTCCCTTGAGCTCTCTTGCTCCTTGTGCACCTATGCACCATTGAAGCACCTTTGCTTCCTTGAACCTGTTTGTAAATCTTTCCCTAATCCACTAGGATTAAAACCTTTAGACTATACTTAGTCTAAAACATAAAATTCAATACAATATAGAGGTCTATGATCAATGCAAGAATAATCAATTTAACAATTAAAGGCTCAACTATATGCAATGATCAAGTAGCACAAAATAAATAAGCAATTAATTTATTACCAAATATCACCTCAAATAATACCAGAAATTAAACTGTTTAGCTTCTCAAGAATTGCACTTACTAAAATAATTAGCTCAATAATAATAATAAGTGCAATAGTAAATTCGTGAGTCTTACTCTTTCCAAACATCAGAATACTAATTTATACCCAATATTATATTACCGTTAATTATTTTAACGTTGCAGTTCTTTATCATAAAGTTTCGTTTGTAAAGCTAACTCACATTTGTTCAAGTCAACTATTGCAACGACAACAAGTTGTCAACGGTAAAGAGTCAATTGTTTATCCAGCATAAATAAATTCTCGTTAGATACATAGTTTGGATAAATCAAAAGACTTAAGAGATAGTTACTAAGACTTAGTCTTTTTACTTCAAAATAACGTGTAAGATAAAACCACATCAATCAATTAACTTTCTCTCTCCATGCATTAATAAGTGGCGTGTAACAAATAACTATCAGTCATTCTCCTTTTCCAAGACACAAGGTCTTTTGAACTTCTAATCACAATTACATCTCCTTGAAAACCATAGCTCATCAAATCATCAATATATAGTTGCTAGCTTTTTTAGTCTTTCTAGCAAATCTCATCCACGTGTAGCACACAACATCTTCCAAACAAAATATGGCTAGCATGCATGTAGAATAAAAACTAGCTACTGTTCTTTTAAAAATTCTAAGAGTACATGCATCCACGTGTAGCATTCTATCTAATACGCATATCTTATTCCAAAAGTATATTGCTATCAAGCGCATATTTAGATTAGATATTTAATATATGTATTATTACCAAAATCTTTTTTTTCATAAGATCATTTAAAAATATTTTTCATTTAAGACATATAATAAAATATAATGCAATAAAATGTCCTAGAGCCTTTAAATGAAAAATTAATTATTATGCAATTAATCTGACATTGGTTTTCCTAGAAAAGAGAAATTCCTTCAAAGTCTTGAATATCCAATCAAAGCTCTTTATCATCAAAATACCTGAAATGCCATAAAACAATTTAGTACTTAATCATTTCATCATCAAAATATAAGGCTAGAATATGACTAAGTCAACAGAATGAAAGAAATTATTCTTAATTGTTCCATTTGAATGTAATGAAATATTCTCATTTTTACCAAATTTATATATTTTATTCATTGGAGGAAGATATGAAATGACTCATTTTAACTAGGAATGGAATGAATCATTCTACTCACCATTCATGAAACAACCCGGTCAATCAAATTCATCAAAATATGGCCTTAAACCACAGACCCAATAGTATTGGGACTGAATGAACTATTGGTAATTACCCAAAAAGTCATGACTGAAAGATACTATTATTAATTACTTAATTCCTTATATATAAACAAATTTTTTCTCATATCTTTCTTTCGATGTGGGACTTGAATATTACAATTTTATTCCCTTCTCTATTATATTCCTTCGATCCAAAATGTTTTTAGAAAGACTTGAAGGCTCACAAACCACAAAGAAGCATGTGTGGCAATGGAATGTCCATGTAAGTAAAGACTTACGTGCACATAAAACTAAGCAGCAAGAAAGAGACAAAAAGGGAGGAGGAATTAACGATTGAAGCAGCCGGTGTCCGGTGAACATGCATGCTGAACCATTTTTCCTTATGCCTTGGCCTCTTTTTAGTAATGGAACTGAGTAGTTCTTTTCGTTGGGTTAGTCAATTTGCGACAATGGAGGAAGACTACGCTACTCCGGTGGTCCTGATTTGTATTCAACTTGTATCCACTTTTTTAATGCCGTCGAATGCAAATTGACATACCTATGTTTTAGGTTTAATCGGCCTACAAAAAGAGATATGTTTGTAATTTATAATTTTTTAAAATTTTTTTTTTTTTTTATATTTACTTTAAATATAATGAATTCGAATAATTTAGATCTTAAACGAGTCAAGTATAACGTTGCTCAGATTATACTCATATTTTTTTCGAACTATTTTTTATGTTCAAATTTGAATCATATTATTGATGAATTCGAGTCTCGCTCATATTTTTTTTTCGAATTGCGAGCATTTTTTTCGAGTCGAATCTGAATCGAGTCCGAGCTGATTATTTCGTTCACGACCTTAATTACAAATACTATGAATGTGATCATGATAAAAAAATCTCATACAAATGCACAATATAATTAGGGCTAATTACACTTTTGTTACACAAAATACCAACAAATTATTAATTCGGCTCTCAAAGAATTTGGGCTTATAATTTACTATACCACATACCTAATTTGACACAATTTTGTCCTCAATTTTCGAATTCGGCCAAAATTGGCCGGAATACCCGAGCCGCCCAAGAATTCGATCGGGTTTTGTGTATTTAATATCAATTGATCGTATAAATATATAGTTTGACTTAATTTAAAAAAGGACTATTTACAGTTCTGTTACATCAAGTAACACAATATTCAATGATTCGGCTCTCAAAGAAATTTTTTTTAAAATTATAAAAAAATTATAAATATAATAATTTTTAGCCCTTTAAAAAAATAACTAATACCGTAGAAATACGATATAAAATTATAAATATTTATAAATACAATTAGTAAATTTTAAGTTGTAATATAATTTGTAAAATTTAAGACGTAAAATTTATAATTTATGATATAATTTATAATTTGCAAGATTTAAGTTATAAAATTTATACATACAATTTATTAAATTTAAGACGCAAAATTTATAATTTATGATATAATTTATAATTTGCAAGATGTAATTAAGTTGTAAAATGTATAAATACAATTTGTAAAGTTCAAGACGTAAAATTTATAATTTGTAAGATTTGAGTTGTAAAATTTATACATACAATTTATTAAATTTAAGATGCAAAATTTATAATTTATGATATAATTTATAATTTGCAAGATTTAATTAAGTTGTAAAATGTATAAATACAACTTGTAAAGTTCAAGATGTAAAATTTATAATTTATGATATAATTTATAATTTACAAGATTTAAGTTGTAAAATTTATACATATAATTTGTTAAAATTTTTAAATTTGAAGGAACAAAACAATTTGAAGGATTAGGGAAGAAGGAGAGAGGGGAGAGGAGAGAGAGCAAAAGGGTTATTTTTTCCTTTTTTCTTTTTCAATTTTTTCCTTCTCATTTTGTATGCTCTTCCAATATAAAAAGGGAATTATTTAATTAATTAAATGTTGGGCACTTTTGTCGATTGTTTAAAAATTTAATGTTATTTGTGTTAAAAATATAACTTTCATGTTTAAAAGTTTATTGATTTTTTTGGTAATTAAGTCTTTTTAAAAAAAATTAAAATAAAAAAATTAAATTTGATAATCTTTGTATTAATATTTAATTTTAATAATTTAATATATAATAATTATTTATAAGGATTTATATAAATTTAATACATCAAAATAAGTAATTTTATATGAATTAGGTACTTGATGTAGTAAATTATGAATTTGGTGGTACTTGATGTAACATAAGTGTTATTGACCCGTATTCTATATAGTCAAACCGTATACAATTCTTATCTGGTTGAAAAATTAGATATTCTTGCCAATTTTTGCTCAATTTTGAAATTAAAGACTAAATTATATCAAATTAGATACTTAATATAGAAAAATATAAGTCCAAATTCTTTGAGCACCTACTTATAAATATGAGTCCAAAAATGCCCCTGACATTTTTCCCAATATCTACCGAGCATCCTATACTTTTTTTTAGTCTAAAAATACCCCCAACGTTACAATTTTTGGGTCATTCGTGCCCCTGCCGTTAACAGCTGTGCCAACTAGACAAACGGGTGTTAAACCCTCTATGACGTGGCTGACACGTGTCAATATTTTCTGACATGGCAATATTTATTTTGTTTTAAAGACAAATGGAAGGTTGTTTACCTGCTTATGCTTTGATTTGACTATTTTTTAATTTAACAAAATCACTTTGTCAAAAGAAGATACTAATTAGAGATAGAAATGAGGGAGAGAGAAGCTCCCTTTGAAGCTGGTCCGCTCCCTGTTTTTGGGAGACGCCATTAACAATCTTCTCCTTCTAACCGCAAATCACCACCTCCAAGATAACATTAACCATGAAGATGGTAATCACGATACTAAAACTGCCAATTTCTATCACAAACAAAGAAAATCAACCACCAACAAACACCAAAAATGTGACGCCCCCAAAATTAGATATTCATCATCCATTTTGAGTCGCCAAATACATGGTACATAAATCAAATATAACTTGATAATACAGCAGTCGTGTAAAATACGACAAAACATATGCTGTGAGTTTAAATATAAATATTGCCATCTAGACAACATCCACATGCAATTTAGTCCTCATTACATTTATTATCACACTATTTAACAGAATAGTGAGGACTACTAATGCTATCATCTGGACCGTCACTCCGTTCTCCGACTCGTCCCAGCTATATTCTCATTTCCTGAATAGAACAGAGAAAGAAAGGGTGAGCACAACTAGCCCAGTAAAAAATATCATGACTAAAGATAATTACATTATCAATAGTTTTCATTAATAATAACTCAGAGATTTAGAACATATGGTAGATGGTAAAACTTTTCAACCGTAGTTGCAGCGGAACGAGCAATCCATTAAAAGAGTCAAATAGACCATCAGGTCTATTATCTTCTCCATGTTAAAAGTCCACCAATAATGTTTTATTCCTGTAAATGAACCACATCATAGAATCATCCATGCACTACGAGCCAAAGATATTCATTAAATTATTAATGGTCATGTCTTATACCGAATAATCCCTGATCACAATCATACCCAGTCCATCTCTGCACGTAAGCCAAAGATATACAACAATAAAACCAATAATCAACAATTCATCTTTGAACGTAAGCCAAAGATATACAATTCAATAATCAACAGTCCATCTTCGCACGTAAGCCAAAGATATACAACAATAAAACCAATAATCAACAATCCATCTTTGCACGTAAGCCAAAGATATACAATTCAATAATCAACAGCCCATATTCGCACGTAAACCAAAGATATACAATTCAATAATCAACAGTTCATCTTCGCACGTAAGCCAAAGATACCTTTTATCACCATATAAGCATGAAGATGATGACAATGATATAAACATTAATCAACTGAAAACAAGGATAAATATTAAAGACTTTAAATTTATCCAAGTATTATCAATCACATAATAAATTCATAATCTAACATTGTTAATATCATAACAATGTTTTAATCACTTCTTAAACTTATAAACACTTTGTTTCAATTATTTACGCTTTACCAATTAATGCATTTAATCATTCAAGAATGTCATACTCATAAGATTTCATCACCAATGATCAAATTCCTCATCAACAATATGCATATACCTTATATATGATTTCTAAGCCATAAAATCCTATTTTTCAACTTTGTTACTTCACATAACATATTTAACTCATATATTCGTAACTAAACCATTTTTATGAAAAATACCAAATCAGTCCCAAAAAATATTTCTTTTCATGGATTTAGCATAATATAGTCCCATAATGAAAATATATTTTTCTCGGAATTTTTAAAATTCATTTACTATTTTTCAAAAATTAATTTCTAATTAATTTCTTAAGAAATTAGCTACCTCAAGTTTAACTCCAAAAATGTCCAAATCTTGGCAGTATCTTACACATGTTAATGTGAACCTCCAGTTTAAATTTCATGGTCATCGGAGTTATAGAACTCCGGTTATAGCATTTTTCGTCAGAAAAACCTAAATATTGAAATGGTCATAACTTGCTCATTTTAAGTTAGAATGAGCTCATTTTTGGACAGGATGTTCTTTATACCATATACTTTCATTTCCCAAAAAGGCCAGAATTTTTCTCATAAATTAAGTGGCCGAAAATGCCCTTACAAAAACGTGGCAACAGCCTTTTTCATGTTTTGCAGTTTTTCGTGCTTTACTAAAATTAGTCCACACGAAAATCTACAACACCTTTTCCAGTGATTCCACTTGGATTAGTTAGGTAACTCATAGATCTAACTCTAGGACTTGACCACACTCAAAAATTCGAAATATAACAGGAGATATGGTCAATTGAATTTCATGTTCCGTTTTCCCAAAAATCTGATTTTCAACCCTTTGTGATTTCTAAGAAACTTTCATGTTTTCACATAATAACCAACATAGCTCATCATGACAATGACATATAACTCAAAAAAACAAGATTAAGAATGATTTTAAAGGTTTATAAGTTAATTTATCCTGAACTCAATAATGTCCAAATTGTCAACATGATACTTCTTTGTAGAGTAAAAATTTAAGAATGCTCAGAAGAATGTTTCCATAAAAAGATACTGGATGAAGCGCAAATATCAAAAATATTTCACTAATTTCATGGAGTATAGAAATCAAAACTTTAACCAACTGAGTATAATAAAGAATATATAAAACTGCAAATGGATTTTCACCCGACATGCGGTAATCCACATATACAGATCATTTTCACAATTTAATAAGGAATGAATATAAAGGATCATTCACCATGCATGTGGCAATCCACATAGACATGTTATTCTAACAGAATAATAAAGAATATTATTTTGGGGTCCACCATGCATAGTGATATTCTTTATTATTTTGTTAGAATAACCTGTCTATGCGAAGTACCGCATGAATGGTGATTTCTGTTGTTATTCCATTCTTTATTATTCTGTTGGAACATCCTGTCGGTGTGATTTTCACCTGACCTGGTTCCGTTATTATTATTCTGTTGGAATAACCTGTCTATGCGAAGTACCGCATGCATGGTGATTTCTGTTGTTATTCCATTCCTTATTATTCTCAGTTGGTTAAAATTTTGGCTTCTATACTCCATGAAATTAGTGGAATATCCTTGATATTTGCACTTCATCCAGTATTTTTCATGGAAATATTCTTCTAAGCATTCTTGAATTTTACTCTACAAAGCAGTATCATGTTGACAATTTGGACGTTATTGGTTCTTGGATAAATTAATTCTTGAACTTATTTTATTGAATTATTATGTCATTGTCATCATCCTCATGTTATATTATGTTGAAAGTTATCTTTGGCTTACGTGCATAGATGAACTTAGTATGATTATGACCAGGGATCATTCGGTATAATCATGACCTGTTATAAATGATGTGATAAAAGTCCTCAGTGGCCTGTAATGCATTGATGGATAGTTTTTGGTATGATTATGACCAGGGGTGATTCGGTATATTCATGACCATTGATGATTTGATGAAAATCCTTGACCGTGGTACAGGGATGATTAGATATTGTGGTTTATTCATTAAGCTGAGTCTCAGTGATAAAAATTGATGAAAACCTTTTAAATTATAAAAGATAGTAGACTTTATTCTCTACTTGACTCTTTTAATGAATTGCATATTTCGCTACAGTTAAACTGATTGTCTATTGTATTTTATCAGTTTAACATTATTGAAGACTATTGATAATTTATTCTGCATTATCTTAGTCATAATATTTCTTACTGGGCTAGTTGAGCACACCCTTTCTTTCACTGTTCTCTTCAGGAAATGAGAATATAGTTGGGACGAGTCGGGAAAACAGAGTGATGGTCCAGAGGATAATATTAGTAGTCCTCACTATTCTGTGAAATAGTGTGACAATAATTGTAATGAGAACTCCTTTTGAGTTTGTATAATCTCTAGTAGATAATATTTGTATTCAAACTCACAGTTTATGTTTGTCGTATTGTACACGATAGTTGTATTAGTAAGTTGTATTTAAATTCTGTATCATGTATCTGACGACTCAAGATGGGTGATGTATACCTAATTTTGGGGGTGTCACACTATGCATAATAAAATATAATATATTCTATTTATAGAATAACTTTAATAAAGTATTCTATTTTATATAAAAAGATGTTCCTGTTTTATTACGTTAATAATACGAATAAAACAAAACGTCATCATCGCTATAATAATTCATATTATTAATCAACAATAATGGAATCAAACTAAGTGATTTCTCATATAAATATCAATAATCAATACCGTGTGCTACTATGCAATCACACGTATTACTGTACTTTTACTACCGAGTAGTTCAACAGTATCAACGGTAAAACTTCCGCCGTTATTTCCATAAAATATTTTGTTCAGGTGAATAGTAACCCCTGAATAGTACTTCGGGAATAATACCTCGTGAATAGTACCCTGACACGAAAAATACTTCAAATACCCGAGTGAATAATATTAGAGTAAATAGTAATTTTTGTGAATAGTAACCTGTGAATAGTAACTCTGACACAAAAAGTGTCTCAAATACCCGAGTGAATAATGCTATAGTGAATTGTAACCGGGTATTTTATGACAACTTGTCTACTTAAAAAATCACATATCACCCTTAACTTTAACCTTTTATCAATTTAACCATTTACTAAAATAGAAAATTGAAAACTTTTATTTCATAAAATTCGTGGTCTCATAATCTCCCCTCCTTATGGAATTTCGCCCTCGAAATTTACGTACGTACCTGATATTCGAAGAGATGAGAATACTTGCTTTCTTTTCAGATTATACCTTCCCTGTAACTTCCTCGCTATCATGATTTTCTCATTTCTTATCTCCTGTATTTCAAATATCATTCTAGAACGTAGTTTCAAAATAAGGGTTAATTAACAAATCACATATTATCCATATACTCTGACCTGACCAATTAAATATCAAATAACTTAGGTAGGTCATACTAGCGAAGGAATTCCTCGTCTCTCCCCTCCTAGTTCTTGTCTCACACCTCAGCCAGGGATCATATCCCTAAGCTTTGATACCAACTGTGACGCCCCCAAAATTAGGTATACATCACCATCTTGAGTCGCCAGATACATGGTACAAAATACAAACACAAACTAATAATACAGCAGTCGTGTATAATACGACAAAACATATGTTTTGAGTTCTAATAGGAATATTGTCTTCTAGACAATATCCACACGCAAATTAGTCCTCGTTACATTTATTATCACACTATTTAGCAGAATAGTGAGGACTACTAGTGCTACTGTCTGGACCGTCACTCCATTCCCCGACTAGTCCCAGCTACGTTCTCATTTCCTGAAGAGAACAGTGAAAGAAAGGGTGAGCTCAACTAGCCAAGTAAGAAATATTATGACTAAGATAATGCAGAATAAATTATCGTTAGCCTTCAACAGTGTTAAACTGATAAAATACAATAGAAATCAAGTTTAACTACAGCGGAACAAGCAATCCATCAAAAGAGTCAAGTAGAGAATAAAGTCTACTATCTTTTATGATTTAAAAAGTTTTTCATCACTTTTATCACTGAGACTCAGCTTAATAAATAATCCACATCATTAAATTATCCCTACACTACAGGCCAAGGATATTCTTTAGTATCACGACCACGAATTATCCATGCACTACGGGCCAAAGATAATCGTGTTTTCATCAACTTATATCTTTACACTACAGGCTAAAGATATTCAACGTCAGGTCATCTTTGCATTACGAGCCAAAGATTTTCATATCTCAAATAAATACATAATTATTTCAGAATTTATATAAACCATAATTATAATCATGTTGATCAATTCAACTTTGTACTTAAGCTAAAAATATTCAATTATAAATTCAATGGTCATGATCATACCAGTCAACGATTCAACTTTGCAAATTATAAATTCAATGGTCATGATCATACATCTGTCCAACTTTGCACTACTGGCCACTGAGGACTTTTATCACATCATTTATAACAGGTCATGATTATACCGAATGATCCCTGGTGATAATCATACTAAGTTCATCTATGCACGTAAGCCGACGATAACTTTCAACATATCATCTTTTCACTATAGGTCAAAGACATACAACTGTAAAACCAATAACCAACAGTATAATAACGGATATATGAAGCTGCAAATGGATTTTCACCGCCATGCGGTAATCCACTTAGAGATTATTTTCACAATTTAATAAGGAATGAATATAAAGGATCATTCACCATGCATGTGGCAATCCACATAGACAGGTTATTCCAACAACTGAGTATAATACCGAATGAAATAACAAAAGATATCACCATGCATGCGATAGAAACCGCACAGACAGGTTATTCTCAACAGAATAATAAATGCGGAATAATAAAGACGGAACCAGGTTCGGTGTAAAACACACAGACAGGGTATTCCAACAGAATCGTAAATACAGAATATTAAAATAGAACCAGGTCCGGCGTATAGCACAGACAGGATATTCCGACAGAATCGTAAATATAGAATATTAAAATGGAACCAGGTCCGGCGTATAGCACATACAGAATATTCCGACAGAATCGTAAATACATAATATTAAAATGGAACCAAGTCCGGCGTATAGCACACACAGGATATTCCGACAGAATCGTAAATGACGGAATAATAACAGAGTTTCACCAAGTATGCGGTAATTCGCATAAACCGATTATTCTAACATAATCATAAAGAATGGAATAACAGAAGAAGATCACCAAGTATTGGGTGAACCGCATATACTGGTCATTCCACCAAGTATAGGGTAAATCGCGCATACATGTTATTCCAACAGAATAATAAAGAATGGAATAACATAAGGATATCACCAAGTATAGGGTATGCCGCGTATACAGGTTATTCCAACAGAATAATAAAGAATGGAATAACAGAATGGATTTCACCAAGTATAGGGTATACCGCGTATGCAGGTCATGTATAGGGTATGCCACTTTTACAGGTTATTCCAACAGAATAATAAAGAATGGAATAACAGAAGTTCTCTTCAAGAAGAAAGAATAACACCCCTTACCGTAAAAGAACTGGATATAGAAGTAGTGAAGTACCAGAATACTCTTCTTCTTTCTCTCTATAATTTTCTCTCTATAACTTCTCTCTATAATTTCTCTCTGTAGAGTTTCAATGAATTCGTAAGAAAATAATGAAGGAATGAGCTTCTATTTATAGGGAAATGGAATGCATAGTAACTAATCCATGAACGGTCCAGATTGATTTACTTTAATCTGACGGTCCATATTTAAGGCAAAATCTTTTAAATAAAATATAATATATTCTATTTATATAAAAAGATTTTTACTATGCAAACACTATGCAATACTATGTAAAACACTATACAACACTATGCAAAATACTATACAATACTATGCATAATAAAATATAATATATTCTATTTATAGAATAACTTTAATAAAGTATTCTGTTTTATATAAAAAGATGTTCCTGTTTTATTACGTTAATAATACGAATAAAACAAAACGTCATCATCGCTATAATAATTCATATTATTAATCGACAATAATGGAATCAAACTGAGTTACTTCTCACATAAATATCAATAATCAATACCGTGTGCTACTATGCAACCACACGTATTACTATACTTTTACTACCGAGTAGTTCAACTGTATCAACGATAAAACTTCCGCCGTTATTTCCATAAAATATTTTGTTCGGGTGAATAGTAACCCGTGAATAGTACATCGGGAATAGTACCCCGTGAATAGTACCCCGACACGAAAAATACCCCAAATACCCGAGTGAACAATATTAGAGTGAATAGTATTTTTTTGTGAATAGTAACCCGTGAATAGTAACTCGTGAATAGTAACTCTGACACAAAAAGTGTCCCAAATACCCGAGTGAATAATACTAGAGTGAATAGTAACCGGATATTTTATGACAACTTGTCTACTTAAAAAAAAATCACATATCACCCTTAACTTTAACCTTTTATCAATTTAACCATTTACTAAAATAGAAAAATTGAAAACTTTTATTTCATAAAATTCTGGGTCTCACAATTTCAGTTTTGAATTTTAAAATATATCAAATCAACTTATAAAAGTAAAATAATTTTATAATTTGAACAGGAGTATAGTTTTTTACAAATAAAACTATTTTTATATAATGGAGGGAGTATCACTATTACATTTCCACTTTTACCTCTTCTTCTTCTTTTTTTTGCTATATTGTGAGTATATTAAAATTAAGGCTGAAAAATGAGTAAACAGTTCGGGCTCGATTCGTACTCGATCAACTAAAAGTTGGATTCAAACTCGACTCGAAAATATAAATGATTCAAATATGAGCAAACTTTAAAATTCGATAAATTACTCAAACCTCCTCAAATTACAATTTTTTATTGATATTCGAATCATATTCGTTCGAAAAGTTCAAAATGCTCGAGTTCAATTCGAGATCGTGCTTGACTCGGTAGCTAAACAAGCTTTAATCAAACCTTATTTTATACTCGATAAATTTTGTGAACCAAATCTGAACAACACAATACTCGACTCAACTCGATCGGTTCATTTACACAGTTAAAATAAAAGAGGATATATAAATTGGGGTCATACCCCGCGAGGCCACTATAGCAGGCGCGTCAAAGACAAGCCAGTGATGTTAATGCTATAGTCAAAAGAGTATAACTGTCAGTTTGTCATCATATTTACTAAATTTCTTTACAGACTACAATTTGCATTTTACAATTTTAAGACAATCTTGAGCAAGAACAGAGGCAGCAGAGGGATTTTCTCTATGTGATCGTCGATTTCGCTAAATTTCAAATTTTATAATGCGGAAAGTAATGTAGTCTTTTCGAGTGAATTGGATATGTTGAATCAACTGTTCCTAAATAAATGGTATCCCAAACCAGTCATGAGCGAAAACAAAGCTCAATATATGCTTTGATATAGCACATTCAAAAAATGGGTGACCAAAAGTTTCATTTGCTTGATTGCAAAGACAACAAGTATCAAGAGGTCAAAGGAGAAGTCTGTTATGGAATGTCAGTCAGAAGAAGAATGAATACTTAGGTACCTGCAAATTGTGTCAAACCATTTTGAACCAATTGACAAATGTTCCAATAGAGCGAATGGCAGCCCAAATCGATACTACATTTCCCTCTTTAGTCCTTTAATCCCGGATTTTTTATTATCATTTTTGAAGATGCCATTATAAATATCGTTACTGTAATAATCAGGAATCTCATAAACTTATATTAATGACCCAAAAGTTATATTAATCAATAGCATCACACTAACTAGAAAAAGGTAAAAATACAAACTCACTATAATGACTGAAACTGAAACTAATATATATACTGAAACAACCCAGGTCAAATCCCGAGTCCAAAACAAATCTTGGGTCAAATTTCAAGTCCGAATCGAATCAAATCCATCAAACTACTGGCACAATAGTATCTTTTTGGGTCAACTTAGCCCACCACAGGCTTACCCAAAAGGTCATGACTTGAAGGTACTATTGGTAGTAACTTATTTCATTATATGCAGACAAATTTTTCCCCTATCTTTTGATGTGGGACTGAGGTGTTACAAACTCCCCCACTTTAAATTTCTACGTCAGAACCGATCACACACAGGCCCAAAGATCTTTCGATGTGGGACTGGGGTGTTACAAACTCCCCCCCACTTTAAATTGGGGTGTTACAAACTCCCCCCACTTTAAATTTCTGACGTCCCCGTCAGAACCGATCACACATAGGCCCAAAGATCTTTGCCTCTCTAGCCATTGTGGGATAATACCGGCTGGCTTCGTGTCCCCACCTCCGGACCTCCATCTCTTCATTGTGGGATAATACCACCAATTTTCGTGTCCCCACCTCCGGCAACCCGATCGGATGACCCGACCCGAGCTTTCGAGAGTCGGCTCTGATACCATATGAAACAACTCGGGTCAAATCTTGAGTCCAGAACAAATCTTGGGTCAAATCCCAAGTCCGAATCGAATCAAATTCATCAAAATAATGCCTCAAACTACTGACCCGATAGTATCTTCTTGGGTCAACTTAGCCCACCACAGACTTACCCAAAAGGTCATGACTTGAAGGTACTATTAATAGTAACTTATTTCCTTATATGCAGATAAATTTTTTTTCTATCTTTCGATGTGGGATTGGGATATTACATATACATATATAAAGGTCATAGAACCCCACCCTTAATCATCGGACTTAAAATTCATTCGATATTCGCAGATAATTTAATTTATTACTTTTAACCATCTTAATGTTATACTACACTGACTACAATTCAATGGCCACAAACAACATAAAGATAAGATCGGAGTGGTATGAATTAAAAGCCAAATTTACATAATTTTCAACACCACTACTAGAA
The DNA here is from genome assembly GCA_020205505.1 of Panax japonicus. Lineage (NCBI taxonomy): Eukaryota > Viridiplantae > Streptophyta > Magnoliopsida > Apiales > Araliaceae > Panax > Panax japonicus. The sequence continues at coordinate 78,250,962 of CM035092.1, forward strand.
AATCAACCTATAGCGACGGTCGCCGACCGTCGCTATAGGCCAAAAGATCGTCGCTAAAAGTTTTAGCGACGGTCGCCGACTGTTGCCATAGAGTCCGTCGGTAAAGCCTATAGCGACGGTCTTTTGACCTATAGCGACGGTCACCGACCCTAGCTATATGTCATGACAAAATCGTATATTTGCTCTTTACTAACGGTCGCTGAGAGTTATTGCTACGGTCATGACCGTAGCTATATATGTCTATAGCGACGCTCGGTGACCGTCGCTATAGGGATGTGTTTTATAGAACACTATAGCTACGGTCGATGACCGTTGCTATAGCCTTTTTATATTTAAAAAAAATTAATAATGCACATTTATTCAACAAACACAAATACAATATAAAATAAAATATAAAAAATATTATATATATCATTTAAAATCATTCACACTACAACATTACAATATAAGAAGAGATATTTTACAACATTACAATCATTCACAATACAATCTTTCATAATACAAATTACCATCAACCCTCCGTATTTCTTCTCAGTATGAAAACTGCCGCCTTTTAGCAAACAGCTTCCTGCAGCAGTTCCATAGCCAAAATCGATTGGACAAACCTCCTTTCTCATGACATCCTTTGATAAAAATTAACTGTTGAAATCCACTGCAACATCACAGCACGATGATTCACTTTGTTCAGCACTCTGTTTGGCACCCGCACTTGTAAATACACTTTATTCTTCTATGAGAGAATATTATATCAAAATCCAAAGCCACAACCTGTTTTCACACACAAATAAAACCCAAACTCATTACAAACTACCAAGTGATTATGCTTATGCATGTGCTTAGTTAACATAGGAACAAAAGTAACAGGCTTTCCACATACGTGAAAAATTATCATGTGGCCAAATCTAATGAAACAAACATGAGGAGAGACAATTCAAAAAACACAGAAGCTCCAACTGATATTAATGAATTTCATTTTTCCATATACAAATGGGCAAGCAGTGGAGTACCTATCATTGATGCCTCTTCGTAAAGGGATTAGTTCAAAATCAAAAGAGAAAGATAATCTAGCAAGATGCTCTAGCTCTAAAGGAAGGATCCAAAGTGACGCATTTTGTGAGTTATTGCTAGCCAATGCATGTTCTACTGACACTCGCAATATATCAGTGAAATCTAAGTTCTGTAAAATAGAATGTGAGAAGCTAGTCAACACAATCACCCTCAAAAGAACAGAAACATGCTTTATTCTCTGCCTGTACTATGTTGAGCAATAAAAGTGAAGAAACAAAACCTTATTCTCTTGCTGAGATCAGCTTTTCTAAAAGAACTGACAAAGTTTTTATGGTCATAGAAGTAATCAAACAAAATAAAAATTACAAATGTGGTGACTAGATAGCTTATCTATAACTTGCAAAAGAACATGTCAAACAGGACCTCAAAAAGATTTTATAAATGCCATTAAAAGGCATTGGTGTAGTTAAATACAATTAATAGAATTTTCCCCTGCATTGGTGCTATTAAATGCAATTAATAGAATTTGTTACACAAATTACAGGGTAGCATAAAAGGCTTTGAAGTTATAATTAAGCTTGTCAAATGCTCTGCATAACTAAAAGGTTGTCATGCACTTCTAAATTCTAATAACATTGAAGCTACAAAAGACTGTTGGGGTTGGCTGGAAGCCTGAAAATGAAATCCCCATATGACAGCTAAAATTTAGAAAGACATACAGCCAGGTTAAATTTCCAAGGCCACATACAAAAAGGTTTTGCTTCATGAAACAAGGAGAAAAGTTACCAGTGTTGTTTTGATGCAGCATGTCAAGTTGGTTCTGTGACCAATTAGGGGGTGGGTTGGGGGAAGAAACAGGCTATTTGACAACTTACCAAATATATTCTATTACATGCAGCTGAGGCAGCTACTGTTGATGGGAGGGGCGGATATAATGGCTACGGCGGTGGAGGCTACCACGGCGGTGGAGGCTACCACGGCGGTGGAGGCTACCACGGCGGTGGAGGTTACCATGGTGGTGGTGGCCATGGTCGTGGTGGGCGCAGGTACGGATACTGCCATTATAGGTGCTGCAACTATGCAGGTGAGGTGGTGGACGCAGAGACTACCGAAGTCAAGCCTCAGAACTAGAGGAGTGTTTTGATCTGACTATGCATGCATGTACTCTAGTCTATGATATATAGTATGGAAAGTATATATATATATATATATATATATATATATATATATATATATATATATATATATATATATATATATATATATATATATATATATACTACTACTACTTCATAGACTGTAGTATATATAAAATGAAAGCATGCATGATCACTCAATATATCATGTTTAGCAGCACTGATATCATTTGGATTAATGATCATATGGCCGTGCTACTAAATTTTCCTTTAAAATGTTGGACTGGATTGTGTATATGCTTGGTTTTCATCTTGTAAAATCACATTAAAGTGATTATATGAATGTAAGGAGTGCTATTTGTGTATCATAATATGTTTTAGCAGCAATTAAAGTGTTTCAAAATGGAAAATGGTATATCCTCCTACTTTTTTGTCCCAACATTTCAGCTGACTACAAAGCAGAGAATTAAATCTTCTACAACTGTAAATATTTATGAAGCGTCCGATTATGCATTATGTCCACTATCTTATCTATGATTTATCCTAAATTATATTATGCACATTATTAATAATTAATATTGGTGTAACATAGCCTAGCTACATTCGAGTTTTACGTACATGGCTTGAGTGTTAATTTTGAACTTGTTTTGACGAAATGTTGTGATAACAAAAGAAATTTGGCAAACCAAATGAAATACCTACTATAGTTTAAAGGTTTTACTGACTATACAATTGAACTTTTAATTTTTCAAATTATCCCACTAAACTAATTATTATTTTAAAATTGAGTCATTCGTTAAAAAAAATAAACGGACGTTAATTTTTTATCTATAAAACTAATGAATTACCCACTGTAGTTGACACGGTTAACTGATTACACCATTAAACTTTTAATTTTTCAAATTACCACATTAAACTAATTAAAAAATGATTATTTTAAATATTTTTAAAAATAATTATTATTTCCAGTAAAAAATATTAGAAACTTTAATTTTTTTGTTCATAAAATGAGTAAATTTCATAAAATATAGATTCAAAAAAATTAAAAGTTCAATGGTGTAATCAATAAAACCTTCCAACTACAGTGGGTATTTCATTATTTTTGCCAAAGAAATTTATATTTAATTATTGGATTTTGCATAATAAATAACTTAGTTATAAGATTACAAAAGTCGATAATACCTCAGTGGCCGAATAACTTAATTATTTGATTTTGCATAATAAAAATAACATAATTATTTTCTCTGATCACCGGTTGAGGTTGGGTCGATCCAGCCTACAAAAGAGGGAAACTAAAAGTATCCTCGACGGCAGAGTCATCGGGAATATCTTGTTAGAAACCTGAAAGGAAACTATATATATATATATATATATATATATATATATATATATATATATATATAATAAAATACAAATGATTTTGAATTTTCCGCTCACTCAATAAATCATCTGGGCCGTCCAAAATTTGGGATAAATCTCACCGTTCATACATCTATCTAATAAAATACATCTATCTATCTAATAATCTAATAATCTATCTAATAAAATACAAATGATTTTGAATTTCCCGCTCACTCAATAAATTATTTTGGTCGTTCAAAGTTTGAGATAAATCGTATTGTCCATACAGTGCCGAAGGCACGGGACCCAGCTAGTATATATATATATTAACGTATCTTAAATAAATTACACTATAGAAAAAGATTTATTAAGGCTAGTACTTGATACTATATACTTAAGACAATTATACCCACCGTATGGTGCTCAGAGTTGATAGCAATTGTCTCTCAGGATACAATGACAGCGTATACTTTAGCAGCGCTACAAAAAGTACTCTACGAACCAAAAATAAATGTTCTAACTCTCTATCAAAATAACTATGAAACTGATGAAAAAATTGAAGACTAAAATGACTAATAATGCTTAATTACTTTTGAATGAGTGAATAAGAAAGTTGCCCCCTCCTATCTATTTATAGAAGGGGTTGGTGACCCTTCGGATGAGCACTTAACCCTTGAAAAGGCATGGGATGCTTCTGAAAATGAATGATATGACATCCTTTGGTCAAAACGACGTAGTTTTGATCATTTGCAGAATGGACGAGTTTATTCGGACCCATAAAACGACGTAGTTCTAGTATTAGCAGAACCAAATCTAAGTAGTTTTAGGCTTAATAGAAAAGGCGCGACAAAACGACGTAGTTTTGGGGCATCCGTTTAGACCGATACCCTTTCAGGAGATATCGCTTCAAAAAACGACACATTTTTGATAAAATAATAAATATTGTTTATCAAAACGACACAGTTTTGATATTAGAACTAAATAAATAAAATTTAATTAAAAATTTAAATATATTTTGTCTAAAAAAGTATATACAAGGACCCAAACCCAGACCCACATGCTTGAACCCGGCCAGGCCGGCAGGTCGGTCGGCTAGGGGGCACGCGTGTGGGTTCAAACCAAGCTTTGGCTAGAGCCTCTCCCTTCCACAAAAGTGGGTTGCCCCTTGGAGCCCAAACCCAAGAGCATGCAATTTCTTTGTATATAAACACATTAAACGTTTAGTTCTTAACCGATGTGAGACTTAACTTTTTCCTATATGTATTTATTATCATTTATCATTTTCAAGTGTGATCTTTGAGAGTTAATATCTCATTCATTACTCCATGAATTTGAGCTTCTAAATACTTAATTTAATCTACACATGGAGTAGAACACATTAATATATGGATTCCACTACTAGAAAATCGACCTATAGCTACGGTCGGCGACCGTCGCTATAGGCCTAAAGACCTGTCGCTATAGGATTTAGCTGACGGTCGCCGACCAGTCGCCATAGAAGCCATCAGTAAAATCTATAGCGACAACCCTTAGGACTATAGCGACGGTTATTATGGAATATTATTGAATTTGGATAAACCGAAATACGAATCCCTAATATTTGTCCTTCTGTTTCACTAGATTCATTCTCTAAAATATTTTTCATCATCCTCAGTCCTTAATGGTGATACTAGATGAATATCTTTGGCCTGTAGTGTACAGATGTATGATTACCTGATGAATATCTTTGGCCCGTAGTGCAAAGATGAACAGGTGTTGAGATGAACATGACCAACTGGTGATACAAATGAATATCTTTGGCCCGTAGTGCAAAGATAAATATTTGATGCAAGATGTATATTGATTGATGTTACAGGGATAAAATATTGATAATGGACTTTTAAATTCATAGATGATAGTAGATTTGATTATTTACTTAACTCTTCTAATGAATTGTTGTTTCCGCTGCAGTTGTTGATCTAAACTTGTTATCGATTATATTCTATCAGATTTTTTCCTGTTGAAGACTAAGAATAATTTGTTGAATATTATCTTAGTCATAATATTTTTTACTGGGCTAATTGAGCTCACCCTTTTTTCTTTTTGTTCTATTTTTCTTCTTAGGAAACGAGAACATAGCGGGAACCAGTCGGGGTATAGAGTGATGGTCATAGACAATTATTTTAGCAGTCCTCACTATTTTTGTAAAATAGCGTGTTAATAATTGTAATGAAAAATTTATTTGGGTGTGGATATTGTCTAGTAGACAATATTTGTATTTAAACTCACAGCACGTGTTGTCGTATTTTGCACGACAATTGTATTAATGATGTTGTAGTTATTTCTGTACCATGTATTTGACGACTCAGAATGGGTGTTGTATACCTATTTTGGGGGCGTCACAACTAATACCGTAGAAATACGGTATAAAATTATAAATATTTATAAATAAAATTAGTAAAATTTAAGTTGTAATATAATTTTTAAAATTTAAGACGTAAAATTTATAATTTATGATATAATTTATAATTTGCAAGATTTAAGTTGTAAAATTTATACATACAATTTATTAAATTTAAGACGTAAAATTTATAATTTATGATATAATTTATAATTAGCAAGATTTAATTAAGTTGTAAAATGTATAAATACAATTTGTAAAGTTCAAGACGTAAAATTTATAATTTATGATATAAATTATAATTTGTAAGATTTATACATACAATTTATTAAATTTAAGACGCAAAATTTATAATTTATAATATAATTCATAATTTGCAAGATTTAATTAAGTTGTAAAATGTATAAATACAACTTGTAAAGTTCAAGACGTATAATTTATAATTCCCAAGATTTAATTTGCAAAATTTATACATACAATTTGTTAAAATTTTTAAATTTGAAGGAACAAAATAATTTGAAGGATTAAGGAAGAAGGAGAGAGGAGAGAGACCGGTCATTTTTTTCTTTTTTCTTTTTCAATTTTCTCCTTCTCCTTTTGTATGCTCTTCCAATATAAAAAAGGCATTATTTAATTAATTAAATTTTGGGTACTTTTGTCAATTGTTTAAAAATATAATGTTATTTGTGTTAAAAATATAACTTGCATGTTTGGTAATTAACTCTTTTTTAAAAAAAATTAAAATAAAAAAAATTAAATTTGATAATATTTGTATTAATATTTAATTTTAATAATTTAACATATAATAATTATTTATAAGGATTTATATAGATTTAATACATGAAAATAAGTAATTTTATATGAATTAGGTACTTGATGTAGTAAATTATAAATTTAGTGATACTTGATGTAACACAAGTGTTATTAGCCCGTATTCTATATGGTCAAACCGTATATAATTTTTATCTGGTCGAAAAATTAGATATTCTTGCCAATTTTTGCTCAATTTTGAAATTGAGGATTAAATTGTATCAAATTAAATATTTAATATTGAAAAATATTAAGTCCAAAATCTTTGAGCACCTAATCATAAATATGATGGTAATTCATGGATTGTAAACTATATTTCGCGCATATAATTAAGACACTCATATTGACCCCGAAGACATAGTCAATAGAACTGAGGTGCTGTTTGTTTACATCTGATTGCCTCTTAATGGACTGCCTCTTATTCGCTAAGAGGCATGATGCTGTTTGTTTTGTTTTTTGTTACCTCTGAATGACTCTTAATCGGTAAGACAGAAAATGAAATCTTAATAATTAAGAGGTACCTCTTAATGAATTTTTTTTGCTAATTTTTTTTATATAAATATATTAAAAAATATTATGCACTCATTTTTATTAAATTGAATATTTAAAATTATTAAATAAAATTTTTTATCCTTTAAAATGGTAAAATAGTGTCATTAAGAGACAACTTACTTTTTAGTTATCAAATAATTTTTTAGATTCAGACCTGATAACCTTCAGATGATCTAATTTATTAAGACATCATAATCATTCAGATCTTAATTCCTAAATTTATCAAACACAACCTGAGTTAGTGAGTAGTTCTTTTCGTTGAATTAGTCAATTTGCGAGCGCCCACATCATTAATGAAATGTAAGCATGCTCACCTGTGCGGTGGCCATTGGAGAGAAATCCAAGTATTAAATGCTCGTCATAAGTCATGGCTAGGGTTTTGATACCGATAAGCTTTGATCGAACAGAAGAAATGTCCAGAGAAATTAAGAATATGCTTTACCACTAAAATATATTCTCTCCCGAAAATACATTCTCATTTATAAAATTTAATAATATTTTTATTTTAATTTTATTGTGTGCTTAATTTAGTAGTTAAAATATACATTTGCTCATTATTGATTTTTGAAAATCAATTTCATACATTTTCAAACTCAAAATTAATATGATTTATTAAAAATATGAAGTAATAAATCTTAGAATAAGAAATATTTTGTAGAAAATTTATAGTATTCATAATTATATTGATTAAACTTAAAAGACTTTATGTCAATTTTGAGTTTGAAAATGTATTAATTTGATATAATTTCACAAAATCGACAATCTATCTAATAAAATACAAATGATTTTGAATTTCCCGCTCACTCAATAAATCATCTGGGCCGTCCAAAGTTTGAGATAAATCCCACCGTTCATACATCTATCTAATAAAATACATCTATCTATCTAATAATCTAATAATAATTTAATAAAATACAAATGACTTTAAATTTTCCGCTCACTCAATAAATTATTTTGGTCGTTCAAAGTTTAAGATAAATCATATTGTCCATACAGTGCCGGAGGCACGGGACGCAGCTAGTGATCTTATATTTTGAAATAGAGAAAGTACTATATTTTTTAATTCAATTTTAAGATTTGAAATTCTGCTTGAGTTTTAAAATTTTAATTATAAATAAAACTTATTGCATTCTCTAGAATAAAATAAAATTATAATTTGTACAGGGACAATTTTTTTTAAGTAACGTCGACATTAAGATTTTTAATTTTTATTTTTAGAATATTGTAGATTTTTTTGAATATTTATAAATTATGATAGAAGAATTGATGTGTTTAATTTTCATGGCTAGCTTTAATTCATATATGCTAGGGACACTAACAATTTATTGGCCGTCTACTTTCAGATTGTGATCTAATAAGAAAGGTTCAATGGACTGACCGTGGAGGAAGGCTTACGGTAATACGGTGGGCCTAATTTGTATCAACTTGTATCGACATTTTTAATGCCATACAGTTTCGGTCCTACTGAATTATTTCAAAAGAAATAATCTTGTTCTTGTACAAAAAAAAGATTTATATTTCCATATTTACTCTAGAGATACTAAATATTTAGTTTAATAGTAATGATATATAAGGGTGTAAACGAGTCGAACCGGAGCGAACAGAGAACTACTCGAATTCGACTCGAAATGATAAATTCGTACTCGAATTCGGCTCGAATTCGAATTATATTTGAAAAATTCTACTTAAATTCGACTCGACTCGAATATTTAGTACTCGAATTCGATCCGACTCGACTCGAATATTTATTCAAACTACTCGCGAGCTTCAAATTCAAGCTCGAATTCGAGTCTCCACATAATAACTAGTTTTATAATAAATATAATTATAAATTGAATTTGTTATTTTACTTAAAAATGAGAAAATATATTTATTATTCCACTTTACAAATATAAAATCACAATTAAAATTAAAAACAAAATAAAATAATAACTAATTTTCCTATTTGATTTAAATTTATATATATTATAAGAGAATGTATCGAACATCTAATCGAATATGTATTAACCAAGTATGTATCGAATCACAATAAAAAATTCGAGTAGTTTGAATCTTAAATGAGTTGAGTATAACCTTGCTCAGATTTTACTCATATTTTTATTTGAACTATTTTTAATGCTCAGATTTGGATCATATTATTAACGAATCCGAGTCTCGCTCGTATTTTTTCGGGTCGAGCCCGAACTGTATTGGCTCGTTTACAGCCTTAGATATACTAGTAAAATTATAATATTAAACATTGTATAATTCAAAAATAACGCCTAGTCTTTTTGTAGACTACGTATTCTCTTGGTCATTTTAAAATATAAGATTATTATTGAGTTTTTAAAATCTACTAAATATATTTTTAAGCTCAAAATTGACATGCATGAATCCTTTAATTTTAGTCAATATAATGATGAATATTATAAATTATCTCAAAAGTAGTACTTATTGTAAGATTTTTTTTAATCTTTAATGAATCATTTCTGTTACGCCCCCAAAATTAGGTATACACATCACCCATCTTGAGTCGCCAGATACATGATACAAAATACAAACACAAACTAATAATACAACAGTCGTGTATAATACGACAAAACATATGTTGTGAGTTCTAATAGGAATATTGTCTTCTAGACAATATCCGCACGCAAATTAGACCTCGTTACATTTATTATCACACTATTTAGCAGAATAGTGAGGACTACTAGTGTGAGACCCCAGATTTTATAAATAAAGATTTAAATTTTCTCGAAATAATTTTTAATATTATGGTGTAAATTTGAGATAATATTATAGTTGTGGGTAGTTTTATAAATTCTGCAAAGTATGCAAGTTGCTATATTATATTCGATTGGTCGGAGAATATTCATTTTAGTAGGGAATATTCGTACAACGGCGCAATCATTGGTGGACCTCACAACAGAATTATTGTTGGATTGAGAAAATGACAAAAAAAATATTTTATTAAAAATAACGGCGGAAGTTTTAACGTTGATACTGTTGAACTACTCGGTAGTAAAAGTACAGTAATACGCGTGGTTGCATAGTAGCACATAGTATTGATTATTGATGCTTATGTGAGAAGTCACTCAGTTTGATTCCATTATTATCGATTAATAATATGAATTATTATAACGATGATGACGTTTTGTTTTATTCGTATTATTAACGTAATAAAACAGAAACATCTTTTTATATAAAACAGAATACTTTATTAAAGTTATTCTATAAATAGAATATATTATATTTTATTATGCATAGTGTTGTATAGTGTTTGCATAGTAAAAATCTTTTTATATAAATAGAATATATTATATTTTATTTAAAAGATTTTGCTTTAAATATGGACCGTCAGATTAAAGTAAATCAATCTGGACCGTTCATGGATTAGTTATTATGCATTCTATTTTCCTATAAATAGAAGCTCATTCCTTCATTATTTTCTTATGAATTCACTGAAACTCTAGAGAGATAAACTGTAAGAGAGAAAGAAGAAAAGTTTTTTGCTACTTAACTTTCTTTTCCTATATCCAGTTTCTGTTACGGTAAGGGATATTATTCTTTTATATTCATGAAGAGAATTTCTATTATTCCATTCCTTATTATTCTGTTGGAATAACCTGTATAAGCGGGCTACCCTATACTTGGTGACATTCTTCTATTATTCCATCTTTATTATTATTCTGTTGGAATATCCTGTCTGTGCGTTTTACGCCGGACCTGGTTCCGTCTTTATTACTATTCTGTTGGAATATCATGTCTGTGCGTTTTACGCCGGACCTGGTTCCATCCTTATTATTCTGTTGGAACATCCTGTCGGTGCGAATTTCGTCGGACCTGGTTCCGTTACTTATTATTCTGTTGGAATAACCTGTCTATGTGAAGTACCGCGTGCATGTTGATTTCTTTTGTTATTCCATTCGTTATTATACTCAGTTGGTTAAAGTTTTGACTTCTATACTCCATGAAATTAGTGGAATATCTTTGATATTTGCGCTTCATCCAGTATTTTTCATGGAAATATTCTTCTAAGCATTCTTGAATTTTACTCTACAAAGCAGTATCATGTTGACAATTTGAACGTTATTGGTTCTTGGATAAATTAATTCTTGAACTTGTTTTATTGAATTATTATGTCATTGTCATCATCCTCATGTTATATTATGTTGAAAGTTATATTTGGCTTACGTGCATAGATGAACTTAGTATGATTATGACCAGGGATCATTCGGTATAATCATGACCTGTTATAATTGATGTGATAAAAGTCCTCAGTGGCCTGTAATGCATTGATGGATAGTTTTTGGTATGATTATGACCAGGGGTGATTCGGTATAGTCGTGACCATTGATGATTTGATGAAAATCCTTGACCGTGGTACAGGGATGATTAGATATTGTGGTTTATTCATTAAGTTGAGTCTCAGTGATAAAAATTGATGAAAACTTTTTAAATTATAAAAGATAGTAGACTTTATTCTCTACTTGACTCTTTTAATGAATTGCATATTCCGCTGCAGTTAAACTGGTTGTCTTTTGTATTTTATCAGTTTAACATTGTTGAAGACTATTGATAATTTATTCTGCATTATCTTAGTCATAATATATCTTACTGGGCTAGTTGAGCTCACCCTTTCTTTCACTGTTCTCTTCAGGAAATGAGAACGTAGCCAGGACTAGTCGGGGAATGGAGTAACGGTCCAGATGATAGTATTAGTAGTCCTCACTATTCTGTAAAATAGTGTGATAATAAATGTAATGAGGACTTATTCTGAGAATGAATATTGTCTAGAAGACAATATTTGTATTTAAACTCACAGCATATGTTTTGTCGTATTATACACGACTGCTGTATTATTAGGTTGTATTTGAATTTTGTACCATGTATCTGGCGACTCAAGATGGGTGATGTGTATCTAATTTTGGGGGCGTCACAACTAGTGCTACTGTCTGGACCGTCACTCCATTCCCCGACTAGTCCCAGCTACGTTCTCATTTCCTGAAGAGAACAGTGAAAGAAAGGGTGAGCTCAACTAACCCAATAAGAAATATTATGACTAAGATAATGCAGAATAAATTATCGTTAGCCTTCAACTGTGTTAAACTGATAAAATACAATAGAAATCAAGTTTAACTTCAGCGGAACAAACAATCCATTAAAAGAGTCAAGTAAAGAATAGAGTATACTATCTTTTATGATTTAAAAAGTTTTTCATCACTTTTATCGCTGAGACTCAGCTTAATAAATAATCCACATTATTAAATTCAAGGTATTCAAGGTATCCTCACCTCTTTATCATACCAGGTACGTACCCTAATTACGAGGGCGAAATTCTATAAGGAGGGGAGATTGTGAGACCCCAGATATTATAAATAAAGATTTAAATTTTCTCGAAATAATACTTTAATATTATGATGTGAATTTGAGATAATATTATAGTTGTGGGTAGTATTTATAAATTCTGCAAAGTATGTAAGTTGTTATATTATATTCGATTGGTCGGAGAATATTCGTTTTAGCAGGGAATATTCGTACAACGGCGCAATCATTGGTGGACCCCACAATAGAATTGTTGTTGGATTGAGAAAACGACAAAAAAATATTTTAGCGGCGGAAGTTTTACCGTTGATACTGTTGAACTACTCGATAGTAAAAGTACAGTAATACGTGTGGTTGCATAGTAGCAGACGGTATTAATTATTGATGCTTATGTGAGAAGTCACTCAGTTTGATTCCATTATTGTCGATTAATAATATGAATTATTATAACGATTAAGACGTTTTGTTTTATTCGTATTATTAACGTAATAAAACAGAGACATCTTTTTATATAAAACAGAATACTTTATTAAAGTTATTCTATAAATAAATATATTATATTTTATTATGCATAATGTTTGCATAGTAAAAATCTTTTTATATAAATAGAATATATTATATTTTATTTAAAAGATTTTGCTTTAAATATGGACCGTCAGATTAAAGTAAATCAATCTGGACCGTTCATGGATTAGTTACTATGCATTCCATTTTCCTATAAATAGAAGCTCATTTCTTCATTAATTTCTTACGAATTCACTGAAACTCTAGCGAGATAAACTGTAAGAGAGAAAGAAAAAAAGTTTTCTGTTACTTAACTTTTTTTTCCTATATATAGTTTCTGTTACGGTAAGGGATATTATTCTTTTGTATTCAAGAAGAGAACTTCTGTTATTCCATTTCTTTATTATTCTGTTGGAATAACCTGTATAAGCGGGCTACCCTATACTTGGTGACATTCTTCTATTATTCTGTCTTTATTATTCCGTTGGAACATCCTGTCTGTGCTTTACGCCGGACCTGGTTCCATCCTTATTATTCTGTTGGAATATTCTGTCTGTGCTTTACGCCGGATCTGGTTCTGTCGGTTCATTTACACCCTTAATTAAAATAAAAGAGGATATATAAACTGGGAACATACCCCCCGAGGCCACTATAGCAGGCTCATCAAAGACAAGCCAGTGATGTTAATGCTATAGTCAAAAGAGTATAACTGTCAGTTTGTCATCATATTTACTAAATTTCTTTACAGACTACAATTTGCATTTTATAATTTTAAGACAATCTTGAGCAAGAACAGAGGGATTTTCTCTATGTGATCGTCGATTTCGCTTATTTCAAAGTTTATAATGCGAGAAGTCATGTAGTATTTTCGAGTGAATTGGATATGTTGAATCAGTTGTTCCTAAATAAATGGTGTCCCAAACCAGTCATGACGAGCGAAAACAGAGCTCAATATATGCTTTGATATAACACATTCAAAAAATGGGTGACCAAAAGTTTCATTTGCTTGATTGCAAAGACAACAAGTATCAAGAGGTCAAAGGAGAAGTCTGTTATGGAATGTCAGTCAGAAGATTGAATACTTAGGTACCTGTAAATTGTGCCAAACTATTTTGAATTAATTGACAGATGTTCCAATAGAGCGAATGGCAGCCCAAATTGATACTTCATTTCCCGCTTTATATTAATCCTTTAATCCTAGTTTTTTTTATTATCATTTTTGAGGATGCCATTATAAATATCGTTACTGTGATGATCAGGAATCTCATAATATAATAAACTTATATTAATGACCGAAAGTTATATTAATCAATAGCATCACACTAACTAGAAAAAGGTAAAAATACAAACTCACTATAATGATTAAAACTGAAACTAATATACATATATAAAGGTCATAGAACCCCACCCTTAATCATCGGACTTAAAATTCATTCGATATTCCCAGATGATTTTATTTATTACTTTTAACCATCTTAATGTTATACTACACTGACTACAATTAAGTACACAAATTATATATACTGCCTCGTGCTTTGACTTACGTATTCATAACAAAATTCAATGGCCACAAACAACAAATCTTCCGACATTGACAGCAATTGAATGACCCCTATCTAATTAATTAAAATAGCAATATAATTAAGATGAAGCAAATGTTGGATTGACTGAAGCGCTATGCAATCATAAAGATAAGATCGGAGTGGTATGAATTAAAAGCCAAATTTACTTAATTTTCAACACCCAACCACATGTATTATGGGGGTAGGGGGGGCCTTAGTACTCCCTCCGTCCCAAATTAACTGTTCAATTTTGACCTTTTTAAGTTAAATTGACTATTTTTAGAATTAATAATTAAGCATATATAAATATATTTCTAAAATTATAAAAATTAGGATTAGTAATAAATTGTATATACTTTCTTTTGGTTATAATCTCTTCACCTATATTTTAGCAAAAATAGTAAAAAGATTAGTTTTAAAAATGGTCAATTTGATTTTAAAAAGTCAAAACTGAGCAGTTAATTTGGGACGGAGGGAGTACTTGTTTTGGAAATTAAAACTGTGCCACACGTATCTTACTCCCATTTCATAGCTCACTTTTTTTGTGAGCCTATAAATAGACATCGAAATACACTTGTTTTTTCATCCTTCTCAACAATATCATTCTGATTGTAATAGTACAAAGTTGAGAGAAATATGGGTTCCAATAAGGCATTTCTTTTACTTGGTCTTTCTCTGGCTATTGTTCTTCTGATTAGTTCAGAGGTCGCAGCTAGAGAGTTGGCTGAAGCTCAGACCACCACTACAAACAAAAACAGTAAGTTTTAGCTCATATTTTAATTTGTGTATATATTTTTCAATTTAATTAAGCTCTTATTTGTTGTGTCCTTCGTATAATTCAAGAATAATGTTAGGTATAATAGTTAGACAAAAATAGTATAATTTTATATAAACAAAAGTTTTATTAGTTGTGCAATTTTACTCTTCAATGTTTTGTCTGGTTCAATTAAACAGTTTTTGTCTAATTATAGATATTATTATTCTTTCAAAAATCCAGGAGTGATTTTACTCGAATTTTATATGCAATTGTTGCATAGCATTGACAAAAATAAATAATTGTTGCATAGTAAAGTTGGCAGCTGTATATATTATTAGTTTTAATTGGCTAACATGATTCCATACTATACATGCAGCTGAGGCAGCTACTGTTGATGGCTACGGCGGTGGAGGCTACAACGGCGGTGGAGGCTACAACGGCGGTGGAGGTTACCACAACGGCGGTGGAGGCTACCACAACGGCGGTGGCTACCACAACGGCGGTGGAGGCTACCATAACGGGGGAGGATACCATAACGGTGGTGGCCATGGTGGATGCCGTTACGGATACTGCCATTATAGGTGTTGTAACTATGCAGGTGAGGTGGTGGACGCAGAGACTACCGAAGTCAAGCCTCAGAACTAGAGGAGTGTTTTGATCTGACGATGCATGCATGTACTCTAGTCTATGATATATAGTATGGAAAGTATATATATATATATATATATATATATATATATATATATATATATATATATATATATATATATATATATATACTAGTTCTTCATAGAATGTAGTATATATAAAATAAAAGCATGCATGATCACTCAATATATAATGTTTAGCAGCACTGATATCATTTGGATTAATGATGGCCGTGCTACTAAATTTTCCTTTAAAATGTTGGACTGGATTGTGTATATGCTTGGTTTTCATCTTGTAAAATCACATTAAAGTGATTATATGAATGTAAGGAGTGCTATTTGTGTTTCATAATATGTTTTAGCAGCAATTAAAGTGTTTCAAAATGGAAAATGGTATATCCTCCTACTTTTTTGTCCCAACATTTCAGCTGACTACAAAGCAGAGAATTAAATCTTCTAAAACTGTAAATATTTATGAAGCGTCCATTATGCATTATGTCCACTATCTATCTTGTCTATGACTTATCCTAACTTATGCACATACAATTATACATTATTAATAATTAATATTGGTGTAAAATAGCCTAGCTACATTCGAGTTTTACGTACATGGCTGAGTGTTAATTTTGAACTTGATTTGACGAAATGTAGTGATAACAAAAGAAATTTGGCAAAATTAATGAAATCCCACTATAGTTTGAAGGTTTCACTGATTATACAATTGAACTTTTAATTTTTTAAATTATCTCACTAAACTAATTATTATTTTGAAACTCGGGTCATTCCGTTAAAAAAAATAAACGGACGTTAATTTTTTATCTACAAAACTAATGAATTACCCACTGTAGTTGACACGTTTTACTGATTACACTATTAAACTTTTAATTTTTCAAATTACCACATTAAACTAATTAAAAAATGATTATTTTAAATATTTTAAAAAATAATTATTATTTTCAGTAAAAAATATTAGAAACTTTAATTTTTTTCCATAAAATGAGTAAAGTTTCATAAAATATAGATTCAAAAAAAATTAAGTTTTATGAAACCTTACTGATTTTAAAAATTTTAAATTTTCTATTTTTTTCTTCTGAAAATATTTTTTTTTGAATCTATATTTTATAGAATTTTACTCATTTTTTAAAAATATGAAAAAATTTCCAATTTTTTTCTTGAAAATAATATTTATTTATAAAACTAATTAATTTCTTTTTTTAAAAAGTTGAATCAGTTTTTTTATTTATCTTTTACTGTTTTTTATTTTAATTTCTATTTTTAGTTTTTTTTTTAAATTTCTAATATTAAGAACGGGTCATTCTGTTAAAAAAATTAAGTAGACATTAATTTAATTTAAAATCACTTTAATTTTTTTGAATCTATATTTTATGAAACTTTACTCATTTTATGAAAAAAAATAAGTTTCTACTATTATTTACTGAAAACAATAATTATTTTTAAAAATATTTAAATAATCATTTTTAATAAGTTTAATGGGGTAATTTAAAAAATTAAAAGTTTAATGGTGTAATCAGTAAAATGTGCCAACTATAATGGCTAATTAATTAGCTTTATAGATTTAAAAAAATTAACGTCTGTTTATTTTTTTTAACAGAATTAATAATTCAATTTCAAAATAATAATTAGTTTAGTGGGAGAAATAAAAAATTTAATAGTGTATTCAATAAAACCTTCCAACTACAATAGATATTTCATTAATTTTGTCAAAGAAATTTATATTTAATTATCGGATTTTGCATAATAAATAACTTAGTTATAAGATTACAAAAGTCGGTAATAGCTCAGTGGCCGAATAACTTAATTATTTGATTTTGCATAATAAAAATAACATAATTATTTTCTCTGATCACGAGTTGAGGTTGGGTCGATCCGACCAACAAAAGATGGAAACAAAAAATATCCTTCACACTAGAGTCATTGGGGTTACATTGACAACAACATGTCACTGGGAGTAATTTTTTTTTTTGCCCCATGTTGTAGCAAAAAAAAAAGTTGTAACAAACTTCTACATGTTGTAGCGGCTGAATCAGAAAAGATTATTCCCAGCAATCGGTTGCTGTGAATTAGAACTAGACGAGATAGTCAAAAATTTAATGTATGAAGAGATACATGTTAAAGTCTTGAATAAGAAGTAACATATTCTACGCTCAAAGGTTATACCTCAAGTCAAAATTTTATGAAAAAATCATGATATTGAGGAAATGACTCAGGAGTTAGAATCTGAAATGAAAACAAGGTATCTTCACCTCTTCGAACTACCAGGTACGTAAATTTTGGGGATGAAATTTTATAAAGAGGGGAGATTGTAAGACCCCGAATTTTATGAAATGAAAGTATTCAATTTTCTTATAATTATTATTCTATTTAATAAATGGTTAAATTGATAAAAGTTTAAAGTTAAGGGTAATACTTAAAAAATTTTCAAAGTAAGCAAATTGTCATAAAATATTCGTTTGGTCGGAGAATATTCTTTTTGTCGAGAAATAGCCGTACGACGACACAATCATTAGTGGACTCTACAACGGAATAACTGTCGGATATAGAAAGTGACAAAAATAACTTTTTTTATAAAAATAACAGCAAAACTTTTACGGTTAAGCTGTTGAAATATCCGGTGATAAAAGAACAACGATACACATGGTTGGACAGTAGCACATGGTATTGTACAGTATCTCAGATTATTGATATTTAAGTAAGAAGTCACTCAATTTTATTCAATAATTGCTACAATAGTTGTTGCATAGTATCTCATATTATTGATTCAATTATTGTCACAGTATCATCTGCACAATATTTTATATTATTAAATTAATAATTGAGACAACACGTTTATTCATATTATTATTTGCATTATTGACAATGTCTAAAAAATTCTATCGAGAAAGAGGTTAGGTCATCTAATTGCGCGCCAATAAGGAGAAATCTTTATCGAAAAGTCACATCTTTCTTGGGAATGATCTGGTTGTTAATATTGTGAGTTATAATATTAATGATGAATAATTGTTAAGATATTAAAAATATGTTTATTAAAGATAAGTGATTTGTAGTAAATATTTATTTAATTTTTGATACAAATATAGGGAATTGTTATGAGACATTTGTTGTAAGTTTGACTTATTATTCCATGGAAAGATGTACTAATTTTATAGACTATCGGTGGTGGTTTTAATAGTAAATCAATCTGGACCGTCGGTGGTGGTTTAATATTAAATCAATTTGGACCGCAGGTGGTGGTTTTAATATATAGTAAATCAATCTGGACCGTCGATGGTGGTTTTAATAGTAAATCAATATGGACCGTCGGTTGTAGTTTTAATAGTAATTCAATATGAACCATCCATTTTAATAGTAAATCAATCTGGGTTGTCCGTGAATCAGTTACTATTTAGTTCATTCCCCTATAAATATAAGCTTAATTCTTTTTTCATTCTCACAAATTTACTAAGACTCACAAGAGAAACTATAGAGAACAAGAAAAAGAGTATTTTGCTACTTTACTATTACAGTATCTAGTTTTCTACTAAGGTAAGGGGTGTTATTTATTTCTTATTCTTAAATGGTGTTATTTATTTCTTATTCGTAAAGGGTGTTATTTATTTCTTATTCGTAAGGGGTATTATTTCTTTCATATTTGCAAGGAATATTATTTTTTGTATTCATCCTTTAATCTGTGGGAATAACTTGTCTACGCGAATAACGTACTGCATGACAGGTGAAAATCTATTTGCAGTTTCGTATGTTATTTCTTTTTATATTCTTAAATTTAAACTTACTATGGTAAGTATTGCTTCTATAATTTATGAAATTAGTATAATATCCTTGAGTTTTGCGCTTCATCTAGTATCGTTTCATTAAAATATTGGTCTGAACTTTCTTATTAAATTTTAATATTTTTACTTAGGGTACTATTCACGGGTTATTATTCACTCAGTATTATTCACTCGGGAATTAGGGGTACTTTGCATGATGGGTTACTATTCATTTATTACTATTCACTCGGGTATTATTCACTCAGAGATTCAGGGTACTTTGTATGACGGGTTACTATTTATTTGTTACTATTCACTCGGGGATTCAGGGTACTTTGCATGACGTGGTACTATTTATTTAGTAATATTCATTCTGGTACTATTCACTCGGGGATTCAGGGTACTTTGCATGACGTGGTACTATTTATTTAGTAATATTCATTCTGGTACTATTCACTCGGGTATTATTCACTAGGGAATTCGAGGTACTTTGCATGATGGGGTACTATTCACGGGGTACTATTTACGACAAAAGTGATTTCTTTTCTGTTCAAATTATTTTTGATACATGAATATCATTTTTGAATTTTACTCCACAATTAATTATCATGTTGACAATTTAGACATTTTTGAACTCTGGATAAATTGAATTATAAGTCTCTAATATTTATCCTTGATCTCACTTTATTGATTCCTTATATCATTGTCATCATGCTTATGTTGTGGTAAAAGGCATCTTTGGCCCGTAGTGCATAGATGGACTATTAATTGGTATGATTATGACCAGGAATTTCGTATTGGTATAATCATGACCCGTAATGTTACAGACAAATGATGTGGTAAAAGTTCTCGTTGGCCCGTAGTTCATAGATGGATAGTTATTTGGCATGATCATAACCACTAGTGATATTAACGAATATCTTTGGCCCGTAGTGTATGGATAATTGGATGCTGTGAAATATTATTGATTGGTATTACAGAGATAAAATATTAATGATGAATTTTTAAATCATAGAAGATAGTAGACATCATTCTCTACTTGACTCTTCTAATGGATTGATGTTTCCGCTGCAGTTGTTGATCTAAAACTTGTTGTCTATTGTATTCTATCAGATTTTTTCCTGTTAAAGACTAGGGATGATTTGTTATATATTATCTTAGTCATAATATTCTTTACTGGGCTAGTTAAGCTCACCCTTTTTCTTTTGGCTCCATTGTTCTTCTCAGGAGGCGAGAATGTAGTTGAAGACTAATCGGGGAGTGAAGTAATGGTCCAATATGGTTTTTAGTAGTCCTCACTATTTTGTAAAATAGTGTGATAATAATTATAATAAAGACTTTATTTGAGTTTGGATATTGTCTACACGATAATATATGTATTGAAACTCATAGCGTATGTTTTGTCATGTTTTACACGATAATTAATAGTTGTATTAATGAAGTTGTATTTGATTTCTGTACCATATATTTGGCGACTCAGAATGGGTTGTGCATACCTATTTTTGGGGGCTCACAGTTGGTATTAGAGCTTAGGGATATGATCTCTAGTGGAGATATGAGGTTAGAACTAGGAGCGGAGAGACTGGTAAAATAATCGCTAGTGTGTCCTACCTAAGCTTATTTATTATTTAATTGGTCGGTAAGAATATAGGGATAATATATGGCATGTCAATTAACCCTTGTTTTGTGGCAGTATTTGAGAATGACATCTAAAAATTTTGAGATAAGCTGTGGAGCACATGCGACCATTGAGACACCGCCAACCAATAACCAGGATAATGTGCATCAAAAAGGTAAAAATCCTCCTATAAATAATAACACCGACCAGATGATGAACGATGAGATATTTAGGAGCTTTCTATAACTCATGCAATACCAAACGAGAGAGACTCTTGTTCAAAATGCAGGTGGAAATAATGGTAACTCACGGTTGGTCACTGCTAAGCAATTGAAGGAGTTGGGACCACCGGGGTTTTTGGGAAAGCTAGAGCCACTTAAGGTAGAGGCATGAATTAAGCATATTACCAAGATATTTGATGTCTTGGGATGCACTGAAGAGCAAAAGGTTCTCTTCTCCACCTTTATGTTGCATGAAGAGGCAGATTATTGGTGAGAATCTGTAAAACGCACTCATCTTTTTGCACTTAAGATATCTTGCGAGAGGTTACAAGAATTGTTCAACGATAAAGTGCTTTCCACAAAGTATTTATCACATAAAGGAGGTGGAATTCATCAAGTTAGAGCAGAATAATATGACCGTATCACAATACGAGGCAAAGTTTTTGGAGTTATCCCGGTTTGTATCACATTTGGTAGATAATGAGGAGCGTATGACACAAATGTTTCTATGATGTTTGAAACCCGAAATTCGTCAATATCTCATTTCTCACAAACTTTGTTTATATTCAGATGTTGTAAATAAGGCTTAGTTATTGGAGCACAATAATGAGTCAGCCCAACCAAAAGATAGAAGCCAATAAAACGATAGTGTTCATACCAATTGCAACAATCATCGAAGCGGTGATAACAATCGTATAGGAAATCATTATGCCAGAAATGTTAACCACTTCGGTGGTAATCATGGCCAAGATAATACGAGAGGTGAGATAAGTGGGAACAACTTTAAGAAGAGAAGATTCAACAATGACGGAAAGACATCAACAGTAGCACCAGCACCCATTTCCAAGGAAGAAGAACGACCATCGGTCGTGTGCTATAAATGCGGACATGATGGACACATAAGTCCAAACTGTACGCAGCAACCCAAAGTGTGTTTCAATTGTGGAAAGGAAGCTCATTTAGATTGATTTTGTCATACAACGAAGTCAAGTCCAGCTTGGACAGTGACACCAAAGGCTGTCCCGGATAAGTCAAAGTCGGTAGTTTAAGGAAGAGTGTTTGTCGTGACCTCTCAAAAATTGAGGAACCCGAACGAAGTTATTACGGGTAAGCTAATCATAAACTCTTGCGAAGTCTATACCTTATTAGATATCAGTTGTGAGATCCTGAATTTTATGAAATGAAAATATTTAATTTTTTTATAATTATTATTTTATTTAGTAAATGGTTAAATTGTGAAAAGGTTAAAGTTAAGGGTAATATGTGAAAATTTACAAAGTAAGCAAGTTGATATAAAATATTTGTTGTGTCGGGGAATATTCGATTGGTCGGGTGATATTAATTTTAACATGGAATATTCGTACGATGGCATAATCATTGGTGGACCCCACAATGAAAGTATTGTCATAGTTAGAAAATGACATAAATATCTTTTTATAAAAATAATGGCGAAAGTTTACCGTTAAACTGTTGAACTACCCAGTAGTAAAAGTACAGTAATACACGTGGTTACAAAGTAGCACACGATATTAATTATTGATGCTTACGTGAGAAGTCACTCAGTTATACTCAATTATTGCTACAGTAATTACTGCATAATATCTCTGATCATATTATTGATTCAATTATTGTCACAGTATCATCTGCATAATATTTTATATTATTAAATCAATAATTGAGACGACAAAGTTATTCATATTATTATTTATAATATTGATGATGTCTAAAAAGTTATGTCGAGGAAAGGGGCTTGGTCACCTAATTGCGCGCCAATAGAGAGAAATCTTTATTGGAAAACTGCCCTCTTTTCTGGGAATGTTCTGGTTGTTAAATACTTTGAGTTATAATATTAATGATAAATAAGTTCCTGTTGATTAAAGATAAAATTGATATTTCCATTGTGTTGAAATTATTAGTGTTAGTAGAAATCGACATCTATTTCGATAATAATTAATGTCTGGAGGTTATATTGACCAATAAGGTAATTAATCGGATAAATAAGTAATTAATTGCTATTAATTGACATGTTTATAATTATTTATTCACATGTGTCTACTATTGATTCACATACATGTACTAGTAGGGGAGGTGGTGCAAGATTGATAATACTTACATGACTAAATTAAAAATTGAGGTATAGATGAATGTACTATAGTGTAATTACTTATTTCACATGTATAGAACTATTGAGTCACATGATTATACTATTGATTCACATGATATACTATTAGGGGAGGTGGTGCAAGTTTGATAATACTTGCAGGACTAAATTAAAAATGAAGGAAAATATGAAGGTATTATATTATAATATTTTGAGCCCCAAAATGTGCAATTATCAAAATCATATTTTCCTATAAATAGAAGCTCATTTTTCCTTCATTCTCACTAGTTCACTAAGTCTCACAAGAGCAATTATAGAGAGAGAGACTATAGAGAGAGAAGTTATAGAGAGAAAGAAGAAGAGAAGTCTGCTACTTTACTATTTCAGTATCCAGTTTTCTTCTGAGGTAAGGGGTATTATTTCTTTCGTATTCGTAAGGGTTATTATTATTGTGGTAATGCAAATTATTTATTTCATATTCTGAAGAGATATTATTTTTCGTATTTGTATGAATATTATTTTCGTTCAATATTCGTAAGGAATATCATCTTCGTTCAATATTCGTAGGAATATTATTTTCGTTCAACAGTCATAAGGGGTATTATTTATTTCATATTCTGAAGAGATATTATTTTTCGTATTCGTATGAATATTATTTTCGTTCAATATTCGTAAGGAATATTATCTTCGTTCAATATTAGTAGGAATATTATTTTTGTTCAATAGTCGTAAGGGGTATTATTTATTTCATATTCTGAAGAGATATAATTTTTTGTATTCGTATGAATATTATTTTCGTTCAATATTCGTAAGGACTATCATCTTCGTTCAATATTCGTAGGAATATTATTTTTGTTCAACAGTCATAAGGGTATTATTTCTTTCATATTCATGAATAGAGTTATTTTCTTTCAGTACTCGAAATGGTTGTTATTCTAATCTTTATTATTTTATTGAAATAACCTGTCTACGCGGACTATCGTATGCATGGTGAAATTTTTTTGTTGTTTCATTCTTTATTATTTTGTTGGAATAACCTGTCTACACGGACTACCGCATGCATGGTGAAATTCTTCAGTTATTCCATTCTTTATTATTTTGTTGGAATAACATGTCTACGCTGTGAGACCCCAAATTTTATGAAATGAAAGTATTCAATTTTATTATAATTATTCTATTTAGTAAATGGTTAAATTGATATAAGGTTAAAGTTAAGGGTGATATATGAAAATTTTTCAAAGTAAGCAAGTTGTCATAAAATAATCGGTAGTAAAAGTATAGTAATACGTGTGGTTGTATAGTAGCACACGATACTAATTATTGATGCTTACGTGAGAAGTCACTCAGTTTTATTCAATTATTGTCACAATATTTATATTATTAAATCAATAATTAAGATGACAAAGTTATTCATATTATTATTTATAATATTGACAATGTCTAGAAGTTCTGTCAAGGAAAGGTTAGATAATATAATTGCGCGCGAATAAAGAGAAATCCTTATCGGAAAGTCCCCTCTTTCCTGGGAACAACTAGGTTGTTAAATATTGTGAGTTATAATATTAATGATGAATAAGTTCGTGTTGATTAAAGATAAAATTGATAATTCCATTGTGTGGGAATTATTAGTGTTAGTAGAAATCGATATTTATTTTGATAATAATTAATGTCTGGAAGTTATATTGACCAATCGGATAATTAATTGGATAAATGAGCAATTAATTGCTATTAATTCACATGTTTATAACTATGTGTTCACATGTGTGTACTATTGATTCACATGATTTACTATTAGGGGAGTTGGTGCAAGATTGATAATACTTGTATGACTAAATTAAAAATAGAAATATAGATGAAGGTACTATACTATACTATAATTAATTTTTTTTCACAAGTTTAAAACTATTGAGTCACATGATTTACTATTGATTCACATGATTTACTATTAGGGGAGGTGTGCAAGTTTGATAATACTTGCAGGACTAAATTAAAAATGAAGAAAATGAGGAAGTATTATACTGTAATATTTTGAGCCCCAAAATGTGTAATTATTGAAACTATATTTTTCTATAAATAGAAGCTCAATCTTCCTTCATTTCTCACCAATTCACTAAGTCTCACAAGAGCAATTATTATAGAGAGAAAAAAGAAGAGAATTTTGCTACCTCACTATTTCAGTATCCAGTTTTTTTCTAAGGTAAGGGGTATTATTCTTTCGTATTCATGAATAGAGTTATTTTCTTTCAATACTAGTAAGGGTTGTTATTCCATTCTTTATTATTATGTTAGAATAACCTGTCTATGCGAAGTACCGCATACATGGTAAAATTTTTCTGTTATTCCATTCTTTATTATTCTGTTGGAATAACTTGTATGTGCGGTCTATCGCATGCTTGGTGAATTTTGTTGTTATTCTATTCTTTATTATTCTGATAGAATATTCCGTCTGTGCGGATTACGCATGACCTGGTTCCATTCTTTATTATTATGTTGGAATATCCTGTCTGTGCGGATTACGCATTACCTGGTTTTATTCTTTATTATTCTGTTGGAATATCATGTCTGTGCGGATTATGCATGACCTGGTTCCATTCTTTACTATTCTGTTGGGAATAACCTGTCTGTGCGGTCTATCGCATGCATGATGAATTCTTCTGTTATTCCATTCTTTATTATTCTGTTGGAATAACATGTCTGTGCGGATTATTGCATGCCTGGTGAATTTTTCTGTTATTCCATTCTTTATTATTTTCTTAGAATAACTTGTCTATGTGAATTATCGCATTCATGGTGAATGATCCTTCATATTCATTCCTTATTAAATTATGGAAATGATCTGTCTACGTGGATTATCGCATGCAGTGAAAATCCATTTGCAATTTTATAATTTTTCTGACCCTCAAAAATTTTGGAAAATTTTGAAATGATAATTCTATGAGTTTTCTAGATTGTGTCCAAAAATGGCGATTTTTGAATGTATAGATTAGGAGTTATGAATTTTATGGAAAAAGACTATTTTAAAAGTAAACCCTTATAACTCCTTGTAGTTAACTCCAAAATTGGTGAAATTTTTATTGGGAGTACATATATATATATAACAGCAGTATACCCTGTAAATTTCAGAATTTTTGGACAAAAGTATAGTTTATGATAAATGTCTAAATATTTGGCAGTTTTGGCCATATGAAAAATAGTAAATGAATTTTAAAAATTCTGAGAAAAATATATGTTCAATATAGGGCTATATTCTACTAAATCTCAGAAAAGAAAACTTTTTGGGACTGATTTGTTATTTTTCATAAAAATAGTTTAGTTACGAACATATGAATTAAATATGTTATATGAAGTTAAAAAATTAGTAAATAGGATTTCATGGCTTGAAAATCCTTTATAAGGTATTTGCAGATTTTTGATGAGGGATTTGATCATTAGTGATGAAATCTTATGAATATGGTATTTTTGAATGATTAAATGCATTAATTGGTAAAGTGTAAATAATTAAAATAAATTGATTATAAGTTTAGGAAGTGATTAAAATATTGTTATAATATTAATAATATTATATTATGAGTTTATTAAGTGATTGATAATATTTGAATAAATTTAAAGTCTTTAATATTTATCCTTGATTTCTTTTGATTATTACTAATATCATTGTCATCACACTCATGCTTATATTGTGATGAAAGTCATCTTTAGCTTACGTGCATAGATGGACTGTTGATTAGTGATTTTATAGTTGTATATTTTAGGCTTACGTGCAAAGATGGACTTTTGATTATTGGTTTTAGAGTTGTATATCTTTGGCTTACGTCCATAGATGAAATATTGATTGGTACGATTATGACCATGGATCATTCGGTATAATCCTGACCCGTAATGTTACAAATGATGTGGTAAAAGTCCTCAGTGGCATGTAGTGCATTGATGGACATTTGTTGGTATGATTATGACCAGGGATTATTCGGTATAATCATGACGGTAATTAAAAATACGAATATCCTTGACCCGTAGTGCATGGATAATTCGTGGTCGTGATACTATTAAGCTGAGTCTCAGCATTATTGGTTTTACAGTTGTATGAACTGTTGATTTACCTGATTATAAATATATATTATGAATTTAATTATAATCTGTTGTGGTTCAGGTGAAGACAGGTGGTGAGAGTTCTTTTTGTCTTGTGTATAACAAAAAACTGTTGATGAGTATTACAATAATAAAATATTAACGATGGCCTTTTAATCTAGAGGAGATAGTAGATGCGACGCCCCCAAAATTAGGTATTCATCGCCCATCTTGAGTCGCCAAATACATGGTACAAAATATAATTAAACGTAATTATACAGCTGTCGTGTAAAATACGACAAAACATATGCTGTAAGTTTTAATACAAATATTGTCATCTAGACAATATCTATACCCAATGGAGTCCTCATTACATTTATTGTCACACTATTTAATAGAATAGTGAGGACTACTAATGCTATCATCTGGACCGTCACTCCGTCGCCCGACTCGTCCCAGCTATATTCTCATTTCCTGAAGAGAACAGTGAAAGAAAGGGTGAGCTCAACTAGCCCAGTAAGAAATATTATGACTAAGATAATACAAAATAAATTATCATTAGTCTTCAATAATGTTAAACTGATAAAATACAATAGACATCAAGTTTAACTGCAGCGGAACAAGCAATCCATTAGAAAAATCAAGTAGAGAATAAAATCTACTATATTATATGATTTAAAATGTTTTCATCATTTTTTATCGCTAAGACTCAGCTTAATAAATAAATCACATCATTGAATCATCCCTGCACTACGGACCAAGGATTGTAATGAAATCATCAATGGTCATGACTATACCGAATAATCCCTGATCACAATCATACCAAGTCCATCTCTGCACGTAATCCGAAGATATACAACAATAAAACTAATAAACAACAATCCATCTTCGCACGTAATCCAAAGATAACTTTCATCACCATATAAGCACGAGGATGATGACGATGATATAAATATAAAACAAACTAAAACAAGGATAAATATTAAAGACTTTAATTTTATCCAATTATTATCCATCACTTAAATAACTCATAATCTAATATTATTAATATTATAACAATATTTTAATCACCTCTTAAACTTATAAGCAATTTATTTCAATTGTTTACACTTTACGAAATAATGAATTTAATCATTTAAAGAATGTCATACTCATAAGATTTCATTGTCAATGATCAAATCTCTTATTAAAAATATGCATATACCTTATATAGGATTTCCAAGCCACAAAATCCTATTTTGCAACTTTGTTACTTCACATAACATATTTAAATCATATGTTCGTAACTAAACTATTTTCATGTAAAATACCACATCAGTTCCAAAAATATTTTTTTCTGGGATTTAGCAGGATATAGTTTCATATTGAACATATATTTTTCTCGGAATTTTTAAAATTCATTTACTATTTTTCAAAAATTAATTTCTAATTAATTCCTTAGGAAATTTGCTACCTCAAGTTTAACTCCAAAAATTTTCAAATCTTGTCAGGATCTTACACATATTAATGTGAGCTTCCAATTTAAATTTCATGGTCATCGGAGTTATAGAACTCCAGTTATAGCATTTTTCGTCGAAAAAACCTAAATATTGAAATGGTTATAACTTGCTCATTTTAAATCGGGATGAGCTCATTTTCGGACATGAGGTTCTTCATACCTCCAACTTTTCTTTCATTTTTAATTCAGTCATCCAAGTATTATCAAACTTGCACCAACTCCCCTAATAGTAAATCATGTGAATCAATAGTAAAATCATGTGACTCAATAGTAAATCATGTGACTCAATAGTTTTAAACATGTGAAAAATTAATTACAATACAATACCTCCATCTATACCTCCATCTTTAACTTAGTCATGCAAGTATCATCAATCTTGCACCAACTTCCCTAATAGTAAGTGAATGTGACTCAATAGTACACACATGTGAATAAATAGTTATAATCATGTGAAATAATAGCAATCAATTGCTCATTTATCCGATTAAATACTCGATTGGTCAATATAACCTCCAGACATCAATTTTTATCGAAATAAATGTCGATTTTCACTAACACAATTAATTCCAACACAATAGAACTATTTTTATCAAAAATATAAATTTTAAAATTTTGAAGTTTGACTTTTCTCGAAAAAGTCAACTGTTGACTTTTTGACCAAATAATAAAAACCGGAAAATTTTGTGTTTATAGTCTATTTTTACTAATTTCATCGTTCCGGACCCAAATATCACATCCGCGTCTCCAAATTCAACTTCGAGCACAACTTTAATTTCAATAACATTCATCATTAATATCATAACTCACAATATTTAACAACCAGGTCGTTCCCAGGAAAGAGTGGGCTTTCCAAGAAGAATTTCTCCCTATTGGCGAGCAATTAGGTGACCAAACCTCTTCTTGGTAGAACTTCTAGACATTGTAAATATTGCAATTTAATAATATTAATAACTTTATCATCTCAATTATTGATTTAATAAAATATCATATAATACTGTGATAATAATCGAATCAATAATATGAGAGATATGATGCAGCAATTACTATAGCAATAATTGAGTATAACTGAGTGACTTTTCACGTAAGCATCAATAACTAATACCGTGTGCCACTATGCAACCACGCGTATTACTGTACTTTTACTACCGAGTAGTTCAACAGTATTAGCGATAAAACTTCTGTCGTTATTTTCAATAAAATACTTTTATCATTTTCTCAATCCGATAATAATTCTGTTGTGGGGGTCCACCAATGATTATGCCGTCGTACGAATATTATCCGACAAAAAGAATATTCCCCGACCAAATGAATATTTTATAACAACTTGCATACTTTGCAAAATTTATAAATACTACCCACAACTATAACATTATCTCAAATCCACACCAAAATTTTGAAAAAATATTTTGAGAAAATTAAATCTTTATTCGTAAAATCCGGGGTCTCACAATCTCCACTCCTTATGAAATTTTGCCCTCGAAATTTATGTACGTACCTAGTATGACGAAGAGGTGAGGATACCTTTAATACATTTATCGTCGAAAACATTAAATTCATCTTTGCAATACGGCCAAAGATATTCATTAATAATTCATCTTTGCACTACAGGCCAACTGTATAACCAATAATGCTGAGACTCAGCTTAATAGTTTCATGACCACGAATTATCCATGCACTATGGGCCAAGGATATTTGTGTTTTCAATTACGGTCATGATTATACCGAAAAATTCCTGGTCATAATCATACCAAGTCCATCTATGCACTACGGCCAAATATGACTTTTACCACATCATTTTTAACATTACGGTCATGATTATACCGAATAATCCCTGGTCATAATCATACCAAGTCCATCTAGGCACGACAGGCCACATATAACTTTCAATATAATATATACATGAGAATGAGGTATTGACATATATAGGGTTTCAAACCTCTTAGAAACATTCGCGCCATTTGGTCCTCATTATCGACCAAATGGGATGCAAACTGGGATAACTCCGCAAACTTAGCCTCGTACTGCGATATGGTCATATTATTTTGCTCCATTGCTTATCTCAACATTTTTAGATGCCATTTTCAAACACTGTCACAAAACAAGGGTTAATTAACATATCACATAATATCCCTATACTCTGACCGACTAATTAAATACCAAATAAACTTAGGTAGGTCATACTAGCGAAGGAATTCCCTGTTTCTCCCCTCCTAGTTCTTGTCTCACATCTCAGCCAGGGATCATATCCCTAAGCTTTGATACAAACTGTGACTTCTATCCCTTAACCTGGATAGCACCTCACAATGATACCTATCAATTTGCCACCGTTACTTACGGCGTCCCCTACGAAAAGTCTGGCTTCGGTGCATTCCAAGACTTGAAAGTCACCAGATAAAGGCTCGGGGCTCTTTTCTAGGGCTTTGATACCAACTGTGACGCCCCCAAAATTAGGTTTTCATCGCCCATCTTGAGTCGCCAAATACATGGTACAAAATACAATTAAACGTAATTATACAGTTGTCGTGTAAAATATGACAAAACATATGATGTGAGTTTTAATACAAATATTGTCATCTAGACAATATCTATACCCAATGGAGTCCTCATTACATTTATTGTCACACTATTTAACAGAGTAGTGAGGACTACTAATGCTATCATCTGGACCGTCACTCCGTCCCCCGACTCGTCCCAGCTATATTCCCATTTCCTGAAGAGAACAGTGAAAGAAAGGTTGAGCTCAACTAGCCCAGTAAGAAATATTATGACTAAGATAATGCAGAATAAATTATCATTAGTCTTCAATAATGTTAAACTGATAAAATACATTAGACATCAAGTTTAACTGCAGCGGAACAAGCAATCCATTAGAAAAATCAAACAGAGAATAAAATCTACTATCTTATATGGTTTAAAATGTTTTCATCAGTTTATATCGCTAAGACTCAGCTTCATAAATAAACCACATCATCGAATCATCCCTGCACTACGGACCAATGATATTCATGAAATCATCAATGGTCATGACTATACCTAATAATCCCTGATCACAATCATACCAAGTCCATCTCTGCACGTAAGCCAAAGATATACAACAATAAAACCAATAAACAACAGTCCATCTTCGTACGTAAGCCAAAGATAACTTTCATCACCATATAAGCATGAGGATGATGACGATAATATAAGCATAAAACAAACTAAAATAAGGATAAATATTAAAGACATTAATTTTATCCAATTATTATTCATCACTTAAATAACTCATAATCTAATATTATTAATATTATAACAATATTTTAATCACCTCTTAAACATATAAGTAATTTATTTCAATTGTTTATACTTTACGAAATAATGCATTTAATCATTCAAAGAATGTCATACTCATAAGATTTCATTGCCAATGATCAAATCTCTTATTAAAAATATGCATATACCTTATATAGGATTTCCAAGCCACAAAATCCTATTTTTCAACTTTGTTACTTCACATAACATATTTAACTCATATGTTCGTAACTAAACCTATTTTCATGTAAAATACCAAATCAGTTCCAAAAATATTTCTTTTCTGGGATTTAGCAGGATATAGTTCCATATTGAACATATATTTTTCTCGAAATTTTTAAAATTCATTTACTATTTTTCAAAAATCAAGTTCTAATTAATTCCTTAAGAAATTTGCTACCTCAAGTTTAACTCCAAAAATTACCAAATCTTGGCAGGATCTTACACATGTTAATGTGAGCTTCCACTTTAAATTTTATGGTCATCGGAGTTATAGAACTCCGGTTATAACATTTTTCGTTGAAAAAACCTAAATATTGAAATGGTCATAACTTGCTCATTTTAAGTCAGAACGAGCTCATTTTTGGACAGGAGGTTCTTCATACCATACACTTTCATGTCCCAAAAGTCCTGAATTTTTCTGACAAATTAAGTAGCCGAAACAACCCCTTCAAATTTTGGATAGCAACTTTTTGGCAATTTCTAGCTTTTACATCCTTTACTAAAATCAGTCCACACAAAAATCTACAACATCTTTTCCAGTGATTCCACTTGGATAAGTTAGGTAACTCATAGATCTAACTCTTGGATTTGACCACACTCAAATATTCAAAATATAATAGGAGATATGGTCAATTGAATTTCATGTTACGTTTTTACCAAAATCTAATTTTTCAACCCTTTGTGATTTCTAAAAAACTTTCATGTTTTCATATAATAACCAACATAACTCATCATAACACTTACTAATACTTCATATACCCTATGATTTTCATCAATCCAATTCTTTTATTATAACTCTCATCATAATCAACGTAAACAGATACTTTTTTACAATTTAATAAGGAATGAATACAAAGGATCATTCACCATGCATGTGGTAATCCACATAGACAGGTTATTCCAACAGAATAATAAAGAATGGAATAACAGAAGGATTCACCATGCATGCGATAGAGAGCGCACAGACAGGTTATTCCCAATAGAATAATAAATAACAAAACCAGGTCAGGTGAAATTCACACCGACAGGATATTCTAACAGAATATTAAATGCGGAATAATAAGTAATGGAACTAGGTCCGGCGTATAACACAGACATGATATTCCGACAGAATAATAAAGACGGAATAATAAATAATGGAACCAAGTCCGGCGTATAGCACAGACAGGATATTCCGACAGAATAATAAAGATAGAATATAAAATGATTTCACCAAGTATAGGGTATACCACGTATACAGGTTATTCCAACAGAATAATAAAGAATGGAATAGCTGAAGTTCTCTTCATGAATATGAAAGAAATAATACCCCTTACGGGTACAACAAATAATATCCCTTACCGTAAAAGAAACTGGATATAAGAGTAGGGAAGTAGCAGAATATTTTTCTTCTTCTATATATTTTCTCTCTATAGCTTCTTTCTATAATTTCTCTCTATAATAATGGCTCTAAAGCTTTAGTGGATTGGTTAGAAATGAAGGAAGAACGAGCTTCTATTCATAGAAAAACATAGTTTTGATAATTTCACGTTTTGGGGCTCGAAAAATTACAGTACAATACCTCCAACTTTTCTTTCATTTTTAATTCAGTCATCCAAGTATTATCAAACTTGCACCAACTCCCCTAATAGTAAATCATGTGAATCAATAGTAAAATCATGTGACTCAATAGTAAATCATGTGACTCAATAGTTCTAAACATGTGAAAAATTAATTACAATATAGTACCTCCATCTATACCTCCATCTTTAACTTAGTCATGCAAGAATCATCAATCTTGCACCAACTCCCCTAATAGTAAGTGAATGTGACTCAATAGTACACATATGTGAATAAATAGTTATAATCATGTTAAATAATAGCAATCAATTGCTCATTTATCCGATTAAATACTCGATTGGTCAATATAACCTCCAGACATCAATTTTGATCGAAATAAATGTCGATTTTCACTAACATAATTAATTCCAACACAATGAAACTATTTTTTATCAAAAATATAAATTTTAAAATTTTAAAGTTTGACTTTTCCCGAAAAAGTCAACTGTTGACTTTTTGACCAAATAGTAAAAATCGGAAAATTTTGTGTTTATAGTCTATTTTTACTAATTTCATCATTCCGAACTCAAATATCACGTCTGCGTCTCCAAATTCAACTCCGAGCATAACTCCAATTTTAATAACATTCATCATTAATATCATAACTCACAATATTTAACAACCAGGTCGTTCCCAGGAAAGAGAGGGCTTTTCAATAAGGATTTCTCCCTATTGGCGCGCAATTAGGTGACCAAACCTCTCCTTGGCAGAACTTCTAGGCATTGTAAATATTGTAATTTAATAATATTAATAACTTTGTCGTCTCAATTATTGATTTAATAAAATATCATATAATGCAGATGATATTGTGACAATAATCGAATCAATAATATGAGAGATATGATGAAGCAATTACTATAGCAATAATTGAGTATAACTGAGTGACTTCTCATGTAAGCATCAATAATCAATACCGTGTGTCACTATGCAACCACACATATTACTGTACTTTTACTACCGAGTAGTTCAACAGTATTAACGGTAAAACTTCTGCCGTTATTTTTAATTAAATACTTTTTGTCATTTTCTCAATCCGACAATAATTCTATTGTGGGGGTCCACCAATGATTATGCCGTCATACGAATATTCCCCAAAAAAAGAATATTCCCCGACCAAATGAATATTTTATAATAACTTGCATACTTTGCAGAATTTATAAATACTACCCACAACTATAACATTATCTCAAATCCACACCAAAATTTTGAAAAAATATTTTAAGAAAATTAAATCTTTATTAGTAAAATCTGGGGTCTCACAGTAGACATTATGTTCTACTTGACTCTTCTAATGAATTACTTATTCCACTGCAGTTAAACTTGATATTTATTGTATTTTATCAGTTTAACACTGTTGAAGGCTAATGATAATTTATTCTGCATTATCTTAGTCATAATATTTCTTACTGGGCTAGTTGAGCTCACCCTTTCTTTCACTGTTCTCTTCAGGAAATGAGAATATAGCTGAGACGAGTCGGGTAATGGAGTGATGGTCCGATATGGTGGCTATAGCAGCCCTCACTACTTAGTATGATAATAAGTGTAATGAGGACTGAATTTGAGTTTGTATACTGTCTATGAGGAAATATTCATCTAAACTCTCAGCTATGTTTTATCGTATTTGGCACGACAGTTGTATAATTAAGTTTGTAGTTGATTTCTGTACCATGTATTTGGCGACTCAAGATGGGTGATGTATACCTATTTTGGGAGCGTCATATACGCGGACTACCGCAGGCATGGTGAATGACCCTTTGTATTCATTCTTTATTAAATTGTGGAAATGATCTGTCTACGTGGATTACTGCATGACAGGGTGAAAATTTATTTGTAGTTTCGTATATTCTATTATACTCGTATGAGATATCATTTCTTTTGTACTCGTCATGGAATATCATTTTCTTTGATATTTTTCTTTTACGAGTTAGTATTCATAGGTTACTATTCACTCTAGTATTATTTACTCGGGCATTCGGCGCACTTTTCGTGCTAGAGTATTATTCACAAGTTACTATTTACCCAGTTACTATTTACTCTAGTATTATTCACTCGGGTATTCGGGACACTTTTCATGTCGGGGTACTATTCATGAGGTACTATTCACAGGGCACTATTCACGGGGTACTATTCACCCAAAAAATATATTTCTTTTCTGTCCAAATTATTTTTGATACATGAATATTATTCTTGAATTTTACTCCACAAAGCAGTATCATGTTGACAATTTGGATATTTTCAAACTTTGGATAAATTTAAAGTCTTTAATATTTATCCTTGATTTCGTTTGATTAATGCTTATATCATTGTCAGCATCCTCATGCTTATATTGTGATGAAAGTTATCCTTGGCTTACATGCATAGATGGACTGTTGATTGGTATGATTATGACCAGGGATCATTCGGTATAATCATGACCCATAATGTTATCTATGATGTGGTAAAAGTCCTCATTGGCCCGTAGTGCATTGATGGATAGTTATTGGTATGATTATGACCAGAGATTATTCGGTATAATCATGACCATTAATGATTACATGAATATCCTTAACCCATAGTGCATGGATGATTCGATGATGTGGTTTATTTATTAAGTTGAGTCTTAGTGATAAAACTGATGAAAAACTTTTTAAAATCATAGAAGCTAGTAGATATCATGCTCTACTTGACTCTTCTAATGGATTGCTTATTCCGCTTCAGTTGTTGATCTAAAATTTGTTGTCTATTGTATTCTATCAGTTGTTATTCTATTGAAGGCTAAGGATAATTTACTCTGCATTATCTTAGTCATAAT
This sequence comes from Panax japonicus, assembly GCA_020205505.1. Classification (NCBI taxonomy): domain Eukaryota; kingdom Viridiplantae; phylum Streptophyta; class Magnoliopsida; order Apiales; family Araliaceae; genus Panax; species Panax japonicus. The sequence goes on from CM035092.1 coordinate 78,288,136, forward strand.
ATTTCTTACTGGACTTGTTGAGCTACCCTTTTCTTTCACTGTTCTCTTCAGGAATTGAGAATATAGCTGGGACTGGTCGGGGAATGGATTGACGGTACAGATGGTTGTTTTAGTTGTCTTCACTATTCTGTGAAATAGTGGGATAATAATTATAATGAGAACTCTATTTGAGAGTGGATATTATCTAGAAGGCAATATTCTTGTTTAAACTATCAGCAATGTTTTGTCATATTTTGCACGAGTATTGTATAATTAAGTTTGTATTTGTATTTTGTAGTGTGTATCTGATGACTCAGAATGGGTGATGTATACCTGTTTTGGGGGCGTCACACCAGTTCTACCCATTCTTTTATTTCACCTGCTTGTGCTCAAATGTTTAAACTTGACTCCGGAGAAATTAGACTTTGACTTATCGGTTGAAACTCCATTGGGAGAAACCTTCGTTACATCCATTGTTTATAAATCTTGTTTAATTCAAATCGGCACCCTCACATTACCAGTTGATCTCGTCTCTTTGAAAATACTTGCATTTGATTTGATTTTAGGAATCAACTGGTTAACTACTCATCATGCTAAGATTGATTGTTTTTGTAAGGTTGTTAGCTTTCATATTCCTAACCAACCTATTATGCGAATTCAAGCAACCAAACCACTAAGGTCAATCATTGTCATCTCTAGCCATAAATTCATTCGTTTATTGAAAAACGGATGTCAGGCTTTCTTAGTCTATGTTACAGATTTTAAACAAAAATACTTCAGATTTGAATGTTATTTCTATTATTAATAAATTTCCTGACGTATTTCCTGAAGAACTTCATGGCCTACCTCAAGAGTGTGAAATTGAATTTCGTATTGACCTTGAACTCGGTACAAAACCTGTGACGCCCCCAAAATAGGTATACATTACCCATCTTGAGTCGTTAAATACATGGTAAAAAGTACAAATACAGCTTAATTATACAAACGTCGTGTATACAATACGACAAAACATATGCTGTGAGTTTTAATACAAATATTGTCATCTAGACAATATCCACACTCAATTGACTCCTCAATACATTTATTATCACACTGTTTAACAGAATAGTGAGGACTACTAATGCTAATAACTCGGACCATCACTCCGTTCTACGACTAGTCCCAGCTACGTTCTCATTTCCTAAAGAGAACAATGAAAGAAAGGGTGAGCTCAACTAGCCCAGTAAGAAATATTATGACTAAGATAATGCAGAATAAACTATCATTAGTCTTCAACAATGTTAAACTGATAAAATATAATAGACATCAAGTTTAACTGTAGAGGAACAAGAAATCCATTAGAAGAGTTAAGTAGAGAATAAAATCTATTATCTTCTATGTTTTAAAAGGTTTTCATCAATTTTTATCGCTGAGACTTAGCTTAATAAATAAATCACAACATCTAATCATCCCTGTACCACGGTCAAGGATATTCATTAAATCATCAATGGTCATGACTATACCGAATAACCCCTGATCATAATCATACTAAAAACTATTCATCAATGCATTACAGGCCACTAAGGACTTTTATCACATCATTTATAACATTACATGTCGTGATTATACCGAATGATCCCTAGTCATAATCATACTAAGTCCATCTATGCACGTAAGACAAAGATGACTTTCAACACAATATAATCATGAGGATGATGACAATGATATAAGAATTCAATAAAACAAATTCAAGAATTATTTTATCCAGGAGCTAATAACGTTCAAATTGTCAACATGATACTTATTTGTAAGCTCGGAAGAATATTTCCATGAAAAGATACTGGATGAAGCGCAAATATCAAGAATATTCCACTAATTTCATGGAGTATAGAAGTTAAAACTTTAACCAACTTAGTATAATAAAGAATGAAATAACAAAATAAATCACTTATGCATGCGGTACTTCGCATAGACAAGTTATTCCAACAGAATAATAAATAACGGAACCAGGTCAGGCGAAATTCGCACCGACAGGATGTTCCAACAGAATAATAAAGAATGGAATAACAACAGAAATCACCATGCATGCGGTACTTCGCATAGACAGTTATTCCAACATAATAATAAATAACAGAACTAGGTCCGGCGTAAAATGCACAGACAAGATATTCCAACAGAATAATAAATGCGGAATAATAAATAATGGAACCAGGTCCAGCGTAAAACGCACAAACAGGATATTCTGACAAAATATTAAATGCGGAATAATAAATAATGGAACCAGGTCCGGCATAAAATGCACATACAGGATATTCCTACAGAATAGTAAAAAATGAAATAATAGAAGAATTTCACCATGTATGCAGTACTTTGCATATACAGGTTATTTCAACATAATAATAAGGAATGGAATAACAAAAGAATTTTACCAAGTATAGGGTAGCCCCGTATACAGGTTATTCCAACAGAATAATAAGGAATGGAATAACAGAAGTTCTCTTCATGAATACAAAAGAAATAATACCCCTTACGGGTACAACAAATAATATCCCTTACAGTAAAAGAAGAGTATTCCGACTGGTAGGGCGAGGATTTTCTTGAAGAAAACTTATACTATGTTCTACGCTCAAAGCTTCTTAAAACTCTTAAGGAAATACGCTCAAGATTATAGAAGGAGAATTCTCTAAACTTCTGGTGTGATTTCAATTCTAACTAGGCTTCCTATTTATAGGAGAATGGCACTGCATAATAACTACTTCATGAACGGTCAATATTGATTTACTTTTAATCGGACTGTCCATATTTAAAGTAAAATCTTTTAAATAAAATATAATATATTCTATTTATTGCCTAATAAAACGAATAACTTTATAAAAGTATTCTGTTTTATATAAAAAGATTTTTACTATGCAAACATTATGCATAATAAAATATAATATATTCTATTTATAGAATAACTTTATAAAATTATTATGTTTTATATAAAAAGATTTTAATATGTAAAACACTATGCATAATAGAATATAATATATTCTATTTATAGAATAACTTTATAAAAGTATTCTGTTTTATATAAAAAGCTTTTCTATTTTATTACGTTAATAATACTAATTAAACAAAACTTCATCATCATTATTATTATTCACACCATTAATCGATCAGGTCGTTCCTAGGAAAGAGGGGGCTTTCCAATAAGGATTTCTCCCTATTGGCGCGCAATTAGGTGACAAAACCTCTCATTGGCAGAACTTCTAGACATCGTTAATAATGCAAATAATAATATTAACAACTTCGTCATCTCAATTATTGATTTAATAACATATAAAATATCGACAATAATTGAAATAAACTGAGTGACTTCTCACATAAGCATTAATAATCTATACCGTGTGCTACTATGCAGCCACGCGTATTTCTGTACTTTTAACACATGGTGTTTCAATAGTTAACGGTAAAACTTTCGCTGTTATTTTTATAAAAATATTTTTGTCATTTTCTCAATCCGACAATAATTCCGTTGTGGGGTCCACCAATGATTGTGTCGTCGTGCTAATATTCCCTGTTAAAATAAATATTCCCCGACCAATCGAATATTATATAACAACTTGCGTACTTTGCAAAATTTCTAAATATTAACCACAACTATAATATTATATCAAATTCACTTCATAATATTCAAAATGATATTTATAGAAAATTTATTTTTATTTATAAAAGTTGGGGTCTTACAATCTCTCTTCCTTATGAAATTTTGCACTCAAAATTATGGTACGTACCTGGTATGTCGAAGAGGTAAGGATACCCTAATTTTATTTCAAATTCTAACTCCCAGGTCATTTCCTCAACATCGTGATTTCTCCACAAAACTTTGACTTGAGGTATAACCTTGGAGCGTAGAATATGTTCATTCTTATCCAAGATTTGAACATGAACCTCTTCATACGTTAAATCTTTAGCTATTTCGTCCAGTTCTAACTCAATAATGTGGTTCGGGTCTTCCACATATTTACGTAACATTGATATATGAAAAATATTATGAACACGAGACATACTTGGCGGTAAAGCGAGTCTATAGGCCATAGTTCCTACTCGTTTGAGAATTAAAAATGGGCCAATGAATCGAGGATTGAGCTTTTCTCTCTTTTCAAATCTCGTAACTCCTTTCCATAGAGCAACACGTAATAACATATGATCTCCAATATCGAATTCTACGTCCTTTCGATGAAGATCAATATAACTCTTTTGTCAGTTTTGTGAGGTTTTTATACGTTGTCAGATTGTTTGAATCTTTTTCGTAGTCAGACGTACCAACTTCAGTCCCAACAACGTTACTTCACCCACCTCATCCCAGCATACTGGAGAACGACACTTTCTTCTATACAACGCCTCGAATTGAGCCATGTCAATACTTGCTTGATAGCTGTTGTTGTAGGAAATCTCCACCAATGGTAAGAACTTGTCCCAACTTCCCTTGAAGTCAATGATACAGAGTCTTAATAAATCTTCAAGAGTTTGAATAGTCCTCTCTGATTGTCCGTCCGTCTGAGGATGATATGCCGAACTAAATCGTAAATCCGTGACCATAGCTTTTTACAAACTAACCCAAAATTGTGAAGTGAATCTTGGGTCTCGATCAGAAACTATGGATACTGGCATACCATGTAATCTTACAATCTCGTTTATGTACATACGACCAAGACATTCAAGTGTATAAGTTTCTCGTATAGGTAAGAAATGAGCAGACTTGGTCAATCTATTAACAATGACCCAAATTGCATTTATGCCTTAAGAAACCTTGGGAAGACCAATAACAAAATCCATGGTAATGTGCTCCCACTTCCATTCTAGAATTTTAAGTGGTTGCAATGGACCTTTTGGTACTTGATGCTTCGCCTTGACTCGTTGACAAGTTAAACACCTTGAGATAAACAGTGTTATCTCTCTCTTCATATTGCCCCACCAAAATATATCTCGAAGATCATGATACATTTTGGTACTCCCTGGATGGCTTGCAAATGGTGTGTTGTTCACCTCCATCATGATTTTATACTTTAACTCAGGGTCGTTAGGAACACAAAGTCTGGAGTTGACTCGAAGTATTCCTTCTTCATCGATTCATGCTTCTGGCATAACACCTTCTTGCACTTTCTTCCTCATACACATCAGCTCCAGGTCTGTAGCTTGAGCAGCTTAAACTTTATTGATTAAAGTCGGTTATACTCGTATATTCGACATCATCATATGGGTCCCTAGAGTCTTTATCTCTATTTCCATCCTTTGCAAGTCATACAAAATGGGCCTTTGCGTTGACAATATCGCACTCGTACTCGCATATGATATTCTACTTAATGCGTCAGCCACCACGTTTGCTTTTCTAGGATGGTATTGGATGGTATAATCATAATCTTTCAACAGTTAAAGCCAACGTCTCTGTCGCATGTTGAGTTCCTTTTGAGTGAAGAAATATTTGAGGCTTTTATGATCCGTAAAGATCTCCACTTTCTGCCCATACAAGTAATGCCTCCAAATTTTAAGTGCGAAGACAACAGCTGCAAAATCTAGATCATGAGTAGGATAATTCCTCTCATATTCTTTGAGTTGTCGAGAGGCATAGGCTATGACTTTCTCATGTTGCATGAGAACACATCCTAACCCTTTGCCTGAAGCATCACTGTAGATGACAAATCCATCTGAGCCAGATGGTATTATCAGAACATGTGCTGAAATGAGTCTTCTCTTGAGTTCTTGAAAACTCTTCTCACATTCCTTGTTCCAACTGAATTTTTTATCTTTCTGAGTCAGCTGAGTTAATGGAGTAGCGATTCGAGAAAACCCTTCTACGAATATCTAATAATAACCAGCTAAACCGAGAAAGCTACGTACTTCGGTAACTGATTTAGGTTGCTCCCAACTTTGAATTGCTTCAATCTTTGCCGGGTCAACAGATATTCCATGACTTGATACTACGTGCCCAAGGAATGCTACTTCCTCAAGTCAGAACTCGCATTTCTTCAACTTGGCATAAAGCTTATTTTCACAAAGCTTTTGGAGTATCAACTTCAAGTGTCGCTCATGATCTTCACGGCTTTTGGAATAAATAAGGATGTCATCAATAAAGACGACCACAGAGTGATCCAAATATTCCTTGAATACTCAGTTCATCATATCCATGAAGGCAGCAGTAGTATTAGTCAATCAAAAAGACATGACTAGGAATTCATAATGCCTGTACCGAGTTCTGAAAGCCGTCTTTGGAATGTCATCGATTCTAATCTTCAATTGGTGATATCCAGAACGAAGATCAATCTTTGAAAAGAATTTGGCGCCTTGCAACTAGTCAAATAGGTCATCAATACGTGGTAATGGGTACCTATTTTTGATGGTGCCATGATTCAACTCCCGATAATCAATACAAAGTCGCACACTCCCATCTTTCTTCTTCACAAATAGAACAGGAGCACCCCAAGGAGACGTATTAGGACGAATGAAACCGATGTCTAATAATTCCTATAGTTGGGTTTTTAACTCCTGAAGTTCAATAGCAGCCATTCGATATGGGGCTTTGGAAATGGGTTTTATACCGGATTCAAGGTCGATACAAAATTCAATTTCACGCTCTGGGGGTAGGCCAGGAAGTTCTTCAAGGAATATGTCAGGAAATTCATTAACAATAGAAATATCATTCAAAACTGACGTATTTTTGTTTAGATCCGTGACATGAGCTAAGAAAGCTTGACATCCATTTTTCAATAAATGAATAGCGTTATGGCTTGAAATGATAGTGATGGATTTTAATGGTTTGGTTGCTTGAATTTGTATAATAGGTTGATTAGGAATACGAAAGCTAACAACCTTACAAAAATAATTAAATTTTTGCATAATGAGTAGTTAACCAATCAATTCCTAGAATCACATCAAATGCAAGTATTTTCAAAGAAATAAGATCGATAAGTAACGTGCGGTTACCAATATGAATCAAACAAGACTTATAAATCATGGATGTAATGAAGGTTTCTCTCAACGGAGTTTCAACAGATAAGTCAAAGTCTTGTTTCTCCGGAGTCAAATTTAAACATTGAGCGCAAGTAGGAGAAATAAAGGAATGGGTAGAACCGGTATCAAATAAAGTATAAACTTCGTTAGAGTTTATGATTAGCTTACCCGTGATCACCTCGTTCGGATTCCTCGTTTTTTGGGAGGTTACGACAAACGCTCTCCCTTGAAGTACCAGTTTTGTCTTATTTGGGACACCCTTGGATGCCTCCATCCCAGCTGGACTTGACTTTGGTACATGACAAAATCGGGCTAGGTGGCCTTCTTTTCCACAATTATAACATACTTTGGATGGCATCGTGCAGTTTAGACTTATGTGTGCTTCCCCTCCAAATTTGTAACATACGACCGATGATCGTTCTTCTTCCTTAACAGTGAGTGCTGGTGCTGACGTCTTTCCATCTTTGCTGAACCTTCTCTTCTTGAACTTTCCACTCCAATTGTCTTAGACATGATTACCACCGAAGTGGTTATCATTTCTGGCATGTTAATTCCCTCCACGTTTGTTGTCACCGCTTCGATGACTGCTACCACTGGTATTATCGACTTGTCGGCTGCTCTCTCTTGGTTTGGTTGACTTATTATCGCGCTCCAATAACAGATCCCTATTCACAACATCTGAATACAAACATAATTTATGAGAGATAAGGTATTGACGTATCTCGGACTTCAAACCTCTTAGAAACATCCACGTCATTCTCTCCTCATTATCAACCAAGTGAAACGCAAACTGAGATAACTCGACAGACTTAGCTTAGTACTGCGCCACGGTCATATTGTTTTGCTCAAGCTTGATGAACTCCACCTCTTTCATGTGACGAATACTTTCAGGAAAGTACTTTTCGTTGAACAGCTCTTGTAACTTCTCCCAAGACATCTTCAGTGCGGCAGGTTGAGTACGTTTTACAGATTCCCACCAGTAAACTGCTTCTGCACACAACATGAAGGTGGAAAAGGGAACCTTTTGCTCAAACGTCTCCGCTTTAAGTGGTTTTGGATCTCCAAAAAACTCCGGTGGTCCCAGCTCCTTGAACTGCTTAGCGGTGACTGTTCGAGAGTTGTCAGTGTTTCCACCTGTATTTTGGACAGGAGCCGCCTTCGCCTGATGTTACATGAATTCTAAGAAGCTCCTAAACGTACCGCCGTTCGTCATTTAATCAGTGTTATTGTTTACAGGAGGATTATCGCCATCCTATTGCACTATTGTCCTGATTATTGATCTGTGGAGACTCAACGGTCTCCTATGCTCCATTGCTTATCTCAACATTTTTGGATGTCATTTTCAAATACTGTCACAAAATAAGGTTTAATTAATATATCAAATATTATCCCTATACTCTGACCGACCAATTAAATGCCAAATAAACTTAGGTAGGTCATACTAGCGAAGGAATTCCTCGTCTCTCCCCTCCTAGTTCTTGTCTCACATCTTAGCCAGGGATCATATCCCTAAGCTTTGATACCAACTATGACGCCCCCAAAATAGGTATACATCACCCATCTTGAGTTGCCAAATACATGGTATAAAATACAAATACAGCTTAATTATACAAACGTCGTGTATACAATACGACAAAACATATGCTGTGCGTTTTAATACAAATATTGTTATCTAGACAATATTCACACTCAATTGAGTCCTCATTACATTTATTATCGCACTATTTAACAGGATAGTGAGGACTACTAATGCTAATATCTTGGACCATCACTCCGTTACCCGACTAGTCCCGGCTACGATCTTATTTCTTGAAGAGAACAATGAAAGAAAGGGTAAGCTCAGCTAGCCCAGAAAGAAATATTATGACTAAGATAATGTAGAATAAATTATCATTAGTCTTCAACAATGTTAAACTGATAAAATATAATAGACATCAAGTTTAACTGCAGCGGAACAAGCAATCCATTAGAAGAGTCAAGTAGAGAATAAAATCTATTATCTTCTATGTTTTAAAAGGTTTTCATCAATTTTTATCGCTGAGACTTCGCTTAATAAATAAACCACAACATCTAATCATCCCTGTACCACGGTCAAGGATATTCATTAAATCATCAATGGTCATGACTATACCGAATAATCACTGGTCATAATCATACCAAAAACTATCCATCAATGCATTACAGGCCACTGAGGACTTTTATCACATCATTTATAACATTACAGGTCGTGATTATATCGAATGATCCCTAGTTATAATCATACTAAGTCCATCTATGCACGTAAGCCAAAGATGACTTTCAATACAATATAATCATGAGGATGATGACAATGATATAAGAATTCAATAAACACAAATTCAAGAATTATTTTATCTAGGAACTAATAACGTCCAAATTATCAACATGATACTTCTTTGTAAAGTAAAATTCAAGAATGCTTAGAAGAATATTTCCATGAAAAGATACTAGATGAAGCGCAAATATCAAGAATATTCCACTATTTCATGGAGTATAGAAGTCAAAACTTTAACCAACTTAGTATAATAAAGAATGAAATAACAAAATAAATCACCATGCATGCGGTACTTCGCATAGACAGGTTATTCCAACAGAATAATAAATAACGAAACCAGGTCAGGTGAAATTTGCACCGACAGGATGTTCCAACAGAATAATAAAGAATGGAATAACAACAGAAATTACCATGCATGCGGTACTTCGCATAGACAGTTATTTCAACAGAATAATAAATAACCAAACCAGGTCCGGCGTAAAACGCACAGACATGATATTTCAACAGAATAATAAATGCAAAATAATAAATAATGAAACCAGGTCCGGCATAAAATGCACAGACAGGATATTTCGACAGAATATTAAATGCAGAATAATAAATAATGGAACCAGGTCCGGCGTAAAATGCACAGACAGGATATTCCGGCAGAATAGTAAAGAATGGAATAATAGAAGAATTTCACCATATATGCAGTACTTTGCATATACAGGTTATTCCAACATAATAATAAGGAATGGAATAATAAAAGAATTTCACCAAGTATAGGGTAGCCCCCGTATACAGGTTATTCCAACAGAATAATAAGAAATAGAATAACAGAAGTTCTCTTCATGAATATAAAAGAAATAATACCCCTTACGGGTACAATAAATAATATCTCTTACCGTAAAAGAAGAGTATTCAGACTGGTAGGGCGAGAATTTTCTTGAAGAAAACTTATATTATGTTCTACGCTCAAAGCTTCTTAAAAATCTTAAGGAAATACGCTCAAGATTATAGAAGAAGAATTCTCTGAACTTCTGGTGTGATTTCAATTCTAACTAAGCTTCCTATTTATAGGAGAATGGACTGCATAGTAACTAATTCATGAGCGGCCCAGATTGATTTACTTTTAATCGGACGGTCTATATTTAAAGCAAAATCTTTTAAATAAAATATAATATATTCTATTTATTGCCTAATAAAATGAATAACTTTATAAAAATATTCTTTTTTATAAAAAAAGATTTTTACTATGCAAACATTATGCAAACACTATGCAAATACTATGTATAATAAAATATAATATATTCTATTTATAGAATAACTTTATTAAAGTATTCTGTTTTATATAAAAAGATTTTACTATGTAAAACACTATGCATAATAGAATATAATATATTCTATTTATAGAATAACTTTATAAAAGTATTCTGTTTTATATAAAAAGCTTTTCTATTTTATTATGTTAATAATACTAATAAAACAAAACTTCTTCATCATTATTATTATTTACACCATTAATCGACCAGGTCGTTCCCAGGAAATAGGGGGCTTTCCAATAAGGATTTCTCCCTATTGGCACGCAATTAGGTGACCAAACCTCTCCTTGGCAGAACTTCTAGACATCGTTAATAATGCAAATAATAATATTAACAACTTCGTCATCTCAATTATTGATTTAATAACATATAAAATATCGACAATAATTGAATCAAACTGAGTGAATTCTCACATAAGCATTAATAATCTATACTGTGTGCTACTATGCAACCACGCGTATTCCTGTACTTTTAACACATGGTGTTTCAACAGTTAACGGTAAAATTTTCGCCGTTATTTTTATAAAAATATTTTTGTCGTTTTATCAATCCGACAATAATTCCATTGTGGGGTCCACCAATGATTGTGACGTCGTACTAATATTCCCCGACCAATCGAATATTATATAACAACTTGCGTACTTTGCAAAATTTCTAAATATTACCCACAACTATAATATTATATCAAATTCACTTCATAATATTCAAAATGATATTTATAGAAAATTCATTTTTATTTATAAAATTTGGGGTCTTACAAAACCCATTTTCAAAATCTCATATCGAATGACTCCTATTGAACTTCAAGAGTTAAAAACTCAACTACAAGGGTTGGTAACCAGGCCTCTATCAGGTGACTTCATTGGTTGAATGCACCGAAGGCAGACTCTTCTTAGGGGACGTCATCTTGGTGCATTGACAAGCTGATAGGTATCAACATTAGGTGTTATCTAAGTAAAGGGATGAGAGTCTCAGTTGGATTTGTCATCTACATCGATGCTTCAAGCAGAGGTTTATAATGTGTTCTCATGCAACATAGAAAAGTCATAGCCTATGCCTCGCGATAACTCAAAGAATATGAGAGGAATTATCCTACTCATGATCTAGAGTTGGCAGTAGTCATTTTCGCGTTAAAAATCTGGAGATACTACTTGTATGGGGAGAAAGTGGAGATCTACATAGACCATGAGAGCCTTAAATATTTCTTCACTCAAAACGAACTTAACATGTGCCAAAGACGTTGACTAGAGCTGTTGAAAGATTTTGACCATACCATTCAATACCATCCTAGAAAAGTAAATGTGGTAGCTGACACGTTGAGTAGAAGATCATATGTGGGTACAAGTACGATATTGTTAACATAAAGACCCATTTCGTATGACTTACAAATGATGGAGATTGAGTTAAAGACTCCAAGGACCCACGTAATGATGTTGAATATACGCATAGAACCAGATTTAATAGATAAAGTTAAAGTTGCTCAAGCTATAGAATCGAAGCTGATAAATATGAAGGAGAAAGTACAAGAAGGTGTTATTTCAGAAGTAAGAATCGAAGAAGAGAGGAAAGCTCAAACCCTCGATTCATTGGTCTATTTGAAATTCTCGACCGAGTAGTAACTGTGACAGCCTATAGACTCGCCTTACCGCCAAGTATGTCTCGTGTTCATAACGTTTTTTATATAACCATGTTACGTAAATATGTGAAAGACCCGAAACACATTATTGAATTAGAACCAGACTGTAAGACCCCAAATTTTATGAAATAAAATTATTTAATTTTCCTATTCAATAAATTGTTAAATTGATAAAAAGTAAAGTTAAGGGTGATATATATAAAATTTTCAAAATACGCAAGTGGTTATAAAATACTCATTTCTGTCGGAGAATATTCGTTTGGTCGTGGAATATTCTTTTTGTCGTGAATATCCGTACGACGGCGCAACCAGTCGTGGGCCCCATAACAGAATAACTGTCAGATGAAAAAAATGATAAGTTTGAGTTTTTATAAATAAAGGCGTAATTATTACCGTTAACACTGTTGGAATACCTGGTGGTTAAAATACAGTAATACGCATGGTTCCACAGTAGCACCCGGTATTGCACAGTATTTTTAAATTATTAATTTTTACGTAAGAAGACACTACTTAATAATTATTACAGTAATTACTGTTCAATATTTTATTTTATTGATTCAATAATTGATGCGTTGATATTTTATATTATTGTTATTTCGATAATTGTCACGGCACAGTATTTCCCATTATTATATCAATAATTCATATTATTTGAATAATATTATTAGATAACATTATTGGCAATGTTTAGAAAGTTCTGTCAAGGAGAGGTTTGGTCACCTAATTGCGCGCCAGTAAGGAGAAATCTTTATCGAAAAGACCCCTCTTTAATTCCTGGGAACCACCTAGTTGCCATAATTATGATTCTGTAATATTATTTGTGAATAATTAATTATTGATTTATATAATAAGGAAATATTTATTTGACGCGGATATAAATGATGGATTTATTTATGTGGTTATAAATGAAGAAATTAATGTTGAGGTGTTTTATCAGTGTTTTTATCGGAATGGAGGTATTAAAAATTAAATCAATATTTTTATGATATATTGCGTCAGTTATAATTTTTAATCCGACCGTTAGATCGTTGTGATTTTTGGATATGTTATACATATATAAGTTGAGTATATGTCCATAAATTTTGAACCGTTAAAAATAAACGTATGATTTGTTATGAATTTTAAGAGGTGACTGGTTCAAAATTTGTTGAAGTTCGATAATGTATCATTTTGGTGGAAAATTCTAGAATGTGTGGGCCCCACCTATGGTTGGTGAAAAAATGTGCTAAAATTCTAATTCAAATGTGGTGGGTGACAATAGTAGTAGGTAAAGCCATCAGGTAGCAGGTCAAGTCTACTTCGGTGTGCTAACATTTTCCTATAAATAGAGGGTTAAGTTAGAATTAAAAATCAAACCAGAAACATAAGCTTTCTCTCTTTCTCTCTCTATATTATCAAGCATATTTAATGAGTATTTAGATATTTTGAAAGTTGCTATTCAGTGCAAGGTTCCTTTGGATTTATATTTCGGTCAAAAATACTGCTCTTTCGAGGTAATAAGAGTGTAGCTGGGTCGAGCGGGGATAACAAGGGAATACTGTAATGGTCCGGGACTGTCAAAGTTTCTCAACACATTATAAAACGGCATGACATACAATATATAATTGTATTGATGACCTAAGATGTATGTGTCGTATATTATACGTCACTTAATAATTGATTTTGGTGAACAACAATAGGGTGAGGCGAACCCAACGTTGGAAGGGTGTTTTTCCACTATCATACAAGATGTCTAATGACATACAACCACGTATTATCATAAGACAGGGTTGTGCACATCCACTTGCTGAGTATATTTACGAGCACTACCTATATGATCTTGGAGTTTGCTAAAAAAATAATTCTCAATTGGAGACAGTAGAGATAACTATATGTCAAGAGAGGACTCATCAATGGAAGAAACATGATAGTAATCTTCTCGTTTTTCTTTGGGGTCTATTGGGTCAACCAAGGATAATTCTATGGACATATGATATCTATCATAACCTAGACGCATGGCCTCCCATGTACGAAGGTTTCCTTGAGCACTTCCCAAAGATTTTAATTTCTAAAACAGTTATTGACTGTACCTTTATGTAAGGTATCACTGTGAGGTGATGTCCACGGTCGGGGCATGAGTCACAGTTGGTATATATTTGTATCAAAACTCACAACATATGTGTTATTGTAGTAATAAAGTTGTAGTTGTTTTCTGTACCATGTATTTGGCGACTCAAAATAGGTTGGATGGATTAGATCTATTTTGGGGGCGTCACAGTTGGTATCAGAGCTTAGGAATATGGTCTCTGGCGGAGATTGGGGAATAGAACTAGGAGGGGAGAGATGAGTAAATCCTTCACTAGTGTGTCCTACCTAAGCTTATTTGTTGGTCAGTCATAATATCGGGATATTATGTGATATGTTAATTTATTCAATTAACCCTTGTTTTGAAGCTATATTCTAGAATGATATCTGAAATACAAGAGATGAGCAATGGAGAAATCATGAGGCCAGGGAAGATGGAATCTGAAATGAAAGCAAGGTATTCTCAACTCTTTGAAATACCAGGTACGTAAATTTCAGGGACGAAATTTCATAAGGAGGGGAGATTATAAGACCCCGAATTTTATGAAATAAAATTATTTAATTTTCCTATTCAATAAATGGTTAAATTGATAAAAAGTAAAGTTAAGGGTGATATATATAAAATTTTCAAAATACGCAAGTGGTTATAAAATACTCATTTCTGTCGGGAAATATTCATTTGGTCGTGGAATATTCTTTTTGTCGGGAATATCCGTACGACAGTGCAACCAGTCGTGGGCCCCATAACAGAATATCTGTCAGATGAAGAAAATAATAAGTTTGAGTTCGTATAAATAAAGGCGTAATTGTTACCGTTAACACTGTTAGAATACTTGGTGGTTAAAATACAGTAATACGCGTGGTTGCACAGTAGCACCCAGTATTGCACAGTATTTTTAAATTATTGATTCTTACGTAAGAAGGCACTACTGAATAATTGTTATAGTAATTACTGTTCAATATTTTATTTTATTGATTCAATAATTGATGTGTTAATATTTTATATTATTGTTGTTTCAATAATTGTCACGGCACAGTATTTCCCATTATCAGATCAATAATTCATATTATTTGAATAATATTATTAGATAACATTATTGGCAATGTCTAGAAAGTTCTGTCAAGGAGAGGTTTGGTCACCTAATTGCGCGTCAGTAAGGAGAAATCCTTATCGGAAAGACCTCTCTTTAATTCCTGGGAACCACCTGGTTGTCATAATTGTGATTCTGTAATATTGTTTGTGAATAATTAATTATTGATTTATATGATAAGAAAATATTTATTTGATGCGGATATAAATGATGGATTTATTTATGTGGTTATAAATGAAAGAATTAATGTTGAGGTGTTTTATCAGTGTTTTTATCGGAATGGAGGTATTAAAAATCAAATCAATATTTTTACGATATATTGCGTCAGTTATAATTTTTAATCCGACCGTTGGATCGTTGTGATTTTTGGATATGTTATACATATATAAGTTGAGTATATGTCCACAAATTTTGAACCGTTAAAAACAAACGTATGATTTGTTATGAATTTTAAGAGGTGACTGGTTCAGAAATTGTTGAAGTTTGGGAATTTATCATTTTGGTAGAAAATTCTAGAATGTGTGGGCCCCACCTATGGTTGGTGAAGAAATGTGCTGAAATTCTAATTCAAATATGGCGGGTGGCAATAGTAGCAGATAAAGCCATCAGGTAGCAGGTCAAGTCTGCTTCGACGTGCTAACATTTTCCTATAAATAGAGGGCTAAGTTAGAATTGAAAATCACACCAAAAACATAAGCTTTCTCGCTTTCTCTCTCTATATTATCAAGTGTATTTTGTGAGTATTTAGATGCTTTGAGAGTTACTATTCAGTGTAAGGTTCCTTCGGCTTTACATTTCGGTCAGAAATACTACTCTTTCGAGGTAATAAGAGTGTAGCTGGGTCGAGCGGGGATAACAGGGGAATACTGTGATGGTCCGGGACTGTCAAAGTTTCTCAACACATTATAAAACAGCATGACATACAATATATAATTGTATTGAGGACCTAAGATGTGTGTGTCATATATTATATGTCACTTAATAATTGATTTTGGTGAACAACAATAGGGTGAGGCGAACCCAACGTTGGAAGAGTATTTTGCCACTATATATCATACAAGATGTCTAATGACATACAACCTATTGTTATCATAAGACAGGGTTGTGTACATCCACTTGCTGAGTATATTTACGAGCACTACCTATATGATCTTGGAGTTTGCTAAAAAAATAATTCTCAAATGCAGACAGTGGAGATAACTATATGTTAAGAGAGGACTCATCATTGGAAGAAACATGATAGTAATCTTCTCATTTTTCTTTGGGGTCTATTGGGTCAACCAAGGATAATTATGTGGACATATGATATCTATCATAACCTAGACGCATGGCCTCCCATGTACGAAGGTTTCCTTGAGTACTTCCCAAAGATTTTAATTTCTAAAACAATTATTAACTGTACCTTTATGTAAGGTATCACTGTGAGGTGATGTCCACGGTCGGGACATGAGTCACAGTTGGTATATATTTGTATCAAAATTCACAGCATATGTGTTGTTGTAGTAATAAAGTTATAGTTATTTTCTGTACCATGTATTTGACGACTCAGAATAGGTTGGATGGATTGGATCTATTTTGGGGGCGTCACACAGACAAGATAGATTTAATGTATGAAGAGGTACCTGTTAAAGTCTTGAATAAGAAGTAACATTCTATGCTCAAAGGTTATAACTCAAGTCAAATTTTTATGGAGAAACCATGATATTGAGGAAATGACCTGGGAGTTAGAATCTGAAATGAAAACAAGGTATCCTCACCTCTTCGAACTACCAGATACGTAAATTTCGGGGACAAGATTTCATAAGAAGGGAAGATTGTAAGACCCCGAATTTTATGAAATGAATGTATTCAATTTTTTTATAATTATTATTCTATTTAGTAAATGGTTAAATTGATAAAAGGTTAAAGTTAAAGATGATATTTGAAAATTTTGCAAAGTAAGCAAGTTATCATAAAATATTTGTTTAGTGGGAGAATTTTTTTTTTGTCAGGAAATATCCGTACAACTGACAAAATCATTAGTAGACCCCACAACTGAAATAACTGTCGGATATAGAAAGTGACAGAAATAACATTTTTATAAAAATAACGGCAAAACTTTTACCGTTAAGCTGTTGAAATATCCGGTGATCAAAGAACAGTAATACGCGTGGTTGCACAGTAGCACACGGTATTGTACAGTATCTCTGATTATTGATGCTTATGTAAGAAGTCACTCAATTTTATTCAATAATTGCTACATTAGTTGTTGCATAGTATCTCATATTATTGATTCAATTATTGTCACAGTATCATCTACATAATATTTTATATTATTAAATCAATAATTGAGACAATACATTTATTCATATTATTATTTACATTATTGGCAATGTCTAGAAAGTTCTGTCGAGAAAGGGGTTAGGTCATCTAATTGCACGCCAATAAGGAGAAATCTTTATCAAAAAGTCCCCTCTTTCCTAGAAATGATTTGGTTGTTAATATTGTGAGTTATAATATTATGATGAATAATTGTTAAAAGATTAAAAATGTGTTTATTAAAGATAAGTGATTTGTGGTAAATATTTATTCAATTTTTGATATAAATATAGGAAATTATTATAAGGCGTTTGTTCTAAGTTTGACTTATTATTCCATGGGAAGATGTACTAATTTTCTGGACCATCGGTTGTTATTTTAATATTAAATCAATTTGGATCGTTGGTGGTGGTTTAATAGTAAATCAATCTGGACCACAGGTGGTGGTTTTAATAGTAAATTAATTTGGACCGTCGGTGGTGGTTTTAATAGTAAATCAATATGGATCGTCGGTTGTGGTTTTAATAATAAATCAATATAGACCGTCGGTTGCAGTTTTAATAATAAATCAATATGGACCGCTGATTGTGGTTTTAATAGTAAATCAATATGGACCATCCATTTTAACAATAAATTAATCTGGATCGTCCATGAATCAGTTACTATTTAGTCCATTCCTCTATAAATAGAAGCTTAATTCTTCTTTCATTCTCACCAATTTACTAAGACTCACAAGAGAAACTATAAAGAGCAAGAAGAAGAGTATTTTGATACTTCACTATTGCAGTATCCAGTCTTCTACTAAGGTAAGGGTTTTATTTATTTCTTATTCGTAAGGGGTGTTATTTATTTCTTATTCGTAAGGGGTATTATTTCTTTCATATTCGTAAGGAATATTATTTTTTGTATTCATCCTTTAATCTGTGGGAATAAATTGTCTACGCGGATTACGTACCGCATGACAGATGAAAATCCATTTGCAGTTTTGTATGTTAGTCCTTTTTATATTCTTAAATCTAAACTTACTATGGTAAGTATTGCTTCTATAACTTCTAAAATTAGTAGAATATCCTTAAGTTTTGCGTTTCATCTAGTATCGTTTCATTGGAATATTGGTATGAACTTTCTTATTAAATTTTAATATTTTTACTCGGGGTACTATTCACGGGTTACTATTCACTTGGTATTATTCACTCAGGAATTAGGTGTATTTTGTATTACGGGTTACTATTCATTTGTTACTATTCACTCGGGTATTATTCACTCGGAAATTTGGGATACTTTGTATGACGAGTTATACTATTCATTTGTTATTATTCACTCAGGGATTCAGGGTACTTTGCATGATGGGGTACTATTCATGGTTTACTATTTACTCAGTTACTATTCACTCGGGTATTATTCACTCGAGGATTCGGGGTACTTTGCATGACGGGGTACTATTCATTTGGTACTATTTATTTGGGTACTATTCACATGGTACTAATCACGACAAAAGTGATTTCTTTTCTGTCTAAATTATTTTTAATACATGAATATCATTTTTGAATTTTACTCCATAATTAATTATCATGTTGACCATTTGGACATTTTTGAACTCTGGATAAATTGAATTATAAATCTCTAATATTTATCATTGATCTCACTTTATTGATTCGCCCATAGTGCATAGACGATGACTATTGATTGGTATGATTATGACCAATAATTTTATATTGGTATAATCATGACCTATAATATTACAAATAAATGATGTGGTAAAAGTCCTCTTTGGCCCGTAGTGCATAGATGGACAGTTATTTGGTATGATCATGACCACTGATGATATTAACGAATATCATTGGCCCATAATGCATGGATAATTCGATGATGTAAAATATTTATTGATTAGTATTACAGGGATAAAATATTGATGATGAATTTTTAAATCATAGATGATAGTAGACATCATTCTCTACTTGACTCTTCTAATGGATTGTTGTTTCCGCTGCAGTTGTTGATCTAAAATTTGTTGTCTATTGTATTTTATCAGATTTTTTCCTGTTGAGGACTAATGATAATTTGTTATACATTATCTTAGTCATAATATTTTTTACTGGGCTAGTTGAGCTCACCTTTTTCCATTTGGTTTTATTGTTCTTCTTAGGAGGCGCGAATGTAGTTGAGGACTAGTCGGGGAGTGAAGTAATGGGACAAGATGGTTCTTAGTAGTCCTCACTATTTTGTAAAATAGTGTGATAATAATTATAATGAGGACTTTATTTGAGTTTGGATATTGTCTACACGACAATATTTGTATTAAACTCACAACGTATGTTTTGTCGTATTTTTCACGACAATTAATAGTTGTATTAATAAAGTTTTATTTGATTTCTGTACCATGTATTTGGTGACTCAGAATGAGTTGTGTATACCTATTTTGGGGGCATCACAAATATCATTAATGTGATGATCAAGAATCTCATAATATAATAAATTTATATCTGTAATTCTGTAAATAAGTACCTAGAGGGGGGTGAATATGTGTTTAAGCTAAAAGTGATAAATATTTTTAAATTTTTTTTGCAACAAGTTTAAATCAGACAGGTATGCATGTCTCTTTTGGTGTCTGCTTTAGCTTATGTTCTTAAACTGATATAAGATTAGTATATCTTCAAGTGAGCGCAGAGCATTCAGAATTATAAAAACAAAATAGAGAAAAACTAAATCACATTAAGATTTACGTGATTCAGCTTCTATCCTCTAATCTAGTAGCCTAATCCACGTCTAATATCAATTGATATTGGAGACTCTTTTTATTAAACTTAATACTTAATTAAGTACAAAGAAAACTTCCATGTTCAAAGAAAATCCAACTCTGACTTGGACACCAACGTACCCTTGCACTTCTGCAACTTTTGGACCTCTGTAACTTTTTTTCACCACCTTTAAAACTTTCTTTAAACATGTTAACTATTACAAGAGAACCCAAGCCAAACTACGCTTGTACTCGGATTACGAAGATCATAAAAGAGTACAATATTTTTTCAGCTCAAAAGGATTTAAGAATGATACAATCAATAGTTGGAATTAAACTTAGGAGGGTGTATTCAATTAAGATTTTTAAAGACTTTTAAAGTTTGGTTGTATTTAATCAAGACATTTAAAGAGTTTATAAAAATTTAGTGGTATTCAATTATAATTTTTGTAATGTCTTTAAAAGTTATGTGGTATTGAATTAAGACTTTTATAAAGCCAATAAAAGTATTTTGGTATTCAAAAAGTCATTAATTTTTTAGATTTCTATTAAATGGTAAAGTTTGACAGACTTCAGAAAAAAATTTATAACTATCAACCCATATCCAAAGTCTGACATTATCTCTAAAGACTTCTGAAGACTTCTAAATATTAAACACAAAGGTAGAAATTCAAATCGCCTGTAAAAAAATTGCATAGAGATTTTATGAAAAATTTAAAAGTCGCAAAACTCTCCGATAAATTTTTAACTTAAAATGAATATAAATTAATCTAATTTTAGAAAATATAATTATTAAAATTATAAACCGTTTATATTTTTGTTACTAAAATTATTAAAAATTAGATAAATTACACTAACTTTTATTATAGGAATATCTCGTTATGACTTTGAAAAATTAAATAGTAAATTTTGATTTTTACTATTAATTATATATATATATATATATATATATATATATAGATATAGTATATGGTATATACGAATCTTGATAAATTCTAAAACTCATCAAAATTAAAAAAATAATTAAAAGCTGACAACGGTCGACTGTTAAAAAATTAGTTACGTAACATTTTAATTAATTAATTTCTAACATCATAAATAAATTAAAAATTCACAAAATTATTTTTTTTTAACGGTCAATTTTGATTCACTAACTATTAACAATTTTAAGAAAAAAAATCTCTCTGGTAATTTCTGATAAATTTCCCTGATAAATTTTTTATAACTTGGTGGCAATTTACTGACATGTATGAAGTTTTATTATTTTATGAAAAACAGAGTTTGAAACTCATACTAAAAAATCGCACGCGTGTATCTATCTAATAAAATACAAATGATTTTGAATTGCCCGCTCACTCAATAAATCATCTGAGTCATTCAAAATTTGAGATAAATTTCACTGTCCATACAGTGCCGGAGGCACTGGACCCATCTAATAGTATATATAGTTCAATAAAAAGTGTGCTTAGTTTTTGTGCTGCGTCTGTAGCTTCTAAAGTTTTATTCGTATTCGAGTATCCAAATTTGTCATGAAATGAGTAGAATAATATGAATGCTTTCAACATATATAAAATTTCATGTCACAACAATTTAATGAAATAATGAGATTTTGTGTAGTTCATGAAAAAAGAGTGAGAGGTTGTGCACATGAGCTAATTAACAATTAATATAAGCTATAAGATATATTAGAAGTATACAAAAATCTATCAAAATCTTGGTAAAGAGTATTAAAATCTATCACTTATTTCATGGAATCTATAAAAGTGATTTTTTAAAAAGTCTTTAAAATTCACAAACTTTATAAAAATCTGTCACTTAAAAAAAGATTTTAAAAATTTTAATTGAATACACCCTCCTTAAAAAGCTCTTTGATGTATTGAACAATTTGGATCGCAACTTCCAGACTTCTCTCCTTTAATAGCCAGGCATGAAGAGTATTTATAGAATAAAAGAGCAACTACTTTAATATGATTAGCATGAAAAGCTCAATAGGAGATAGTGAAATCAGTAATATATTTGTAACGACTATAAAATATTTCTCAATCAGTAAGACCAAGATCTGAATATAAAAAATTTAAAACTAAGGAGCTAGAAATTTTTTTAAGATAAAGCTATTAGAGTCCTTTCTTTAAACAACTTTCATACCTAAGTCAGTTGTGTTGATAGACTCCGATTCAAATTATAGCAATTTGCACAACTAAACCAATTTCTTAATACATTCTAATTTAATAACTGATTTAACACAATTTATTAAAAAGATAATTTCCAACTAAAAACTTTTAGACTAGAAATACATTCATGCAAGTGGGCCATCATCCTAATAAACCAAATTAAATTAGCCCAATCAAAATCAGTTCAATCCATCAAATAATTTAAATTCTCAAACATATTATCATCATTAAAATTACAAAGGATTAAAATTTCAAACTAACAATATTAATGGCCCAAAAGTTGTATTAATCAATAACATCACGCTATAACTAAAAAATAATGTAAAACATTTAATGTAAAAATACAAACTCACTATAATGATTAAAATTGAAACTAATATATATACATATATATAAAGGTCATAGAACCCCACCCTTAATCATCGGACTTAAAATTCATTACTACACTAACTAATTTATTACTTATTACTTTTAACCACCTTAATGCTATACTACACTAACTACAATTAAGTACACAAATTATATATACAGCCTCGTGCTTTGACTTGCGTGTTCATAATAAAATTTAATGGCCACAAACAACAAATCTTCCGACATTGACTGCAATTGGATGACTATCTAATTAATTAAAATAGCTTAAGATGAAGCAATTG
The DNA here is from genome assembly GCA_020205505.1 of Panax japonicus. NCBI lineage: Eukaryota > Viridiplantae > Streptophyta > Magnoliopsida > Apiales > Araliaceae > Panax > Panax japonicus. The sequence goes on from CM035092.1 coordinate 78,311,334, forward strand.
GATGGATTGAAAGGCTATGCAATCAGAAAGATAAGACTAAATATACTATTGGTAGTTACCCAAAAGGTCACGACGGAATATACTATTAGTAGTTACTTAATTTTTTATATACAAACAAATTTTTTTCATATTTTTCCTTCGTTGTGGGACTTGGATATTATAATTCTATTCCCTTCTCTATCATATTCCTTCTATCCAAAATGTAGCTAGAAAGACTCGAAGGTTCACAAACCACAAAGAAGCATGTGTGGCCATGGAATGTCCATGTAAGTAAAGACTTACGTGCAGATAAAACTAAGCAGCAAGAAAGTGACAAAAAGGGAGGAGGAATTAACGATGGAAGCAGCCGGTGTCCGGTGAGCATGCATGCTGAACCATTTTTCCTTATGCCTTGGCCTCTTTTAGTAATGGAACTGAGTAGTTCTTTTCGTTGGGTTAGTCAATTTGCGACAATGGAGGAAGACTACGCTACTCTCGTGGTCCTGATTTGTATTCAACTTGTATCCACATTTTTAATGCCGTCGAATGCAAATTGACATACCTATGTTTTAGGTTTAATTGGCCTACAAAAAGAGAGATATTTGTAATTTATAATTTTAAAAAAAATATATTTCTTTCATATTTACTTTAAATATAATGAATTCGACTGATTTGAATATTAAACTAGTCGAGTATAACGTTGATCAGATTATAATTTTTTTTTTGAATTATTTTTTATACTCAAATTTGAATTATAATATTATTGATGAATTCGAGTCTCGCTCGTATTTTTTTCGAATTGCTCGTTTTCGAGTCGAACCCGAATCGAGTCTGAACTGATTATTACGTTTACTGTGACGCCCCCAAAATAGGTATACATCATACCCATTCTGAGTCGCCAAATACATGGTACAGAAAGCAAACTACAACTTCAATAATACAATTGTTTTGCAAAATACGACAACACACTGTGAGTTTAAATACAAATATTGTCTTCTAGACAATATCCACACTCAAATAAATACTCATTACAATTATTCAAGCAATATTATACAAAAATAGCGAGGACTGCTACAACAACTTCCTAGAACCATCACTTCATACCCCGACTAGATTCTGCTATGTTCTCACCTCCTGAGAAGAAAATGGAACAAAAAGGAAAAGAGTGAGCTCAACTAGCCTAGTAAAGATATTATGACTAAGATAATATACAACAAATTATCGTTAGTCTTCAATAGGGAAAAATCTGATAAAATATAATAGGCAACAAGTTTTAGATCAACAAATGCAGCGGAAACAACAATCCATTAGAAGAGTCACGTAGAGAATGAATTCTACTGTCTTCTAAGATTTAAAAGTCCATCATCAATATTTCATCCCTGTAACAACAATTAATATACATCTTTAATCATCTTTGCACTACAGGCCAAAGATATTCATTTGTATCACCAGTTGGTCATGTTCATCTCAACACCTGTTCATCTTTGCACTACGGGCCAAACAGATTCATCAGTTTAATCATTCATCTTTGCACTACAGGCCAAAGATATTCATCAAGTATCACCATTAAGGACTGAGGATGATGAAAAATATTTTTAAGAATGAATCCAGTGAGATAGAAGGACAAATATTAGGGATTCGTACAACAGTTTGTCCAAGATCAATAATACTTCATAACAACTGATTTTGAAGCAGAACTCAAAAATAATGATCAAAACATGGATACAATCAAAGATAGTAGCCAAAATAGATATTTTGGACAAAAAGAAGAAATTTTATTTTTCGATGAATAGTGCCGTATTCGTGAATAGTGCCGTATACGTGAATAATGTCCTACACGTGAATAGTAACTCCGACACCAAAAGATAGAAATTCCACAAAAATATCATCACGCTTCGTGAATAGTACTCGTAAATAGTAACTCGTGAATAGTAACTCGTGAATAGTAACTCATGAATAGTAACTCCGACATGAAAAAGTTATAAATTGATAAAAAGTTCAAAACAATATTTCGGCATAATGATATTGAAGAAATAATATCATTTGAGAAGAAAATAACATCCCTTACCTCAAAATAACCGTACTTCTGACTGAATTTCGGGTATATTGCTGACAGAAACTCGCACTGTATAGCAACACTCAAAGTATACTCACAAAAATATGTTCGATAATATAGAGAGAGAAAGAGAGAAAACTTGTTTCTGGTGTGATTTTCAATTCTAACCTAAGCACCCTATTTATAGGAAAATGCTTAGAACACCAAAGGAGACTAAATAATAAAATATTAATATATATATATATTATAAATTCCTTAGCCCACCTTTGAAGACCTAAAATCAGCCACCTTGCACATGTTTAATGCAGCTCACCAAGCAAGAAAACGTTTTTCTTCAAAATAAAAATTAAAACTTCCAAAAATTAATTATTTCAAAACTCCGGAACTTCAATAATTCACAATAAATAGCCCCTTTGTCAGAAAAATTCAAAACTCACGTGCTTTCATAGGAAATTCCATTATCTACAACTTTGCAGAAGGAAGTTTTTCCAAATTCCAAACAGAAGTTAATCGAAATCCACAAACGGGCGATTTTACAGTCTATAATCAATTTTCAGTCAAGAATTGTGGTCCACTGACACCCAAAACATGTGTTAATCATTTAATGCCACAAAATACTATTCCTCCTCATATACTCATATATCCCACATTCATTGTAAAAATATCACCATCAATATATTATTAAAATAATATATTTAAATGAATTATTTTATCAGAAAAAGATAAAATATTAATTTTTAACAATTATCACATTAAAATTTTCTCCATCTATATCCACATAAAATTAATATTTTCCTTATCATATAAATCAATAATTAATTATTCATAAATAATATTACAGAATCACAATACTGACAACCAGGCAGTTCCCATGAAAGAGGGGGCTTTCCAATAAGGATCTCTATTTACTGGCGTGCAATTAGATGACCAAACCTCTTCTTGAACAGAACTTTCTAGACATTGCCAATAATGTTATATAATAATATTATTCAGATATTATGAATTATTGCTTCGATAATAGAAAATACTGTGCAGTGACAATTATTAAAACAACAGTAATATAAAATATCAACACAACAATTATTAAATTAATAAAATAAAATACTGAACAGTAATTACTGTAACAATTATTGAGTAGTGTCTTCTTACGTAAGAATCAATAATTGGTGTAATACCGTGTGCTACTGTGTTTTAACCACCGGGTATTCCAACAGTATTAACGGAAACAACTACGCCGTTATTTGTAACTAATTTATTATTGTCGTTTTCTCCATCCAATCGCTTTCCGCTATGGGGCCCACACAAGGATGCGCCGTCGTACGAATATTCCCCGACAGTACGAATATTCCACGACCAAATGAATATTCCCCGACAACAATAAATATTTTATCACCACTTGCTTATTTAAAATATTTTCTCATTTTACCCATAACTAACCATATTATTCAAATCCACTTTACTATTTCAAAATAATAAATAAAAAAAATTTCGGGGTCTTACATTTACGACCTTAATTACAAATACCCTGAATGTCATGATAAAAAAATCTCATACAAATGCACAATATAATTAGGGCTAATTACACTTCTATTACATAAAGTACCATCAAATTATTAATTCGGCTCTCAAAGAATTTGTGTTTACAATTTACTACATCAAGTGCCTAATTTAATACAATTTTGTCTTCAATTACCGAATTCGATCAAAATTGGCCGAAATACCCGAGCTGCCCAAGAATTCGATCGAATTTTGTGTATTTAATATCAGTTAATCGTATGAATATACGATTTGATTTAATTTAAAAAGAGCTATTTACAGTTATATTACATCAAGTATCACAATATTAATGATTCGGTTCTCAAAAAATATATATACAATAATTTATAGCCATTAAAAAAATAACTAATACCATAGAAATACAGTATAAAATTATAAATATTTATAAATAAAATTATAAATACAATTAGTAAAATTTAAGTTGTAATATAATTTATAAAATTTAAGACGTAAAATTTATAATTTATGATATAATTTATAATTTGCAAGATTTAAGTTATAAAATTTATACATACAATTTATTAAATTTAAGACGTAAAATTTATAATTTATGATATAATTTATAATTTTCAAGATTTAATTAAGTTGTAAAATGTATAAATACAATTTGTAAAGTTAAAGACGTAAAATTTATAATTTATAAATTGCAAGATTTAAGTTATAAAATTTATACATGCAATTTGTTAAAAATTTTAATTTTGAAAGAACAAAACAATTTGAAGGATTAGAAAAGAAGGAGAGAGAGCAAATGGGTCATTTTTTTTCTTTTCTCTTTTTCAATTTTTTCCTCCTCCTTTTGTATGCTCTTCCAATATAAAAAGGATATTATTTAATTTATTAAATTTTGGGCACTTTTATCAATTGTTTAAAAATTTAATGTTATTCATGTTAAAAATATAACTTGCATGCATGTTTAAAAGTTTATTGATTTTTTTTGGTGATTAATTAAGTCTTTTTTAAAAATTTAAAATAAAAAAAAGTAAATTTGGTAATCTTTGTATTAATAGTTAATTTTAATAATTTAACATATAATAATTATTTATAAGGATTTATATAGATTTAATACGTCAAAATAAGTATTTATAAAAATTTTATGTGAATTAGGTACTTGATGTAGTAAATTGTGAATTTGGTGGTACTTGATGTAATATAAGTGTTATTAGCCCGTATTATATACGATCAAATCGTATACAATTCTTATCTGGTCGGAAAATTAGATATTCTGACCAATTTTTGCTGAATTTTGAAATTAGAGACTAAATTGTACTATCAAATTAAATATTTGATATAATAAAGTATAAGTTCAAATTCTTTAAAGACCTAATTATAATTATGATGGTACTTCATGTGCAGTAAATAATGGAACTGAGTCAGTGAGTAATTCTTTTTGTTGAATTAGCATAATCACATAATATTTTTTTTGTGGGGTGGGTGGGTGGGTAGAATAAGGTAGGTGGGTGGGGTGGGGTGGGGTATGGTGGGAGGGTAGGGTAGGGTGTAGGTATGTGTGATGTGGGGTGGGGTGGTGGTGGGGTAGGTGGGTAGGGGGTGGGGTAGGTTGGTAAGAGGTGGGGGTGGGGGTGGGCGTGGGGTGGGCGTGGGGTGTATCATTATATAACAATATAATAGTGACTCAACGGAGAAATAAATTAGGAAATAAAGTGTACAGTTTAAATTAAAAAGTGTTATATAAATATTGGTCGAAAAATGGTTAACCGGTTCAGAACCATAACCGACCTGAATAAATATGGGTCCAAATTATAACCGACCTGAATAAATAAAAATGGTTAACCAACCCATTTGATTTTAGTTAATATGGTTTGACCCAACAGTTAACTAACTATATTGCCAGATCTAGATATTAACCATGAGTAGATGAACCAATGAAGTAATTATATTACCTCAAATGAGTACTAACAAAAGCTGACCTACCAATATTAGCTCCTGTTAGTGACCAAAAAATACACCAATCAATCAAAATAAGTTGTAATAATAATAATTATTAAAAAAAAGAATAATTCAGCTAAATTGCACAATTTATACTTGTACATGAAAATGTCCAGGCCATGAAGCTTCTTCTTGCAGAGGTGGCAAGAACTCGGAAAACGGATGATGGTTTGCTTCTCTAACAAGCAAACAGGATACCGGAAGCACAATGAGAACAACAAACAATCAAATAAAGATTACCTAGAAGCATAAGAAAAATTGATTGCAGACTATCAACACCAAATTGATTTTGTAATATGAAATAATTAATCAGCAAAATAGAATCAACATGGATAAATCATCAATTGATAAGACCCAACCAATTGAGAATAAACAAAAGAACAAAAGCGAACCACAACTCAAAAATGAGAGCACAAATCAGCCAAAAATCCCCAAAGATAACCAGATCAGATCCAAACCCTTAAGCAAGTAGAGAGTGGATGGGCCGCATGCGAGGAATGAGAGAAGAGGACTGAAATAGAACTAACGGAGAAGAGAATGTGACAACATGAACAACACAAATTTGATTTATGGACACAATAAGCAGTAAGCACATATAAACCCAGATCTGAACCATCCAAATATGGACATCTTCCAACATCTGAAGCACACCAGCACAAAACATCAAGATCCATTAACCCAATCCTAGAAAGCCCTAAGCAGACCACCACATCAGATTATAACATCAAAATCCAGCACACACAAAAAACTATACTTCCTTACTAATCTTAGCAAAAAAAAAAACCACGATCTAGCCACCCTTGAACTTGGTATACAAAGATCGAAAAATAGATTTTCAAGTTAGCCCACGAAATCAGCCGCCGTAAGACTGAAAACAGAACTCAAGCAAGAAAAAGTGGTTCGAAAGAGAGAAGGAGAGCTGCGGCAAGGGGATGTTTTTTAATTTTAAAGTTTTCACTTCCGTGTTTTTTTGAAGCTCCGTGTTTTTCTTGATACACAACGTTTCTAAAAAAAACGTCATCTAATTTAAACTCAAAAATGCCATTTTAAATAGATAACGTTTTTTTAAAAACGTTGTAAAAAAAATATCACAACGTTTTTATAAAAAACAGTGTGATTTAAGTGTTGTCTATCAGGTAGTTTGTATTGGTGTTAATATAAAGTTATACACTTGCGTAATTACAAGAAATGGAGGTTGTGGAGAAAGCACGAACTATGATTTGGTAAATTATGAATGATCATATTAGTTGTAATTGTTCTTATATATATATATATAGGGGACCGATCCATAGCATCTATATGCTATGGAACAAATATTGACATATAGGCTCTAAATCACACGTTTTATTGATGAACGGCTGCGATATTAAGTTCCAACTACCCGTCCGCTAGTAATACTAGCGGACGTAATTAGTAAAAATTCCGGACCCTTATGCCCCTCGTGAGTGAAATTTTTCAACCAAAAGAACATGGATCCGCTAGTATTACTAGCGGATAGAAGACAGTGAACTTCCACCGGTACTTTGGGACTACGTCATAACATTGACCAAACACGGTACTTTGGGGCTAGTCATAACATTGACCAAACACGCTACATTAAAACCTAATAGCGATGCACGCTTTGCAGAGCATGGTAATCACGCAGGGCACCTGAAGAAGAACGAAACTCAGTTGGAGGACCTACAATACGGTATTCATGTGGCAAGCCTACTGGAGCTAGGTTTCCAGTCGGTATGCCTGCAGCACGGTACTCCGCTAGTAAGCTCCCCGAAGAATGATACTCTGCCGGTAGGCCCGCAGAGGAACGGTACTCTGTTGGTAGGTCTGCAGTAGTGCATTACTCAGCCTCTGCCTACAGGACGGTATTCAGCAGGCAAGGCTGCTGGAGGATAGTACTCTCGTCGTAACCTTGAAGAATAAACAGGTTCACGGTATGAGAGCTTCTCTTTCTCTATAAGATAGATAAGGATCAAGTCTTCCAGTCTCATAATGATGCCTTGGTTCCAACTCTACAAGCTGGAGACCTCGCTCTACTACAGGTTCACGTCTGTAAGGATCCATCTCCAAGGTTCTCTCGTACTAAGGATATAATGGGGCAGGAGCTCTAGGCAGGGGTGCCACTTGAGACGGAAAAACCTCTGTCGTATATCTAACTTGTAGCTCCAGTTTAATAAATAGGAAGAAGTCGTGGTCTTTTCATCCGCTAGTATTACTAGCGGACTCTGTTAATTACTGCATATTTGGTCTATTAGCTACTGACTTATATCCGCTTGTAATACTAGCGGACGAGGGTCATAAAGCAGATACGAGGGCTTAATTGTCTGTAAATAATAATAAGTACGTCCGCTAGTAATACTAGCGGACTGTGTTTTATAAACCTAGATCCCATCCGTTAATCACTAAATCGTGTGGTTTAGAGCCTATATGCCAATAATTGTCCCATAGCATATAGATGCTATGGATCGCTCCCCATATATATATATATATATATATATATATATATATATATATATATATATATATATATATATATATATAAGAAATGGAGGGTGTAAATTAAGTATCATTCGTCGTATTTATTAACACGTCATATCATTTAATATACATTAGAAATCAAAAAAAATTGAAACCCTTAACAATACTTTTTTCATTCTCATTAAACTGATGATTTTTATTCTTTAAAGGGCTGGGGAATAACAGATTTCATTATATTTTAATATCATTAATTAACTTCTTTATTCTATTCGTACGTTAATTTCATTTTTCAATTTATATATATATATATATATATATATATATGTAGCATAAATGGTACCCGTGATGGGTTCCGTGGTAACTGTTGGAAATGAGATTAAGATTTGAATGCGAAAATTGACGGGCCGGGTCGGATTCGGGTCGGGTCATAATATATAAAATCTGTTTATCAGATTTTGTTTAAACTACGTAGTTTTGATGGTAGTTTTGACACCCAACTGCCACTTTATTCTATAAATTAATTGGTTTGGGCACTAAAACATAACAATAATTTTTCCAGCAATAATATTATTTTCTGTTGGGTTCCGTTCCTTGTTTTTCTAGTTTTCCATTACATTCTCTATTGGAAAAGTGTGCCGTTTGCAGTGGGCTGTTCTTCATTTGTTTCAAGTATCTTCATTTCCTTCCAATATTATTAAGTAAGTGTAATTACATGCATCATTACTATAAAAATAATTTCTGTTTGCATGCATCATTAATGAAAAGTTCGGTACATAACATAAATTTTGGTTCGATGAATTCTTAATTTTGCAATGCTACTAATTAAGAATTGAAATCCGTTTTATCTTGGGAAGCAATTATTCAAATTAACCCTTAGCATCTGTGGGGGGAATAAATTTGCTTTAAGGAGACTTTGTGAATTCAAAGGACTCGGATTTCTATTCATCATTTTTACAAGTTATTTATGTTCTGCATAATTTATTATTATTATATTTATATGCATTATTAAATAATACTATATATTACAGATAACAATCTTAAAGCAAATTTATTTTTCTGTAATCATAGTATTATTCATTGTTGCTTATTTATGTGAACAGAAAATGGATTTATAAAACAAAATTTTTTTCTTACATGTAGTATACTGTAAAAATTATCATTTTAACAGAATATTAATATACAGTACTTGCATGTTAATACATAATATACTTTTAAATGATATATGTATATTTACTGGAGAAGATATAAATCAAAAATTTATGTATATATAGATATTTTAAATTTGTAATATACGACTTGGATTACAAATTAAACTTGACGCTTTAATATTGAATTTGCATGGCTGAAAACATACGGCATGTAAACAAGGAAAAGAGGGATAACATATGTCAGGTTTTGTTATAAATATAAATATACTTTAAATAGTTAACTTATGTCTTACATGCATATATGTTATATATATATATATATGCAAATCTGTTTATCAAACAGAATATATATTCTGTTTATATATAATCTGATTATATATATATATTGCATGTTAGTATATATATAATATTTTATTATTTTATATTACTTGTTAAATATTTTATATATTTTGTTTTACGTAACTACACTGTTTTCACATAATTCTGAAAATTTATTTCTGTTTTTTACGGATAACAGTACGTAAATCAAGCAAACACTAATTTGTATTACATGCAATTTTATTTGTAATTTCGCAAGTATTACATGCAACTGTTATTTGCATATATATATATATATATATATATATATATATATATATATATATTAGCACTTTATTTGAATTATGTTATTATAATTATTCTGAAAAAAAAAGGTGCAGTCCTTCACTTTATTGATTTCTGTTATTGTTTTCAAATTCATATAACAGTTTATTTTAATTGCTAAGATATATTATTGTGTTAATATATATTTATTCTGCAAAACAAATTTGTAAATAAAATTTGTTACATCGTGTACAAACAGAAATTTGTTTCTGTCTATTGATAATTGTCTTACTTGTATAACAGAAATGGCTTCTACAAGCACCATTCCTACCGTGAGTATGTCTCATGGAGAAAAGCCTGAAAGGTTCAATGGAACTGATTTCAAGCGTTGGCAACAAAAAATGTTATTCTATCTCACAACATTGAATTTGGCTCGGTTTCTACAAGAGGACTGTCCTACTCTTGCTGAAGGGGAAACTGATAAGGAGAAAGTGGCTGCTGTTGATGCATGGAAACATGCAGATTTTCTTTGCAGGAACTATGTGATGAATGGTTTAGATAATACTTTGTATAATGTGTATTGTACAATCCAAACTGCAAAAGAATTGTGGGAATCTTTAGACAAGAAATATAAAACTGAAGATGATGGCATGAAAAAATTCATAGTCGGTAGATTTCTAGATTATAAAATGATAGATTCTAAAGCAGTGATCACTCAGGTTCAAGAATTACAAGTAATTCTGCATGACATTCATTCTGAAGGAATGTCATTAAGTGATTCATTCCAAGTTGCAGCAATGATTGAAAAACTTCCACCATCGTGGAAAGACTTCAAGAATTATCTGAAGCATAAACGCAAAGAGATGAATCTTGAAGAACTGATCGTGCGACTAAGGATTGAAGAGGACAATCGAGGATCTGAGAAGAAAAGTGGAAAGAATTTCATTGAAGCCAAGGCAAATGTTGTAGAACAAAGGCCAAACAACAACAAAAGGAAGCGTGAAGGCAAAGAAGCTTTCAAGGCCAAGAAGAAATTCAAAGGCAAATGCTTCAATTGTGGTATTCCGGGACACAAATCAAATGAATGTCGCAAGCCAAAGAAGTTCAAGAAAGAACAAAAGTCGCAAGCAAATGTGACAGAACTGGAGAAGCTTTCTGAAGATGTTTCAGACATGAACCTTTGTGCAGTTATATCTGAATGTAATTTGGTAGGAAACCCTAAAGAGTGGTATGTGGACACTGGAGCTACTCGCCATATATGTTCCAACAAATGGATGTTTTCTACTTACAAACCAGTAGAAAATGATGATCATCTCTTTATGGGAAACTCCTCAAGTTCAAAGGTTCAAGGACGTGGAAAGATTGTACTGAAAATGACATCTGGCAAAGAACTGACTTTGAATGAAGTGCTTCATGTGCCAGATATTCGCAAGAATCTAGTTTCTGGGTCACTACTAAGCAAGAATGGCTTTAAGTTGGTGTTTGTGTCTGATAAGTTTGTACTTACTAAGAATGATATGTTTGTAGGAAAGGGCTACATGAATGATGGGCTCTTTAAGATGAATGTTATGACTGTTGTACCGAAGTCTATTGATAATAATAAAATTAATTCTTCTGCTTACTTGTTAGAGTCTTCAAACATATGGCATGCTAGATTAGGACATGTTAATTATAATACTTTGCGTAGATTAATTAATTTAGAATTCTTGCCTAAATTTGATATTAATCTAAAACATAAATGTGAAATTTGTGTGGAATCAAAAATGACAAGATTACCCTTTCACTCAGTTGAAAGGAAAACTGAACCTCTAGATTTAATTCACACTGACATATGTGACTTAAAGTTTGTGCAAACTAGAGGTGGAAAAAAATATTTCATAACCTTTATTGATGATTGCACAAGATATTGTTATGTATATTTGCTAAGAAGCAAAGATGAGGCCATAGAAATGTTTCAACTTTATAAAAATGAAGTTGAAAATCAACTTAGCAAAAAGATTAAAGCAATAAGAAGCGATAGAGGTGGTGAATATGAATCACCATTTGAAGAGATTTGCTCTACTCATGGTATTATTCACCAAACTACAGCTCCTTATTCACCCCAATCTAACGGTATTGCTGAACGCAAGAACCGAACATTAAAAGAAATGTTGAATGCTATGTTGAACAGTTCTGGAGCACCCCAGAATTTGTGGGGGGAAGCTTTGCTTTCTGCCAATTATATTCTTAACAAAGTGCCTCATAAGAAAACTCACAAAACCCCTTATGAATTATGGAAAGGTCATAGACCTTGCTACAAATACTTAAGAGTGTGGGGGTGTCTAGCAAAAGTGATGGTTCCTAAACCTAAAAAGGTTAAGATAGGACCAAAAACAATTGACTGTGTTTTCATTGGTTATGCAAATAGCAGCAGTGCTTATCGCTTTCTTGTTCATAAATCTGATATTAATGATATTCATGTTAATACATTTATTGAATCAAGAGATGCATCATTTTTTGAGAATATTTTTCCATATAATGGAAATAATTATTCTAATTCAAACAAAAGACCTTTGGATGCTACTAGTAATAATCTTGAAAATATAGACAAAGAGTCTGTATTGGATGAACCTAGACGTAGCAAAAGGGCAAGGACTTCAACGTCTTTTGGTCCGGATTTTCTAACATTTTTGTTAGAAAATGATCCTCGAACCTACAAGGAAGCAGTATCCTCTCCTGATGCTTCTCATTGGAAAGAAGCAATTAATAGTGAAATTGAGTCCATTATGCAAAATCATACATGGGAACTGGTTGATCTTCCACCTGGTTCAAAACCTTTAGGGTATAAATGGATCTTCAAAAAGAAGATGACAGCTGATGGCTCAATTGATAAATACAAAGCAAGGCTTGTAGTTAAAGGCTATAGACAAAAGGAAGGATTGGATTATTTCGACACTTACTCACCTGTTACAAGAATTACATCTATTCGAATGCTAATAGCAATAGCATCCTTAAATAGACTTGAAATACATCAAATGGATGTAAAGACTGCATTCTTAAATGGTGAATTAGATGAAGAAATATATATGGAACAACCTGAAGGTTTCATTGCTCCTGGACAAGAGAGGAAAGTATGTAAACTTGTTAAATCCTTGTATGGATTAAAACAAGCACCACAACAATGGCATGAGAAATTTGATAATGCTATGTTATCAAATGGATTTAAAATCAATGAGTGTGACAAATGTGTTTATGTCAAAAGCACTCAAAAGGAATATGTCATTGTTTGTCTTTATGTGGATGATATGTTAATCATGGGTAGTAACAATGAAGTTATCAACTATACTAAACGTATGTTGTCAAATAGGTTTGACATGAAAGACTTGGGGATTACTGATATAATTTTAGGAATCAAGATTTCTAGAACCTCAGATGGAATTATATTATCTCAATCTCATTACATTGAGAAAATACTTGAAAAATTTAACAAGTATAATATAATTCTAAATAAGACCCCAGTTGATATAAATCTTCATCTAGCTAAAAATGAAGGTGATGGCATATCCCAACTGGAATATTCTCGTATAATAGGCATTTTAATGTATGTCATGAACTGTACTAGACCAGATATAGCTTATTCAGTAAGTAAGATAAGTAGGTATACGAGTAATCCAGGTAAAGATCACTGGAAAGCAATTTTGAGAGTTTTAGGATATCTAAAACATACTCAAAAATATGGACTGCACTATACAAGATATCCAGCAGTATTAGAAGGATATAGTGATGCTAATTGGATATCTGACAATAAAGACTCGAAATCCACAAGTGGGTATGTCTTTACCCTTGGAGGTGCAACAGTATCTTGGAAATCCTCAAAACAAACATGTATTGTTAGGTCTACAATGGAATCAGAATTCATTGCGTTAGACAAAGCTGGAGAAGAAGCTGAGTGGCTTCGTAATTTCTTAGAGGATATTCCAAATTGGTCAAGACCTGTGCCAGCTATATGTATACACTGTGATAGCCAATCAGCGATTGGAAGAGCACAGAGTCATTTATATAACGGTAAGTCACGTCATATACGACGAAGACATAATACCGTTAGACAATTGCTCTCAAATGGAATTATCTCAATTGACTATGTAAAGTCAAAAGATAATATTGCGGATCCGCTTACGAAAGGTCTAACAAGAGAGCAAGTGGAAAAATCATCGAGGGGAATGGGTTTAAAGCCTACTGTTTAAATAAGAGTCGTCATAGTGGCAACCCAACCTAGCTGACTGGAGATCCCAAGATCTAGGTTCAATGGGCAAACAGAACTATGTAGTACTCAGTAAAGCACTGAGGAGATATTTACTCCTAACCATTCCTAAGATGAGACAGTGCACATCTGCCGCGAGAATCAGGATAAGTTACGCTTTTAATGACTTTTATATCTTGAAATGCGTTCAAGTGGGGCATTGCAGGATACTCTTGTGATAAAAGTCACCTACGTGAGTAAGAAGGGGGCCACTTCTGTGAGAATTTTGAAGGCTGAATTCTCTAATATACTTACGGAACCAAGAGGTGTTTCAAGGCCAAAATGAACACAAACGTGAGAACCAATTATGTCTGAAGAGATATTTTGTGAATTCTATTGTCTTGGTTTACACAAAAAGCTGACAGTTCAAAGACATTAAGTCTACTGATTAGCCAAGTAAATCCGATAGATTTTACTAGGGTAAGTTCAAAGCCACTAGGCTACTTAACCTGATGAAATATCTTTTCTTATGTACTCGAACTAGTGTCTGCATATTCATAACATATTTTGCATATTGTAAAGCCAATTTTACATTCATGTGGGGGATTGTTGGAAATGAGATTAAGATTTGAATGAGAAAATTGACGGGCCGGGTCGGATTCGGGTCGGGTCATAATATATAAAATCTGTTTATCAGATTTTGTTTAAACTACGTAGTTTTGATGGTAGTTTTGATGGTAGTTTTGACACCCAACTGCCACTTTATTCTATAAATTAATTGGTTTGGGCACTAAAACATAACAATAATTTTTCCAGCAATAATATTATTTTCTGTTGGGTTCCGTTCCTTGTTTTTCTAGTTTTCCATTCCATTCTCTATTGGAAAAGTGTGCCGTTTGCAGTGGGCTGCTCTTCATTTGTTTCAAGTAACTTCATTTCCTTCCAATATTATTAAGTAAGTGTAATTACATGCATCATTACTATAAAAATAATTTCTGTTTGCATGCATCATTAATGAAAAGTTCGGTACATAACATAAATTTTGGTTCGATGAATTCTTAATTTTGCAATGCTACTAATTAAGAATTGAAATCCGTTTTATCTTGGGAAGCAATTATTCAAATTAACCCTTAGCATCTGTGGGGGGAATAAATTTGCTTTAAGGAGACTTTGTGAATTCAAAGGACTCGGATTTATATTCATCATTTTTACAAGTTATTTATGTTCTGCATAATTTATTATTATTATATTTATATGCATTATTAAATAATACTATATATTACAGATAACAGTAACTCAAATGTCAACGGTACATACCGTGGTAAGGGCCGAAATGGGTATAAAAATGACTGAGGATTCGATTCACCAATATATATAATCAACCAAATAGGTTTACAAAATAAATCATGAATCTACAAATGGTCAAAGTAAAAACACAAGATAATATTTATTTGTTTTTATTCCAGAAAACATTTAACCGACTGCAAACGCAACCGTGTCAAGTCGGCAGGCATTGTAAGACATAATAGTCGGTCGACATAATGGTAATGAAACACAAATAGTACTCCTTACATTCATATGATTATCCATTTATCCTTACATATATTGACTGATCATGCTGCTTTTATTTTATATTTATATACTACACTCTGTGAGTGAAAGTAGTATATCCATACAATATTATTCACGACTATGTAATAGAGTACATGCATGCATGCATCGTCAGATCAAAACACTCTTCTAGTTGTGAGGCTTGACTTCGGTAGTCTCTGCGTCCACCACCTCACCTGCATAGTTGCAACACCTATAACTGCAGTATCCGTGGCTGCACCAACCACCACCACCGTTATGGTAGCCTCCACCACCATAGCCACCACCGTTATGGTAGCCTCCACCACCATAGCCACCGCCGTTGTGGTAGCCTCCGCCGCCATTGTAGTAGCCTCCACCACCGTTGTAGTAATCTCCGCCGCCATTATATCCGCCCCTACCATCAGCAGTAGCTGCCTCAGCTGCATTATATCCGCCCCTCCCATCAGCAGTAGCTGCCTCAGCTGCATTATATCCGCCCCTCCCATCAGCAGTAGCTGCCTCAGCTGCATTATATCCGCCCCTCCCATCAGCAGTAGCTGCCTCAGCTGCATGTATAGTATAGAATCATGTTAGCCAATTAAAGCTAATAATATATACAACTGCCAACTTTACTATGCAACAATTATTTATTTTTACACCCACCACCACCGTTATGGTAGCCTCCGCCGCCGTTGTGGTAGCCTCTGCCACCGTTGTGGTAGCCTCCGCCGCCGTTGTGGTAGCCTCCGCCGCCGTTATGATAGCCTCCGCCGCCGTTGTAGTAATCTTTGTCGCCATTATATCCGCCCCTCCCATCAACAGTAGCTGCCTCAGCTGCATGTATAGTATAGAATCATGTTACCCAATTAAAGCTTAATATATATAGCTGCCAACTTTACTATGCCACAATTATTTATTTCTTTGTTAATGCTATGCACCAATTGCATACAAAATTTGAGTTAAATCACTCATGAATTTTGAAAGAGTAATAAATTAAAAAATACTGATGAATTATATTTTACAATTAATGAAAATTTTATCTAGATAAATTAGTCATTTTTTGTCTAATACGTACCTATCTACTATTATTCTTTTTCAATTTTATGGACGACCCAACAAATAAGAGTTGGATTAAAGAGAATTATATATTTATACAGTAATAAAGATTTGAGCTAAAACTTACTGGTTTTGTTTGTAGTGGTAGTCTGAGTCTCGGCCAACTCTCTAGCTGCGACCTCTGAAATAATCAGAAGAACAATAGCTAGAGAAAGACCAAGTAAAAGAAATATCTTATTGGAACCCATATTTCTCTCTCTCAACTTTTTACTCTATCGGAATGAATGATATTGTGGAGAATGATGAAAAAACTAGTGTGTTTCGATCTCTTTTTATAGGGTCAGAAAAAGTGAGATATTAAATGGGACTGAGATACGTGGCACAGTTTTAATTTCCAAAACAAATAAATACTACGTAGTATAAGCCCCCATAATGCGTGTGGCTGGATGTTGAAAATTATGTCGGAAGATTTGTTGTTTGTGGCCTTTGAATTTTATAATGAACACACAAGTCAAAGTATCCCTTCTTTTTTTATTCACGTTTTAAGATTATATACATAAATTAAGAAATATAATTAATAATTTGTATACATTTTAAGATTATACGTTTTATAATGAACACACAAATCAAAGTAATATATATAAATTAAGAAATATAATTAATGATTTGTGTGATTGATTAAATTAAGTATAAATTCTAATATTAAGTTTTAAAATTTATTAAAAAGATGAGAGAAAAATTAACCTTTAAATTAAGTATTTAATATATTCTTGAAATTTATAAACGACAAATAAAAAAAATCTCTCACTAAAATGACAAATAATAAGTAACGGTTGAAGTATATATAATTTGTGTACTTATGATGGTTAAAAACAGTAATAAATTAAATAGTGGATGAGTTTTAAGACCAATAATTAAACGTGTGGTTCTATGAACTTTATGTACTGGTTTCAATTTTAATTGTTAGTGTGCGTTTGTATTTATCTTAAATGTGTAACTTTATTTTCTCGTTAGCTATTAATTGATATAACTTTGGGGTCAATATCATGAGTTTCATAATTATATTGTGCATTTGTATGAGATTTTTTTATCATCACATTCACGGTATTAATTTGTAATGGCATCCTCAAAAATGATAATAAATAAAAGAAAGAAAGTCCCAATTAAATTCAAGAAGAAACCTATAATATATAATTTACAATTTTATTTGTTGTTTTACTTGTACAAGCTCACCAATTTTGTGCGAAACACGGGCTGCATAAATAATAATTTATTATATTATTATTATTATTAATAAATTAATTGTGATTTTGAGAAATAAACTACAAAAAATGGCCTTTGTGATGACTCAAATTCATTATATAAATTCATAAAATCATCAAAAAAAGGTTTTTGTGATGACTTTAGGAAGTTTTTTGTGATGATTTTAACAATCAAGAAAACGTTTAATGCTTTTGTGATGATTAATACAATCACACTAACATGTAATTTATTGTGATTGTCAAAGTTATCACAAAAAATCACACGACTTTAATTAGGGATTAAAGATAAGAACAAGAATCTCATTATATTAACTTTATCAAATGATATTTGAAGGATTCGAACCCCCCCCCCCCTCCCACATTTGCAGACTAAATAACAAGTATTACCACTATCACTACAAGAAAAAGGCTTATCAGCGACCGCATAAGGTCGCAGATATCTATCAGCGACCGACTTCGGTCGCTGATAATAGTTGCATGTAATATGGTCGTTGTCTGCACAACAGCGACCACTTTTATCGACCGACATGTCTGTGACCGCCGTATAACGACCGAATCCGTCGCTAAGCTGAGTCGTCGTGAGCCAGACCGCATTGGTGACATGGTCCATATATGTGTATGCGACCGTAGCAGTCACTACTAGCGGTCGCTAACATCCTGGGTTCATAAATGATTATTGATAAACATTAGAGACAGTATGCGGTCGTTGATTTCTAATTTGAAAAAAAATTTGGATGTTTGGTGGATTTCCCCAAAAAAGAAACTATACATGTTTATACCTGATTTATATCCTAACACACATCAGTATCTATATATTAACCAACATCCCTACAAATTCATCGAGATCCACCCATATATATATAATTTATAAAAACCAACACAATATATATAAACATCCACGCACGTATAAACATAAACAAATATCGTCCGACTAAAATTGACTTAGTGATGAACTCCACGGCATGCTTGCGTGAGGTGGTTGTCGCCCAGATCGTTTCTAACAAAGTCGTAAGGTGGAACGCTCACGACACCGTAACCTAGGGGTGTAAACGGATACGGATACAGGTATATCCATATCCGTATCCGAAAAACTAATTCGCTATCCGTATCCGTATCTGGTATCCGGCGGATTTTTAAAATATTATCCGTATCCGGTATTCGAAAAATATTCGAATACGGATAATATCCGTTACCATTTATTTTATCCGAATAGACAAATTATTCGGATATCCGAATATCTGAATTCGTTTATCAGTAACCTAATATAAAATTCATTCAAAATATTTACAAAAAAAAAATTAAAGTTTAAATCATACATATTAATTAAACACAATTTAATATTTAAACCATACATATTAATTAAACATCCTAATCATAAAGTGAGGAACATGCTAATTGACGTTTTGGGTGAAAATAAAAAGATTCAATAATGTAACTGATACTTTGTTTGATGGATCAAATTGAAATTAAAATCTCAATATTATTCTTTTAAATTTTATTAAATAATAAAAAAGAGAAATAAATTAATATTTAATAAATGAATAGTAATATTTATGGGAGATTTATTTATTATTTATCCTCAATAAATAAATTACATGGTTATAAGAAATTATTTGATTTCATTATATTTATGGAGAGTGCGAGTTATAATGTATATGTGAAAACTAGTTAATCTAACTTGATTCAAAATTGACATTGAACTTATTTTACATATTTGGACTTCTAGTTTTTAAATAATTAGGCAAATGAAAGTGATAAATACTCTCTCCACCCAAAAATTCATAAACGTGAATTAATTTATTTAACTCTCCCTTCTAGATTAATTTTAAATTAATTCAGACCTAACACATTTTAACAATAAAATTATATTGTCTATTGCTCCCGCCTCTCGACCGTTGTCCTTAAACGTGTATGTGTATGTGTGTGTGTGTATATATATATATATATATATTAATAGCTTATATAAATGAATGTAAGTGATTAATTAATGAATGTAAGTTATTAATATATATGTGTGTGGGTATATTGTGTGTGTATATATATATATATATATATATATATATATAAGTTATTAATTAATTAATGCAAGTTATTAATATATATGTGTGTATATATATAATAACTTATATATATAAATGTATATGTAAGTTATTAATTAATGAATATAAGTTAAAGTGATTAATTAATGAATCTAAGTTATGATTTATTAATATATATATATATATATACACACGTATATATTAATAACTTATATAAATAAATGTAAGTGATTAATCAATGAATGTAAGTTATTAATAAATACATATTATATATATATATTAAATTAATAACAACTAATATAGATAAATTATTAATTAATAATTTACATTAATTAATAACTTAATTAATGTAAATATTAAGTGTGTGTGTGTGTGTGTGTATATATATATATAAGTTATTCGGATACGGATTCCAGATATCGGAATCCGAATATCCGTATCCGCCGGATATATTTACGGATGGATGTTAATCGAATACGAATATGCTTATATCCGTATTCATATCCGTTTATTTACGAATACTTTTAAACCGAATACGGATATATCTGTGTTTTTTCGAATACGAATAATATCCGCTTTTTTTCGAATACGGATGCTGATGAATACGAATTTTCTGGTTACCATTTACAGCCCTACCGTAACCCAACACCTATAAAGATACGAGAACCTTGATAAAATCGATCATGCAAGGAAGTTGGTTTGAATGGACCATCAATGACACCTTGACCCCTCACTTATATGTAAGCGATAACCTTGGTACAATCAACGATTAATGTATAGTAAAAGATGCCACACACAACTATGTATTGTTGTGTGATAAGTTAGGTTTGAATCTCACAAAAAACTATGAATAATTCAAGAGTTCTCAAAGAACCAAAAGTAGAATAATCTCACAAGTTTTATTTATCAAAGTTGTCTATCTATTACAATAGATGTAATCTTATTTATACTAATAATAAGAAATCCTAATTATATAAGGAATAAGACATCAAAACCCTAATTCCTATAAGGAATAAGAATTTGAATGGAAATAGAAATCCTAGCTAACGAATTAATATGGAAATCACATCTTATCTAATAAATATCCTAGATACATTAGAATTGTGGAAAGATATGAAAGATCTTCTAAAAATATGAAAAAAAATCTGGTCAAATAGTTAAAGTTTTGTTGCTTCAAAAAATGCTCCCAAAATCTGTCACACTGGCGCGGGGCGTGTTGTCGTTAGTGCGGGTCGCGCTACCCTGGCAGGAACTCAACTGAAACTTTGTCGCCCTGGCGCAGGGCGCGCCATCCCTAGTACAAATATGGTGCGGAAAGCACCGGTTTGTCAGAATGTCCTCTTCTGTGTTTTTAAGTCCTAGACTTGAATCCTTGTCCATTTTGCATCCTCCAACAAACTTAAAGTTTTTTTTAGACCAAGTTAATTAACTTAGAAACATATCCCATAATAAAAGCTTTGTCATTCATCCTCAATCCTTCTCTTTTGTTCCGTGCATTACATAATAACCTGACTTGTGCTATTTTTGACTTCCTAAATAGATGGTATCTAGCAATCCCAAAATATATGAATGATCATCTCCTCGCTGTTCACTTGAATTGAGCTCCAATGTAAGCATCCTTGAGTTGATTTGAGCCCCATCTCTTAAGATTAACTGTAGAACCTCTTGAACCTAAGTTGAGTCGTTGTTGTTTGATGCGAGCTTGGTCAAGATGTTATCATTCCCCTCATCTTGAAAAGGATTTGTCCTCAAATCTAGCATCCCCTCTTTTTGAAAAGGATTTACCCACAAACCTGTCCCTACACAAAAACAAACTAAGTTAGTAGCATCAAACAAATCAAACGCACCAATCTCAACTTGTAAATGAAATATATAAGAAATATCAACAATGCAAGTATGAATATGAGAAAAATCATTAAAATTTTCCACTCTTTTAAAGAACAAAGCAACACGATACCCTTCCACTCATAGCAAGAACAATTACTTTCAAAACACTAACTATAAAAACTAATCTACTATCTACAAAAATAAACGTGAATGCAATACAAATAAGAATATGAAAAGTTCTATCTCCTTATTGATCAAATATCAATATGAAGAAATCTTCACTCATCATAGCCATCCATTTACGAATTCTCAGATCAAAAAACAATATGATGACCTCGATCATTCACAAATAAAACCACGTCAATAATCCTGGGTCAAATGTCAACTTTTGAAACTCATCACGTCGCATAAGCCCATACACTCGAATCCCTGGACTAAACACAAAACAAAACAAATCAACAAGTTCTTTTTGTCTAATCGCAAAGAATTCAAATAAATTAAAATCACGTGCATAGTCTACTAGAATAATATTCAAAACACTTCCATGTACATGTTTTATGCACTGAAAGGGATGGATTTCACAATTCATGATTCCCTTGATGAATATGATCACATCACGAATCTGCAAAACACAACCAACCTTTCTCTTTCCATTGACATTAACAATTTCAAGATCAAGTAGTAGCATCAATGGAACAAAAATGTCACATTCACAAGATGAAAACTTAATAGCATATCGACGATGATCACAAACAAGCTCAACACATGCTATAAAATTTTCCAAATTGTTGATACAAACTAGAATATCATCAAAACAGATAATAATAAGTTTTTTCCCATGAACGAATGCAAAATATGATTCAACAATCTCATGGTAATATGAAATGTCTCAGCTAATCTAAGTGAACTAACTAAACATGCAAATAACCCATATCTCAACCCATACTCATGACATACACTTCTCAAATCAAAACCATATGATAGCAAATCATGTAATGAAGATTCCTCGAACGGACAAGTATGATCACTACCATTTTCAATTAACTAAAACTCATGTAAAGATTGACTAGCATGAAAACCTAACTCAACATATAGATAAAAAAACCTGGAATGAATTTAAGCAAGTAACAACATCAAAAATGAGAATATATATCATGATCATAAACTAACTCAACATAGATCAAATATCCGCCATAGCTTATGATAAAATAAATTCTACCCTAAAAATAGATAAAAATAAATTTCCTAATCGAAGCATGCAAAACGTGTTTTAAATAACTCGTGAAAATATTATATGCATCAGTTAATCTAACAGAATTAACTATCCATCTATATAATTCACATGTTACAACAATTTTCCAATTTTCATATTCTTTCATGCTAAATTGATTAGACATTATCAACACATGATCATTATATTTAGACAAAGTACAGGAACTATGTAATTTATCAAACATATTATTTTAAAAAAGAAAAGAATAACAATACTTGTTTACCAATTCAAAATCGATGCACAAACTCATTGTCCCATCTTTCTTAGGTACTATGATCTCATAATTAGCACACGAACTCATGTCTTCTCTCATGATACCCACTTTCACCAACTCACCAACCCGCCTCGGTAACTCTGTCGTCTCCTTGGGAATACTATCAGCTGATTGATATGGAATGATAACATGGAGTATATCATCAACAACATGTACAAGAGACAAAACTGAACTAGACAAAGAAGAGTTAACCTTGTTAGTATTCAAAAGCGTCATCTTGTATGAATGTACAGTCATTGACTTTTCAAAATACAAATCACTATCCAACTCACTCTCTTTTTCAGTCACATATTTCTTCTCTCTCTTCTTTACACTTACTCTCTCATTTGTTTTTCTCTCGTTTATTTTCAAGCTCAATCTTTTCATTCTCTCTTTTCTTTTCTTTCTCATTTTTTCAACTTTTTCTTTTATATTATTAATCTTTTGAACAATTTCCTTTTGCCGATCTTATTCGCACGTATTTTCTTCCACAAACTCATCCTCTTGATCATTTTAACCCAACATCTCTCATTGGACTGCATATTCGATTATATCTTCTTCCTTCCTTGGCTAAACTTGTTCCTTTTACGCCTTAGAAGTGTCTTGTAGCTGCATCCAACAATCTTTCATCTTCTTAATAAACTACTTAGAAAATAATGGCTCTCTATCTACCTTAGGAGTTTCTCATGGTTGTCTCCAATGCGAATCATCTTTGTTCACATGCCTGCAAACCCTCCTATCATCTTCTAATGTTGATCTCCTTGAAGGATGCTCTACATGTCTTTAAGAAATATACTTTTCCCACATATTTCGTTATACTGGAAAAAACCACTTCCTTATTGCCGTTTTCAATTCTGCCAATGTCTCGATCGGATGCTCTCCACATCTCCGCTTGCTACACACAACTTGATCCCACCATGTAATTGTATGATCGGAGAACTCTTGAACCACCTGTTTCAGCTTCCCACGCTCATAATATTCATTATAATCAAACTTTCGATCCATTTTTCCCTATCTCAAATACGCATCTGGATCAATTCCTCCTTGGAAAGTATTCTTTCGAGACCCATAAGAACTTTCATAATCATACTTATTTGCTACAAAATAAGGGTTAGTAGATAAAGAATTTTTTTCTCACACACTTCCTCACGTGTTTCGCTCAAAAAATAAATCACACAATTATAAAACGCTTTTGTATCGCATTAATTAGGCTTCTACCCTCTAATAATCTCACACTCTTGCCTTTTACTGCTCTATATTCACCAAATAAATTCATAGTTTTACAATGTAATTCAACATTAACTTATTAAGAACCAAATATAGATGGTGTGAATTTCGTTATACCAACAATCGTGATCCTTGTAGTGTCACGGGTGCGCTTCTTGTATGCTTCGAATTTATAAATCTTAGATCCACTTCAGAATTGATGATAATGGAACGATATGATCTCTGGTTGAAATTTGATGATTTGATGGTGTGCTACAAGTTTTTTTTAGCACAATAGAAATAGAATATGAAAATTTTTCGTTGTTTTTTTTCACTAGTTTTTTTTACAATATTGTAGAGTAAAATTCAAGAGTGCTCAGAAGAAAATTTCCATGAAAAGATACTGGATGAAGCGCAAATATCAAGGATATTCCACTAATTTCATGGAGTATAGAAGTCAAAACTTTAACCAACTGAGTATAATAAAGAATGGAATAACAAAAGAAATCACCAGGTATGCGATAGACCGCACAGACAGGTTATTCCAACAGAATAATAAATAACAGAACCAGGTCATGCGTAAATACACAGACAGGATATTCCAACAGAATAATAAATAACGGAACCAGGTCAGACGAAATTTGTATTGACAGGATGTTCCAACAGAATAATAAATAACGGAACTAGGTCATGCGTAAACGCACAGACAGGATGTTCCAAGAGAATAATAAAGAATGGAATAACAGAAGAATTTCACCATGTATGCGGTACTTCGCATAGACAGGTTATTCCAACATAATGATAAAGAATGGAATAACAGAAGAATTTCACCAAGTATAGGGTAGACCGCGTATACAGGTTATTCCAACAGAATAAAAAAATGGAATAACAGAAGTTCTCTTCATGAATACGAAAAAAATAATATCTCTTACCTTAGAAGAACTGGATATTGGAAAAATGAGGTAGCAGAATACTTTTATTCTTTCTCTCTATAGTTTCTCTCTCTAGAGTTTCAGTAAATTTGTAATAAATAATGAAGGAATGAGCTTCTATTTATAAGAGAATGGACTGGATAGTAACTAATTCCTGAACGGTCCAAATTAATTTACTTTTAAACGGACGGTCCAGATTGGTTTACTATAAAATATTCTAATAAAACAAAATCTTTTAAATAAAATATAATATATTCTATTTATAATCTAATAAAATGAATAACTTTATAAAAGTATTCTGTTTTATATAAAAAGATTTTACTATGCAAAATACTATGTATGCACTATGCAAACATTATGCATAATAAAATATAATATATTCTATTTATAGTCTAATAAAATGAATAAGTTTATAAAAGTATTATATTTTATATAAAAAGATTTTACTATGCAAAAAACTATGCATAATAGAATATAATATATTCTATTTATAGTCTAATAAAACGAATAACTTTATAAAAGTATTCTGTTTTATATAAAAAGCTTTTCTATTTTATTACATTAATAATACTAATAAAATAAAAATTTATCATCATTATTATAATTCACACTATTAATCGACCAAGTCGTTCCTAGGAAAGAGGGGGCTTTTCAATAAGGATTTCTTCCTATTGGCGCGCAATTAGGTGACCAAACCTCTTCTTGACAGAACTTCTAGACATCGTTAATATTACAAATAATAATATTAATAACTTCGTTGTCTCAATTATTGATTTAATAATATATAAAATATCGACAATAATTGAATCAATTAACGTGAGATACTATGCAACAATTATTGAAGTAATAATTGAATAAAACTGAGTGACTTCTCACGTAAGCATCAATAATCAATACCGTGTGCTACTATGCAACCACGCGTATTACTATACTTTTAACATCGGGTGTTTCAACAATTAACGGTAAAACTTTCGCCGTTATTTTCATAAAAAGATATTTTTATCGTTTTCTCAATCCGACAATAATTTTGTTATGGGGTCCACCAATGATGGTGTCGTCGTACGAATATTCCCTATAAAAATGAATATTCTTCGACCAATCGAATATTATATAACAACTTACGTACTTTGCAAAATTTATAACTATTACCCACAACTATAACATTATATCAAATTCATTCCATAATATTCAAAAAATGATAATTATAGAAAATTCATCTTTATTCATAAAAGTTGGGGTCTTACAAGTACCTTCATCTATACCTCCATTTTTAATTTAGTCATGCAAGTATTATCAATCTTGCACCAACTCCCCTAATAGTAAATCATGGGAATCAATAGTACACACATGTGAACACATAGTTATAAGCATGTGAATCAATAGCAATTAATTGCTCATTTATTCCTATTTATTACCCGATTGGTCAATATAACCTCCAAACATCAATTATTATCAAAATAAATATCGATTTTCACTAACACTAATAATTCTAACACAGTGGAACTATAAATTTCATCTTTAATCAATAATAACTTATTCATCATTAATATTATAATTCACGATATTTAACAACCAGGTCGTTCTCAGGAAAAAGAGGGCTTTCCGATAAGGATTTCTCCTTATTGGCGCACAATTAGGTGACTAAACCTCTCCTTGACAGAACTTCTAGACATTTTCAATATTGCAAATAATAATATGAATAACTTTGTCGTCTCAATTATTGAATTAATAATATAACATATTATACAGATGATACTGTGACAATAATTGAATCAATAATATGGGAGATATGATGCAGCAATTACTGTAGCAATAATTGAGTATAACTGAGTGACTTCTTACGTAAGCATCAATAATCAATACCGTGTGCTACTATGCAACCACACGTATTACTGTACTTTTACTACCAGATAGTTCAATAGTTTTAACAATAACACTTTCGCCTTTATTTTTATAAAAAGATAATTCTGTCATTTTCTAACTACGATAATACTTCCGTTGTGGGGTCCATCAATGATTGTGTCGTCGTACGGATATTCCCGATAAAAAAATATTTTCCGACCAAACGAATATTTTATAACAACTTGCTTACTTTGCAAAATTTATAAATATTACCCACAACTATAACATTATATCAAATCCACACCATAATATATTCAAAAAAATATTTCGAGAAATTTAAATCTTTATTCATAAAATTTGGGGTCTCACACTATGCCTTCCAACTGTTACTCCTGTTTTTGCAAAATCAACTGCCATAGAGTGAAGGGTTGTCAATTGAAGATATTTTTTACTCATAGTTTATTTAACTCAAGGTCTGCATATACTAAATATGCACTAGAGATTGTACCCTAGGTATCATTGATTAACTAAGTTATCAACAAATAACTTATTGATTTATTGTAAAATCAGACTTATTGGGAAATATGAGAGACATTCCTCACTGTTCCATCATAACAGATGCATGACAACATCCCGAAGGAGGGTCATTAAGATGTTGTCATGCATCTGTTATGATGGAACAGTGAGAAATGTCTGTAGTAATTCAATTATTCAATTCGAGTATGGGACACAAACAGGAACTACGACCCATACTTTTTTTTTCTGCCGCACAAGGAACCAGTTGGAGTATTAGTTGCAACTGCTATATTGAATCTTGTATATAAAGCAGTCCTTGACTCTTCTCTAAGTAGTCATTACTCATGGACGATGATGAATATATTTGTTTTACATTATAACATGAAGTTTTCATCTAATTATGAGAAGTTATCTTTCAATAAGTGCATACTTTCATCTGTCTCCAATTTTTTGTATATATATTTCGAGGATACTACTTTATGGATTTAAATTAAAGACGAGGCTCGTTGATCGCAGATACATATTATACTTTCATGATAGAGATTGTGATAGAAACTATTTGCCAAGAAAATATTGATATTTATTTACAAAATATTAAAAAAAATCAGTCTTAAGGATGCTACAATTGAGTTATTGATAGAGTATGTTCTCACTTTTATTTATTTTAATTAAATCATTGTCATTCTATTTTTTAATTAAATGTATTTATTTTATTTATTTATTTATTTTGAATATATTATATGATATTATATTATTTAATTTAATAAATTTAAGGAATGTAATTAAGTTAATTAACTTATTTCATTTTATGTTGTATCATGAATTATGTTATGTTATGATATATTATGAAAAATTATTTTATATTATATTATATTATCTTATATTATATAAAGTAAAATAACTTTATGTTATTATATTATTTTATTTTATTTAGTTGTGTAAAACTAAGTAAATTAATGTTACTTAATTTATTTTAATTAGTATTGGGAAACTAAGTAATATTAACTAAGTAAATACTACCTAGTTGATATAAATTTAGTAGTGAAAACTAAGAAAATGTTACTTAGTTGATTTTAGTAGGGGAAAATTAAGTAAACTAAGAAAATTTATTTTTTTTATTTTCTTTATTTTAGTTTGTATTATTTTTTGTTATATTATTTATTTTATTTTATTTTATTTATATATTATTATATTTAATTTAATTTAGTTTATAATTTAATTTATGTATTTTAGTAATATTATAAAAAAATGGACATTATATTATTTTAATTATAATTTATGCCTAACCACTATAAACAACCTACAAATTATACCCTAAATTTATACATTATGAAAAAAGAACTCAACTTGAATATTTGAATCAGTAAATGAAAATATTAAAATTTAATAAGAAAGTTCAGACCAATATTTCAATGAAATGATATTAGATGAAGCACATATTAATTATAAGGATATTCTACTAATTTCAGGAATTTTCACCATTTAACAATAAGGTTATGAAAACAAATAATAAATTTATACCATAAATGGAGAAAAATATGAAAGAAAACAATATCCCTTGACTAGTACAAAAGAAATGATATCTCATACGAGTATGAAAAAATATACGAAACTATAAATAGATTTTCACCTGTCATGCGGTAATCCACGTAAACAGACCATTTCCACAACTTAATAAAGAATGAATACTAAGGGTTATTCACCAGGCATGCGGTAATAAGCGTAGACAGGTTATTTCCACAGATTAATAAGGAATAGAATGACAACACTTGTGAGTCTGAAGAAAAATAACATCTTTTACGTTAATAAAAGACTAGATATTGCACTAATGTAGTAGCAGAACTTTGTGTTGGTGGTGTGTGTTTGCTTCTCGAATGCTCTTCTTCTTTCTCTCTTGTTCTCTCTCTATAGCTTTAGTGAATTGGTGAGAATGAAAGAAGAAATGAGCTTTTATTTATAGAAAAATTCTATCTTCCCTTGCAATGTGAAGAGTCAAGTGGCTTGACGCCTAGTAATGTAAAAAGACAAGTGGTTTTGACTCTTGTTTTGTGAAAAAGTAAGTGGTTTGACGCCTGATAAAGGCAAGTACTATTGGCGAAAGTGACTCTTAGATGATGACATATGGTTCCTATAGAATAAGTCAAACTTACAACAAATGCTTCATGACAAATCCTTCTATTTATAACAAAAATTGAATAAATATCTACCACAAATCACCTATCTTCAATCAACACATTTTTAATCTTTGAACAATTCTTCATCAATAATATTATAACTCACAATATTGACAACCAGATCATTAATTCCCAGGAAATGGGGACTTTCCGATAAGGATTTCTCCTTATTGGCGCACAATTAAATAATCAAACCTCTTTCCTCGATAGAATTTCTAGACATTTTTAATAATACAAATAATAATATGAATAAATGTGTCGTCTCAATTATTGATTTAATAATATAAAATATTATGCAAATGATATTGTGATAATAATTGAATCAATAATATAAGATACTATGGAGCAACTACGTACTGTGGCAATTATTGAATGAAGCTGAGTGAATTCTTAAGTAAACATCAATAATCAGAGACACTGTGCAATACCGCGTATCACTGTGGAACAACGCGTATTACTGTATTTTTATCACTGGATATTTCAACAGTTTAACGGTAAAAGTCTTGCCGTTATTTATGGAAATGTTATTTTTGTCGCTTTCTATATCCAACAGTTATTTCGTTGTGGGGTCCACCAATGATTGCACCGTCATACGAATATTTTCCAACAAAAAGAATATTTTTCGACCAAACGAATATTTTATGACAACTTGGTTACTTAGAAAAATTTGCACATATCACCCATAACTATAACATTTATTAAATTATCACCTTACTATTTAGAATACTATTCAGAGAAAATTAAATCTTTATTAATAAAAGTTGGGGTCTTACAACCCTTAAGTTTTCTTATTGTCCTAAGACATTTTCTCCCTTTTATTAGTAGTTTCAACTTCCCATAAATGAGTAGTGATAGAATTTCATACAAATTTTAATTATTAAATGATAGCATTAAATGACTTTCTTAATTCATATGCATGAAACTAAAATGACTATTATTATGAAATGGAGATAATACTACCTCCGTTCCTAAAAGATTGTCGTTTAAGGTTTTGGCACATGGATTAAGAAAGCATCATTTACCAAGTAAAATTTATTTGAAATTCCATCAATACCCCTTTATGGGAAGTTGAAAACTATTAATACAAGGGAGAGAATTTCTTGGGATAATGAGAAAGATGGGGTACTATAGGAAAGTAAATAATTTATTCTTCTTGAAAGTTGTAAACGACAAACTTTTTGAAACAAATTTTATCTTCTAAAACGACAATCTTTTAGGAACGGAGGGAGTATTATTTTGTGATTGCTCAAAAAGTTCATCACAAATGATTATCTTTTGTGATTCTTTTTAAAAACTGTCACAAAGTTCCATCACATATGTATTCTTATTTTTCAAATATATATATATATATATATATATATATATATATATATATATATATATATATATTTGTAGCTATTAAATAGTTAAATATTTATTCAAATAACTAATAATTGAATTATATATTGTAGGTTCTTTCAATCAATTAAGATTTAAAAATCTATTTTTCTTTTCTTATAAAATGTTTATTATTATTAGCATTGATAGTTGATCTCTTCTTTAAAGCTTATGTTGTAGAAGCTAACATTAGGTTATTGACGTTTTATCTGCTAAGCTAAATATTTGAATAGATTATTGTAAATTTATTTAGGTATGATTATGAGAAAATAATTATTTTAATTTTATTAAAGTTTGTAATGAAATTCTATATTAACGTTTATATTGACAAATTTTGCTTAAAATTCTAATCGAATAAAATTATGAAACTCATGTCTTAATTAACTTTTAATTTAGTTATGACAATTAGTTATAAATTAATCCATTATAATTTTTTAATTAATGTTACAGTTATTATGTTTCAAACTTACATAGATTATTAATACAATTAATCATGTTATTTGATAAAATTTCAAGTTTAAATGAATTAAATTAGTCATAATATTAATTAAATATTAAAATTCAAGAATAATATTAATATAATTAAATCGCTTGATATATCTCTTTAGTGTGTTTAATAGATTGTTTGTAATTGTTTTGCAGATAATTTTTTTTAGTGAAAAATTGGTAAAATCAGAAATAAAAATTCTTTTAGAAGTTATTCTTTTCTATTAGAGATTGGTTGAGTTTCTTTTGAATACTTTATAAATTTAGATAGTATATATTTAATTATTAATTATTACAAATTTGTATAGTTCTTCTACTAATTTGAATAGAAAAGAAAAATATCTTCTTTTTTTTATATTCTTCCAAGAGATAAGAATATTTTTAAATTTAGATAGTACTTATACTAATATGAATTAGGAAAGTTGAATCAAAAATTGGTTAAACCTAACCAAACTAAGTTTGTGCTTTTAATTATATAATTGATGAATGGACTATTTAATTAAGGAAACTAATATTTTCACATGAAAAAAATAATTCTTTTCACATGAATAATGAGTGAGTGTCACATTTATATTTATGTGAGAGACATGCAGTATAAAAATATGAGTAGAAAAAATCAGTTCCCTTTAATTAAACCTAAAATATATATTCGCATGTGATCAATTTACAATGTATACGAATCAGTCGCACCGGAGTACCGTAAGTCTTCCTCCATTGTCAGTCCGTTGAATCTTTCTCAAGTAGAATCAGCGCATGATGATTAATAAAGGAAATTTATGTTCTTAGTTTATGTAACCGCTTTCTCAAGTTCTTCTTAATTAGTCCTTTAGGATTAAAATATATCTCTATAATTATTGAAGTATTATATTATAAGGCTATGAATTAATGGGTGGTCAGGTTACATTTGAAAATGCTAATTAATTTAGGTTTATAATTTTCTCTCTCTCTCTCTCTTTTATCTACCTGAGAAAGGCTCATAAGGATTTGATGATTTCCTTGGTAATAATTTTTTTTAAAGAAGAGCTTGGTTAGAACACCCTAATTAATCATTAAATTTTAATATATAATCTCACTAAAAAATCTTTGATTTCAAGGACATATAAGGAGGTAGGCCGATCGATCGGAAACTTCGTTCATTCTTGACGGCCGGTGATTACAAGGCTAGTTTTGTTTATTCAGTATAACTAATACGCACGTCTTGTGTAAGGCTTTTCCTACCGACGTACCGTTTCAATATTGGAGGGAATCCAATGCTTTCGCCCAAGATTTTAGCAAATGTCAGAAGAATAATTGTGTCAAATTTATAGAAAAAATTGTGTATCAATAATAAGACTCGTATATTATTTACCAATAAAAATGTATAAAATATTTAATAATAAATTTCACTTCTTATTTTTTTTATATTGTTCGTATACAATTTTTATATATAATTGTGTTCAAAGCGTTACATAGGTTAGATTAACTAAAACAAGAACTCTTGTACCTGACGATACGAGGAAGAACAAAAAAAAAAGAGTTAATGTTAATTTACTTACAGACAAACCATAGCGTATATCATATTTATTTTCTAGTCAATTTAATATCATTTTAATATTTGTGTAAATGTGTCGACCAGATCAATGGTGGTAGGCTACGCACTAATAAAGTCTCTTTATTTGTTTGTGCAACGTGGTTAATTTCACTTCAACTCACTGATGGAATAATTCAGATTAAAACCTTGTAGTTATTGTATATAATTTTATACTCTCCATTTTAAAAAAACAACTATTTCTTTTGACTATTTCTTATATTATTATTATTATACATTACATATACTAGTTCCGTCACGTAATAAAGAATAAATATAATTTTATTTTTATTTATATATTTGGACTTGTCTATATAATATAATACATATATGAATGTTAAGACGTGTAAGACGTGTGTGTATATATATATATATATATATATATATATATATATATATATATATATATATATATATATGTTTGTATGTATATACAATTGTAGTGTGTTAGAGGTAAAGCATATTCTTAATTAATTTCTCCGGACATTTCTTCTTGGATTTGGTCAAAGTTTATCCTCAAAACCCTAGTCAAGAATCATATGACGAGCATTTAATATTTGTAGTGTTGTCTTCAATGGCTACCACATACAGTTTCATTGAAAGACTTGTAAGAACATTATTACATGTGGGCATTTGCATGATTGCTAATTCAAAGAAAAGAGAGCTACTCATGCAATATTATACTATTTTTTTGTTCAACTTGCTTTTCATGTGTCAATTAATTAATGACAATGAAATAGTAAGAAAGATATGAAGAAGCTTTTCATGTTTATTAGCCAGATGATATTATAATGTGAAGTGTAAAATTAAATTCAAATTATTAAATTAAACTCTCATTTTCTTATTTTTGTTTTTGGTTTTTTGTAACCAGTAAGAGTTCATTATTTTTTGTAATTAATTTCGTTTTATTGAGCTATTAACTCCAGTCGGCAACCTTTGTTCATCTTCATGATTTTTTTTTCAACTTGAACAAACTAACTTTAATCTCCCTTCTTTTCTTATCATCCTACCTTCCTTCTCCAGAAAAATGAAGTTTAAATTTACTTTTTTTTAAAAAAAATTAAATCTTTCATATACTTTTGAATTGATTTGTTATTTTTTTATATTTCCCTCCATTTTTCAATATATAAAAGTGTATTATTGTTCATGACATCTCATGAAAAAAAAATAGGCTTAAGTTTAGCAATTAATAATACATTAATTATGGTTACTATACAAGAATTCGATTTGATTTTTTTTGACAAATATTGATGAATTTCTCGGTAATTGAAATCAACTTAAATATAGATTTGAATGTTCCAACAAGCAATGAAGAGATTTTGGCGCACACTAATGACTACAACATCAATTTAAATGATCATCCATTGTTTGATCCAAATATTGGTATATTGTTGTTTATTTTGTAATCCCATTTATACTTCAATTTCTTTTAGTTTTTTAGATGGCATTGTTGTGATATTTATTAAAACAACAATTTTATTTGTATGTGGATACAAAATATGGTATGAACCTTGCATGAAATTGTTGCATGCATTAATTGATATGAATTATAGCTAATACACATTATGTGATTTAACGTTATTCATTTTTTAACCATAAGTGATTCCAAATTATTCATGAATGATCTGTGAACACCTTGTTTTTTTAATTTATTAAGTTAAACATGCTTGGAAATGTTGTTTTTGAACTTCATAGATGATTAATCATTTCCTAGCATTTAGGTTAAAAAGAACGTTAGTTTTGAACTTCATAGATGAACTCTTTGGCTCCAACATTATTTATTGACCTTAATTTGAAATTGGTGTTCTAATTAAATTAAGTCAATTTCAAATAAGTAATTGAAAGCAATGTGACTGGTGCGAACGGGAGTATTAAGTAGGACAGACTCTGCATGATTATTTGTTAGGCTCCGCATAATGATAAAATAAACGGCTAAATCACAGTTAAATATATAGAACTCCCCATATCAAACTTTTGATTATAAATCATTCTCATGTATATATGTATATATATATAATGATTTATAATTAAAAGTGGCTATATTTGGAATGTATTGTATGTAGCCCATCTTATGCCTTCCATTTCTATATTTGACGGACGCGATTTTATAAAAAGAAATCATGGTATACATATATGCACTATTATGGTTCATTTGAAATTCTCCATAGGTGCGTATGCATGGAGAATCGGGGCTATAGTATTCTCCATACTTTGCATACTTCCTTTTAGCGACGGACCGGCGACAATAGCATGTTTTTACTATAGATTGAAAATGAACAAATAACATCATAATTGTCTATTCAAAAAAAAAACAACAGCTGAGATTGAAAAATTAGACATGGCGTCCGTTAAAAATTCTAGCGGACGAAACTAACAGAATTTTTAGACAATTATACCCCGATTATACCCCATCACTGACTAGTGAAAGACAATTTGGTAAACTTCAGTCACTAGATTCAGCTAATGTCAGTACTAATTCGTTTTCACGAGCTTCACATTCGAGACATCACGAAGAAATAGAAGTTTCCTTTGCTCATAATGCTGCAGGTCTTCAGCGAGGAGGCTCTTTGTTGTCTACACATGATGTTCTTAATTCCAGGGGTTTATGGAATCAAAATAAAATAGGACAAACGTATGAAAAATCTCAAGTTCGAAGATTTTTCTTTTCTTGTTGCCTGTTGGTGGTGGTAATTCTTATACAGAAACATTGATGCAACAGTCAGTGGTTCACCTCTTGGATCAGGCAAGGAAGCTTCAATAATTATAATTACTAGGAAAATCATGAAGACGTGTTGTGGCAAAAACTTTGGGGCCTTCAGCCTATTAACACACGTGTTGCTTCAATGTTGATAATGTTGACACGTGGTCTGTTAACACACTCCGGTTGCTTCAATGTTGACACGTGTTCAATTTTTCAATCACAGCCGTTATTTTTTAAAATTGACGATTAAAATGTTATTTGTTCATTTTTATCTATAGCAAATACATGTTATAGATCATTGTCCTTCCTTATATATATATATATATATATATGAAATGATTCTAAAATGATCTTTTCTATAATTATATGTGTTTAGCCAAATAATAACCAACCTAATTTTAGTCGCTTTGCTAGAATCATAAACAAGCACAGCATGTGCACACAAATGGATAACAGAGCTCCATTACACAATTGAGAACCTCATAAAAGAAATATGAATTCTTTGCCCTCTTTAGTCACATAATTTGACTACTTAGAAATCAATGACCAGGTGGAAGTGATTTTAAAGAGCTATCCAAAATTAAGGACACTTGTCACAATTCCAGTTTTGAGTCGGCAAACATACCAGCAATCAAATTTGGACTGTAATCATATACGAAATGAATTTGAAAACACACACTAGACTCCAGATTTTTACGTGTGAATATTGCATGTATATATCACTCCTCCAACACTATAAATAGAGGCAGGCAACTACCATCAACATATATCTACTTGTGATCAATTAAGATCGATCTTAATTTCTATACATATTTTCTAGGGAAAATGAAATCTAATTATAAAGCTTTTGTTTTGTTCGGTGTCCTTTTTACTTTTGTTCTGCTCGTCTCTTCAGTTGTGGCTGCAGAGACATCTCAAGATAAGAACAAGGGTAATTAATACTATTCAACTTTAACTTTTAATACCTTTTCATCCATTTTTTATTCATAATACCACTATATATATATATATATATATATATATGTAAACACAGCCGTGTAACTTTTAAAATTACACAGTCTACGATCGTAGAGTGATTTCACTCTACAATCGTAGAGTAGTCCACATATAGTAAAGTGAATTCACTCTACTATCGTAGAGTAGTCCACGATAGTAGAGTAAATTCACAAATCGTAGAGTGACTACTCTACGATCGTAGAGTGATTTACTCTACGATCGTAGACCGTGTAACTTTAAAAGTTACACGGCTGTGCACATCCATATTCCCTATATATATATATATATATATATATATAGCAAGGATCTTAGACTCACCCTTATTGAGCTCACCCCGAGCTCACCCTGCCTTTTTTTTAAACAACTAATAAAAAATGTATAATAATTTTTGGAATTGAAAGTTTTTTAAAAAAAAGTGCTTTGGGTGTGATTTGAGTACATATAACAAAACAGTGTTGTACAGTCTGTACAACACTGTTTTGTTATATGTACCCAAATCACACCCAAAACACTTTTTTTTAAAAAACTTTCAATTCCAAAAATTATTATACATTTTTTATTAGTTATGTTTTTTTTATAAAAAAAATTGCAGGGTGAGCTCAATAAGGGTGAGCCTAAGAAATGGACTGTATATATATATATATATATATATATACTAGCTGGGTCCCGTGCCTCCGGCACTGTATAGACAATGAGATTTATCTTAAATTTTAAACAGCCTAGATGATTTATTGAGTGAGCGATAAATTCAAAATCATTTGTATTTTATTAGATAAATAGAGAGATGTATGGACGGTGAGATTTATCCCAAACTTTGGACGAACAATATGATTTATTGAATGAGCGGGAAATTCAAAATCATTTATATTTTATTAGATAGATTTATTAGATATATGTATGGACGGTGGGATTTATCCTAAACTTTGGACGGCCAAGATGATTTATTGAGTGAGCGAAAAATTCAAAATCATTTGTATTTTATTAGATATATATATATATATATATATAGTTCGGATCTTAAGTTCACCCCTTATCCAACTCACCCGAGCTCACCCCCTTTAGCGACGGACCCGACAACGGTTCATACAACCGTCGTTTTATACTTTTAACAACGGACAACATATAGCGTCGCTAAAAGTATGGACGACGGTTGTATGACCGAACCGTCGTCAGGTCCATCACTAAAGAGGGGGTGAGCTCGGATGAGTTGGACATAAGTGGTGAGTTTAAGATCCGGACCGTATGTATACGTGCATGAGATCGATAATCCCAAATTTTAAATTAATTGCAATATATATATATATATATAAATTGTTAAGGATTCATTAATTTGATAACTTGAACATACATGCATTCAGTTGATGAAGCAAAGGAAAGCGTTAACCAGCAGGGGAGACCAGGGGGTGGAAAGAGTTGTAGGTGGCAGGGTGGTTGTTGTCGTTGGAGCCCAAAAGGCTACGGTTGCATGCTCTGCTGCAATTCCCATTCCGATTCCGCAGGTAAGAATTAATCATTAATTTCATGGACAAATAATAAAAGCTCACCTTAACTTTTTATAAATACTTTCTTTGTTCTAAAATTAAAAATATATTTTTGTCAATTATTTAAAAGTTTAATGTTATTGGTGTTAAAAAAATAATTTGTAATTAGAAATTAAATACTCCCTCCGTCCCAAATTAATTGCTCAATTTTGACCTTTTTAAATCAAATTGACTATTTTTAGAAATAATAATTAAGCATATATAAATATATTTCTAAAATTATAAAAATTAGGATTAATAATAAATTGTATATACTTTCTTTTGATTATAATCTCTTCACCTATATTTTAGCAAAAATAGTAAAACGATTAGTTTTAAAAATGGTCAATTTGACTTTAAAAAGTCAAAACTGAGCAATTAATTTGGGACGGAGGGAGTAGTTCTTTTAAAAATATATATCTCACATTGAAACATGGAAAATAACTTTCAATCCCACGTTTCATGTTAAATGTGTGTGACATTAATTAAAAGTATTTTCTTCATTTCTTTGGCAGCAAATGAAGCTGAGAAAACAGATGATCAGGTAAATGGCGGTGGCCATGGGGGAGGACATTGTAAACATGGGTGTTGTGGCAAATGGAAGGGAGGTTGCAGTTACTGCTGCGCTGACGCCGAAGAAGCTAGAGCCTATGACATGGCTTCCCAAGGGTTGACCAACCCTTGATTACACAAATTAACAATGTGCATGTATACCTACTAATCAAAATATAAATAAAGTGCATGCA
This sequence comes from Panax japonicus, assembly GCA_020205505.1. Taxonomy (NCBI): domain Eukaryota; kingdom Viridiplantae; phylum Streptophyta; class Magnoliopsida; order Apiales; family Araliaceae; genus Panax; species Panax japonicus. The sequence goes on from CM035092.1 coordinate 78,350,642, forward strand.
AGTGGGTTAATTCTGTACATTTTCCCGCTCATTCATGCATGCATGCCTGCCCTGGCCAGGGTTAGATCCCTAGGTTACGTTTGTGTTCATTTTTATCTGTTCTTGATAAAAATGTGATGTCTTCTGACATAAATAAATATGTTGTCTTTGATCATTTAATTTCTGGACTCTGATTTATTTTGTGACGATTAAATAATTTTCTTGAATTAGCAAAAATGAGACGCGGAATTTAATGCTGCTAAAGTGGACTGACTATATATTGATGCAAAATGAACAATTCATTGAAGGCATGAATTATGTATGGGAGATAATATTGAACTATGCACTACAAAAAAATAGGGCTTCAGCAACAATCGATTTTTGTTGTTAAAGATGTCAAATTTCGTTGCTAAAGGGTTTTGGCAACGATTTTACTGTCGTTGCGTCTTTCGTTACACAATGAGCGTTGCTAATTGTTCCGCAACGAACGTATTTTTTCGTTGCCAAAAGTAATACATTTTGCAACGAAATTTGATTTTCGTACAGAGACATCGATTCTTTAGTAACAAAATGTATTGTTGCAGAATAATTAAAATGTTGTTGCTAAAAACCCCATTTCAATTCGTTGCAAAAGCATGCTAATTGGCAACGAAATGAATTCTTTTTTTGGCAACGACCATGCATTTTCGTTGCAATTGACACCATTTTGCAACGACATTTTTCGTTGCAGTAAATTATGAAAAATGTTTCCCAAGCTTGCTTTCGTTGCGGAATGTAAACTTTTTAGCAACGATTTTCGTTGCTGATTATATTATTTAGCAACAACATTATGCTGAATCAGCAACGAAAATGTTTGTTGTTGGTTATTTTTCAATAGCAACGAAAGTCGTCGATTAGCAACGACATTATATGTTGTCGTTTCTTTATATGTACAACGAAAGTTGATATGATTTGTAACGATAAAAAATATTTCCTTTTATTTGAGTATTAGCAACAATATCATCTCCGTTGTTATTAGGTTAATTTTTCGTTGCCAAATATTATATTTTTAATGCCAGTAGCAACGAAAATTTGTTGCTAAATGTATAAAAAAATTTGTTGCTATATTAAAACTTGTTCAATGCTTTGGTAACGAATTATATTGTTGCCAAATCAAAATTTGACATTCTTTTTGTGTACCTGACTGGCTCACTGTTCCCATAGCAAATAATGGCAAAAATACAAAAAACTAAAACATTATTAACTTAATAAAATCATCCACTACATAATCATTCATTATCTTTACAATTAACCATCTAAAGCTACCACAGTTCTTCAATCAAAGTATATATCTACATATATAGAGAGAGTGCACTTCATAATTTCATCCCTTGTCTTCCGTAAATGTAGCACGGAAATTTGATTCCCAGTATTGTAAGGCAGGTCTAGAAGCAGTCTTCTTGCACATTTAAAAATAATAACAAGTCAAAAAAATAATGCAAATAGGTCACCAGAGGCACTTAGTGTCAAAATCAATACACAAAGACAATAGAGTTGCTACGTGGTACAATGTCAAGGCTTGGCTCCTATTTCATAATACTTTAGAATACCACCAATTTCTTGTTCAATTTGAGTGACTAAACAATAAATATGGTTGGCACAGTCAATGCATAATCACTCTCCAACCTGGTTATAGCACTATTTGATACTTCATAACAAAGAATATAAGAGAACACTGAAAACATACTGAGAGCATTGTGTATGGCACAACCAAGCAAATTAGTTTTTCATGTAATTATTTATTAGGCAATTTAGTTAGATTACAAAACAGCTTACAGTTAAGTTGTTCAACAAGCTGACTCAAAGACATCTGAGTTAAATACAAGAAAATATACTTACTTTTTTTATGTTGTTGAGGTAGCAAGTAAATCCCTGATTTGCTCATTGTAAACTTCAAGGACGATAACAGATATGTGGAACGTAAAAGTCTCTTTCCGTTCCTCGACCACTTTAAATAAATTCTCCAAAGTTCTATAATTGACTCCTCGATTCTGTTCAGTGCCCTCCATGGTAAAAGTCTTTCCCGTCCCTGTTTGGCCATATGCAAATATGCAAACATTGTAGCCATCTAACACTGAGACCACCATGGGTGAAGCATCCGCAAAAACATCAACTAGTACAAAAAATAAAAATAAAAAACTGTAAATTTTGTGATTTATATAGTACAGCAGCAAATTAGTAGTATAGTACTGCTTACAGTCATTCTCAAACTAATACACATCTACATTCTCAAACTAATACACATCCACTACTAGAAAATCTACCTTAATGATATTGGTAACTAACTAACTAACTAACTAATCAGTCTCTTTAACTTGGTAAGTTTATCTTTGTAAAAGGCAGTTGATCAATAAGATAATCTACTAATCTAGGATGTCTATATTAATGGAACCCTGCTACAAGGGTGGTTATAGAACTTAGTAAAAAATAGTGGAAGAATGGACATTTTTTTAAGAGAAATTTAATATACCTCATCCTCACTGAATCTAACAGTATTGCATATCCTCTCGAAAAGTTCTCCCCCAACGGCATATTCCATGACAATGGCTAGATGCGTTGGCATTAGCAACACCTGCACAGTTATTAGTACCGTTATGATTTAACAGTTTATGCATTGCTCTTTTTTTTTGAGGCAATACCAAATGGAACATAGTACTACTCTTTTCTGTAACAAGAAGGAGATTAACAGCTAGAGGTATATAGTACTATAATTTTTTTACAAGAAGTGACACCACTCAAATGATATAAAAGTGAGCTAGCCATCCATTTCTTTTCTTGATGGCACTATTTCGACAGAATTCGGAATAAAATCATAAGGTTTTAAATTATATTAATTAGTAGTCAAGAAACAGAAAATGTTATCTTTTCTTCTTTACAATCGGACTAACTTTTGATATTGCCTATCATGCTACTTTCCGAAAGCATATATCATACGAAGAAAACTCAACAATCAAATTGCAAATTTGGCATCTGCTCCATAGAATCCAATTGATCATCAAAGTGAGAAAGACACAAAAGGTTAAAAGATGTTATGTTCATCAATAGTAGATATACTACCTCTTTAAACCTAATTATATTGGGGTGCTTCAATGACCTGTGATTCATGATCTCCCTCTGTACATGTTCATCAATCTGCAAAACCCAAAAAACCTCCCAATCAAGCAAAACCCATATCAAAATGAAGAAACCCAGTTCAGCAATAAGCAATTAAAACTTCAAAAATTCATAGATAAATGAAGAAAGATATATACATACTTATATACATATATACTACATACCTTCTGGCCTCTTTCAATATACTTTCAATATACTTGATGACATAAAGTTCACCAGACCATTTATCTCTTACAAGCATGACAACACCAAAATTCCCAGAGCCAATATCTTTCACAATCTCATACCTTTCCATTGGTTGTAAATTACAGAGCAAATTCTCTTTATTTCATGTAGGATTAATTTTATCACAGTGGTTCTTTCTTCTTCTTCTTCTTCTTCTTCTTTTTCTTATTTTTTCTGATGAAGAACAACCATCAATGTCAAAAATTTATAACTGGAGACTTCAAACTGTTAAATTACATCGACTTATCAATCTACGTAAACAAGATGGTAAACTGGTAATCTCAGATAAAGAAATATGGTAAAGCATGAATATGCGAACAGTTGGCATTCTTCTTCAGAACACAAAGGTGCCAAATACTTTAATGGCTAAAACTTTTTTATGTGGAGTACAAAGGTATGATATTGGGCTCACCAGACTTGAGAAGATTAGATATCAGATATTCTTTTTCTTTGATGGTTGCATTTGCTTGTCTATGTTTCTCTTCAAGATCAACCAAATCATGTTCAGTTTCATGGAGCTTTTTATGAAGAACAAAAATGGAAAAGAAAAAGTAAATAATTATTTTGTGACAGGAAATGCAATAATTGGTGATAACTATAGATTACTAGAATATGCCACTCTACTACAATTACCTCTGTTTTTTCAAGTTTATCGCTTAATTCTGCTGTCAGTAGCAGCTGAGAATTGTGAAGTCCCTGGAGCTCCATAAATTGTTGTTTACAAGAAAAATGAATTATAAGCAATCCAATTTCTACTACGTACAATCATCTTTGTTGGTCCAAATAGACTACTTCTGGTCCTCCAGTATATCCTCAGGGCAGAAGCAATGCAATGGTCTTTTAGTCTAAAATATACTCTGCATTAAAAATAATAATACTAACACGGGGGAAAAGAGGGAGCAGAGTATAGTGGTTACCTTTTCAAACAAATTGCCACATATATCAGTGTTAACGCCTGATTTTGTACGCCTGACGAAATCACCCAAAAGGACAGGCCAAAATAGCGCCAACGGTTGATGGAGTAATTGTTGTGAAATCAAACTTCACGAAATACACTCACATAAACATAAATAAAGAAATATAAAGTATGAACACAAGAATTTACGTGGAAACCCAATTGGGGAAAAACCACGGAGAGAGGGAGAGTAATCCACTATAATAATATTGGGAGTACAAGTTGTATATTTGTGTTTTATCTCTTGTGTCCTTCCTCCTAAACCCTAGCTTGTAGCCATATATATAGAAGTAACCTCCACCTGCATCCAACTAGAAAAATGATTCCTTATCCCTCCAAATAAGGGAATACAATCCTATTTTAATAAGGACTCTCCCACTATAATAATAAATACATATGGGCCATCACCAGATCAGGGCCATTAAATAGATTGGGTTGCACCATGGCTAGACCCAAATAATCACACTCCAACATTGCCCCCCAGTCTCTTATTTATAATAAGGAACTTATAAATGAGAGATTATACAAATATATCCCAACAAAATGACCATATTTGCCGAAGACAAAATATCACTCCTGAACTTCATGTGCCGAACTAAAATTGTTGGAGAACCAACCTTATACCAACCGAACCAACCTTATCACTACCGAAGATATAAAGAACCAACCTTATCCCAACCGAACCAACCTTATACCAACCGAACCAACTTTATCACTACCGAAGATATATAAAGAACCAACCGAACCAACCTTATCCCAACCGAACCAACCTTATACCAACCGAACCAACTTTATCACTACCGAAGATATATAAAGAACCAACCGAACCAACCTTATCACTACCGAAAATAATCCACCGAACACATCCAAATATATAGAGAACCAACCTTATCACAAACGAACCAACCTTATTACGACCGAACCAACCTTATCACTACCAAAGATATAAAGAACCAACCTTATCACAACTGAACCAACCTTATTACGACCGAACCAACCTTATTACGACCGAACCAACCTTATCGCTACCAAAGATATTAAGAACCAACTTTATACCAACCCAATATATATATAACCAACCTTATACCAACCGAACTAACCTTATCACTACCGAAGACAGATAAATAATCCACCAAACACATCCAAATATATAGAGAACCAACCTTATCACAACCAAAGATATAACGAACCAACCTTATCACAACCCAATATATTATAGAACCAACCTTATCACAACCGAACCAACCTTATTACAACCGAACCAACCTTATCACAACCGAATATAAATTATAAAGTTCGCTCCGAGGAACTAAACGTATTCGTTCCGAAGAACCGTATAAATATTTATTTTGACCGTTCGGGAGAACATTTGTCCGTCCCGAAGGATATTGTCCGATCGAGATGATGATGGTCCGTCCCGAAGGAAGTAATCCATTCGGGAGGACGATGATACATTGGTGAGGATGTCGGTTCGTCTAGGAGGATGTGATCCGTTGGAGAGGATATCGGTCCGTCTCGGGATGTTATCCGTTCGGGAGGACGATTGTCTGGCCTTATAACCCCTCCAACCTTATACCAACCATTGCCCCCAGTCTCTTATTTATAAGGAACTTATAAATGAGAGAGTATTCAAAAAGTCTCCACGGGATTTTTATCCTCGGGACTTATATCCGCTGGATTTTTATCCTCGGGACTTATATCCGCTGAATTTTTATCCTCGGGATTTATATCCTCGGGATGTTCATCCTTTCGGGAGACCAAAGCCTTCTCGAAGGACGTTTGTCTAGGAATGCAAAGCATAACCTGCAACTTCTCCAAGGACTTAACATCCTCCTCAGTTAGCCATCCATCAGATACAACTTGCTGAAGCTTTTGTCGGTAAATTTCTAGAAATATATTAAACATGTAAGACCCCAACTTTTATGAATAAAAATGATTTTTTTTATAAATATCATTTTTAAATATTATGGAATAAATTTGATATAATGTTATAGTTGTGGGTAATATTTATAAATCTTGCAAAGTATGCAAGTTGTTATATTATAATCAATTGATCGGGAAATATTCGTTTTAACAGAGAATATTCGTACGATGACACAATCATTGGTGGACCCCACAACGGAATTATTGTCGGATTGAGAAAACGACAAAAATATTTTTTTATGAAAATAACGACGGAAGTTTTACCATTAACTATTGAAACACCAAGTGTTAAAAATACAATAATACGCGTGGTTGCATAGTAGCACACGGTATTGATTATTGATGCTTACGTGAGAAGTCACTAAATTTTGTTCAATTATTGCCACAGTAATTGTTGCATAGTATCTCACGTTATTTGATTCAGTTATTGTCGATATTTTATATATTATTAAATCAATAATTGAGATAACAAATTTATTAATATTATTATTTGCAATATTAACGATGTCTAGAAGTTCTGTCAATGAGATGTTTGGTCACCTAATTGCGCGCCAATAGGAAAAAGTTCTTATTGGAAAGCCTCATCTTTCCTGGGAACGACCTGGTCGATTAATATTGTGAATTATAATAATGATGATAAATGTTGTTAAATATATTGAGGTGTTTTTTTATGAAGTCACGAAAGTTATATATATATATATATATATATATATATATATATATATATATATATATATATATATATATACGGTTCGGATCCTGTAAGGGATCCCTTACTTTCTTAAAACGAGGGACTCTTTTTTTTTGCTTTTTTTTTGTTTTTTTTAAAAGAACTAAAAAAAAGTTTAATATTTTATGGAACTGAAATTTTTATATAATACAGTGTTTTGGATGTGATTTGGATACGTATAACAAAATAGGTATATCATTTTTTGGTATAGGTATCCAAATTACGCCCAAAATATTATATTATGGAAAAATTTTAATTCCATAAAATATTAAACTTTTTTTTAGTTGTTTTAAAAAAAAGCAAAAAAAAAAGTCCCTCATTTTAAAAAAGTAAGGGATCCCATACTTGATCATTTCTGATATATATATATATATATATATATATATATATATATATATATATATTCTATTTTATTGGTATTATTAATGTAATAAAACAAAAAAGCTTTTTATATAAAACAGAATACTTTTATAAAGTTATTTGTTTTATTAGACTATAAATAGAATATATTATATTTTATTATATATAGTATTTGCATAGTAATTTTTTTTTATATAAAACAGAATACTTTTATAAAAGTATTCATTTTATTAGATTATAAAAAGGAATATATTATATTTTATTTATAAGAATTTGTTTTATTAGAATATTTTATTAATACTGCATAGTAAATCAATCTGGACTGTTCATGAATTAGTTACTATTCAGTCCATTCTCCTATAAATAGAATCTCGTTCATTCATTATTTCTTACGAATTCACTGAAACTCTAGAGAGAGAAACTGTAGAGAGAATTCTTCTTCTATAATCTTGAGCGTATTTCTTTAGAGTTTAAGAAAGCTTTGAGCGTAGTGCAAGTTTTCTTCAAATATATCCCTGCCCTACCCGTCGGAGTACTCTTCTTTATAAGGTAAGGGTATTATTTCTTTCGTATTCATGAAGAGAACCTTTGTTATTCCATTCTTTATTATTTTGTTGGAATAACCTGTATACGTGGACTACCCTATACTTGGTGAAATTCTTCTGTTATTCCATTCTTTATTATTATGTTGGAATAACCTGTATATGCGAAGTACCGCATATATGGTGAAATTCTTCTGTTATTCCATTACTTATTATTCTATTGGAATAACCTGTATATGCGAAGTTCCGCATACATGGTGAAATTCTTCTGTTATTCCATTATTTATTATTTTGTTGGAATATCCTGTATGTGCATATTACGCATGACCTGGTTCCATTATTTATTATTCTGTTGGAATAACCTGTCTGTGCGGTCTATCGCATGCATGGTGAATTCTGTTGTTATTTCATTCTTTATTATTCTGTCAGAATATCCTGTCCATGCGTTTACGCATGCCCTGGTTCCATTATTTATTATTCTGTCAAAATATATTGTCTGTTCATTTACGCATGACCTGGTTCCATTCTTTATTATTCTGTTGGAAATAACCTGTCTGTGCAGTCTATCGCACGCATGGTGAATCCTTCTATTATTCCATTCTTTATTATTCTGTTGGAATAACCTGTCTATGTGGATTACCACATCTATGGTGAATGATCCTTTGTATTCATTTCTTATTAAATTGTGGAAATGATCTGTCTACGTGGATTACAGCATGGCGGGTGAAAATCCATTTGCAATTTTATATATTCTATTATACCCAGTTGATTAAAGTTTTGACTTCTATACTCCATGAAATTAGTAGAATATCCTGGATATTTGCGCTTCATCCAGTATCTTTTCATAGAAATATTCTTCTGAGCATTCTTGAATTTTACTCTACAAAGCAGTATCATGTTGACAATTTGGACGTTGTTGGTTCCTGGATAAATTAATTCTTGAACTTGTTTTATTGAATTATTATGTCATTGTCATCATCCTCATGTTTATATTATAATGGAAGTCATCTTTGGCTTACGTCCATAGATGAACTTAGTATGATTATAACCAGTGATCATTCAGTATAATCATGACTTGTAATGTTATAAATGACATGGTAAAAGTCCTCAGTGGCCTGTCATGCATTGATGGACAATTTTTGGTAAGATTATGACTAGGGATTATTCGGTATAGTCATGACCATTGATGATTTAATGAATATCATTGGCCCGTAGTACAGGGATAATTAGATGATGTGATTTATTTATTAAGCTGAGTCTCAGCGATAAAAATTGATGAAAACATTTTAAATCATAGAAGATAGTAGATATCATGCTCTACTTGACTCTTCTAATGGATTGAATTATTCCGCTGTAGTTAAACTTGATGCCTATTGTATTTTATTAGTTTAACATTGTTGAAGACTAATGATAATTTATTCTGTATTATTTGAGTCATAATATTTCTTACTGGGCTAGTTGAGCTCACCCTTTCTTTCATTGTTCTCTTCAGAAAATGAAAATATAGATGGGACGAGTCGGGGAACAGAGTGATGGTCCAGATGATAGCATTAGTAGTCCTCACTATTCTGTTAAATAGTGTGATAATAAATATAATGAGGACTCTATTTGAGAGTGGATATTGTCTATAAGGCAATATTCTTGTTTAAACTCCCAGCTATGTTTTGTCGTATATTACACGACGTTTGTATAATTAAGTTTGTATTTGTATTATGTACCATGCATTTGGCGACTCAAGATGGGTGATGTATACCTGTTTTGGGGGCGTCACAAAAGTAGGTTGACCAATACTTATGGAAATGCATTTCTGGGTAACCCAGAAAATCCCCAGCAGTGTCTGACAGTTTTTTGTTGGGCTTAAATCTTGCATGTGCTATGTGTTTAGCTTATATAAGTGTAATATTGTTATACCCTAGTATATAGACTATAGAACCATGACATTAGAGCATATAAAACATTAACATAATCAAATTTATTAGCAGTCAAAGTAGGTTAACCAAGCACAAATTATTTTTAAGGAATTTTCAGAAAATTGAACATGTTTTCTAACAAGGTTTGCCCAACCCAGGTCTGATTTATGTGATGTAGTTAAGCTACCTAAGTGTAGTACTTTTGTTCTTTGATATGTTATCTATAAGAGTGTGACACTCTAACACCCAATCATTACACAGAAACCAAGTTATTCAAGCTCCAAAATAGTTTCCTAGAACTGACTCGATTTTTGGGTAACCCAGAAATTTCAGAATAGCCTTATCAGTAACTTTGAACCCTTAGATCATCATGATATTAAGTAGTTAGACCATAAAATTAGTTTGTACTTGTAGTATTACACTAGTACAACATCATGATTACACTCTCAAGCCCAGAATCCAAACCAGATAGAAATTAACCATGGTCGAAGTAGCCCCCAGGGCATTGACCATAGATGTTCTTCATTGATGAAGAACACCAACTGCGATAGTTTGCGTCGCTAAAGCCTATAGCGACAGTTTTCATAAAATTAATTAAATTAATTTCAATAAATCAATAAAATAAAAAATAAATAATAAAATTCAAAAATGAGTTTTAAAAATTATTTTAAGTTATGAAAATTAATTTTTCATAATTTGACATAAATTTCATTAATAATTTAATTTATTTAAATATTAATGATATTAAATTTATTTAATAATTATATTAAATAAATTATTTAAAGATGGTTTTTAATATTTTGAAAATCATTTAAAAATGATATTAAAGTGTTAGAAAATATTTTAAGTTATAATGAATAATTTTTAATATTTTTATATAAATTTCATTAATAAATTAATATTAATGATAATAAATTTATTTAATAATTATATTAAATAAATGGTTTAAAAATGATTTTTATGATTTAAAAATGATATAAATGATTTAAAAATATTTTAAGTTATAATAAATGACTTTTAATATCTTGATGAGAAATACATTAATATTTTAATATTAATGGTAATTATTTAAAAAATGATTTTAAATATTTTAAAAATAATTTAAAGACGATATTATGGTTTTAAAAATATTTTGAGTTATTATAAATAACTTCTAATATTTTGACAGAAATTTCATTAATATCTTAAATTATTTCAGTATTAATGATAATAGAATTATTCAGTATTTAAATCATTTAAAAATGATAACAGTGTTTGAAAAATTATTATAACAGATAACAATTATTTAAAAATTATTATGAGCTTTCGAAAAATATTATAAAGGATAATTAAATTATCCAAAATAATATTGAAATTATAGAGTAGATTTTTATTGAAAATAAACTCATTAATTATAGAATAAAGTAACCGAGACACTGAATTAATACTGAACTCCAACCAAACCAAAATAGTTTGACCTAATTATAAGTGTTTTTATAAGTTCAAAACACTGTTGTGACTACATGATTATGTGTCTAAGTTATATAATGATTTTAAATAATAGTATTATGTGATGTGATACATTACACTAATTGCGAGACCAATATTATTGATGATAGGTCTTTCAAACGAAGCTAATTTAGATTGTGTAGCAGTAGTCAACAACCAAGGTAAGTTTTCTTAACTCAATCTCGAGTTATTATTTTTCAAGCATAGTAGTGGGTAATTATTGCTGATTATTCCACATCTGAGATTATTATTGAGCATTCACAATTATTGCAAGTTCATTAACTCATTGAGTTTTAAAATTTCAAAAGCATGATTGGTGAATAACTATTGTTGGTTATTCAAATTTATAATTATTATTGATGATTGCACAAAGTGCAATTAATTTCTGTCTGTTATAGAACAATCGTGTTTTTGCAATTATAGTGCAATCAATTGTTTTGACGAAACTAAGGGGCTGTTTGTTTAGAGCTGAATGGAGCTGAATAGAGTTGAATCTGAATGACTGAATCGATCAGTGCGTTTGTTTTGGTCTGAATGGCTGAATCAGTAAGATGGACGAGCTGAATGGCTAAATCGGATTTTTTGAGCTGAGTGGTTGAATGACCAGTTAAATGAAGTAAAAAAAATTAAAAATTTAAAAAAATTAAAAAAATATTAACTATTATATTAAGTAATATTAAATAAATTTACAACAATTTTGAATTTTTTCAAAAGGGTAAAATAATAAAGTTTTGTCATTCAGATGCTTCAGAAGTGTCAATTATCAAACAACTTTTTTCATTTAAATTCAGATTCAACTCATTCAGATTCAGATTCAGCTCATTCAGATTTAAATTCAGATTCATTCAATTTTTATCAAACACCCCCTAATATTTGTTAAAACATGATACGTTCTAAATTTCGAACCGATTTGTTATTGAAAGATCAATGCCAATTATTTCGACTAGATCAATATGGATATTATGTGTTGAAATCTTTAGTAATTCTGTAATTCAACCCAAACCATACTTTAGTGGTACAGACTCATGATGTAAGACTGAGATGAACAACTCTTATATAAAGGGGACTTTGTGGTCAAACATTCGGCTATTGCGCTATTTTTGAGTATTATGCATAATATAGGGTACAATGAAGTTGATCACTTCATGTACTCGCAGAAGAGTATGATTTAATCTTCATGGTTAAATGATAGCATTGGAGGTAATTCAGTTTTAAATGTCTGATAATTCCTCTATTAGTTCATGATCAAATTTTGATCACTCAGCATGAAATCTGGGAATATCACACTTTATTATTGCATTAGTATTATCTCTTGATAATCAATTGAAACTTCAAAAGAGTTTTAATCTTTCATCATTGAATTGTTGTTTAGCATGAAATTTGATAAAGTCTTGTTATTGATAAATGATTTATTCAGCTACTTCGAAGTCCTTTGAACATTGTTGAAGTCCTATCGAATCTAAACTTTGATATTCTTGATTAATATCTTTTATTGTATATTTTAACTTGCGAAGCAAACTCGTTGCTCACCCTTGCTTAAATATAACATTTCAGCTAAGGACGAGGTAGCATGAGGGTCAGAAAAAGACAAAGGCAAGGGCAAAGTTCAGGAGTAGATATTATAACTTTACTTATTATTATATATAAACTTTTTTGTATATTTGAACGTATGTAAGTTATGTTAAGGTTAGACAACCTGGGATATTGTATTAATTATATTAACTAATGGTATGTATGATGTACTTCATAAATGAATGGATAGTTAGATGTGATATGTATGATGGATTGTGAGCACCAAACTCGAGGTTAGGAAACTCGAATTTGGGGGCGTCACAATTAGTATGAAGAAAATAACATCATTTACCTTAATAAAAGACAATATACTGCACTAGTGTAACAACAGAACTTTGTGTTGGTGGTGTGTGCTTGTTTCTCGAATACTCTTCTTTTTTCTCTCTTATTCTCTCTTTACAGATTCTCTCTCTATAGTTTTAGTGATTTGGTAAGAATGAAGGAAGAAATGAGCTTCTATTTATAGAAGAATTCTAGTTTGGCCCTTGCAATGTGAAGAGGTAAGTGGTTTGACGCCTAGTAATGTGAAAATACAAGTGGTTTGACACTTGTAATGTGAAAAGTAAGTGTTTTGGCGCTTGTAATGTGAAAAAGGTAAGTGGTTTGAGCTTGATAAAGACAAATACTATTAACGAAAGTGGCTCTTAGATGATGACATATAGGTCCCATAGAATAAGTCAAACTTACAACAAATCCTTCTATTTATATCAAAAATTGAATAAATATCTACATAAATCACCTATATTCAATCAACACATTTTTAATCTTTCAATAATTTTTTATCAATAATATTATAACTCACAATATTGACAACCAGGTCATTCCCAAAAAAAGGGTTTTTCGATAAGGATTTCTCCTTATTGGTGCAAAATTAAATAACCTAACTCTTTTCCTCGACAGAACTTTTTAGACATTGTCAATAATGTAAATAATAATATGAATAACTGTATCGTTTCAATTATTGATTTAATAATATAAATATTGTACAGATGATACTGTGACAATAATTGAATCAATAATATGAGATATTAATAATTGAATCAATTACTGTGACAATTATTGAATGAAGATAAGTGACTTCTTACATAAGCATCAATAATCAGAGATATTGTGCAATATCACGTATCAGTACTGTGGAACAACGTGTATTACTGTACTTTTATCACCGAATATTTCAATAGTTTAACGGTAAAAGTCTTGCCGTTATTTTATGAAAAAAGTTATTTTGTTACTTTCTATATCTGACAGTTATTACGTTGTGGGATCTACCAATGATTGCACCGTTGTTCGAATATTCCCTTACTAAACGAATATTTTATGACAACTTGATTATTTAGCAAAATTTGCAAATATCACCCATAATTATAGCATTTATTAAATTATCACCTTACTATTTGGAATACTATTCATAGAAAATTAAATATTTATTCATAAAAATTGGAGTCTTACATACATTATATTGACTCATAATAGACTTTTTAATCACAACTGTTCATAAATAAGTAATTCATTATTTATGTTTAAAAATAATATAAATTGAATTATTATTTAGTTTAAAATATTATAGAGAGATATACATATATTGAGAGGATATGAGTCACATGTGATTAAAATTTAATTGATAAAATTATAAAATTTTAATTTGACCTCGTATAATAGAAAATTTATAACATTTTAATGAGATCAATTTATATATAATAGTTAAAAAATTTAAATTTAACTTATATTATAAAATATATTTTTTTTCGAGTTAATTAACCCCCACAACCTTTTTGTGGTTTCGCCACTGCTTGGATCCATAGCTCATTGATATGGCTTCTAATCAAACAAAGAAGAAGTCTTCTTAGATTATGGTCTATATTCCACACAGAAAAAGAAAGAAGCATAAATCTCGTTTTGTTATAAAATTATGTCTAGATTTATAATATAATGGATGTCTAGTAACTCCCATATCCATTGAGTTTTGTAACTCATGACTTTTTAGTTTTGTAACTTACTAGTAGTATTGATGATCTTACTTCTATAAACAGGGCCGGCCCTGACATTTTCAAGGCTATAGGCGAAGATAAAATTTGGAGCCCCTTACATTTTAAAAAAGTCACTTCTTTAAGAGCAACAAATGATAAAAAAAGATTTTAATTTTCAATATCACTTAATAAGATACTATTGAGATCAAATAAAAATGTTACAATTACAAAGATCAGTATCTGATTACTGAAAAACTACCATTCTTACATTTTTGGCCGCAAAAGTTTCAATTAAGCTTGAATAGTCAAGCTTATGAACCAACTCTTTTTCAATCGACAACAAAGCTAAACCGTTCAATCTTTCCTGTGACATTGTGGATCAAAGATAAGATTTGATCAACTTTAATTTTGAAAAGCTTCTCTCAGCTATAATTCTTTCTTCCTCATTTTCTATAAGATTTGGCTCATCCATGTTACCACTATCATCAACATTTTGATTCTCATTGTTCTCATGTTCGTTCTCATTCTCATGTACATTCACATTAGTACCAGTCTGCACTTGTTCTGTATTTCTCTTAAAGTGTAAGACCCCGAATTTTATAAAATCAAAGTATTCAATTTTTCTATTTGATAAATGGTTAAATTGATAAAAGGTTAAAGTTAAGGGTGATATATGAAAATTTTAAAAATACGTAAGGGGTTATAAAATATTCATTTATCGGGGTATTCGTTTGGTCATGGAATATTCTTTCTGTCGAGGAATATTCGTACGACGACGCAGCTATTTGTGGGCTCCATAACGAATAACTGTCGGATGAAGAAAGCGACAAAGTTTGAGTTTTTATAAATAACAGCGTAGTTGTTACCGTTAAGACTGTTGGAATACCCGGTGGTTAAAATACAGTAATACACGTGTTTGCACAGTAACACGCGATTTTACACAGTATTTTTGAATTATTGATCCTTACATAAGAAGACACTACTCAATAATTGTTACAGTAATTACTGTTCAATATTTTATTTTATTGATTCAATAATTGCTGCGTTGATATTTTATATTATTGTTATTTCAATAATTATCACTGCACAATATTTCTCATTATCAGATCAATAATTCATAATATTTGAATAATATTATTAGATAGCATTATTGGCAATGTCTAGAAAGTTCTGTCAAGGAGAGGTTTGGCCACCTAATTGTGCGCCAGTAAGCAAAAATTCTTATTGGAAAGCCCTCTCTTTCCTGGAAACGGCCTGGTTGTCATAATTGTGATTCTGTAATATTATTTATGAATAATTAATTATTGATTTATATGATAAGGAAATATTTATTTGATGTGGATATAAATGATGAATTTATTTATGTGGTTATAAATGAAGGAATTAATGTTGAGGTATTTTATTTGGATTTTTGTCGAAATGAAGGTATTAAAAATTAAACCAGTGTTTTTGAGATATATTGCGTGAGTTATAATTTTTAATCCGACCGTTGGATCGTTATAATTTTTGGATATGTTATACATATATAAGTTGAGTATATGTCCACAAATTTTGAACCGATAAAAATGAACGTATGATTTGTTATGAATTTTAAGAGGTGAATGGTTCAGAAATTATTGAAGTATCCGAATTTAGCATTTTGGTAGAAAATTCTAAAATTGAGTGGGCCCCACTTGTGGTTGGTGAAGAAATGTGCTGAATTTTATTTTAAATGTGGTGGGTAGGAATAGTAGCAGGTAAAGCCATCAGGTTGCAGGTCAAGTCTGCTAAAATTTTCCTATAAATAGAGGGCTAAGTTATAATTAAAAATCACACCAGAAACATAACTATATTCTGTTAAATCACATAAAAAATATTTTTGGAACTGATTTGGTATTTTTCATGAAAATGGACTAGTTATGAATAAATGAGTTAAATATGTTATGTGAAGGAAGAAAATCGGAAAATATGATTTTATGGCTTAAGAATAATATATGTGGTATATGCAGATTTTTTATGAGGGTTTTGGTTATTGGTGATGAAATCTTATAAGTTTGGCATTTTATGATGATTAAATGCATTATTTAGTAAAGTGTAAATAATTAAAATAAATTGTTTATAAGTTTAAGAAATGTTATTCTTTCAATATCATTATACTGAAATATTAGTATGGATTTTATTGTGGAATTTCTACTTTTTTGTGTCAGGGTTACTATTCATGAGTTACTATTCACAAGTTACTATTCACTACAAAATTGGTTTCTTTTTCTAACCAAATTATAGTTGATTTATGAATATTACTCTGAAGATTAAAACTATATATTGATTATATTGATTTTATTATCATATATAACATTTTTATAACCCAGATGTTGAAATTCTCTTTCACTTGAGTATAAAGATGGGTAAATTATTGGTATGATCATGACTAGGGTTCTCTTTGGCCAGTACTGAAAAGTTAAATTGTGACTGGTATGATCATGACCATTGAATTTATAATTGAATATCTTTAGCTTAAGTGCAAAAGTGAATTGATCAACATGGTTATAATTATTGTTTATATAAATTCTGAAATGATATTATATTTTTTGAGATATTAATATATTTGGCATGTAGTGCAAATATGAACTGTTGAGGAATATCTTTGGCCTGTAGTGCAAAGATGAACTGTTAATGAATATCTTTGGCCCGTACTGCAAAGATGACCTGTTGTTGAATATCTTTGGCCAGTGGTGCGAAGATGAACTGTGGATGAATATATTTGGTCGTAGTGCAAAGATGAATTTATTAGTATGATTATGAACAGAAACTGTGATTTGGTATAACCATGATCTTTGATGTTTCAGGTAAAGACATGTGATGAAAATTATATTCGTCCTGGGTACGAAGAGGAATTTAGAATTACAATTATGATTATGAGATATTCATATAATTGTGGAAAGGAACTGTTGATTGATGTTACAGGGATAAAACATTGTTGGTGGACTTTTAACATGGAGAAGATAATAGACTGTATTGTCTATTTGACTCTTCTAATGGATTGCTCGTTCCGCTGCAACTATGGTTGAAATTTTTATCATCTACCATATGTTCTAAATCTCTGATTTGTTATTGATGAAGGCTATTGATAATTTAATTATCTTTAGTCATGATATTCTATACTGAGTTAGTTGTGCTCACCCTTTTGCTTCACAATTCCTTTCAGATAATAAAAGTGTAGTTGGGTCGAGTGGGGGTAACAAGATAATTGAACGGTGGTCTCTAGCTGTGGAGTTCTCTCTAAACAGTATAGACAAGTGTGTTGTATACATCTTTTAGTAGTTATATTTGGTGAATCATATAGGGAGAAGCGAACCCAACGTTGGAAGGGTGTTTTTCCACTATCATACAAGATGTCTAATGACATACAACCTCGTGTCATCATAAGACAGGGTTGTACTCATCCACTTGCTGAGTATATTTACGAGCACTACCTATATAATCTTGGTGTTTGTTTGAAGTATAATTCTCAATTTGAGACAGTGGAGATAATGATAAATCAAGAGAAGACTCACCATTGGAAAGAATATGATAGTAATCTTCTCGTTTTTCTTTGGGGTCTATTGGGTCAACCAAGGATAATTCTGTGGCCATATGATATCTATCATAACCTAGAAGCATGACCTCCCATGTACGAAGGTTTCCTTGAGCACTTCCCAAAGATTCTAATTTCTAAAACAGTTTTTGACTATACATTTATGTAAGGTGTCACTGTGAGGTGTTGTCCACGGTTGGGACATGTGTCACATTTGGTATATATTTGTATCCAAACTCACAGTAAATGTGTTGTTGTATTTTGTACGACAATTGTTGTAATAAAGTTGTAGTTGTTTTCTGTACCATGTATTTGGCGACTCAGAATGGGTTGGATGGAATGGATATATTTTGGGGTCGTCACATAAAGTACCTATTAAGAGATCCGGATTGACTTTGAACTAGTGCATCTCTTTGTTGCCTCTGTTTTTTCTTTTGAGCCCTTGATGGTTGAATTCTAATTCTATTTGGAGGCATTATATATTTATATGACAATCTGATCCAATTATGCAATAAGACAATAACTCAATAAGATTAATAACTCAATAAGACAATCTCAAGAACCATGTAGATTTTTCCATAGCAGGTCTATTAGGGGTTTACGGTTTACCAATTATGCAAACTTAATAACCATTCTTCCAGATGCACAAACTTTCAGAAAACATATTACTATATTAGGGACTTAGGGTTTTATTGTATACAATTTCAATTGGAGCAACAGAGCAGCAAGAACCAATCTTATGGAACAAAAGTATTAAAAGTAAGAAAGAATAGAGAAATTAGTTATCTGGTAAAACAAAATTATTCTGAGAATTGGACCGGATGAAGAAGAGATGATAGTCAATACTCAATAGATGTTAGATGTGTGTGCGTCTCAGTCAGTGCGATGGCCGATTATCATATGCAGCAGCCAGCAGGAGAAGTGCGATGGTCGATGATCATATACATATTAAAAAAAAAAATGGGGCTCCAAAATTTTTGGGGCTCTAGGCCAATGCCTCTTGGGCCTATGCCCAGGGCCGGCCCTGTCTATAAATATGACAATTGTAAAGTGATGGAGTTGAATAAAAAAGATTATGAAAATACTCTCTAATCATCTTGTTTTAGTCATCTTGTTTTAGTTATCTTTCATAACATTTCAAAACACGTTATCAACACAAATTGCTCATCACCTTCATCTTGTAGATAATCATTTTTTTGGTTTAAAGTAAAAGAAGGTATAACTCTCTCTCTCTCTATATGTGTGTTTGAGTATTGCATGGTCATCATGCATGTATGTACTATTTTTTTTTGATAATTAATCTATGCATGTGATCACAAATAATTCAATTATTCTGAAAAAATCAAAATTTCATATGCGCAAAGCAACATTTATTCGTATTCATAGTTAACTAGTATATTATTGTAGGTATGGATAAACAAACAGATTCTTGCATAGACAATAATTGTCTAGCTACCCCTATGAACCATTAATCATATAGTTAGCATAAAAATTGAAAAGTGTTTTAGATTTTTGTTATCATTTTTTTAGTGTACATGCATGTTATATATATACTGCATGCTATATATATTGGATTTTTTTACGCGTTAATATTAAGTCTGCATATGTAGTCCCATTTGGTTGTTTATAGTTATCAAACACTAATACCATGTGGTTGTATTTATGTGTGATTCATTTATGTTTGCAATTTTCTGATATATTAATATTGATGGTGAGTGTAGTGATTTTGCCATGTCTGTGGCATGTCCTAGTTGGTCATTTGTTAAATGTCACCACCTCTAGATACCAAGTGGCTTGGCCTATTAATTTTCTTGGTTATTGAAATGATTTTTAGTTGATGGATTTTATTCTGGAATGATCACAATTTATTCTTAATCTCGTTTTCCCCCTTCTAAAATGAAAGAATTTTATTGTCTTTGTTCACTAGCTTTTGTACTGTATTTGCTTATATGTTGTGTGCACATTTTACAAAAAAAAATCATATATTTTATTTCATGTACACATAAATAGTTATATGTGGATAGTTATAATAAATTAAATTTCTAATAATTTTTCATATTTTTTATATGAAGTAACAATGACAAACTTTGCCAAATTTGAATTTGTGGAACTTGATATTTCGGGTAAGAATTATTTGTCATGGATCCTTGATGCCGAAATTCATCTTGATGCCATGGGTCTTGGAGACACCATTAAAGATGGTAGTGAAACACCTAGTCAAAACAAGGCAAAGGCCATGATTTTCTTACGTCATCATCTTCATGAGGAGTTGAAATTAGAGTATCTCACAATAAAAGATCCTCTTATTCTTTGAAAATTTTTGAAAGAAAGACATGACCATCAAAAGACAGTTATTCTCCCAAAAGCTCGTTATGATTGGATACATTTACGATTGCAGGATTTTAAATCAGTAAGTGAATATAATTCTGCAATGTTTAAAATCAGTTCAAAATTAAAATTATGTGGAGATAATATCACTGATGGAGATATGTTAGAAAAAACATTCTCTACTTTTAATGCCTCGAATGTGCTCCTGCAGCAGCAATATAGAGAACGAGGTTTTAAAAAATATTTTGAACTGATTTCATGTCTTCTTGTGACTGAACAAAATAATGAGCTTTTAATGAAAAATCATGAATCGCGACCAACTGGTTCTGCTCCATTCCCTGAAGTGAATGCTACAATATATAATAATAATTAGGATCGTGGTCGTGGTCGTAATAGAGGTTGTGGTCGTGGTCGTGGCCACGGACGAGGAAGTTTTAATTACCTCAACCATGATACCAAATCTTCAAAGAATGAGGAGAAACAAGAAAAGGGGAAGAATATAAATAACAGAGATACCAAAAAGGATGAAAATATTTGTTATCGATGTGAAATGAAAGGACATTGGTCTCGTACCTGTTGTACAGCCAAACATCTTGTTGATTTATATCAGTCCT
This sequence comes from Panax japonicus, assembly GCA_020205505.1. Lineage (NCBI taxonomy): Eukaryota > Viridiplantae > Streptophyta > Magnoliopsida > Apiales > Araliaceae > Panax > Panax japonicus. The sequence goes on from CM035092.1 coordinate 78,371,941, forward strand.
CATTGAAAGAAAAGGAGAAGAACATAGAAATAAATTTTTCTCATCCACATCAAGATAACGATGATATCTATCTTGATCCTATGGATATGACACACCTTGACATTGCAGATTTCTTTACTAATGAGCAAGTTAATATTCCTTGTAATGAAAATAATTAGTTCAGTATTATGTTAGTCCTTTTAAGTGTGTTTATTTTATGTTGATGCATTTTCTTTCATGTTGGCTTATTTAATGTATTTTGTTTTTTTCGTAAAGAATTGTGTTATTAAATATATATAATATTATGTCTTATTATGAACTTATTATATATTTATTCCTTTTATAAAGAAAATATGGATATACGTTATAATGATTATCATATTGAAACCAACATTGAAGGTAGTAAAGTAATTTCTTTATATTACTTCAATACTATCAGAAGCTCATATTAGAAAAAACTATATATTTATGTTCTCGGATATATTATACTAAAATGAGAATAGTTGAAACAAATGTTGTAATACACCAGAAGTGTTTGGATCCAAAAGGTTTTTATGATTTGACATTCCAGGATCAATAATGTTGCGTTGAATTATTGAAAACTCCCATGAACATCCCGTAAGGAACCAGAAGACTCCTTTACTTGTTGATTATATCAAAGTAAATTAATTACCAATACATGCATAGGGTCATGCCATTCATAACCTCAATAAGTGATATTTTTAAGGTATAATTTGAGCATTGTTATTTTAATGAAACAATCTTCCCACCATTAGGGGGAAAAGTCGTTGCCTGAAGCACGACGAGAGATTAATTGAAATATTTCAACGTTATTTAATCCTGATTCTCATACAAATCAATATGAACTAGAAGTTCAAATGATTATTCATTTGCAATGAATTGCAAATTAATTACCAGAATTATTCACCGATAATAAGAAAAGTGTGATATCTCACATTTTAGCTGCTAATACTCTAGAAGAAATTGAAGTCCTTGTAGGGCAATCAGTTAATACAGTAGCAAATTGAATCAAAGTCACCCTTAAAACATGGAAGAATGATCGATGTTAAAGATAAAATTTCCCAGAAGAAGAAAGTACAAGAAAAACAAGTTGCAGCCTATAAAGAGGTTATTCCCATGAAACAGGCTACAAAATTTATCGATCTATCCAAAACTTATGAACAAAATCTCCTGTAAATAAAACTCTTGAAGATTATCTCCTGAAGAAGATGAGTTATCCCCTGCAGAGGATCAGGTACCTGAAAATAATGAGATCTCGATACATTATGTATATATAGGAGACGAATATAATGGATAGAAATAAAATTGTTGTCGACAACATATTTTTATATAAAGTTGTTCTTTATATTACCAGAAGTAATGATCATGAATATGAACCACAAATTGTTAATGAATATAGAAATATTTGGCCAATGTGAAAAGAGGCGATTCAAGTAGAACTAAATTCATAAAGTAAACATGAAGTTTTTTGACCTGTAGTCCGAACACCTGAAGGTGTAATGCCTATTAGATACAAATGGGGATTTGTACGAAATAAGAAAAATGAAATTATATGGTACAAAGCGCGACTTGTAGCACAAGGTTTCTCGCAGAGACTTGGTATTAATTATGAAGAAACATATGCTCCTGTAATGGACGCAATTATATTCAAATTTTTAATTAGCTTGGTAGCAAAAGAAAATTTGGATATGCGATTAATGTATGTTGTTACAACATATATATATGGATCATTAGATAATGATCATATATACATGAAAATCCCTGAAGGATATAAAATGCCTGAAGCATATAATTCTACATCTCGAAGTATGTATTTTAAGTTACAAAGATCTTTATATAGGTTAAAGCAATCTATATGCATATTGTGGAATAATCGCCTAAGTAAATATCTTTTGAAAGAAGGATTTGAGAATAATTCAATTTGTGCATGCATTTTTAACAAAAGATCATAATATGAATTTGCTATTATTACTGTATTTATTGATGAAAGATCTTGCTCCAGAAGAGTTGACAAAAACAACAAAGTTAAAAGATATTGGTAAGACAAATTTTTGTCTTGGCCTACAAATTGAACTATGGAATTCTTGTTCATCAATCAACATGAATAGAAAAAGTTCTGAAGTAACTTTTACATGGATAATGTTAATCCTTTAAGTACTCCAATGATAGATTGGTCACTTGATATCAAGAAAGATCCGTTTTGATCACAAGAAAATAATGAAGAAACTCTTGGTCCTGAAGTACCATATCTTTGTTCAATTATTACTTTGATATATATTGCAAAATTTCTCATGACCTGATATAGCACTTGCAGTTAACTGACAAGCAATATGGATCAAAACCATAGTTAGTTGGATCTGCTGATGCAAAGATTATCACAATTTATGAAGTGAATGTATTTGGTTGAGATCAGTAATTCATCATATTTGAGTGAACTGTGGATTATCATAAATCATAAATAGTCCAACGATATTATATAAAGATAATGTCGCTTGTATCACTCAAATTAGAGGATGTTATATCATGGGTGATAGAACCAAACATATTGCACCAAAATTATTTTGAGCCTCAAAAGAATGGCGATATTGATATCAAGCATATATGATCATGTGATAATTTGATTGATGATTTTGAAGGGGAGTAAAAAGGATTGTACTCTTTTTTCTTCGCTAAGGTTTTTTTCCCATTGGATTTTCCTTTGCAAGGTTTTAATGAGGCAATCTCAAGGCACCAGAAGTTATACAAGAATATTGTACTCTTTTTCTTAGCCAAATTTTTTTTCACTGGGTTTTTATTTGGTAAGGTTTTTAACGAGGTATATTCTTAGAAAATTGCTACAAAAGGACTCCATCCATTATGTATGAAGACAATGTTGCATGTATAGCTCAATTAAATGGAGGATACATTAAAGGCGATAGAAGAAAACATATATCATCAAAATTCTTTTTCACACATGACCTTGATAAGTGTGGTGACATTGATGTTCAACAAATTCGCTCAAAAGATAATCTAGCAGATTTGTTCACCAAAGTATTATCAACTGCAACGTTTGAAGGACTGCGTCGCAATATTGGAATACGACAGCTGAAGGACTTAAGGATACATTCATGAGGGGGAGTTAATACGCGCTGCACTCTTTTTTCCTTAACCAAGGTTTTTTCCCATTAGGTTTTTCCTGGTAAGGTTTTTAATGAGCCGGCTTTCAATGCGTATAGCTATACAATAAATATCCAAGGGGGAGTGTTATAGAATTATGTCTAGATTCATAATATAATGGATGTCTAGTAACTCTCATGTCCATTGAGTTTTGTAACTCATGACTCTTTAGTTTTGTAACTTACTAGTAGTATTGATGATCTTACTTCTATAAATATAACAATTGTAAAGTGATGGAGTTGGATTAAAAAAATTATGAAAATACTCTCTAATCATCTTGTTTTAGTCATCTTGTTTTAGTTATCTTTCATAACATTTCATAACACGTTTACAAATTTTGTAAAAGAATATATTTTGTTCATATATTAACCTTAAAATGGATGCTTGTTAATTTAGTAATAATGAAATGAAAATATGATAACAAATTTAAAAATATTATTTTATTTTTATATTACCGTCAAATAAAATAGCTCTTTTATAAATAAATTGTTGAGAAACATTTCTCATAGAAATATCAATTCTCCAATTTAAACGCCCTCTGCTCATTCCTTACTTACTGTTATATTAGGTTTCGTGGTGATGTACGAAATCATGCATAGAGAGAGTGGCAAAACACAATGTCTATATTCAATAAATTTAAAGGTAAAAGTGAAACAAATACATATTGTAAAAATTCATAAATTTTATAAATTAAATGAGATTATTTTTATAAAATACAATGAGTTTTACCAGTAAGAACTCTCTCCTTTATTTTTTGGTCGTCAAATTTACTTTTACTGACAAAAAAAAGAGTTCTTACTAGTATTAATGCACAAATAATTACGAAAAATAATAGTTTAAGTGGTAGTGAATCAAGTAATAATAAATACGAAATATGTATGGTTCAAATGTTCAAAATTATGTAAAGACAATAATTTTGTGTGCGAACCACCAAACATAATGATTAACCCACTACACTACACTACACTACACTACACATTAAGAATAGTGATTACAGATTTCTTCTCAGTTCTCACCCAACAAAAAATAAACAAATTAGTTGTTACGAAACAAAAATATATCTTTAGAGCATTTCTTATAAGGTGGACTATATTTAATTCATATGACATCAATTTATGGAATAGTCTTTCAATCATTCTGGCAGGTAGATGGACTATCCAATAGACTATAATATTAAAATATTATATTATATTTAATGAATTATAGTCCACCAATCATTCTTCTACACTCACATTTCACCGGAAAATCCCATAAACTATATTTAGTCTAGGATTTGTGCTTCTCCGGCCTGCTGGAGATGCTTAGTATTATCAATGTAACTCTTTTTGAGGTATAGATGGAGTATTTGTAAAGAAAAGTACTCTTTTAAGACAGACGTAGTATTTTACAAGAAGACTAATGGCCAGTCCATAAGCATGAATACAAACTTGATAAAATCCAGGTACTCGATGAGTTGATTTTCACCTTCTTATGCCCGCCCAATTCATCCATTTTGGGCAACAGGCCACTGCATCTTTAGCAATGGTCACTATCTATATGATCAAACACATCCACCTTACTTGACATCACAAACACGGAGTCATTATCACCCGGGATTAATGGTCAGATAATCTATCAGAGTCTATACGGGTATCCAAGAATTTTGTGAGCACAACATTTGTTGCCTACATTTATCTTTTAGTCGTACCAACTTGGTTCAAAGTTCGGTTTCTTTATTGGCTACCCAAACAACCGTTTAAAGTTCATGACATGTTTCTAAGGTACAAAAACATGAAACACAGCCATTTCAGCAGTTCCACGTATAAATTGAGGGGCAAAAGCACTCAACAACGCACAAGGAATAGACATAGACCCAATGGGAAGCAAACTTTATGGGGCAAATCTGCTCCCATGCATGTGCAAAAAGCAATAAAAACTATCATTTCTCAAATCATCCTGTCCATCTACTCTTCAACTTTACAAGTTCTCCTTATCAGCTTTGTGATTTTAAAGGTGTCCAATTCCAGCTCTAAAGTTCTGCAGATCCTTCACGCATTCTGATTTAATTTTCTATCAACATGTGGGTATTCTGTTTATAAGGACTAATTACTATGAAGTATTTGCAAGTAAAGCCTAATATTATACTCCACAATTAAAGCCGAGTGAAGTACACAACACAACATGCAGTTTTTCACTTTTCCACAAATATATTCTATATAGAAGAAGTATTTCCAACTCGTAGATTGTTTTCTTGATATAATTAGAGACGACCCCAATTGGGAATTCTGCATTGGGATTGCTAAGCTGAGATGGGTATCACTGGGGAGCTAGTTAAGAGTGTCTTCTCCAAAAACCGGTCAGCTAGAACCCATGAAAGCAATGTGAGTTAGTTTACTAAAATCTTTATGCTTCTTAAAATATTCATATATTTCTTCTTGTTTCAAGTTTTCATCCGATTCTTTAGACATTTATTCTTCCTCTGTATCAAAGCAGATAAGAAGCAATTCAGAGAGAAGAAAATGGAAAAGCTCGGTGAGGTCATACCTGTGTGGTGATGAATTCAACTCTGTTCTTGCAGAGGAGGATTCGGCTTCTGTAAGAAGCTCCAGGATCACTGAATACACGCAGCCTGAATTTAGTTCTATCTTTGCAGAGGAGGATTATGCTTCTGTTAGGAGCTCTGAAGCTACCGTTACACAGCCTATACTGCCGGATTCGATTGACAAAGGAGATGCTGAAAGCAAAGAAAACGAGGACGAAACACAAGAAGAAAAGCAGAATTCAGCCTCTATACTATTTCGCAAAGACGATGCAGCCACTGTCATCCAGTCAGCATTCAGAAGCTTTCTGGTCAATTCAATCAGTCAGAAATATAACTAGACTTGATTCATTCAATCTGATTTAGCTCATTTCATAACTCACCTAATATATTGCAAAAAATTCTATCTGTTTTAAGCATAAATTATAATGTTGGAAATTGAGAAATCTGTTCTCCTTTACACTGCATTATATTCAATTATAGATTCAGAATTCGGATTTAAAACTCTTTCAGGCTCGACGACACAAGGAAGGACACAACTTGATGGATGATAAGGAAGAACAGCTTGCCATAGGAACAGGAAGTCCAAGTAAGGAGTCTGTAGGGACATCAATTGAAGTTCAAACCGGAAACTCAACAGAAGTTCTCTCATTGAGAGAGGAAAGTGTGATTTTGCCTCAACGAGTGCAGCAGAAAAGTAGAAGTCAAGTATTGAAGCTCAAGGTAAAATAAATAAAAATTCTGGTTCTCTAGTCATAAATATACAAGAGTGAGTGTGTGTGTGCGCGCGCGCGAATCCAAACGTTTATGGTGAGGCTCAATTAATATCAAATTGTTAATCTGAGTGAGATGACAAATCAAGTCCTTCAACTGTCACAAGTCGAATAAACAATTTTAAAAATAAAATAGTTCAGAACAAATCAATTTCTGAAAACACATTTAACAAAAAGATAAATAGAATCCGCAGATTCCATAGCTATTGCCATTCATTTAAACTAGGATCAAGTAAATTCTTTATCAATCACACCGAATCTATACTAAAACCTTAACTAAGAACTTAAAGTCACCGAATGCATTGAATACAAAATAAAGATTCGGCTATGAGTAGTTTGAATTACCATTTATCCGATTCAGATTAAACCATTTTCCTCATGATTCTTGCAGGAAGATTGGGACGATAGCACAGTGAGTAGCAATATATCAAAGTTGAGAATTCAGAACAGACTAGAAGCAACAACCAGGCGTGAAAGAGCATTGGCTTATGCTTTCTCGCAACAGGTAAAGCTAAAAGATACAAATTATATAATTAACTGTGATATTGAATGAGACTTGAAATTTAGACTAGAGAGATCGATGTTAAGTTCATTCCACTTGCATCAAATTATTGATCTTGTAGCTAAGAGTCTGCTCAAGGAAGAAACACACCAGATCCGAATCTGATGGCATGGAGCCTAACATGGGTTGGAGCTGGCTCGAACGATGGATGGCAACCCGTCAGCAGGAAAATTGTTTGACAGACATAACTAGGCAATATGAGCCACTTAACAGCAACCAAAAATCAGTGGCGAGGAAAAGACTATTATTTGATGTAGCAGGGGAAGAGAAAGAGAGCTGTGGATCAAACGAAGTATCTATACAATTCGATAACATTTCTATCACAACATTGCCAAAAGAGAGAGATGAGTACCCTAAGCCTCTGCAGAATAAGCTCAACGCTACAGGCATATCAAGAAGCAAAACCATGTCATCAAGCTATCATTATCCAAAGGAGAATATCAAGGTAGATGGTACTCCAAACAATAACGACAATAGCTAGAAGAATGCAGTCATTTTGCACAGAAAAAAAATTAAAAATTATGCTTAATGAACTCAAACAAAACTGAATGAAAACTGCTACATCAGCAGAACTAGCATACTTATGTCGTACTTTGCTACAGGTGATCAAGAAAGATTGTGCAGGAGAGGATGAAATGGACAAAAAACGTAAACCAAAACAGCCTGCAGGAAATAAGAGAGAAGTAAAAAGTGATGATGCTACATCTCAAGTATCACCTGAGATTGCAATTGCCAACAACTCCTCCAACTTGGGGCTTTGATCCATCAAGAGAACATTAGTTTAAGGTTGAATTGTCTTATAATGTTGTGGCTTCTAAGTATACATAGGATCCTGTTGTATGTGTACATGCAAGAATTTTTTATGGAAATAACTAACCTAGCATGCCAAGTTTACTTGTTTCATATATCTAAAATTTCAGACTTTTTAAACGACAGTTGGTGGCTAATCTAATAAGGCTCAAGCGGTATTCATATCAAGCCAAACCCCTCAAGATAGATTTGATCCATCTAGCCAATGATTCACTAATGCCATGACAACATTCTAAAGGTTAAGGCAATGCTTGAAAATGAAGGCAAAATGAACCTTGGTATTCATATGAAGATGGATGTTTTAACTTTTAAGTTACATTGGCACAAATCCAAATGTCTAATGTATCTTTCCTTTCTTGTCAACAAATCAACAATCAGGCCAATAATGTAAGAAAAACTTGAGGTTCATTTTTTATTGAAATTAAATTTCCCAATGAAACTTAGAACTATATGATTTCTGTGTAATTGATTTTTTTTTTTTACTTTTTGTTGATACAACAAGATATAAAGCTGATCAACACGAACCTAAAGTTGAGTTTTAGCATATGGAATTGCAAAACCAAATCCTTAATTTCAATCCAAACAGTATAATTGGCTTGTTATTCTACCAAATGAAGGCTTCAATTTGGTATTCAGAAAAAAGGCACATTATGTTGAGACCAAGTTAGCCATACTATTTATCAATCCTCAATAACTCAATTCCACAGTTATTAATGAAGGTTGATTGAATACCAATGAACCCCAAGTCAAATCAGAAACACCCAAATTCGAAGTAAATAGCAACAATAACACCACCTCACCCCACCCCCCACGCCCCGGGTGCCCAAAGAACCCAAAAACAAAAAACAGAAACAAAAAAAACAATTGTAACAACATTAAAAAGAGGCAATCCCGAACATTTTATAGGCTCCAGTCCAATACAATATTGAATACAATAGAATGCCAATACTAGATGTTTTCTCAGACAGGAGATTATACACATCAAAGCCAGCCACTTAAACCCTCAAATCGAACCTTATGTCATTGTCAACAAATATATGAATCCACACAATTGTGCGGAGTAATGGGATCAATGAGAAACTAACCAGTTCTAAAATTCATCATTATCTTGTATTAAAAGGAATAAGAAGAGAAAATTTGATGTGTCCTAACCCAAGATGTCCAGAGTTGTCGATAAGCTAACTGGATAAGACCTGTGAATCCTTGTTTTCATAGCCGGGAAACTTTGGCAGGGTTAGCATAAAGATTGTTTTTCTTTGCGCCAATTATTGTTTTCTCTGTTGCAACTAAATCATTGGTCTCAGCAATTGATAGAAGTCCCTGAAAGATCAGTTTCGGCCAATATTAGCTGTGAAATGGACTTGCCTTTTCAGTCCAGAAATTAAGTTCACGTCACTTTAACATACCTTTGGTGATTTGTCCTCGTATGCTACTGATGAATGGTCTGTTAGCTTAGGCCCAACATCCTATCCACTCAAGAAGAAAATATGTAAATACACAGAACAATAATAATGATCGAATTTATTCGCAGACGACATGTAAAACATAAATCTTTTGGCCAAAGGTACAGTTTACATATTTACAGGGAGGAACAAAAATTTAGCACTTACGGAACGGTGAACACAATTTATCAAGGAAACAATACTTGCAGTAGCATATTTTTCTATTCTATGGAAAAAATAGGTGTAAGTTTACAGCTTATATTTCAAGAACAGAAAGATCTAATCTAAATTAGGCCTTCAGGAAGGAAAGAGGAAATCAATTAAATGAAAGAAAAACAATCATTAATTTTTTATGCAAGAGGCTGGCTGAAATAAATTAGGAAAGAAAAGGAGTGTCTGATCAACCCAACCTTCTTATAAAGTACTTAAACTAATAATATTCTGATCCCCTTCCAAAGAAATCATACCTTTTAATCCAAGTATGTTTCAGTTTTACAATAGGACCAAAAAATACCATTACACCAGTTTCAACTTCCTTTCTAGGCTTACTACAATAATCCATCAACTATACTCTAGTCCAAAATAAAGATATACGAATAGAACACATTAATTCACAAATTTTGATAATATAAACACCACAAAATGATGACGGCTTTATCTGTGGGATATGATTTATTAACTATTGAACAAAAGATAATTCTTTCTCCAGGAAAATGTTTCACCTGAAAAAGTCTAGCATTTACCCCATCTTTAATGCCTCCAGCTGCTTGGCAAAGATACCAAAGACCTGAATTAGTGACATCCTGTATGAACAGAGAAACAAGGAAATATGTAAAGCAATAAATCCATATTTTTATTTTAATAAATCACAATACAAAAAGGACCATTTTTTAACTGAAAAAAAAATAGAATTCCAACCTGCTTGCTTTCGAGAAGCTCAATTTGCCCTTCCTGTTGAGTTAATAAACATTCCAAAATGTTTTAGTAAAGGACCCATTTTGATCAGCTTGATCAAATTTTTACATGCTAGGTAAAAGATTGAGAAAACTCACCAACCCAGATACCATTCGATGGATTATTTCAATGTCGAAGCCAATCTGATTAAGATTGGACTTCACCTCACCTACCTGCATAAACATGATTTTGCTAATTTTTTAAGTATAAACAATGTTATGTAATGCAAGTTGCACCACCATCAGTACCATCTTCTCTTCAATTTTATTGAAAGCAAAATCCGGACCAATGTGACATAGAATATGTTAATATTATTGCTGAAGCGCAAATCATTTTGTTATCATTTATTTAGCTTTAGTCTGACCGGTTAGAAGCTAAGTTATATAAACTTGGATGGAGTCTCCAATCAGACACGAGTACTTAGAAGAGTCTGGCATGAATACTACTCAATTTTGTCAATTTTGACACTAAAATGAAGTGTATAATACCCATACCATTGTTCGAGTGTCGAATGTCGAACACAGGTACTTAAGTGAAGTGTCCATGTAACATAGGTTAGAAAACCTTAGCTCTAGTTCACATTTCAACTACAAAAAGTTTCGTCCATGTACTTCATTCTTGCCCCTCTTTCTAAACTATCTTCTGATTTGGGTCCATAAATTTTCGACAGAAAATATTTAAAATGAAGGCCCCAACATTTACAGGGAGTGACACAACTCTTGATTGTATTTCCCTTCCATTAATTTATCTAAGAGGCAATAAATTATAAATGTGACTTGAAAGGGAGAATGAAGATTTTGGGAAAGAGGAGGTTGCGAGATAAGCAGCAGAAACTATTGAAATTAAAAATCTTAAAGATCTTGTTAGTTATCTCCAATTTCTCTTGAAAATTGATTTCTGCATTCTATAAAAAAGATATGAAAACTTTATACGATCTACACAGGGTTATGCTATTGCTTTATATATATATATGTATATATATATATATACATATATATATATATATATATATATGTGTGTGTGTGTGTGTAATAAGGAAAATTCGATCATGCATGAAAATAATATTTTTGTGCATCACTAATATACATTTCACAAACTCAAAAACAGAGAAGGTTCTTACATCACTTGCAATAAGATTAGACATTTCCTTCTGCTCATCCAGTTTCCAGTCCAAGGTTTCCAGCCTCTTTGCTAAATGCCTCTTTGTTGACTGCAGAAATTAAGCAAAAAATTCTATATCAGCTTTGATAGTTTGCAACTTACAGCCAATGTTTCAGATACATGGTCCAACTGTTTTGCCACAGTCGCAACCGCATTTGCCATGTTATGCTTTGTCATGCTATGCTTTGTAACAAACATAACATCAGACAATGACCAGCCCTGCAAAATAACAAAAAAGAAGAGAGAGATGGAGTTAATTTGACCAGGATAATACACAAAGATGTCACCAAAACATTTCAGTGGCAGTTAGTTTGACTAGTAAGTCTTACCTTCCACCACATGTAACAATATCCCATTGTTCCAAGTGCCGCTGCAGGCATTAAGTATGAAGAAAAACCACCCGTGAGGAAAATGTGAAAAGTTCAAATGAGATCAATTCAGCATTCATTAATCTTTCAGTCTGGATCAGTGACGAATAAATGAAATAATTATACAAACAATATGATGAATGGTAAGCATAAAAATACATGCATGTGATGTAAGCCAGACTTCTCTGAGACCACTAACAATTCATTGTATCACCAACTATTGAAGTGACTTCCAACTTCAAATCACAAGAGGGAGTAGTGCACAACTAGTGGAATTCTACCAGTAAAGAGATGAGAGAACTGTACAAAAGGTAGGAGAAAGAAGAAGAAATTTGAAAACTACGCCAGAAAATCCACCAACACTCTCAACCTTATCTAGATGATACAACAACACTCCAATACTTGCTAATAATCAGCTTAGAGTCAGCAGACACAATGACATGACACAGACACTGTGTATGTGGGTCTCTCCCTCCTCCCTCCTCCCTCTCTCTGCGTGTAAATGGTCATAGATTAAACTTAAAGCGTAAATAAACCCAAGAGTATTCAAATGAATTCAGTTTACGTACCACTTGAGCTAGAAGTTCCATTATAGATAGTTATAGGATTGGATGTTGTTAACTCCCTGATCTCTTGTGCCAATTGTCAGATCTGAAGGCAGTGATATTATAATAGAAAAGAGAAGAGGAAAGGGGGGGGAAAGAGAATGATAAGTGCTATGAATTTAATGAAGAATTAATATAAGAAATCCACTGCATGATATAAATGCACACGTGAACTATTATCTTTATAGAATGTTAGTTTGAATATCAGTTTATTTCGCATGCCCAACTACTTGTACTAATCACGGGTTTTTCATTTTCCGAATATGTAGATACTAAAGACAGTGGCAATGTTACCAAACGAGTCAAAACCAAGGAAATGGGTCAGCTCCAGCAGATAGTGACTGAGTCGACATCGTTAAAAAGTTACCTAAACATCAGTTGAGCAATTCTGTGGTACAAACTACTACAAATAATTTACCAAAATCATGGGTTACAGTATCAAACAAAATTTGATATTTAGAAACATAGAAATTTCCTACAAGCTGACGACATTATAGATCTCATTAAGTAAATTATTGGTCAGCCTTTAGCATGGAGTCAACAAACAGTGCCACTGCAACCACACCTAGAACTCACTTTTTCACTCAGGGATTTAATAAAAAGTAACATGGCTCCTGATGCATAATTAAAGCAATTTCAGTATTTCACAGTACCAAAAACATGCTAATATTTGCTGACTTCTACTTTGTTGTTGATAATTTATCTGACAACTTCTATTAACAATCTACAATATTGTTAAGCGATATAAAGAAGCAGCATACACGAGGACTATTTCTGCTATACAGAAGGTTCAAAATATTTATTCTTTTGACAATAAGGACATGATTTCATATAAAGCACCAAAAGAGGAGATTTCATATAAACATGATATATACAGAGCAATTACAAAACTAAAGGCAATAAGCCACTTGAATATAAATTCATCTATTTAATCATACCTAAGAAAAGAAGCAATTCCATTACTCCTAACTTACGAGTCATGACCAATTGTTAATAATGAAAAGATTATGTGTTGTTCCTCACAATCTTTTTCCCGTAGAGATTTACCAACTAAATACAGTTTCTTGCCGTGAGTTTTCATTTTTTTTAAAAAGATGGCTTTTACTTGCTTTTGCTTTTCCTTACAAAAAAAAGATTATCAGTAACAACGAAATAACTCCAATCATTAATACCTGAGCTGCAAGAAAAGCACCATCATATCCAGGTGAGCTCTCAGCCTCATTGACACCCTTGGTCAACTCCTGCAGCTGTGAAAGGAGATCAGACAACCGTCCACTCCTCAAAACAATCGTACCAGTTAAACCTACATAACAATCAGTGTATTGAAGGAAGAAGCATTATTAATCAGAAAAAGGCAAGTCATGTACGTTATAGCCAATTAATGAAGCCCCCAATATCATACTCAATTCTGAAATGTAAAACTAATTCTTGTCGAAAATGACAGAACCAATAATCAAGCAACTTAACCATGAACTCCCTGGTCACTGAAGCATCCATTCAGCACAGAATGTTAGCACAACACCGTATATAACAATATAATTAACATTGAACATCTAATTTAGTTTTAATTTTTAAAATAGCAACCAACAAATCCATTATGCATTTTTGTCCGCAATAACAACATTTACAATACAAACAAAAAACTATTCAGCATAATTTAAATTAGTATGCAGACAAAAACTATTACTTAAAATGGTCCAAAAATAAAATGACAAATATTCTTCTTTTAAAGTGTTCTAACTTGAAATATATTATATACCTAAAATTAAAAGGTAAGATTATTAATTATGCATCTACTGAAGGGCACATCCTATAAACATGTACTGTAGAGTTGGGTTTGATAATCACATGGTTCACATAGTTCGATGAAAATAGAATGAATCGGCTTGTTGAACAGGGTAAAGTTTAAAGTTCCAGTATGTAGGGTTTCAATAAGAACATAGAAAGAATTCAATTAACTACAACTAGGTAATCCGATGAAACGATAACGATAACTTAGTCAAATAGGGGTTAGATATAAAATTTCACCTGCTCCGACAAGGATTAGGGCTTTAGAGGTGGCAGTTCCAGTTTGCATCGCCATGGAGATATTTATGTAAATATTATTTAAATATATTGTTTTATTTACATAAATTGATTAATAATTTGTTATGGGCATTGTGCTTATTCTTAATCCCAATCCCAATATATATATATAATAATTTAAATTGTCAAATAAAAACAATAAGGTTTTATTCGTTGACTATTTATCTATTATTTACTTTGTTCCAATTTCAATTTTGTACTTATTTTTTAAATTTTAAATTTAATGTTAATATTATTATTCTCACTTCCATCTCAAAAACTGAGCATAATTGTTTTTGACCAAGTACCTCTCTCATCTACCAGAGAACTCAGCCGAAATCACCATGTCAATCTCAAACACCACCGTCTATCTCCTCCTAATTTTCTCTCTCTTCATTCCTTCAGATTCCCACAACCACCACTACCAGCAATTGACCGATCAATCCTTCATCTCCATACTTATTTCCCAAAACGGACTTAATTTTCTCAAAGATTTGCTGGTTACCAAAGCTATATCTTCACTCACTCCCCTTCAATTGCCCCATATTGAGAAAACCCTTAAAATCCCCCTTATTGGTAAAGTACATATCGTTCTATCAAACATCACTATTTATCGGGTGGATGTTCGGAGTTCGGATATTAAGCCTGGCGACACTGGCATCACCATTGTCGGGTCGGGTACCACTTGTAATTTGAGTATGCATTGGCACTATTCTTATAGTACCTGGCTTGTCCCTGTCTCCATTTCCGATAGTGGCAGCGCTTCTGTTCAGGTGATTATGTGTGAATTTTGTTTTGAAGGCAATTTTTCAGTTTGAGCTATAATACAATTTATAATACCTGGGGAGATATTAAAAAGATTAGATTTTGGGTTGGTATATGTTGAAACTACAGTAACAGTTGAAGTGGATGGATGCAAATGTGGAATTGAGTTCATTATATTTTGGATTTTCTATTTAGTTATTAATTTCTATTTATGATCGCATATACTTTTGTTAGTATTGAACCAAAATATTTCATTCTCATTATGTATAGATAAATTATTTATAGTTATTGAGCATGTATGGCATGAAGGGTTGTAATGGTTGTGGCTGTATTGATTAAGGCCTTTCTAGGTGTGCACTAGGTAAACCACTGGTGTACATAATACCCCACCAATCGCACTTAATGTAGGGTGGAAAGAAGATCCAAACTCAAGAATACGTTTAACAAATATGACAATGGATAGGGAGCATGGTTCAAAGAAGTGGTCGCGTCGCCGAAATATTGGCGGCTTGGTTTGGTTATACGTATCGTAATTTCAAGTATTCAATGTAAAGGTTGTGTATAGGCGAAATTTTGCCATAACTGGAAGAAATAGCGGCATTGCAGGGAGAAATAACGGTGCAACGAATAAATAAAGGCCAAATAAATGTGTAGGAGAGGGAGTAATAATAATAATAATATGGAAAAACAATGGGACTATTTTTATGGGACAAAGGGAGTAATTATTATAATATATTTACATGAACCTATCAAATAATAATAATTATTATTAATAAATAAATAAATGTGTATGTACGTACTAACTTGTTAAAAAAATAATATCTATTACTGAGGAACAAGAACAAGATGATGATGTAGAGGAGAAGTAGGATGAAGATTGATTTATGACTATTTAGCTTCTCCTATTGTCTTTATGTACATTTTAGAGAGTTTTTTAAGTTATTATGCAATATTAAATTAGACAAGTCTTCTTTTATTATCATTCAGACATTAACATGTATACTAGATGGTGTTCTTGTGTTTATTTAATTGATCCATCTTGTTGTTCTTGCATTTAGATTTTTTTTAATCTTTTTAAAAAAAAATTGAAGCTCCTAACTAGCGTAAAGGTTCCTGATATACTGGTTTAAAAAAAAACTTCTGAAATTTATGTTGCTAACACAACTTTGAACCATGATAGGGAGCATGGCTAAACCAATTGCTGAACATCAATAATGAAAGTTTATAATAATCCAAATTTTCTCAACCATGTGATAACATCTTATTAGCTTTATCTAGGCATATCTCTTACCAAGCTAATAATTGCTGGAAAAGTTTTCACAAAAATGTTCCCAATGGATAGTTATTTATGGAAAGCTGCTTTAGATTATAATTTCGTCATAGTGCTGCAATGCACTTAACTTACGTAAACACAAATTTCAATTTATTATTTTGTGCTAGGTGCTCCAGCTCTTATAATTTATGCATGTCGTGCTTAAGTTTTATTTGTAGGGAATAAATTTAGGATATATGAGATGTGTTTGCTTTCTTATAGATTTACTTTACAATGCATCTAGTGCTTTCTCTTTATGTTTTGTTCTTCCGTGCTCATTTTGAGTATGTTTTCAAATAAAGGAATCTGATGAGTGCTGCTTCTGGATAAGGTTGAAGGCATGGAAATTGGGCTAACTCTAGGCTTAGAAAGTCGAGATGGATTTCTAAACATGTCCCTCCTCGAAAGTGGTTGTTACGTCAAAGATATCATCATTAAACTGGATGGAGGAGCCTCTTGGCTGTATCAAGGGTATACTGATCTCTACAGAACTTATTTAACCATCTTCTTTTTATGAAATTTTTTGTTCTTATCATCATACAGTGTTGGCACAAGATTTTAATTGTATGGTTTTTATGATATAGCTTTTCGATGTGATCAACAAGCCAAAAGGGCCAAAGTTGGTGTTCGAATTGTCAAGTTAAAGTTATTCAGTTCCCTCCGTTGAAATATATGTTTGTGTGTCTATACTATATAAGAGCTTTTAAATTAGATATGATAAACATTTTGGTGTTTGTTGGCACTCCGAAAGTGGTTTTAGTGAGTAGAGATTTTGGCTAAAAAGCACTTTTTTACAGAAGCAAAATATTTATGCTTTTGACTGAAGCATAATGTAAACATTTGTCCTTAAATTACTGAAGAACAATTAAATGTTATACGAAGCACTTTTATATAATTGTCTTTTATTATTTTAAAACAGTTTTACAAATTGTGTAACCAAATACTATTTTAACTTTCTTATAGAAGCACTTTTTGTTGAAAGTTCTAAATTCGAAGCGTGTTATCTCACTGCACAACGGGCACTATATGTATAAGCACACTCACAGTCCCACACATTTATTCCTGTTTGTCTTTTGACCGATGAGGAGGTTATCTTTTGGTTCTGAGAATTGATGTCGTAGAACTAAAAAGGGCACTTACTTATCCCCCCCACCCGAATCCCCAACCAAAAAAAAAACTAAAAACAGCGCAAGGCTTTTGTAAAGACTGTAATTGTTATGTTGGCCGCAAAGTATTTAGGATTGTTTATTTAATTTCCTTTTGTGTGATATGGCATTTCTCTTTTCCAACTTTCAAGGATCGTGGATGCTTTTGAAGGCCAAATAGGGTCTGCAGTAGAACATGTCATTTCAAAGAAACTCGAAGGAGTTTTAAAGCTTAAATATTTATTGCAAGGGCTTCCAAAAGAAATATCAGTGGATGATATTGCTGCTTTAAATGTCACTTTTGTTAATGATCCGTTATTGAGTAATACAGCTATTGGTTTTGAGATCAACGGGTTATTTATGAAAACTGAAACAGCTACAGTTAATAACTTCCACAAGAATTTGCAAACGTTGGTTTCTTGCACAGATTTGTCTAAAATGCTAGGGATATCATTAGCTGAGGCTTTTTTCAACTCTGCATCAGCCATATACTTCAATGTAAGTACAGAATGCTAACCCTAGTACTAGTGGATGCAGATGAAATATTTATTTATTTATTTTTGCTAAATAAGATGGAATAATTCTTATGTCGGTTATACAATATTCTAATGCTGACATGCAGCAGTTATAGATTTCTATTGTCAGATACTACTCCAGATGAAATTTACTGATGGACTATTAATCTATTTGGATTAAAATGTTAAGCATAGAATGTAGGATATGCTAAATATCTGCTTTTGATTGTGTGCTTGTGTCTGTTCTCTGTTTTTCAATATCTGGATTAACTTCTGCTAGGAGTGTTTCTAATGTAATAAGGTTTGACATTGCTGATATTTTAGTTGTTGTATTTTCTAGTCAATGGCCAAGTTCAAGTATGCTGGGATAAATTGCATTCTCAGTAGTCCTAGAATAGATCATTCATATCATTAATGCTATCCAATTATACTGTATCTACATAACTTTATACGCTGGGGGAGGGAAAGAGGTTTTTTCTTTTGCTAATTCAGTGTTTCTTATGAGGGTAAAAGGAAAGAAAACTCAAGAGTTCTAGTTACGTTTTACTTGGTTGCACGTTTGATTTTTAAGCTTCATTGTGTTGTTTATGCCCTCCATTATATCTGTAATATGTGGCTGCCTCAAACCTTAGATTTGTATTAGTTCCAAAAATGTTAAAGGCCAGATGAATGTCACACTAATTGTTACAAACATTTTACTTAATATGAAATACCTTGCCATAGATGGGATATGAGGCTATGATTTCTTATTGTCTTTCATGATCCCCTTTTTTTTTTCTTTCCTTTGTCTTCACACAGAATTTATGCAATGGACTGTGGATAAAGTACCCGATCAGTCTCTTTTGAACACTGCAGGATGGAGATTTATTGTTCCCCAATTGTACAAAAGATACCCAAATGATGACATGAATCTGAATATTTCTCTTTCTGCTCCTCCAGTTGTGCGGATTTCACCACATGGTTTAGATGCTAATGTTTATGCAGACTTGATCATTGATGTTCTGCAAGCTGGTAACGTTGTGCCAGTTGTCTGTATCTCATTGGTAAGCTTATTGACAAGGGAAGAAATATATCAATAACCCTCACTCATTCCTCCGATTTTGTTTTTACACAAGTTATCTTTCACTCTTTGAAAATTGTCCTACTAAAAAAGATAAAGGAAAGTGATGATGCTCTTGTCCTTCCAACGGGTCCCTGGTGCTCCACACTTGGCTCCGACCTTGCAAGACACGTTTTCACGGTGAGATATGGGCTTGTTCCGCTATGGAACGCTTCTGGTGTAAGCGTCAGTAACCGGAGGAAAGACAAAGTATCAACTATAAATTGTATGTACGTGTGGATATGGTGTATAGAGTCTAACCTTTTCTCTGTGACCTTCTCTTCCTTTTATACTTACTAGTTAGTGCAGTACGTCCCTTCGGCCTGCCTATCAATGGGTATCATGTCATGAAAAGTGGGGGGCTGCCCCATGTGATTGGGGGTGACAATACGTCCCATCTCCCTCCAGGAGTCATTTACCTAGTTGCCATAATCATGAGGCTAGGCTCTTATATTCTGGCCCCAGATGTCAAGCCCCGGTCTTTGAGCTTAAAGGCCCTAAGGTTGGGCCACGCTCCCAGATTGGGCTTCCTTAATATTGGGTCCTCCTTACCAATACAAGTCACAATATTCGGGCCGTACTTTGGGGCCAAACTTTGGGCCTTTAGGTCACACCTTTCATTGTCTCCCACTCCCTTATTTTACTTTAGTAGGATGGGGGAGTATATAAATCCCGCCGGGGTACAAAACCCAATACATCAATGGACTGATTTGGCGGGAAACGTGTCGTTCTTTGGGGAATATGCCTGACATCAACTATAAATTGTATGTACATGTGGATATGGTGTATAGAGTCTAAGCTTTTCTCCGTGACCTTCTCTTCCTTTTATACTTACTAGTTAGTGAAGTACGTCCCTTCGGCCTACCCTATCATGTCATGGTAAGTGGGGGACAGGCCCATGTGATTGGGGGCGGCAATACGACCCATCTCCCCGCAGGAGTCGTTCACCTAGTTGCCATAATAATGAGGTTAGGCTCTTATGTTATGGGCCCCAGATGTCAAGCCCGGTCTTTGAGCTTAAAGGCCCTAAGGTTGGGCCGCGCTCCCGGATTGGGCTTCCCTAATATTGGGCCCTCCTTACCAATACAAGTCACAATATTCGGGCCTTACTTTGGGGCCAAACTTTGAGCCTTCGGGTCACACCCTATCAGAAAGGAAAGGGGAAAAAAAGAGGAAGAAGAAAAGGCGCAGTCTCTAAGGAACATATATAAAATGAATGTCAGTGGTTTGTAGTTGGATGAAATCTTTATAGTATCAATATTCACTATTGAATCTCTTAGAATTAAACGAAGTTGGATTGTCCTCTTGGCTTAGTTATTAAGTGACCTTTTCCCCTTTAATTATTTTAAGCTCGGGCACAACTTGTCAAACCGTCAAAGAGTGGAATTTGATGTGCCTTTTGTCTTTGTTATCGGATCATCGTCTTCTTCTCTGTCCCACATACACTTACAAAAAGGTAATAAGAGAGAACAAGAAAACAAAAAAGAACCCTTTTTGGAGTTCAGCTTCGGTCTCTAATACTTAATGTTTAGCGTAGCTTTAGCCAAACATTGCAACCATCTTCGGTCTCTTATATTAAGATTAGCTTCAGCTAATGGAACTCTTGTAGTCAAGGAATTTTTTTTTCCCTAGCTTTCTTTATTATGTGCAGTTAGATGGTATCAAATTATATTCATCTCAGAGTTGCAGAAGACCATGATAATTGTTTTGCATTTTTTCCTTTGGGATTATAATTATGTGGTGATACTTCTTTGATCTGTGTGTCATTATGCTTTTCCTGGTACAGGTCATCCGTGCATCAGGTTCAGTAAAAATCATGAGGAACAACCTTGCTGGCAGCGTGAAATTGGATGATTTCAGCATGTCATTGAAGTGGAGCAAAATTGGTAACTTGCACATGTACTTAATTCAGGTAAAAGTTCTGTCATCCCTGATCAAAGTTTCTCATTTTATTGCTGCATTCATCATGTTGATTCCATTGGAGAATATTTTATACTTACAACTCTTCTTTTGGTTATTTGGTGGAGATGGTGATAAATTAACTGCAGAACTAATTATTGAAGAAATGCGTTATGTATGGGCTACCCAAAATTTATAATACACTTTTAGCAGATGTTAATTGAAAGAGTTTCTTTCAATATAAAATAGAAGGTATCCATATGTTATGTAATTATTAATTATACGTTCAACTGTATCTACATGTTTCTGTTTAATTATTCAGAGAAGCTGCTTAGAAGCATATGTGCTCAATAACATGGTAATCTGGCTACATGACTACTTAAAGAACTGTTTTCTAAACCTGTTGAACATGGAGCCGAGTCTATGCAATTTGGTTGATACTCAGCAGTGGGAGTTTGTGATCAACTGGACAAGTTAATGCAAGTAGAAGCGTAAATCCCCATGTCCCCCCCCCCCCCCCGGACACACACTCGCGCGGGGATATTAACAATAGTAATAAAAATAAATCTTTGGTAGTGATGGCTTTTTATTTGTATATGAATTTTGTGCTGGTTTTCTTTCCTCTATCTTCTAAGGGAACACCCAAGTAAGTTTAGTTTTAACAGTTATGGTGTAACATAACTACATCTAAATATGTTTGACATAGGACATTAGAAAGGTAGAGGGGTCATAAAACTCTTGCTACAAAAATAACTAAAGGGGTAGTATAAACACAGAGAAAAAGTAGCTATATGCATGTTATATTGTTATGTGTTTCCAACCACTAGGTATTGGTAGTGTCAGGTTTCAGAATTTGTTCATTCTGTTCAATTTATTTGTCATAGTTTTATCTAATTATTTTTTAATCATAATTTGGCTACTTGTTGACAGAGGCGGAACCAGGGGGGGTCGAGGGGGGGCATATGACCCCCCTAGGATGAAGCTTACTGCCGCTGCCGCCGCCTGCTGCTGCCGCCTGCCCCTGTCGCAGTGTCGCCTATCCCTGCCGCAGTGCCGCCTGTTTCTTCAAGAAAAAAGAAAAAGGAAGACCCTTTTGGAAAAACCTACACAAACCCACAATCCTTGAACTCGTATTTTGTCAAAAAAATCTCCATTTTGAGCCAAAATAGAGACTGGGTATTCAGGAAAAGAAGAATATTTGAATGAAGTGACAAATTAAATAGAGATCAATTTGGGGGTTTTTTGATGGGCTTGTGTGATTTTGCTTCTTTTTTTAGTGGGAGTTTTGGTTATTAGTTTTGAGGGGATTGGTGGGTAGGTGAGGTCGTCTTCAACTCAGGTTTTTCTCTCTTCTGGTGATTCTCTCACTGCTGACAGCTCTTCACTAAGATGGGTACTGTGCTATACTGTGCCAAAGTTTATCACAAGAGAGTGGCCAAATTCCGAGTTTTACCCATTGTTTTAAGTAACATTTACGCTTTTGCTAATTCAGCTTTTTGTTGGTTTTCGAAAACTCCAATATTTTTGCACAATTTTAATATTGTTACTCCACACTCCACAGTATGATATATAAAATTAGAATATTAAAGATAATAATATTGTGGTGCGAAAAATATTAGTAGTATTTAAAATGCAATGTTCATAATATAAGTTTGTATATTAAATAGTTTACATTATTCTGATGATATATATACTTGCGTAAAATAAAATTATGATATACTCTTTTAATTAATTATATTAATGATATTCCATATCCCCATCAACCTAGTCGGTATGTATTAGGCCGCTAATATATTTTTCATTTTTTTTTAATTTGGGTCAAAATCAAACCCAAGGACCTTAACTCCGCTTCCTTGCCGCTGTAACCTACACGTTGCTGTTCCGGACCTCCGGTAACCGCCTTCAAATTTTGACCCCCCTCAAATTTTATCCTGGTTCCGCCACTGCTTGTTGAGGCTTAATTTCTTGAAGCACTTCATTTTCTAGTACCTTCATAAATATTAGACAAGGGAGACAAAGAATGAACCTTGTAAGAGAATTATTATATCCAGCTAAAAGTTGATGTATAGAAGATACTTGTTATATATAAAATTGAATAAATCTGTTTTCGCATGGTAATGTTCCATTAGCTAAATTTTCTGTTATCTATTTTGATAAAATCAAGTATGATAGTTTTGGTTGTGTTTTTGTTCTCTAGTTCTAGTTGTGCGTTTGATCTCTTAATAAGGTATTGTGAATTTTTGCAGCCAGTGGTGTGGACTATCATTGAAACTGTATTCTTCCCATATGCAAACACACGCCTCGGAAAAGGATTCCCTCTGCCCATTATTCGTGGTTTCACCCTTCAGAATGCTGAAATAATTTGTTCAGATGCTGGAGTTACGGTTTGCAGTGATGTCACTTTTGCAGAATCATATGATCTTAAGCAGTCTCTCATCTACTCAAATACATGGACTCGTAAACTCTTGTAAGCAAGAAAATGTATCAATTTCCTTTTATGTACAGTGTTGTTCCATATGTTTGCTTCACTTGTAATCATTGCCCACGGATGTTAAATCTAATGATACATGTAAAATGTTCAGTGATCTGGTTTGAAATTATCATGAACTTCTACTTCAGAAATAAGAATTATTTTCTTAAACGAAACAAGTTTTTGGAGTGAATACCACTATATGCACAGACAGTTGGAAGTAAAAAAGGATTAGCAGTTGAAGGATCTTGCTCACAACTGTTTTATTAGTAATGCTTTTCAAAACTGTCGAGGCCATTGCTTTAAGGGTGCGACTGGCGCCTATGGACATTGATGGCCTGTCCAGGAAGTTTATAAGTTTTTCTGGTGTAGTAAATTTGATAGGACAGGGTTTGCATTATTTTGTGGTTTATGTATGGTTGCTGGGTTGAGGGAGGGGATGGATCAATGTTCAATAAATCGTGTTTATTATGCTCAGGCCAGAGAGCCAGTGTTTTTTCTTTTTGGTATGTAAAAATTATGCCAGTACAGATGTTTCTGCTCATGGAGAGGCAGTGTTACAGTCTCTACTATATATGGTTGTGTAGTCAAAATGGTATTTATTTTGTTAGGTGGTAAATCTAACCTGGGAGTTCAGTATTACCATAATGAAAGAGAGCTAAAATAGTTCTCCCTTAAAGGTTCTGTAGAATTCTCTTGTTAATTCATAATTTCTTGCTTGATTTAAAGTTTATATACTACTACACTCTTTGGTTTCATAACTTGCACTCTGTTTCTGAGTTTTGAACTGAAAAAAGAGAGCACATATTTCCTCATAAAATTATTATCCAACAGTTTTTTATCCTTGTTTAACTCTATTTTAATCTTTATATATGATTTTACTCTTCAGGATGGGAGTAGTCAAAAGAGCGTTCTTTATGTATACAAAATGACATTTCACATCCTCATTTAATTGAACAACTCATCAATCATTATCCAACTCATCTTCATTTTCAAATTATATAATTAATAATGACTTATTTTTTAAAAATTAATTTCAAACACATTCAAATTTAAAATTGATATAAATTTATTTAATTCATGTCAATATAATTATAAATATTATAAAAGGACTATTAATTATAAAATTTATTACTTTCAAAATTTAAATGAATCATATTAATTTTAAATTTAAAAATATTATAAATTAACTTTGTAAAAGTTAATATTGTTCTTATGTACATTTGCAGCTACAATTCATTCAATACTCACTCCATAAATTATTTAAAATTTAAAATAAAATAAAAGTTATTTTACAGTGGAATACAATTGAGTCTTTTATAAATTATTAGATTATTATTAATTTTTATACGTCAATTTGATACATTCTCAAACTTAATAATTTAATTTTGTTAAGAATCGTAAAAATAATGAATTTTATAAGTAGTAGTATTTTTTTCTAAATAAGTTACAATATGTATTGACTAAATTTATATTTAAAAATATTACATACTTACTTCCAAAAAATATTAATAAATTAATGGCAATTTTATAATTAAAAACAAGAGGTCGTAGTATATTACATCTATCATAAGCTCTAACGCATGAAGCCAATTAACGATCAAAATATGTTTTGACGGTTGGAACTTTCAATTTTCAAAATTTAAATTTCATTATTTAAAAAATCAATATAAGGTGAAAAAATTGAATCTCTATCTTACAGAATGACCCAATAGCACAAATAGAGCAGGATAGAGATAAGGAAATTATTGTGAATTCTCTTAAATTATAACAGAAAAGAAAAAAAATAGAAAACTTAAATTAGAATAGAAAAGAATATAATAGAAAACTTAAAATTTTTCTTTGCGTTGTTTTTGAGTTTTTAATAGAAAATTTAAAATGTTCTTTTCTTGAGTTTTTGAGTTCCAATGAAAATCAAAATTAAAATATCACTTTTATAAATTTACCTTCTATTAGTTATAACCATTGAACTATGAATACAAATATGTAAGATAAATTTAATCAAAGAAAAAAAAATTCATAATCAAATACAAATATCCAAATTAAATAAATGTTAAACAAAAATTACTTCTACAAAATCATTGTCATATCATACCCAAAGATCATCAAACATAATATGTATTATTAATTGCAATCTACTACATTTAAGATTTAGAAAAGAAAAATCTTCACATCAATCATAACTTATACTTCACATGAAGTCTTCACAAGGAAATTGCAACAAAAAATCAATATTCAAGAGGAGGATTTGAGAACTCGTTCGCAACAACAAAGAAGTCGTTCGTATCAATAATTTTTTTCCATTTATTAGCATATTATAGTGAAAGTTGAGGATAATATGAGAATTATAAATATATTACTTATTCTAATTTATTTTCCTTTCAAAATTTTAGTAGACAAAGTTGTCAAGTTTTCTATCTATTTATTTTTTCGTTTATTAAAAAACTCGGAAACATAGAAATTGGACAGAAATCTTAAATTTTTCGTCTATTTTCTTTTTCTTTCTTTTTTTTAAACTCGGAAACAGAGTGTTAGTGTCATTTGTCACTACACCGCCTTCTGCTTCTCCTAAACGTCAAAATGAAATTTCTAGTCGCAGGTTCATTTGAATAGTGTTATAGAAATAAGTTGCGTTTTTTATATAGTTGAGAATTGAAATTGTTTAATATTTGAATACAACACGTTTTTATGCAGGCCGTCTATTTTGAATTGTTTGGAAATCAAGTGGAAACCATCGTACCTCAAAGTTCAAATCCTGAAACAGAAAATTTACTTCTGTTGAAGCAACTCTTCTTCATCTCATTCTCCTCCAATATATATATATATATATCCTACTGTCGTCGATGCCTTGGCCCAACTTTCATCAACTCACAAAACGTGCATTAAAAACGCACAGATGCATCTGCAATTACTAAAACCTTGCCGGCCCCTTACAGCTCCAACATTATTAAATGGTGTTGGACTGTTGGTCAACCAAACCATGGCCTAACATCTCGTTTCCTTGTTACTTCATCTATTGTTAGTTGATTGATCAGATTTGCCATCCATGTGGTCTCTGCTCTGCTCTGCTCTGTGTAGTTCATATCATTTACACTGCCATTTGCATTCACATTCACATTCACATTCACATTCACATTCATATTTACGGAAGAAATGAATTTGATTTTTTCTTTAGTTGATGGTTTGGAGTTTGGCCGGTTAACATGAAGTTTATTTTTTTTTGGTAAGTTGGTCAATTAACCAATAAAATACCGACACACATAGAGTTTCGTCAATACTCTATTGACTAATTAACCAACTTACCTAAAAATAAATTTCATCCTAACAAATTGTGTAGATTAACGTTATATGGCATGGCTTGGATTGGCTTGTTTGTTTCGGTGGGTTAAGAAATAGAGTTAATTTGAGGTTTGTGAATTAAAATATTTACGTTTGGAATATATGCTTGAACTGCAAAAGAAATGCGCACGTAATCTTGCATGCTAACAAAAACAAATAATTTTAAATTTTTTAATGGGTTGATCAGTGTTAAAAAATATATTTAGAATCCTAGGGTAATATCTCCCCCCATTTCAAAATGTAAGTTCGACTTTGATTTTTGAAATCAAAACTGTTTGTAGTTAATACAATTAGTCCTACAACAAATTTACGTACAATTTACGTTCCACTTATTACATTTTTAAAAAAAATATTATTAATAATATTTGTTTACGTAACTAATCACTACAAAAAAAAATTATAGGGTCTTTGCCGACAGCCTTGTTGTCGCTATTGACATCATGCCGTCGCCAATGATGCCCGTCGGTAATGACACTGATGCCGACAGCTGGCGACGGGAGCCAGGGGCGACGACATGTGAGGCGATGGGTTTGGCGACGGCGTCTGCCGTCGCCAATGACCTAAATGTCGACGACACTATAGTCATAGGCGACAGCAGTGCCCGTCGACAATGACTGATTTTTTTGTAATGAACAATTAAAAAGTCAATCTAATATATATCATTTTCCATACAATATATATATATATATATATATATATATATATATATATATATATATCATATATTATGTAACAATTACTATTAGCTTTAAAATTTAAATGAGCTGTATTAGTTTAAAATATCCGTCAAATATCTCTTAAATTTTTAATAAGGGGGAATATTAATATGAATGGACTGACATTTTCTGTGGCATTCCAATACCAATTACTCGTTATGGGTAGTAACCCATCTTTTGGGGGGAAAACCCATTTATCTCTTCCTCTCAAATTATATCATGTTAATATATAAAATCATCATATTGAATACGAATATTCCTTCTCCTCTTCTGCTACATTGACAGGTAGCCACAAAGATTCAGAAAATAGTTAACTGTAGTTTCTTTTATTAATCTTTTACCCATTCAGATAAGAGAGAGAGAGAGAGAGAGAAAATTCAGAAAATAATTTAATTGTGACATATATATATATATATATATATATATATATATATATATAATAATGAGGTGAGATGTGTGTATTATATTATAAAATACTATAAATCAACACATACCAAAAGAGTGATGTTATCTAATTCTCAATTTAATGGTTGGGCCTTGGGAGTTGAGGGTTCAGCCATGGAGACTGGACACTGTGGATCAGTTGTAATTTAACAAAAAGTGGAAGATTGTTTTCTATTAGGGTGAGTATGTTACGGTTCCAAGTTTAAATTGTACACCAAATCATTTATGTGCGATTTGATAAATTTAAATTCGCATATAAAATCATTTGTGATTGGTATGTTACGATTTTGGACTATGCGGTGCGATTTGACAAATTCAAAAGCGCACATGAAACCACTTGTAATTGATGTGGTGCGGTTTGATTTTGAACCGTGCTGTACGGTTTCAATTTCAAAATCAAGTAAAACAACAATTTTTTTACAATTTAAATTAATAATTTAACATCACATAATATTAAATTCTATTTTGATAACACACACAACCTTAATTATAATATTTTATCTAAACAAAAGCTAAATAGAACCAGATGAATTATTATCTGCTTACATATGAAAATTCTAAACAGAAATAATTAGTTAATTACATGAAAGATAATTAGTTCATTTGCTGCGGTTTTGATTTCGGAGGCAATTTAGTTCTTTGTTCAGTCTTATTTTCTATATAAACAAATATATTATGGAAAATAATATATATGTCGACAAATGTTTGATAAAGTTAGATTGCAACCATCATGGCAGTATATGCGTAAGATTAAAATGAGACCCTTCTTAAATTCTAGTATCTATTTCATGTATATACATATGTTACAATTATAATTCGGCTAAAAACTTTCACAATGTAAAGTCATATATTATTGTTGTATTACTAGAATTTATCAGAGCTTAGACCGAGTAATCCATAATTATTTTGGTGAAGTTATTATTACTTTTGATAATCATAATTTAGATATGTACGTAGATATATTCACATTGACAGTTTATTTTACTATTTTTACTGTTCTATAATATATGAATATACACTAACTTTTAAAGTTAATTAAAAATATTTTTAAAGTGAAAATAGATACTATAAAAGAAAAAAAAACTCGCAACCCCTAAAGGTTATACTGCCCGTCTGCACGCGGGGGAAGAAAACTTATTTAGCTTTAAACACTGTAATTTGAAGAGTTGGTGATATATATATATATATATATATATATATATATATATATATATATATATATATATATATATATATATATATATATATAATAAAATTGTTAGTTTCAAGATTTATTATTTTTTAAAATAACCCATTAGATCAATTTTAAAATGTAAAATATTTAAAAAAATAATAATTCAAGAGTAGTTGAATTTAGAATCGTAATAATAGTTGTACAATTAAAATTTGAATACTAAATGATGTGACAACAGATGTGGTATGTCTATGCAACTCATTTAGACATTTATTTTGGAGTATCTGGAGTTTAACGATAAATTTTGGCGGACAGGTTTGTCTAACCGAAATATTAGATTGGAACAATTTTTTTATTTTTTATTTTTTTGTATTGGGATTTTTTAAAAATATATATTATTTATTTTAATTAAAATTTTTATAGAATATAATATTTTTAGGTGTAATTTAGATATATATATATATAATAGGATTATACAGTCTGTAAAATTTTATTTTTTATATGTATCTAAATTAAACCTAAAAATACTATTTTTTATAAAAAAATTATTTAAAATAAATAATATACATTTTTTAAAAGTCGCAATAAAAAACTAAAAATTGGACCGCTCCAAAAAAACTGTATAGGGTAAAACTACTCGGAGTTTAATAGTTGAAACATCCCCTCCGCCCTCCGCCCTCCGCCCCACGCCCCACGCCCCACGCCCCGCACCCACAAAAAAAGTAGTACATTTATTGCATCTTATGGTCCAACCAAAATTGAATGTATTTAAAAAAATCTACAAAATGTTTCTTTCCTTGTGTAATTCACTCATTCAAGTTTTAATAGCAACTTTAATTCACTAGATTTAATTGATTCTTGATATTGTGATTATAGTGATATATTTAATTATAAATTATATTTTACTTCTCAAAAAATGGGGCTTCAATAAAAAATAAAAAATTAACGTGAGGATCATGCAACCTGCATTTAAAATATCAAATAAGAATTATCACTGCAGGATCATTAATGAAGCAATTAAAATATCAAAATAAGAATTATCATCCAACAAGCTTGTTGGATGAATTTCTTACCTAAAATATTAACATACTAGCTGGGTCCCGTGCCTCCGGCACTGTATGGATAATATAATTTATCTCAAACTTTGAACGACCAAAATAATTTATTGAGTGAGCAGGAAATTTAAAGTCATTTGTATTTTATTAAATTATTATTAGATTATTAGATAGATAGATGTATTTTATTAGATAGATGTATGAACGGTGAGATTTATCTCAAACTTTGGACGGCCCAGATGATTTATTGAGTGAGCGGGAAATTCAAAATCATTTGTATTTTATTAGATAGATTAAGTTGATACTACACCATATTCATTAATCTATTTATATTTTTGAATTTATGTGATTCATGTAAAATATCCGAATAATATCTACATTTTATTTGAATACTCATCACAAGTATTATACTAGATGAGTCACCAATGAGCACATCTTCTTCAAGTCTTTCAAGAGTCCTTGCTCAACTCTAACATTACTTCACCACCTCGGGTGCCAAACGTGGGAGTATAACCTTATTGCTTGTGAGCCCTTTATCCTGAGAAGTTTTTCGATCCTAACTAGAACCATTCTGAACTCACTCCATTTAACTTAAATTTATACTCCACCACGTAGTAACAAACGCAAGGAGTAATCCCTTGTACTCCACCCTAGAGTACCAACTTGATACTTGGACTTATCGAACCATAAATTAATTCTTATACCACTTGTTAGAAAATTTTACGATTCATCTCACATCAATACATCATTAATGCTTATTAGGACGTAAAGAGATAATCCAACATGTTAGTTGGGAGGTGAGAAGGTGATCTAATATGCTTGTTGGGTCAGTCTACACATGTATTCTACATTAATATAATAAATTGTTGTGAGATAGATTATGAATCGTTCAATATTTCCCCTAGACAAGACTCTATATAATGATTAAAACCAATTTCTAATTTGATTAGTTGGTGTTGCCAGAAAATTATAGAAAAAAGACAGGTTGCTCAAAATAGATAGCCAAATAAAATATGTTAGGACTAAATTACGTTTAGAAAAGGGAAATAAAATTTTCAACACACTTTTTTTAAAAGAAAAATGATATGTTTTGTAATTATGATTTTTCTTTTTAAGAAATATGACATGTTTCGCGACAATTATTTTACTATTTTTGTTAAAATTAATAAACACAATAATATATATTAGTTATGCATCTGCACTTATTTACTTAAGTTGTTATAATGTGTAATTACAATAAAAATTATGATATTTTGTCCAGAGATAAAAATGTGTCAAAAATATCGAGAGCAGTTATTGGTTAACATAAAATTAATTTTGGTCAATTAATTAATACAATATCGATATATAAATTAAAATATTTTATTAATTAATTAACCAATTTATTATAAAGTTAATTTTATTACAACTGAAATAAAAAAGAGAGACATGAGTTATTATGTGATGTACCCATTTGAACTGTCACCCAATTTATAATTTAAATATATTGGAGCTCAAATTTCCATAAGCCTGGAATCAAATCCTTATGATTCGACTTTTATACCTCTTTGAACCTAGCTTTCTTTTAGAAAAGAAGAGAGATGAGATGACAAACTAGTTTCATATTGTCCGATGATTGCATGTGCCAATTATTATTATTATTTTGTTTAGAAAAACTCATAGATCTATCTTAGTAGCTTGTAGCTTGTAGTTGTAGCTGTACGTGAGTGATGTGGTCATCCATATATACTCTTACCTCCTCCGTTTCTAAAATATTGTCATTTAAAATTTTAGTACATGAATTAAAAAAATATCATTTACTAAGTAAAATTTGTTTAAAATTTCATCATTGTCCCTTTATGGGAAGTTGAAAATTATTAATACAAGTAAAAGAATTTTTTAGAACAATGAGAGAAGGTAGGGGTAATATAGAAAAATAAATAATGTATTCTACTTGAAAGTTGTAAACGACAAACATTTTAGAATAAATTTTTTCTTTTAAAACGACAATCTTTTAAAAACGAAAAAATTATTTATTATTCCCAATTAAATTGCCATCGTCACCCTCGTCATCACCATCTTAATTTAATTTATTAGAGCTATACGGCCTGCCATTTTTTCTGATTACCATGACTCCTCCTTCAAATTTGTTGATTCGTGTTTCATTGTAGGCAGCAGCCTAGGGCCTGCACATCATGAATTTTATGTTGTATTTATAGATTAGAAAAATAAAATAAAATTTCATGTTCAACTTATGTATATTTAATTGTTAGAGTGATGTTTCGTTGATTGATTATTTGTGGAACTAAAATCAAGAGAATGAAATGATTTTTTAAAAAAATTATTTTAGTAGTTTATTTGTTATAATGATCACTAAATATATTTTATTTTATATTCTATTCTTTCTATTCAAATATAACATTAATGTTACCTAGCTACATGCAATTTCTAAAAAGAAGCTAGACAAACTTTGAAGAAGAAGAAGAAGAAGAAGGGGAATGGGGAGGGGATAATTAAAGAAAAACTACTATCGGAAAATGATGATGATTTATTTTTATGTAGATATCTATCTAATAAAATACAAATGATTTTGAATTTCCCGCTCACTTAATAAATCATCTGGGCCGTCCAAAATTTGGGATAAATCCCACCGTTCATACATCTATCTAATAAAATACATCTATCTATCTAATAATCTAATAATAATTTAATAAAATACAAATGACTTTAAATTTCCCGCTCACTCAATAAATTATTTTGGTCGTTTAAAATTTGAGATAAATCATATTGTCCATACAGTGCCGGAGGCACGGGACCCAGCTAGTAATTTTATATGGAATGTGAATAATTAATTACACAATTGATACTACTACTTTAGTTGATAAATACAGCGAGCATTTAAAAAAATATACAAAAGGTGAGGAGCAATCATGATGATATATCTGCCACCGGCCGTTATATTACAAAATAAGTTTATTATCACATAAAATTATTCAAATACTGTTCACGTACACTCATATACATATTTTGATGGCTCGCGTGACTTGTATACCATTAAAATATATATGTAAATGTATGTGAACAATATGTGAATATTTTTATGTGATAGTAGACTTAATATATATTATATCTGGCCAGCCAGCTCTCCCCTTAAAATAAATATAAAGGACCCCAACCCCACGAATTGCAGCATCTCATCACGTGAAACATGTACCCATGTTACCCAAGTCAGATCCCATTTTGTTTTTATTCCGTACGGACACCAAAAACCACCATGGCAGCAGTTTCATGCAACAGCCTTTCCAAAATGTCACCTTCAACCTCTGCTACTATTTCATCCCCAGCTTCCTCTTCAAATGATCTTTGTTTTTGGCCCAAACCCAAATCTTTATCTTCTATCAATGAGTCAATATCTTCAAGAACCCGACAATCTGCAGATGGAAAGCTTCCAATTCTCCCACACAAGCTCTTTATCAATTGCGACCCATCTAATATCCTGCCACCCGCAACCCAAAACCCACAAATCCATGGCTTCACATGCATGTAAGGCCTCAAAATATCCACCAAAAGTTCATCAACTAGTTCGAATATTAGCTTTTTGTGATAACCATAAATATTTAGTTCGGGGAAAGAAATTTCGAGGTGGTGATATATGGAGGGGTCTAGAGGGTGGGAAGGAGAGTACCATTTTGTCAAGGACAGAGGCGTAAATTCACGAATGCCCGTACATTTTAGTATTCTTGAAATGTACTCAATTAGTTCTCCTTCGGTACTGCAGCTGGACCTCACGGCGGTGGTGGTACCGTCAGAATTGATGTCGTCTTGGACTGTGATCGATTCATATAATTTGTACGACTGGCTCAAACTTCTAGATAACCGTGGAAGAGCATCACATGCCTGAGACTGCTTTTGCACCTCCTAACAATATAACACCACCTTCTTAAAAAAATATGTTGTTTCATCTATCTTAAATTTCACGTATAAAATATTCAAAGTACTTATATTGACTATTACATTAATTAAATCAAATACATTTATATCAAAATTTCACAAATTAATTAACAAATGATAAAAAATAAAAGACCGATTCTTTTTGTGGATTTATTTATTTATTTTTGCTTACCTTTTTTTGAAGTAACCTTGTGGCCGGAGGAGATGAATCTTTTTTGACTGAAAGAAGAGCTGGCACGTGATTTGATAACGGAATTTTCTTGCATTTCTTATCCGAAATTTGAGCTGCTCTATTTGTTGATGATGGCCTAACAAATGACTCTTCTTGCTGTGGAGGCTTTGTGAGGCCTGGACCATACTTGTCACTAGCAATTTTCCTGCAATTTTGAATGGAGCTATTAATTTGCTGTTTGTGTTGTTTTTCTAGCTCTTTCCCCGGTACAGCTTGAGCCTTGGGCTTTGGCGAAAGTACTGTTGCTCCTTTGGATTGATTAATATTGGTACACGGAGATAATGACAGTTTTGGGGAATGACAAGTTTGATTGTTTTTGATAACCCTTGGTTTCTTAATCTTGGTCGTGTCCAAGAACCTAAGCCTTGGAGAGCAAGAATTGGGTATGGCGGATTGATCATGACAAACTCCAATATTCGATGGTTTCTTTGATTTGAGAAGGACAATATGTTGATCTCTTCTTTGCTCATCTGTACCTCCATTATTGACAGTATTGGTAATGTCTCGACCAACTCGCCTGCTAACACTTTCTTTGAATTGTTTCACAATCTGTTTTGCATAATGCCCAGGGCTGCTCATATTCTCATCTTGATCTGCTGCAATTTTTGTGGCCAAAAACTTGGAGAAGTCGAATTCTTGACAAGTAGCCAATTCATTGTTAATGTTGATGTTTTCCTTGATGATTTGAAGAGAAAATCTTTGATCAACATCTGATTTTCTTGCCGATGATATTCTTGGCGTTTCTGGTAACGAACGGCATCCTGTCATGACGACATCATTGATCATTTCTGAAGAATGGATGAATTTTTTGTTATTTTTTGGACTGTTTTGTACTTGTTGACGATGTACATGAGACTTTGATGATGAAGGATGATTGAATGATGAATAATGATTTGAAGATGATGACGATGAAGGCCGAGGAGAGGAGTTTTCTGGAAGAAGATCAAGACCCATTAATCTAGCTACTAAAGTTGGAGTTTTAGTTCCTGCTGCTGGTGAGCTGCTGCTACATTCTGAAGAAGATAAATCATGATATGTCCTTGATGATCTGCTGCTACTTGTTTTGATCTGCATACCCAGCTGGGTATTTATGATAAAATTAATACATACAAATTTATATATATATATATATATATATATATATATATATATATATATATATATATATATATGATCATAATTAATTAATTACTCATCATCATCCCTTTACTTAACTAACTACTACTAGTATCATTTAAAAAAGAAGTTGAGAAATACAATACATATCTTAATATATATACTTCCTCCGTCCCATAGTTATAGGCTGATTTTTCATTTTGAGATGTCCCAATTATATATAGGCTACTTACTATTTATAAAATTTAGTTGGTTCATCATTTTACTTTTATGCCCTTATAATAAATATTCAACTATTACTCTTTTTTTGAAGAAACAATCTTCAATGTCATTATTTTTATCACCACATTTAATATTGTTGTATTCTCAATAAAAGAATTCAACTTTTTAGGCTTTACTAGTTTAACATATTTTGTGTATAAAAAATAATTGTACCAACAATCAATGAAGTTAAGAGTTCCAATGCGATAAGTAAGGAGTAATTAATTTATTCATTAATTCCATATTAAGGGGTATATGTGGAAAATTTGTGTTAAAATTGTCACTTGAATTAATTTTCTTAAATTATGTGCCAAAAGAAATCAACCTATAACTATGGGACTATGGGACGGAGGGACTATATAGTACTTCTATATGAAAGAGATCTAGTACTAAAACATAAAATTAATGCCAAG
This sequence comes from Panax japonicus, assembly GCA_020205505.1. Taxonomy (NCBI): domain Eukaryota; kingdom Viridiplantae; phylum Streptophyta; class Magnoliopsida; order Apiales; family Araliaceae; genus Panax; species Panax japonicus. The sequence continues at coordinate 78,408,239 of CM035092.1, forward strand.
ATAATATTCAAAAGTTGTACATACTTTTTCCATGGTTGAAGAAGATGATAATGTAGCCGCTTCCATGAAGCTGGTATGCTCCATCTCCAAGCTGTTCCTTGGTGCTTCTGCCCCTGCATCTCACAATTAAAGAACAGTACTAGCCATTAATATCAAAATCTTATATTATATATATATAGAGAGAGAGAGATGACCGACCTTTGAGAGGAGGAATGATTAATGGTTCTTGTGGAATTAGGAAAGAATCAGGTGACTGAAAAGAGGGCTGGTGATGTAAATTGGGAAAATGAAATGGATGATGAAAATCAAAAAGTTGAAAGAGTGAATTCATGCAGCCAGCTGAAGTGGTACTATTGGTACTTGTACTGGTACTGGTACTGGTGTCTCTCATCTCTCTTTCAGAGGAGGAGGATGTTTTTCCTCTCTTGGAGGTTCTGCTACCACCACCCAAATAGTACAGCCATTCTTTGCCCATAGCTAGCTGCTTCTGGCCTCTGGGTGCAGAATTAATAAATTTTCTAGTGGTATAACTTTGCAGTTGGAGACGAGCAACAAGGTGGTAAAGCAAAGGCTACCAACAACAGAAGGAATTAAGGATGAAAATGACTCACTAGACAAGTGGGAAAAAAACAGAAGGCTAAAATATGGCGATGATGGGTTTAATATAGATGCGGAAAAGATGGATCCAACCAGATTTTGACCAATTTGTTGAGGAAGAAGTAATTTAGTAGTAGCTAGTTTTTAAGATGAAGTCATCATCTGCGCGCAGTGAATCTCACTCACTTCAAGGATTTTTTTAGAAAAGACATGAGAAAAACCAATGCTATCCTATCCTATCCTCTTCTCTCCCTTATTGGGAATTGAAGTGGGGTTCACGATCGAAATGCAGGAGTTATATAGGAGATGGATGAATTAGGATTTGTTTATTATTAATTTATTAATTTTATGTTAAGTTGGTGAGTTCATCAATATAATACTGACACACAGAAAAAAGATTACATTATGTCTACGACAATGTATTGATCAATTAACTAAAATTAACTTTATATTAACTACTCTCAAATTTTGGACATAAAATAACATATTCTCAGTATATTAATTCACATAATAATTTGTTTAGTATTTAATATTATAATATTAAAAACTTATTTAAAACTAAAAATTTAAGAATTTTAACATTATATATAAAATAATAATAATAATAATAATAGAGGAGCTCGGATTGCGAGGCAAATAACCACAAGCTAGATCTCTTTGGGGTTTAAAAATTACTACTCCCTCCGTCCCATAATTATAGGTTGATTTTTCATTTTGAGATGTCTCAATATATATGCTACTTACTATTTATAAAATTTAGTTGGTTCATTATTTTACTTTTATGCCCTTATAATAAATATTCAACCATTACTCTTTTTTTGAAGAAACAATCTTCAATGTCATTGTTTTTATCACCACATTTAATTTTGTTGTATTCTCAATAAAAGAATTCAACTTTTTAGGCTTTACTAGTTTAACATATTTTGTGTATAAAAGACAATTGTATCAACAATCAATGAAGTTAAGAGTTCCAATGTGATGAGTAAAGAGTAATTAATTTATTCATTAATTCCATATTAAGGGGTATATGTGGAAAATTTGTGTTAAAATTATCACTTGAATTAATTTTCTTAAACTATGTGCCAAAAAAAATCAGCCTATAACTATGGGACGGAGAGAATATTAATAACTCCTGTTACAAGCCTAGGCCCTAGTAGGTGGTTTCTTTACTGGGGATCCACAATCTAATTAAGGTTGTATTTGATAAATTTGGGAATTAAGATCTGAATGATTATGATGTCTTAATAAATTAGATCATCTGAATGGTTATGAGGTCTGAATCTAAAAAATTGTTTGATAACTAAAAAGTAAGTTGTCTCTTAATGACACTATTTTACCATTTTAAAGGATAAAATTTTATTTAATAATTTTAAATATTCAATTTAATAAAAATGAGTGCATAATATTGTTTAATATATTTATATAAAAAAAAATTAGCAAAAAAAATTCATTAAGAGGTACCTCTTAATTATTAAGATTTCATTTTTTGTCTTACCGATTAAGAGGCATTCAAAGGTAACAAAAAACAAAATAAACAGTATCATGCCTCTTAGCGAATAAGAGACAGTCCATTAAGAGGCAATCAGATGTAAACAAACAGCACCTAAGCCTCATCATCCATTTCTATCTGTTTGAATTATAACGTCCTACCTACTATTCCTTCTTCCTCTCCTCTTTTAATTCCGAATAGGATACTCCCTGTTTTAAATAAAATAAAAAGTCTTTATTTTTTATATATTTTTAATCATCATCATAATTTAAAATTTTAATATAATTTAAATTTAGACTATAAAATAAAGATTTTCTAATTCATTTGAAATCTCACTCTACTACGTCCCTAACCATGATTAATAAAAAACGAAATTGGGAATTGGGAATTCAAGTCACCTACACCGTACAACAGGGGATGAGAGTAAAAGTGTTTTGGAGCGAATTTAGGAGTAAGGAGTTGTTTGTTTAGTGACTGAATTAATTAGCCATTCAATACGTTTATTTTAAAAAAAAAATTGTCTGAATAGCTGAATCGGTTAGTCATTCAGATGATTTAGGCTGAATAGTTTAGTGTAATTTTTTCGGCTGAAAGTATTTTTTTTTACAATATTAATTATTATATTAAGTAATATTAAATAAATTTATAACAATTTTGAAATTTTTTTAGAGGGATAAAATAATAAAAATATGTTATTCAAATATTTAAGACATGACAATTATCAAATAACTATTTTTTATTCAATATTCAGTATTCAATTTCATTCAACTCATTTAAATTCAGAATCATTTCATTTAGTTTTTTGTCAAAAATCCCTAAGTAATAATACATGGATTAATAACCATGAATTTTGTAGATAAGGTCTATTCTAGTTATACAACCACCATCCCCAAAAATGTAATTATAAATTTTGTGCATTGTCTTGAAGTACATAATTTAATGTGAAATTTGTTACCAACATTAATGTACCACGTACATAATAATTTGAAGCATATTATAATTATGACAATTATTAATAAAATATTTATATTAGACAAAATTATATTTATCATAATTTTAACACTGCTTTTGATCAATATATTATCACTATATTAAATTTAAACTCAAAATGTTAGTTTTGTAACTTATTTTTATACCTTTTTTTTAACATTAATTTTTTTAATGCGTGAAAAATATATTTATAATGACTCGAGCACTTCATGCCTTATTTAAGTATCAAATGACAAGAAGGAAACTAGAGAGAAATGTATCGAAAATATATTTTCGAACTTCTATAACACATACAGAATTCTTGTTAAGAGATAAATTTAAATAGCTTGTGCAACATAAAGAGACACATTTATGCCACTTGAACAATAGCTCAGTACGTGATATTCGGATCTTCTATGAAGATTTCTCTGAAGGATCTTGTGAGAATTTTATTGTGGAATTGATTATATAGTAAAAAAGAAATCCAATGACTCAAAACTTATTTCTTTGTCTGTGTATCAAATTAAAATAACGTCGTTTTGATAAGAATTTTTTTTACATGTTGACAGAAAATTGGAAGCCATCAAACGCTGTTTACTTCATTTGTTTGCCTCGTTTTTTTGTTTTCTTCTCCTTTCCTTCTTTGCTTCATTTCTTGTTCTTCCCAGAGCACGCTAAGGTTTAAGATTAGCCAAATTTCATTTGTTTTTTTCCCCTTATTCAAATTTTTCCCAGATTGTTTACCCCGATTTTTTTCCTTTAATTTTTTTCAATTGACTTAAAGAATCACAATGAAAATTCAATTTTTTTAATAGGATAAAATTGTCCGTTGGATTTATTTTTTTGAAGAGCAAAGAATAATATTATTAGTCTTTGACAAATATACAAAGATTAATAACCCTATCGATTCCAAAGCACCAAAAAAATGATTAATAAAACGGCCCAACTAGATTAACACCCAATCCATTACAATCATGAAAATAGTCATGATGCTCATAACTAAAAAGAATTAGCAAACAAACGAAGTCAACTTGAAAAAAAATTCTGTCAAAACGACGTCGTTTTGATACACAGACAAGAAAAGGAGTTATGAGCCATTGGATCTCTTTTTTAATGTGTTATCAACCTCACAACAAAATCCTCATAGGAAAATTCTCATAGAGGATCCGGATCCCAGTACGTGGTAGCCTTGACCTCTTGGTTTGCAAGAGATCCAAGGTTCATTACTTAACCCCTCCCGAATTATAAAAGAGAAAAAAGAAAAAAGAGAGAGGCATATCAATTGAGTTTTGTTAGTAAAGTTCAATTGAATATATTAATCTCAATATATATATATATATATATATATATATATATATATATATATATATATATAAAGGATCAAGAGTATACCCTATATCTAGGGGTATAAACGAGTCGAATCTCAGCGAACACATTCATGCTCAGATTCGGCTTAACTCGAAAAAATTGAACTCGAATTCGACTCTGATTCGATAAGTGATTTATATTTTTGTGCCAGATTCGACTCAGATCATTACTCGAACCTACTTGAAGGCTTGTTTACAAAGCGAATATGTAAACTCAATTTGAAGGCTTATGAGTAACTCGCTTATGAGTAACTCGCACAACAACAACAAACTAAAACTAAACCACAACAAACTAAATTGGTTACTTAACTAATATTTATATATAAAACTTTTTTCACTTTTATTTATGTATTGAAATTACAAGGAATGTAATATAAATTAAAATTATAAGGAATGTAATATAAATTGACATTCAATTAATTGATTTATTCAAGTACAAGTTTACACAATTTCATACTACACTTTATAAATTATAAAGATTGATACAAATATCAAATATTTTGTGACGCCCCCAAAACAGGTATACATCACTCATCTTGAGTCGCTAAATACATGGTACAAAATTTAAATACAACTTAATAATACAACTGTCGTGTAAAATACGACAAAATATAAACTGAGAGTTTTAATACAAATATTGTCTTCTAGACAGTATTCAACTCAAATGGAGTCCTCAATACATTTATTATCACACTATTTCATAGAATAGTGAGGACTACTAATGCTATCATCTGGACCGTCACTCCGTTCCCTGACTAGTCTCGGCTACGTTCTCATTTTCTGAAGAGGACAATGAAAGCAAAAGGGTGAGCTCAACTAGCCCAATAAGAAATATTATAACTAAGATAATGTAGAATATTTTATCGTTAGCCTTCAATAGTGTTAAACTAATAAAATATAACAAACATCAAGTTTAACTGCAGCGAAACAAGCAATCCATTAGAAGAGTCAAGTAGAGTATAAAATCTACTATCTTCTATGATTTAAAAGGTTTTTCATCACTTTTATCACTGAGACTCAGCTTAATAAATAATTCATATCATTTAATCACTCCTGCACTACGACCAAAGATATTTTTTAGTATCACGACCATAAATTATTCATGCACTACGGGCCAATAATATTTGTGACGCCCCCAAAATAGGAATACATCACCCATCTTAAGTCGTTAAATACATGGTACAAAATTCAAATACAGCTGATGAATATGAAGAAGAAGGTTCAAGAGGGCGTTATCTCAACCCTCGATTTTATTAGCCCATTTGAAATCCTCGATCGAGTAAGAACTGTGGCCTATAAACTCTCTTTACCGTCAAGTATGTCGCGTGTTCATAACATTTTCACGTTTTGATATTACGTAAATATGTGGACGACCCGAACCACATTATTAATTTAGAACCGAACGAGATAGCGGAAGATTTAACGTATAAGGAAATACGTGTCAAAATCTTGAATAAGAAGGATCGAATTCAACACTCAAAGGTTATACCTCAAGAGTTAGAATCTGAAATGAAGTCAAGGTATCCTCATCTGTTCGGCATACCAGACACGTACATAAATTTCGAGGGCGAAATTTCATAAGGATGGGAGATTATGAGACCCCAAATTTTATGAATAAAGATTTAAATTTCTCAAAATATTTTTTTAATATTATGGTATGGATTTGATATAATGTTATAGTTGTGGGTAATATTTATAAATTTTACAAAGTATGCAAGTTGTTATAAAATATTCGTTTGGTCGGAGAATATTCTTTTTGTCGGGAATATCCGTACGAAGGCACAATCATTGGTGAACCCACAACGGAAAGTATTGTGATAGTAATAAAATGACAGAATTATCTTTTTAAATAACGACAGAAGTTTTACCGTTAAACTGTTGAACTACCCGGTAGTAAAAGTACAGTAATACGCGTGGTTGCATAGTAGCACACGGTATTGATTATTGATGTGACGCCCCCAAAATAGGTATACATCACCCATTCTGAGTCGCCAAATACATGGTACAGAAACAACTATAACTTTATTAATACAACATAAAAACTGTGAGTTTAAATAAAAATATTGTCATCTAGACAATATCCACACTCAAATAAGTCCTCATTATAATTATTAATACACTATTTTACAGAATAGTGAGGACTACTAGAACAACTTCTAGAACCATCATTCCACACCCCGACTAGTACTCGCTACATTCTCGCCTCCTGAGAAGAAAAATGAAACAACAAGGAAAAGGGTGAGCTCAACTAGCCCAGTAAAGAACATTATGACTAAGATAATATAGAACAAATTATCGTTAGTCCTCAACAGGGAAAAATCTAATAGAATACAATAGACAACCAGTTTTAAATCAATCTTCGCAGCGGAAATAATAATTCATTAGAAGAGTTAAGTAGAGAATGCAAACTACTATCTTCTATATATGAATTTAAAAGTTCATCGTCGATATTTTATCCCTGTAACATCAATCAATATTTATCTGGAATCAAATATTCATCTTTGCACTACAGGTCAAAGATATTCATCAGTCGGTCATGTTCATCTTAACACCTGTTCATCTTTGCACTACGGGCCAAAGATATTAATCAGTCAGTCATGTTCATCTCAACACTTGTTCATCTTTACACTACGAGCCAAAGATATTCATCAAGAAATCATTCATCTTTGCACTACAGGCCAAAGATATTCAGTAATATCATCATTTAGGACTGAGGATGATGAAAAATATTTTTAAAGAAAACGAATCCAGTGAAACAAAAGAACAAGTATTAAGGATTCGTACTTTAAATAATCTCATTTCAAAAATACTTCATAAATAACCAGATTGGAGTAAAATTCAAGAATGAAGATCAAAACATAGATCCAATTAAAGATAGGAATCATAACAGACAATCTTGGACACAGAAAAGAAAATTTATTTTTTTTTGTGAATAGTGTCGTATTCGTGAATAGTGTCGTATACGTGAATAGTAACTCCGAACTCAAAAGATAGAAATTTCACAAAAAAAACATCATCACGCTTCGTGAATAGTACTCGTAAATAGTAACTCATGAATAGTAACTTGTGAATAGTAACCCCGACATAAAAAAGTTCTAAATTTGATAAAAATTTCCAACCAATATTTCGGCATAATGATATTGAAGAAATAATATCATTTTTGAATAAAATAACATCCCTTACCTCAGAAAAATAGTACTTCTGACTGGAATACTGGATATAGTGTTGAAAGAACTTGCACCGTATAGCAATACTCAAAGTACTAAAATACTCACAAATACGCTTGATATTATAGAGAGAGAAAGAGAGAGAAAACTTTAATTTTTGGTGTGATTTTCAATTCTAACCTAAGCACCCTATTTATAGGAAAATGCTTAGAACACCAAAGCAGAAAATTTAATAAAATATTAATATATATATTAATTTGCCTACGCCCACTTAGAATCATCTGAATTCAACAACTTATCATGTGTTAAAGATGCCCACCAAACACAAAAAATATTTTTCTTATTTAAATTATTTTAAACTTCCAAAAATTAATTATTTCGGAGCTTCAGAACTTTAATAATTCATAATAAATAGCCCTTTTGTCAGAAAATTCGAATCTCGCGACTTTTTATAGGAAATTCAATTCTCTGCAATTTTGCAGAAGAAAGTTTTTCCAAATTCTAAACAGAAATTGACCGAAATCCATAAACGGACGATTTTACAGGCTAAAATCAAATTTCAGTCAAGAAATGGGCCCACGGACATGTTTAACATGTTTTAAACAACTTTTGCAATAAAAATACTCCTCATCCTCATATACTCATACATCCCACATTCATTATAAAAATATCCCCATTATTATATAATAATAATATAATAAAATATTATTTTATCAGAAAAGATAAAATATCAATTTTTAACAATTGTCACCTTAAAAATTTTCTCCATCTATATCAACATAAAATCAATATTTTTATCATCATAAAAATCGATAATTAATTATTCACAAATAATATTACAGAATCACAGTACTGGCAGTCAGGCCGTTCCTAGGAAAGAGGGGGCTTTCCAATAAGAATTTTTTCTTACTGGCGCGCAATTAGGTGACCAAATCTCTCCTTAGACAGAACTTTCTAGACATTGCCAATTATGTTTTTTAATAATATTATTCAGATAATATGAATTATTGCTTCGATAATGGAAAATACTGTGTAGTGACAATTATTGAAACAACAGTAATATAAAAAAATCAACGCATCAATTATTGAATTAATAAAATAAATACTGAACAGTAATTATTGTAACAATTATTGAGTAGTGCCTTCTTACGTAAGAATCAATAATTGGTGCAATACCGTGTGCTACTGTGCAACAACGCGTATTACTGTGTTTTAACCACCGGGTATTCCAACAGTATTAACGGTCACAACTACGCCGTTATTTATAAATAACTTATAATTGTCGTTTTCTTCATCCAATCGTTTTCCATTATGGGGCCCACAAAAGACTGCGCCGTCGTACAAATATTCCCCGACAACAAGAATATTTAACGACCAAACGAATATTCCCTGACAACAATGAATATTTTATAACCACCTGCTTATTTAAAATATTTGCGCATTTTACCCATAACTAACCACATTAATCAAATCAACCCTTACTATTTTAAAAATAATAAATAGAGGAAAATAAATTTTATTTATTAATAATTTGGGGTCTTACAACCTCCCCTCCTTATGAAATTTTGTCCTCGAAATTGACGTATGTACCTGGTGTTTCGAAAAAATGAGGATATCTCGCTTCATTTTCGTTTCCAACTCCCAGGTCATTTCCTCAATAGCATGGTTTTTTCACAAAATTTTAACTTGTGGTATGAGATTCGTGCGTAGGACATGCTCCTTCCTATCCAAAATCTTGACAAGTGCCTCTTCATACATTAAGTCTTCGGCTATCTCGTCCGGTTTTTACTCAATAACATGGTTTGGGTCGTCCACATATTTACGTAACATCGATATGTGAAAAACGTTATGAACACGCGTCATACTTGGCGGTAAAACGAGTCTATAGGCCACAGTTCCTATTCGATCTAGGATTTCAAATGGACTAATAAATCGAAGGTTTGAGCTTTCCTCACCTCGCCAATTCTCGCTTTTGGAATAACAACTTCTTGTACCTCCTTCTTCATATTCATCAGCTCCGGTGTGTAGATTGAACGTTTTTAACTTTATCGATTAAAGTTGGTTCTACTTGTATATCATCACGTGAGTCCCTAGAGTCTTTAACTCTATATCTATCATTTGTAAGTTATATGAAATGGGTCTTTGATAATATCGCATTCGTACTCGTATACGATCTTTTACTCAACACGTCAGCTACCACGTTCGCTTTTCCAGGATGGTATGGTCAGAACATGTGCCGAAATGAGTCTCCTATTGAGTTCTTCGAAGCTCTTCCCATATTCCTTGCTCTATTCGAATTTTGTATCTCTACGAGTCAGCTGCGTTAATGGAGTAGCGATTCGAGAAAATCTTTCCACAAAATCTTCGATAATAACCTGCTAAGCATAGAAAGCTACGTATTTCAATTACTGACTTAGGTTGCTCTCAACTGTGACTCATATCCCAATCTTGGATAGCACGTCACAATGACACCTATCAGTTTACTATCGCACAAATATGGCGTCCCCTACGGAGAGTCTGGCTTCGGTGTATTCCACAAAGGAAGTCACCAGATAAAGGCTCGGGTACAAACTTCTACAGTTGAATTTTTTAACTCCTGAAGTTCAATAGGAGCCATGAGATTTTAGAAATGGGTTTTGTACCGGGTTCAAAGTCAATACAAAATTCAATATCACACTTTGGGAGTAGGCCAGGAAATTTTTCAGGAAATACGTCAGGAAATTTACTAACAATAGAAATATCATTCAAATCTGACGTATTTTTGTTTAAGTCCATAAAATGGCTAAGAAATCTTGACATCCGTTTTTCAATAAACGAATGACTTTACGGCTTGATATAAAAGAGTTTGATTTCAATGGTTTGGTTGCTTAAATTCGAATAACAGGTTGCTTAGGAATATGAAAACTAACAACCTTACAAAAGGAATCAATTTTAGCATGATGAGTGGTTGACCAATCAATCCCTAAGGTCACATCAAATGCAAGAATTTTTAAAGAAATAAGGTCAGCAGGTAATGTGATGGTGCCAACTTGGATCAAACAAGATTTATAAACAGTGGATATAACGAAAGTTTCTCCTAACAAAGTTTCCACAGATAAGTCAAAGTCTAATTTCTCCGGAGTCAAGTTTAAACATTGAGCACAAGCAGTAGAGATAAATGAATGGGTAGCACAGGTATCTAGTAATGTATAAACTTCGCATGAATTTATGATTAGCTTACCCGTGATCACCTCGTTTGGGTTCCTTGCATGTTGACCAGTCACGACAAACGCTCTTCCAGGAACCATTGACTTTGACTTTTCTGAGACAGCCTTTTGAGTCACCATCCCCACTGGGCTTGGTTTCCCTATCGTACAATCTCGAGCGATATGTCCCTCCTTTCCATAATTATAGCATACCTTGAACTATTGTGGATAGTTTGGGCTGGTGTGTCCCTCTTTTCCATATTTATAGCATACGACCGGTGGTCGTTCTCCTCCCTTAAAACCAGTTGCTGCTGCTGGCGTCTTCGCAGTGTCATTATTGAATCTCCCCTTTTTAAAATCTCCCCCCCGACTCGCTTCTTCTATTTTCATGGCCACGATTACCACCAGAGTGGTTATCGCTCTTGTCCGTATTTTTCTTTCTCCGCTGGTTATCGTTGTTCTGATGACTGCTGTCACCGGTATGATCCTGGTTACGGTCTCTTGGTTGAACGTACTCGCTATCTCGCTCTAATAATTGAGCCTTGTTGACAACATCTGAATATAAAGAAAATTTATGAGAGATAAGATATTGCCGAATCTCGGGTTTTAAACCTCTCAAAAACATCATTGTCATTCGTTCCTCATTCTCTACCAAATGGGGTGCAAACCTGGATAACTCTGTGAACTTTGCCTCGTATTGGGATACCGTCATGTTGTTTTGTTCTAGTCTAATAAACTCTACCTCTTTCATATGACGAATACTTTTAGGAAAGTATTTTTTGTTGAAAAGTTTCTGAAATGTTTCCCAAGACATGCGGAGTGCGGCAGACTGGGTACGTTTCACAGACTCCCACCAATAATCTGCCTCGCCACGGAACATAAAGGTGGCGAATGGAACCTTCTGTTCCTCCGTGCATCCCAAGACATCGAATATCTTGGTAATTTGCTTGACCCATGTTTCCGCCATGATCAGATCTGGCTTTCCTTTAAATTCTGGCGGTCCCAACTCTTTGAACTGCTTGGCCATGACAAGCCACGCGTTGTTATCATTTCCACCCGTATTCTATACACGAGTCTCCCTTGTGATGACCACCCTTATCATAAACTCTAGCGATTCTCCTTCGCTAGAGTTTATGATAAGCTTACCCGTGATGACCTCGTTCGGTTTCCTTTCTTTCTGGGAGGTCACGACAAACGCTCTCCCTTGAACTACCGGCTTTGACTTTTCTGGGATGGCCTTTGGTGCCTCCATCCCAGCTGGACTTATCTTCGGTGCACAAAAAAATTGGGCTAGGTGACCTTCTCTTCCACATTTATAACACGCTTTGGACTACATCACGCAGTTTGGACTAATGTGTCCCTCCCCTCCGCATTTGAAGCATATGATAGGTGGTCGTTCTCCTTCCTTAACAACGGGTGCTGGTGCTGACGTCTTTCCATCATTGTTGAATCCTCTCTTCTTGAAATATCCACTCTTATTTTCTTGGGCATGATTACCACCGAAGTGGTTACCATTTCTGGCCTGTTAATTTCCTCCACGCTTGTTGTCACCGCTTCGATGACTGTTACTACTGGTATTATCATTTTGTCGGTTACTCTCTCTTGGTTGGGTTGACTCATTATCGCGCTACAATATTTGAGCCCTATTCACAACATCTAAATACAAACACAATTTATGAGAGATAAGGTATTGACGTATCTCGGGTTTCAAACCTCTTAAAAATATTCGTGTCATTTTCTCCTCATTATCAACCAAATGGGATGCAAACTGGGACAACTCGACAAACTTGGCTTTGTACTGCGACACGGTCATGTTGTTTTGCTCCAGTTTAATGAACTCTACATCTTTCATGTGTGGAATACTTTCGGGAAAGTACTTGTCATTGAAAATTTCTTGGAACTTCTCCCAAGACATCTTCAGTGCGGCAGGTTGAGTACGCTTTATAGATTTCCACCAGTAATCTGCCTCTGCCCACAACATAAAGGTGGCAAAGGGAACCTTTTGCTCCTCGGAGCATCCCAAGATATCAAATATCTTGTTGATCTGCTTTATCCACGTTTCCATCTTAAGTGGTTTTGGCTCTCCAAAAAACTCTGGTGGTCCCAGCTCTTTGAACTGTTTAGCAGTGACCGTCTGAAAGTTACCAGTGTTTCCACCTGCATTTAGGATAAGAGTCTGTCTTGCCTGATGTTCATGAATTGTAGAAAGCCTCTGAACATTCCATCGTTCATCATTTGGTCAGTGTTTTTGTTTGCATGAGGATTATTGTCTTCCTGTTGCACATTATCCTGGGTATTCATCTGTGGTGACTCTACGGTCTCCTGTGCTCCATTGCTATTCTCAATATTCTCGGATGTCATTTTCAAATACTGCCACAAAATAAGGGTTAATTGTCATGTCACATATTATCCCTATACTCTGACCGACCAATTAACTACCAAATAAACTTAGGTAAGTCGTATTAGCGAAGGATTTCCCCGTCTCTCCCCTTGTTTTAGTCTCACATCTTAGCCAGGGATCATATCCTTAAGCTTTGATACCAACTGTGATGCCCCCAAAACAGGTATACATCACCCATCTTGAGTCGCCAAATACATGGTACAAAATTCAAATACAACTTAATAATACAACTGTCGTGTAAAATACGACAAAACATAAACTGAGTGTTTTAATATGAATATTGTCTTCAAGACAGTATTCAACTTAAATGGAGTCCTCAATACATTTATTATCACACTATTTCATAGAATATTGAGGACTATTAATGCTATTATCTGGACCGTCACTCCGTTCCCCGACAAGTCCCGGCTACGTTCTCATTTCCTGAAGAGGACAATGAAAGCAAAAGGGTGAGCTTTGATAGATATAATTTTTCTTATATATTTTGATGATAACAATTATGTTTTAAAATATTTATTTAATTATTTATTTATTCTATTATTTTCTATTTTAATTGAATTAATTTATCATTGACCTTGATAAATTATATGTCAAGTGTTAAATAAACTAATTCATATATTATTCAAGGCAAGGATACCCTATTTCTTTTTCTAAAAACAAAGTTGGGCAAACTATTCTCATATATATATATATATATATATATATATATATATATATATAGGGTCCGGATCCTGTCCGGACTCCCGGACAGGTGTAAAATCCGGACCTTTTTTTTTTTTTTTTTTTTTTGCTTTTTTTTTTTTGAAACTACTAAAAAAAAAAAAAAAAAATTTATGGAATTGGAATTTTTACATTATACAGTGTTTTGGGCGTGATTTGGATGCCTATAACAAAACATGTCTGTACAGTCTGGGCAGACTGTACATACATTGGTTGGTGTGGGTGTTAAAAACACACCCAAAACACTGTATTATTGAAAAATTTCACTTCCATAAATTTTTTTTTTTTTTTTTTAGTTCTACAAAAAAAAAAAAAAAAAAAAAATTTTTTTCAGGTCCGGATTTTCTCCCGTCCGGGAGTCCGGACCTGATCTTTATTCTATATATATATATATATATATATATATATATATATATATATATATATATATATATAATTCATGTATGCTACCGTGTGTGCTAAAGTGTATTGACATGTGCTGCCATTTTTTTAGTACTAATTTGTATGCATGACAAGCAATTCGGGACTAATTAAAGCATGTGTTGGCTGGCATATTAGTCAAATAAGTAATAAATGCTCATGAAGGATGAAAAACGCCTAGGCGTTTTTGTAACTCTTACCGCGTAAAATTCTGTTGTGATATGAACCATCCATTCAAAAATAATTGATCATATTCGTTCATTCAAAAATTCAGTTTTGAAATTGCTATTTTGCCCCAACTTCAAAAATCCTATAAATAGGGAGTATTTCATTCATTTGGTTTTTACCAATTCAGTGAAAAGAAAATCATACTCTCCTTGCCTACATTCTCTCTAAAGTTTTATACAGAAGTTCTGATTATTATTAAAGAGAAAAATTGGTCCAAGTATTGAGATAAGTTTTTATTTTTAAAATTATTTCTTACTTGTGTTATATAATATAGATATACAAATACTTATTGTTCTACACAATTTTATATATCTATATTTCATCTATTTATCAAATAAAAGGATACTTGGGCGCCGCAAGGCTATAAAGATAAACCTCTACGGAGAGGAATCCAACCGTACGATTCCTTATAGTTTTCAGTAACATTTTATTGATATTATTTATATAAATATCGTAAAATAGATACGACACTTGATAGCTCAAAACAACACTGAGATACTGCTCCAAAAAGAGTAGTCATCCGAACCGGATTTGAGAATCGTAGTGATCTATTCGAAAATATTTATATAGATATCAATTGTGAAAATTATGAATTCTATTATACTTGGGCGCCGCAAGGCTACGGAGATCAACCTCTATGGAGAGGAATCCGACCGTACGATTCTTTATAGTACCAAGTGACACTATTTATAATTAGTTCACATAATAGATAAAATATTCTTATATATTATTTGAGTTAAACAAATAATATTTGTTATATCAATTTATGCTTTGCTGAAATTACACTTGATCTAATTTCTTCACATAAGTATTAATTTATAAAATACTTGTTAACTCAGAAATAATTCAAATCCATAGAAAAACACTTTTTATTTTATAGAATTGTCAATTTTTCATAAAGTGCTTTAATATTATATATTTGCTTTATCAGAAGCATAAGTGGATCTAAACAAAAGTTCTATCTGAATTAAAGAAGTTTATTATTAAAAGATATTGAACTTTTATTATTTAGTCTTAACTCTCTATCTGCTTATTTAAGAAGCATTGCTTTGTACTTAAACTTGTATCAGCTTTTTCAAGAAGCAACTTGTTGTAAACTTATTTGTAAACAGAAAAAGGTATAGAGTTAGTTTATTTTATGTACCTGTGAGAAAGACGAGTAATTCTTCGACCAAGACCAGAGTCTTAGAAAGGTCAGCGGGAAGTTGGGTCTCTAGTGTACTTGTGAGGTGAGGAAGAGGTTGTTGTTTCAAGATCAGATCATAGAATAGAACTAAACTCAAAAGAACTACAACTAAGCTTGGGGAGGGAGCTGGGAGCTTGCTGTCCAAGATTGATTAGTTGGGATTAGTTGAAAGTTTGTCTTTAAAACTTTGTAAAGGCTTCTCCGCCTGTTGAAGGAGTTAATTATTACTGATAGTAATAGGATCTCAAGTTCCAAGTAGGAACTTGAGACTGGACGTAGCAACATACTAAGGGGTGTATGTTGTGAACCAGATAAATCTCTGTGCATTATGTTATTAAATTTTTACTGTCTTGCATATTAATTTCTAACACTACAAATTAATTATTTAAAAATTCAAAAAGGCCTATGATAATTTTTAATCTGTAATAATCTATTCAACCTCCCTTCTAGATTATTATTGGACTTTCATTTCGTATCAGAGCAATGCTCTTTAACTTATTTGTTGAGTATATACAGGCATACCTAAGAGTAGATCCATGGCCTACAATGCTAATGGTTGTGGAGAAGGACTATCTATATCCAGACCTCCACTATTTGATTGTACAAATTTTTCCACCTGGAAAAATAGATTCAAAATCTATGCCAAATCCCAAGGAATCAAAATTTGGTGTGCCATCGAACGAGGTGTACAAATTCCAACCAAAATTAAAGGAGAAAAGACTATCGAAAAAGACATATTTGAATTTACTGCTGAAGAAGAAGAGATCATGAATGTTGCATCCCGAGCAGAACAAGTACTAACTAGTGCCTTGATTGAAAAGAGTACAAAAGAGTTGGTAATTGTAAAAATGCAAAGGAAATCTGGGAAAAACTGATTGCAACCTATGAAGGTACCAATCACATCAAAGAAACCAGAAAAGATGCTCTAATTCAAGAATATGAAAGCTTCAAGCTTGAAGAAGGAGAAAAAAATCATTGATATGGAAACTCAATTTTTCAGAATCATTGATGAGCTAGAGCAATTGGGAAAAACATACACTACAAATGAGAAAAATAGAAGAATTCTCAAAGCCGTTCCATCCATTTGCAAAATGAAGGTTACAACAATCAAAGAAATGCAAGATCTAACCATATATCCTATGGAGAATCTCATTGGAAATCTTCGTGCTCATGAAGTTGATATGTTAGTTGAAAAGGCTAGATAAGACACAGATCTCAAAAAGAAAGGAATCGCCTTCAAATCTCTCCTAGTGGATCAAGAAAGTGACGATGAATAATTAAATGAAGAACTTATCAGTTTAGATAATAATGAAGTTCCTCTACTATCTAGACAACTCAGAAGAGTACTTCAAAGCAAAGCAAGAAAATATGGCAAAGGCTTCATGAAAACAAACAATAACTTCAACAACTTCAAAGGCAAACAATTCTTCAAATCAAAGACGCAAGGAGGAAATTTCAAAACAAATAACCACAACTTCAGAAGTACCAATCCAAATGAAAATTCAAATACATGTTTCGAATGTAAGTAGCCTGGACACTTCAAGAAGGACTGTCCCAAATTAGTCAACAACAAAGCTTTTGTAGCTGAAGAAGGATGGGATCTAAGTGACGAGGAAGATAATGCTGAACAAATTGAAGAAGTTGCAAATCTCTGCCTAATGGCAGATAATGACTCATCACCATGTTCTGAGGTAAATTCTGAACACCAACTACCCATCACTTCATTTTCTTCATACATACTAGAAAATATAAATGAAGAACAATATGAATTACAAGAAGCGTATAGTCGGTTATATGAAAGTAATGAACTATTAAAAGAAGAATTAGAAAGATTAAGAAAAATAAATACAAGTCTTGAAATTGAAAATACTAATTTAATTATCACTAATGAAAGTTTAAATGAAATAAACTTAGAAAGTAAAGAAGAATTAGTACAACTTAAAGAAATAAATAAAAATCTTGAAATAGATAATTCCTCATTTATCATCTAAATTAAAAATCTTGAAATTGAAAATTCAACTCTTGCGGTAATCAATGAAGATAATCAATTGCAAGATCAAGCTTAAATTAAAGAAATTAAAGATGAAAATTCAAAGTTAAAGACAGATATAGAAAACCATAATTGCATAATTGAAAACTTAACCAAAGAACGTGAAGATTTAAATAATATAATTTATAAATTTACAAAAGGAAAGGAAAATCTTGATGTCATGTTAAATCAACAAAAATGTAGCTTTAATAAAGAAGGTTTAGGATACACCGGTGAAACAAGTGAATCAAAAGATAAAAGACTATATCATATTAAAATTAAGGAAAATAAAAGTCATATATCCCCTTTCACAAAATGTTCATATTGTAACAGAAATGGTCACTCTTTTTATATGTGCAATGCTAGAAATAGAAACTATAAAGGAAAAATAATTTGGGTTCCCAAGGGAATATATACCGCACCAACCATAACAAGAAGAAAATTTCATAAGCAGCATTATCATACTTCTCACAATCCAATTACTCACAGAATGCTTCTTTCTGCTAAAGTTGATTATCCTATGCCCAGTTTTGTAAAGGAAACTTCAAATACTCCTTATACAAAATGGAAAACTAACCCTAAGGACCCTTCAATTTAAAGGGTACCAATATATAAAACTAGTACATATATTGTAGGTATGTCTTGCAGCTGATTTAAATAAAAACAAATGGTATCTTGATAGTGGATGCTCAAGACATATGACTGAAGACAAGACCAAATTAAAAAATATGCAAGCTATAGACTTTGGTGAGGTAACTTTTGGTGATAACAATAAAGGTAAAATAATTGGAGTTGGATGTGTTGGTAATGAACACATAAACATTTTTAATGTTTAATTAGTTACTGGACTCAGGTATAATCTTCTATCTATTAGTCAACTATGTGAGTGGTTTCAAAATATCCTTTAGTACACATAATTGCTTTATTTTTGATCAATCTGGTAAATTGATTTTAGTTTGTCCTAGATATCAAAATGTATATACCCGTGACTTAGATGCTTACTCTCATTTAGATAACTTATGTCTTGTATTTGTAAATGAAGACCCTTGGCTATGGCATCGCAGACTAGGACATATAAATATTAAACTGATAAATAACATTTCTTCTAAAGAACATGTCCGTGGTCTTCCTAAATTAAATTTTTTTAAAGACCATATCTGTGAAGCTTGTGAATTAGGAAAACAAATTCATGCATCACATAAACCTAAGTTTACTGTGTCTACCTCTCGACCCTTAGAATTGTTACACATGGACCTTGTTGGACCAATCCCCAAACACAGCATGGGTGGTGCTGTATATATTCTAGTTTTGGTTGACGAATATTCACGATTTCAATGGGTAGATTTTTTAAAATTTAAAAATGAGGCTATTAACTCTTTTTCTACTCTGTGTAAAAAGATTCAAAATCAACAGGGAAGTTCTATTGTTTATATTCGATCTGAGCACGGAAAAGAATTTGACAATTCTGATTTTATTATGTTCTGTGATGAGAATGGCATAAGTCATAACTTCTCTGCTCCTTATACGCCTCAGTCAAATGGTGGTGTTGAAAGGAAAAATCGTTTTTTACAAGAAATTACTAATACAATGTTAAACGAATATCGTCTTCCAAAATATTTCCGGGCTGAAGCAGTGGCAACATCATGTTGTATTTTAAACAGAGTTTTATTAAGACCTGTTTTGCTCAAAACTCCCTATGAGCTCTACTATAAAAGGACTCCAAAAAAAATTATTTTCATGTTTTTGGGAGCAAATGTTTTATTTTAAACACCAAAGGACACTTATTGAAATTTGATCCTAAATCTGATGAAGGAATTTTTTTTGGATACTCTCTTAATAGTAAAGCATACAAAGTTTTCAACAAAAGAAGTCTAGTTGTGGAAGAATCGTTGAATGTGACTTTTGATGAAACTCTACCTCCTCCAAAATACAAAGAACTGACTGATAATGATGTTGTCATTGAAGACATTCTCAGAAATATAGAAGAACCAAAACTCGATAATACATCTCCACCTATTAATGAGAATCCCCTTGAAAATCCAAACCCTCAGTTAAATGAGTTGCCTAAAGAGTCTCATGTTATTAAAAATCATCCTATAGAAAATGTTATTGGAAATATTGAAAAAAGAGTTATCACTAGATCACAAGCGCATAATCTAGTCGGTCATCTGTCTTTCTTGTCTCAAATTGAGCCTAAATTGATAAAAGATGCTTTACTAGATGAAGAATGGATAATGGCTATACCGATGGGTATACCGAAATAAACTTGATGAAAATGGAATTGTTATTTGTAATAAAGCAAGATTAGTAGCACAAGGATATAATCAAATGGAAGGAATTGACTATGATGAAACCTATGCTCCTGTTGCTAGAATTGAATCTATTCGTATGTTGTTAGCATTTGTATGCCTATAATAATTTTAAACTATTTCAAATGGACGTTAAATATGCCTTTTTAAATGGTGTTATAGAAGAGGAAGTTTATAGTTAAACAACCTCCTGGATTTGAAGACTTCAATCATCCTGAATATGTTTATAAATTACATAAAGCTCTATATGGTTTAAAACAGGCTCCAAGAGCATGGTATGAAAGATTGAGTAAATTTTTGTTAAAAATGGCTTTAAACGAGGAACTGTTGTTACTACCCTGTTTACTAAAAATAAAAATGATGATATTTTGGTTATTCAAATATATGTTGATGATATTATTTTTGGCTCTACTAACATTACTATGTGCAATGAATTTTCTGAAAGTATGAGTAAAGAATTTGAAATGAGCATGATGGGAGAATTAAACTTCTTCCTCGGACTACAAATCAAACAAGGAGAAAAAGGTATTCATATATCTCAATCTAAATACTGTAAAGAAATGATCAAGAAATTTGTCCCAGATTCAGCAAAACCTCTTAACACTCCTATGTCAACAACGGATAAATTAATTATTGACGAAAGTGGAAAATTTCTAGACTCTAAGAAATATAGAGGAATGATAGGAAGTCTGTTATATATAACTGCCAGTAGACCTGACATCATGTTTAGTGTTTGTAAATGTGCCAGGTTTCAAGCTGATCCCAAAGAATCTCATCTAACTGCAGTGAAAAGAATTTTTCGATATCTTAAAGGAACCACTGAGTTGGGTCTATGGTATCCTAAGGATCAACCATTTAATCTCATATGTTTTTCAGATTCTGACTATGCAGATCATCATGTCGATTAAAAAAGTACTAGTGGTACTTGTCAATTTCTAGGAGGATGTTTGGTTTTGTTGTTTTCTAAAAAGCAGAACTCTGTCTCTATTTCAACCACTGAAGCAGAATACGTTTTAGCTGCACGATGCTGTGCTTAAATATTGTGGATGAAACAGACCCTTGCTGATTATAATTTATAATTTGACTGTGTTTCAATTTTATGTGATAATACTAGTATAATAAATCTAAGCAAAAATACAGTCTTACATACTAGGTCAAAACATATAGACATTAGGCACCATTTTTTATGTGATCATGTTAATAATAGAAACATTAAATTAGAACATATTGAAACTGAATTAAATATAGCTGATATATTTACTAAACCACTTTGTTCAGAAAGATTTTGTAAATTAAGAATTGAACTAGGAATGCTAGACAACTGTCCTTAATTATTTTAATTTATTTTTATACATATTTCGATATTATATATATATAATTATCATTAATACTTTTTGCTAAAATAAGGTATATATATATACTTATATTTTTAAATCTGCACCGTTAATTACATCCAATGGTCAAATATAGTCAAGCCATGTGTCCCAAATCCAGCCAATGATATTGCAGCATCAACTGCACACGGATCAAGTTCTCAAACCGTTCGATCAAATCTAAGCATTACTCTCAGCCATTGGATCAACTTTTTGAAAGAAACACAACTGAGATCCAATTCTGACCGTTGATCAATGTCTGATCTTTCCTCTCCATTGTTGGATCAGCTGGTAAATCAAATTATATATATGTATTTTTTTATTTTATTTCATTTTTTCAATCTCGCTTTCTCTCTCTTCTCAATTTTCTCATCTGTCACTCTCTCTTTCTCTCTTTTGTTCATCTGATCCCACTT
Organism: Panax japonicus; assembly: GCA_020205505.1. Lineage (NCBI taxonomy): Eukaryota > Viridiplantae > Streptophyta > Magnoliopsida > Apiales > Araliaceae > Panax > Panax japonicus. The sequence goes on from CM035092.1 coordinate 78,430,095, forward strand.
GCCGATCACTTTGATCGACATCTTCGATATTAATCTAACCTTTCTACTCTCTATTTTCATCTTCACCATAAAATCTTTCAAAAACTAAAAATGTCACGATTTCTCTATTTTACTTACAACCATTCATAAATCTTTTGTAGATCTACTAATCTCTGATTTCTTCCTTGACCAAATCTGTATTTTAAAACCTTTAAAGATGTTTACATGTTTAAGTTTTCAAGCAAATTTTTGATGTGATCTGTTTCTTCAATTTTTTTTGGGCATTTTTTTAAAGGTTTCTTAACTGACCCTCACTTCTCATCCCAAACTTAAGATTTCATTGAAGTTTTTTTTGGTTTATTCATTGAACATTACCTGAATTTTTTTTGGTTCTACCTTTTTAGAGTTCTGAAAATACTTTGTTTATTTTTCTATCTCTAGGATACTCAAACTAATTTTGTTTGTAGTTTTGAAAGCACAAGTTTTTTTTTGCATCACAGTCTTCTTAAGGTTTATTTGTTCACCGTACCTTTGACGCCCCCAAAATAGGTATACAACACCCATTCTGAGTTGCCAAATACATGGTACAGAAAGCAAACTACAACTTCAATAATATAATTATTGTACAAAATACGACAACACATACTGTGAGTTTAAATACAAATATTGTCTTCTAGACAATATCAACACTCAAATAAATCCTCATTACAATTATTCATACACTATTTTATAGAAATAGTGAGGACTATTAAAATATCTTTTTAGAACCATTACTCCATACCTCGACTCGATCCTGCTATGTTCTCACCTCCTGAGAAAAATGGAACAAAAAGGAAAAGGATGAGCTCAACTAGCCCAGTAAAAAATATTATAACTAAGATAATATACAAAAAATTATCATTAGTCTTCAACAGGGAAAAATCTGATAGGATATAATAGACAACAAGTTTTAGATCAATATTCTGCAGCAGAAAGAGCAATCCATTAGAAGAGTCACGTAGAGAATGAATTCTACTATCTTCTAAGATTTAAAAATTCATCATCAATATCTTATCCCTGTAACAACAATCAATATACATCTTTAATCAAATATTCATCTTTGCACTACAGGCCAAAGATATTCATTTATATCACCAGTTGGTCATGTTCATCTCAACACCTGTTCATCTTTGCACTACGGGCCAAAGATATTCATCAATTAATCATTCATCTTTGCATTACAGGCCAAAGATATTCAGTAATATCATCATTTAGGACTAAGGATGATGAAAAATATTTTAAAAAAAACGAATCCAGTGAGACAGAAGGACAAATATTAGGGATTTGTATTATAGTTTATCCAAGATCAACAATACTTCATAATAACAAATTTTGAAGCAGAATTCAAAACTAATGATCAAAACATGGATACAATCAAAGATAGTAGCCAAAATAGACATCTTGGACAAAAAGGAAATTTTTTATTTTTCGGTAAATAGTGTCGTATTCGTGAATAGTGCCGTATACGTGAATAGTAACTCCGACACAAAAAGTTCCAAATTTGATTAAAAGTTGACAATATTTCAGCATAATAATATTGAAGAAAATAATATCATTTGAGAAGAAAATAACATCCCTTACCTCAAAATAACGGTACTTCTGATCGAAATATCGGATAGAAAGCCAAAGGAAACTTGTATCAAATAGCAACTCTCAAAGTATATAAATACTCACAAAAATACGCTCGATAATCTAGAGAGAAAGAAAACTTGTTTCTGGTGTAATTTTCAATTCTAACCTAAGCGTCTATTTTTAGAAAAATGTTAGAACGCCATAGGAGACTAAAATAATAAAATAATATTATTTCAATTCTCATTTTCTATGTATGCAAGCTAGCAACCATCTTTGACAAAAAAATCAGCAGCCCACATGTTTATTCAACACCAACCAAAAGTGGGTCCCACCCATAAATTTATAAAAATTATTTGATTTTTCGAAAATTCAATAATTCATAGAAAATAACCCGTTTATCAGAAAAATACGAATTTTATTTCCATTCTTCCTGAAATCGAATTCTCTACAACTTTGTAGCTTTGAGTTTTTCTAAATTCCAAACAAAAAATATCTAAAATCCACATACGGATGATTTTTAATTCCTCCATTCTGACAAAATACTGATAAAACACCTCAACATTAATTCCTTCATTTATAACCACATAAATAAATCCATCATTTATATCAATATCAAATAAATATTTTCTTATCATATAAATCAATAATTAATTATTCACAAATAATATAACATAATCACAATTATGACAACCAGACCGTTCCCAGGAAAGAGGGGGCTTTCCAATAAGGGTTTCTTCTTACTGGCGTGCAATTAGGTGACCAAACCTTTCCTTGACAGAAATTTCTAAACATTGCCAATAATGCTATCTAATAATATTATTCAAATAATATAAATTATTGATCTGATAATGGAAAATACTGTGCAGTGACAATTATTGAAACAACAATAATATAAACTATCAACGCAACAATTATTGAATCAATAAAATAAAATATTGAACAGTAACTACTGTAACAATTATTGAGTAGCGTCTTCTTACGTAAGAATAAATAATTTAACTATAATGTGCAATACCGTGTGCTACTGTGCAACTACACGTATTACTGTATTTTAACCACCAGGTATCCCAACAGTGTTAATGGTAACCACTACGCCATTAATTATAAAAACTCATACTTTGTTGTTTTCTTCATCAGACAATTATCATGTTATGGGGCCCATAAATGACTGCGCCATCGTACGGATATTCCCGACAAAAAGAATATTCCACGACCAAACGAATATTCCCTGACAAAAGGAATATTTTATAACCACTTACTTATTTTATAAAATTTGCACATTTCACCCATAACCAAAGCATTATATCAAATTAACACCTTATTTATTTAGAATAATGAATAGAGAAAATTCAATTTTATTTATAATAAGTTGGGGTCTTATAACCTCCCCTCCTTATAAAATTTCGTCCTCGAAATTGACGTACGTATCTGGTGTTTTGAACAAGTGAGGGTACCTCGCTTTCATTTTTGATCCCAACTCCCACTTCATTTCCTCAATAGCATGGTTCCTCCACAAAACCTTAACTTGTGGAATAACCTTGGTGCGTAGGATATGCTCTTTCCTATCCAAGATCTTAACAGGTACCTCATCGTACGTTAAATCTTCGGCTATCTCGTCTGGTTCTAACTCAATAATGTGGTTCGGGTCTGTCACATATTTACGAAGCATAGATATATGAAAAACATTATGAACACGAGACATGTTTGGAGGTAATGCGAGTCTATAGGCCACATTTTCTATTCGGTCAAGAATCTCAAATGGACCAACAAATCTTGGATTGAGCTTTCCTCTCTTTCCAAATCTTGTAACTCCCTTCCATGGAACAACACGTAACAGTACATGATCTCCAATATTAAACTCCACGTCTTTTCTATGAAGATTAACATAACTTTTTTGTCGATCTTGTGAGGTCTGAATACGTTGTCGAATCATTTGGATCTTTTCTGTAGTCATGCGTACTAATTCTGGTCCCAACAACGTTGCTTTTCCCACCTCGTCCCAGCATACTGGAGAACGACACTTTCGTCCATACAACACCTCAAATGGTGCCATGGTTATACTTGCTTGATAACTGTTGTTGTAGGAGAATTCCACCAGTGGCAAGTACTTATCCCAACTTCCTTTGAAATCTGGAACACAAAGTCTTAATAGATCTTCAAGGGTTTGAATAGTCCTCTCTGATTGTCTGTTTGTTTGAGGATGGTATGCTGAACTAAATCGTAAATCCGTGCCCATAGCTTTCTGCAAGCTAACCCAAAATCTTAAAGTGAATCTTGGGTCACGATCCGAAACTATGGATACTGACATGCCATGCAATCGCACAATCTCATTCACGTACATACGAGCAAGACGTTCAAGGGAATAAGTCTCACGTATCGACAAGAAATGAACAGACTTGGTTAATCTATCAATAATAACCCAAATCACATCTATACCTTGAGAAACATTGGGAAGACCCGTAACGAAATTCATGGTAATATGTTCCCACTTCCATTCCGAAATCTCAAGTGGTTTCAATGGACCTTTTGGCACTTGATGCTCCGCCTTTACACGTTGACAGGTTAAACACCTCGAGATAAACTCTGCGATCTCCCTCTTCATATTGTTCCACCAAAATGTTTGTCGAATATCATGATACATTTTGGTACTCCCAGGATGGATTGCAAACGGGGTGTTGTGTGCCTCCATCATGAATTTTATGCTTCAAGTCAAAGTCGTTAGGAATGTAAAGTTTAGAGTTGACTCAAAGTATTCCTTCTTCATCGATTCTTACTTCTAGAATAGCTCATTCTTGAACTTTATTCTTCATATGCATCAGCCCCAGGTCCGCAGCTTGAGCATATTTAACTTTATCAATTAAAGTCGGTTCTACTCGTATATTCGCCATCATAATGTGGGTCCCTAGAGTCTTTAATTCTATCTCCATCCTTTGCAAGTCATACAAAATGGGCCTTTGTGTTGATAATATCGTACTCGTACTCGCATATGATCTTCTACTCAATGCGTCAACTACTACGTTCGTTTTTCCAAGATGATATTGAATAGTGTGATCGTAATCTTTCAACAGCTCAAGCCAACGTCGTTGCCGCATGTTGAGTTCTTTTTGAGTGAAGAAATATTTAAGGCTTTTATGGTCCGTATAAATCTCCATTTTCTCCCCATACAAGTAGTGTCTCCAAATTTTCAACGCGAATACGACTGCTGCCAACTCCAGATCATGAGTAGGATAATTCTTCTCATATTCTTTGAGTTGTTGCGAGGCATATGCTATAAATTTCCCATGTTGCATGAGAACAAATCCTAACCCTTTTCCTGAAGCATCGTTGTAGATAACAAATCCATCTGACCCAGATGGTATTGCCAGAACATGTGCCGAAATGAGTCTCCTCTTGAGCTCTTGGAAACTTTTCTCGCATTCCTCGTTTCATACGAATTTTGCATCTTTCTGAGTCAGCTGAGTTAACGGAGTAGCGATTCGAGAAAATCCATCCACGAATCTCCGATAATAACCAGCTAAGCCCAGAAAGTTGCGTACTTCGGTCACCGACTTCGGTTGCTCCCAACTTTGTATTGCTTCAATCTTCGCTGGGTCAACAGATACTCCATGTTTTGACACCACGTGCCCAAGGAATGCTACTTCCTCAAGCTAGAACTCGCATTTCTTCAGCTTGGCATAAAGCTTGTTTTCACGAAGCCTTTCAAGTATCAGCTTCAAATGGAGCTCATGATCTTCACGGCTTTTGGAATAGATGAAGATGTCATCAATAAAGACAACAACGAACTGATCCAAATATTCCTTGAATATACGGTTCTTAATATCCATGAAAGCAGCAGGAGCATTAGTCAATCCAAAAGACATGACTAAGAATTCATAATGTCCGTACCGAGTTCTGAAGGCAGTCTTTAGAATATCCTTAGTTTTAATCTTCAGCTGATGATATCCAGAACGAAGATCGATCTTTGAAAAGAATTGTGCTCCTTGCAACTGGTCGAACAGGTCATCAATGCGAGGTAACGGATACCTATTCTTGATGGTGACATGGTTTAATTCTCGGTAGCCAATACAAAGTCGCATACTCCCGTCTTTCTTCTTTACAAATAAAATAGGAGCACCCCAAGGATATATACTTGGACGAATGAAACTGCTGTCTAACAATTCCTGTAGTTGGACTTTTAACTCCTGAAGTTCAATAGGAGCCATTCGATATGTGATTTTAGAAATGGGTTTTGTACCCGGTTCAAGGTCAATAAAGAATTCAACATCACGTTCTGGGGGTAGACCGGGAAGTTCTTCAGGAAATACATCAGGAAATTCTCTAATAACAGAAATATTATTTAAATCTGACTTGTCTTTGTTCAAATCCATAACATGGGCTAAGAAATTTGACATCAGTTTTTCAATAAACGAATAGCTTTGTGGCTTGATATGACAGTGACTGATTTTAGTGGTTTAGTTGTTTGAATTCGTATGATAGGTTGGTTAGGAATATGAAAACTAATAACCTTACGAAAACAATCAATTTTGGCATGATGAGTGGTTAACCAATCAATTCCTAAAATCACATCAAAAGGAAGTATCTTTAAAGAGATAAGATCAACATGTAATGTGATAGTGCCAACTTGGATCATGCAAGATTTAGAAACTGTAGATGTAACGAAGGTTTCACCCAACGGAGTTTCAACAGATAAGTCAAAGTCCAATTTCTTCGGAGTCAAGTTTAAATGTTGAGCACAAGCAGGAGAGATAAAAGAATGGGTAGAACCGGTATCTAGTAAGGTATAAACTTCGCAAGAGTTCAAGATTAGATTACTCGTAATCACCTCGTTCGGGTTCCTCATGTTTTGGCCATTCACAACAAACGCTCTTCCAGGAACCGCTGATTTTGACTTATCCGGGACAGCCCTTGGAGTCACCATCCCTGCTGAACTTGGTTTCACTATAGTATAATCTCGAGCGATATATCCTTCCTTTCCACAATTATAACATACATTGGATTGATGTGGACAGTTTGGGCTGATATGTCCCTCTTTCCCGTATTTGTAACATCTAACTGACGGTCGTTCTCCTCCCCTAGAATTTTTTGTTGGTGCTGGTGCTGCTGCTGATGTAAGACCCCAACTTATTATTAATGAAATTAAATTTTCTCTATTTATTATTTTGAAATAGTAAGGTTTAAATTGATTAATATGGTTAGTTATGGGTAAAATGCGCAAATATTTCAAATAAGCAAGTGGTTATAAAATATATATTGTTGTCGGGGAATATTCGTTTGGTCGTGGAATATTCTTGCTGTCGGGGAATATTCGTACGATGGTGTAACCTTGTGTGGGCCCCATAACGGAAATACTCGGTGGTTGTTAACGTTTATACTGTTGAAATACTCGGTGGTTAAAACACAGTAGCACACGATATTGCATCAATTATTGATTCTTACGTAAGAAGGCACTACTCAATAATTGTTACAGTAATTACTGTTCAATATTTTATTTTATTGATTCAATAATTGCTACGTTAATAATTTATATTTTTGTTGTTTCAATAATTGTCACTACACAGTATTTTCCATTATCGGAGCAATAATTCATATTATCTGAATAATATTATTAGATAATATTATTGGCAATGTCTAGAAAGTTCTGTCTAAGGAGAGCTTTGGTCATCTAATTACGTGCCAGTAAGGAGAAATCCTTATTGGAAAGCCCCCTCTTTCCTGGGAACTGTCTGGTTGTCAGTATTGTGATTCTGTAATATTATTTGTGAATAATTAATTATTGATTTATATGATGAGAAAAATATTGATTTTATGTGGATATAGATGGAGAAAATTTTTAATGTGACAATTGTTGAAAATTAATATTTTATTTTTTTTGATAAAATAATTCATTTAAATATATTATTATATTTTAATAATATAATAATGGTGATATTTTTACAATGAATGTGAGATATATGAGTATATGAGGAGGAAGAGTATTTTTGTTGCATTAAATGATCAACACATATTTTGTGTGTCGGTGGACCCCATTTTTTGACTGAAATTTTATTATAGTCTGTAAAATTACCCATTTGTGGATTTTGGTCAATTTCTGTTTGGAATTTGAAAAAACTTTCTTCTGCAAAGTTGTAGATAATGGAATTTCCTATGGAAAAGGCATGAGGTTCGAATTTTTCGTACAAAAGGGCTACTTATTATGAATTATTGAAGTTTAAAATATTTTAATTAAGAAAAACATTTTTTTTTATTTTTGGGACATTTGTTAGTGGTTGAATTCAGCTGGTGGTGTGCGTAGGGAGATTTGGAAAAAAATATATTATTAATTTATTAAATTTTTTGCTTTGGTGTTTTAACTATTTTCCTATAAATAGGGTGCTTAGGTTAGAATTAAAAATCACACTAGAAACTGAAGTTTTCTCTCTCTTTCTCTCTCTATATTATCGGATGTATTCTTGTGAGTATTTTGATACTTTGAGTGTTGCTATACGGTGAAAGTTCCTTTCAGCACTATATCCAGTATTCTAGTCAGAAGTACAGTCTTTTCGAGGTAAGGATGTTATTTTCTTCTTAAATGATATTATTTTTTTCAATATCATTATGCCGAACTATTGGTTTGAACTTTTAATCAAATTTGGAACTTTTTGTGTCGGGGTTACTATTCACGTATACGACACTATTCATCGAAAAATAAAATTTTTCCTTTTCGTAAATATCTATTATGGATACTAGCTTTGATTGTAACCATGTTTTGATCATTATTAAATTTTACTCCACTATGATTATTTATGAGGTATTTTTGGACATGGATAAACCGAAATACGAATCATTAATATTTGTTCTTTTGTTTCACTGGATTCGTTTTTTTTAAAATATTTTTCATCATCCTTAGTCCTAAATGATGATATTACTGAATATCTTTAGCCTGTAGTGCAAAGATGGTTGATTTTCTTATGAATATCTTTGGCTCGTAGTGCAAAGATGTACAGGTGTTGAGATGAACATGACCAACTGATGAATATCTTTGGCCTGTAGTGCAAAGATGAATATTTGATTCAAGATGAATATTGATTGATGTTACAGGGATAAAACATTGATGATGGACTTTTAAATTCATAGATTATAATAGATTTCATTCTCTACATAACTCATCTATGAATTATTATTTCCGCTGCGAATATTGATCTGAAACTTGTTGGCTATTATATTATATCAAATTTTTTTCCTTGTTGAAGACTAACAATAATTTGTTATATATTATCTTAGTCATAATATTCTTTACTAGGCTAGTTGAGTTCACCCTTTTCTTTTTTGTTTTATTTTTTTTCTCAGGAGGCGAGAATGTAGCGAGTACTAGTCGGGGTATGGAATGATGGTTCTAAAAGTTGTTTTAGTAATCCTCACCATTTTTATAAAATAATGTACCAATAATTATAATGAGGGCTTTGTTGGGTATGGATATTGTCTAGATGACAATATTTGTATTTAAACTTACAGTTTATATGTTGTATTAATAAAGTTATAGTTATTTCTGTACCATATTATTGACAACTCAAAATGGGTGATGTATACCTATTTTGGGGGCGTCAAAGCTGATGTATTCCCGTCATTGTTGAATCTCCTCTTTCTGAAATTTCCACTTGACTCATCTCTCCTATTATCATGGCCACGATTACCACCCGAGTGGTTACCGGCTTTGTCCGTATTTTTCCCTCCTCGCTGGTTATCATCGATCTGATGACTGCTATCACCGGTATGACCCTGGTTGTGGTCCCTCGGTTGAGTATACTCATTATCTCGTTCTAATAATTGAGCCCTGTTGACAACATCTGAATACAAAGAAAATTTATGAGAGATAAGGTATTGATGAATCTCGGGTTTTAGACTTCTTAGAAACATCCGCGTCATACGTTCCTCATTTTCTACCAAATGAGGTACAAACATGGATAACTACACGAACTTCGCCTCGTACTGAGACACCGTCATGTTGTTCTGTTCGAGTCTAATAAACTCTACCTCCTTCATATGACGAATACTTTCTGGAAAGTACTTGTCATTGAACAGTTTCTGAAATCTTTCCCAAGACATGTTAAGTGCGGCTCGCCGAGTACGCTTCACAGATTCCCACCAGTAATCTGCCTCACCACGGAACATAAAGGTGACAAATGGAACCTTATGTTCCTCCGTGCATCCCAAGACATCGAATATCTTGGTAATTTGCTTGACCCATGTTTCTTCCTTAATCGGATCGGGCTTTCCCCAGAAATCTGGTGGTCCCAACTCCTTGAACTTCTTGGCTGTGACAGATCGCGCGTTGCCATCACTTCCACCCGTATTTTGTACACGAGTCTCCCTCGTCTATTTTACATGAACTGCAAAAAGCTCCTAAACATTCCATCATTCATCGTTTGCTCGGTATTGTTGTTTACAGGAGGAATATTGCCTTCCTGTTGCACGTTCTCCTGGTTTGTGACAAAAGGTTGCTCCACAGTCTCATACACTCCATTGTTAACGTTCTCAGCAGCCATTCTTAAATACTGCCATAAAACAAGGGTTAATTAAATAAATTAACATATCACATAATATACATATATTATGACCAACCAACAAATAAGCTTAGATATGACACACTAGCGAAGGATTTACTCATCTCTCTCCCCTCCTAGTTCTATTCCCCGATCTCCACCAGAGACCATATCCCTAAGCTTTGATACCAACTGTGACACCCCCAAAATAGGTATACAACACCCATTCTGAGTCGCCAAATACATGGTACAGAAAGCAAACTATAACTTCAATAATATAATTGTTGTACGAAATACGACAACACATACTGTGAGTTTAAATACAAATATTGTCTTCTAGACAATATCAACACTAAAATAAGTCCTCATTACAATTATTCATACACTATTTTACAGAAATAGTGAGGACTGCAAAAACATCTTTTTAGAACCATTACTCCATAACCCGACTCGATCCTGCTATGTTCTCACCTCCTGAGAAAATGGAACAAAAAGGAAAAGGGTGAGCTCAACTAGCCCAATAAAGAATATTATGACTAAGATAATATACAAAAAAATATCATTAGTCTTCAACGGGGAAAAATATGATAGAATATAATAGACAACGAGTTTTAGATCAATATTCTGCAGCGGAAACAACAATCCATTAGAAGAGTCACGTAGAGAATGAATTCTACTATCTTCTAAGATTTAAAAGTTCATCTTCAATAACTTATCCCTGTAACAACAATCAATATACATCTTTAATCAAATATTCATCTTTGCACTACAGGCCAAAGATATTCATTTATATCACCAGTTGGTCATGTTCATCTCAACACCTGTTCATCTTTGCACTACGGGCCAAAGATATTCATCAATTAATCATTCATCTTTGCACTACAGGCCAAAGATATTCAGTAATATCATCATTTAGGATTGAGGATGATGAAAAATATTTTAAAAAAAATGAATCCAGTGAGACAGAAGGACAAATATTAGGGATTCGTATTACAGTTTATCCAAGATCAATAATACTTCATAATAACAAATTTTGAAGCAAAATTCAAAAATAACGATCAAAACATGGATAAAATAAAAGATAGTAGCCAAAATAGACATCTTGGACAAAATTGAAATTTTTTATTTTTTGGTGAATAGTGATGTATTCGTGAATAGTGCCGTATACGTGAATATTAACCCCGACACAAAAAGTTCAAAATTTGATTAAAAGTTCACCAATATTTCAGCATAATGATATTGAAGAAAATAATATCATTTGAGAAGAAAATAACATCCCTTACCTCAAAATAGCGGTACTTCTGATCGGAGTATCGGATAGAAAGCTGAAAGAAACTTGTACCGAACAAAAACTCTCAAAGTATATAAATACTCACAAAAATACGCTCGATAATCTAGAGAGAAAGAAAACTTGTTTTTGGTGTGATTTTCAATTCTAATCTAAGCGTCTATTTATAGGAAAATACTAGAACGCCATAGGAGACTAAAATAATAAAATAATAGTATTTCAATTCTCATTTTCTACACATGCAAGCTAGCAACCATCTTTGACAAAAAAATCAGCAACCCACATGTGTTAATAAAAATCATTTTATTTTACGAAACTTCAATAATTCATAGAAAATAGCTCGTTTATCAGAAAAATACAAATTTTATGTCCATCTTGCCTGAAATCGAATTCTCTACAACTTTGTAGCTTTGATTTTTTCCAAATTTCAAACAAAAAATATCTGAAATCCACAAACGGATGATTTTTAATTCCTCCATTCTGACAAAATACTGTTAAAATACCTCAGCATTAATTCCTTCATTTATAACCACATAAATAAATCTATCTTATATCCACATCAAATAAATATTTTCTTATCATATAAATCAATAATTAATTATTCACAAATAATATTACATAATCACAATTATGACAACTAGACCGTTCCTAGGAAAGAGGGGGCTTTTCAATATGGATTTTTCCTTACTGGCACGCAATTAGGTGACCAAACCTCTCATTGACAGAATTTTCTAGACATTTCCAATAATGCTATCTAATAATATTATTCAAATAATATGAATTATTGATCTAGTAATGGGAAATACTGTGCAGTGAGAATTATTGAAACAACAATAATATAAACTATCAACGCAACAATTATTGAATCAATAAAATAAAATATTGAACAGTAACTACTGTAACAATTATTGAGTAGTGCCTTCTTACGTAAGAATCAATAATTCAACTATATTGTGCAATACCGTGTGCTACTGTGCAACTACGCGTATTACTATATTTTAATCACCAGGTATCCCAATAGTGTTAACGGTAATCATTACGCCGTTAATTATAAAAACTCATACTTTGTCATTTTCTTCATCCGACAATTATCCTGTTATGGGGCCCACGAATGACTACACCGTCGTACGGATATTTCCGACAAAAAGAATATTTCACGACCAAACGAATATTCCCCGACAAAAGGAATATTTTATAACCACTTGCTTATTTTATAAAATTTGCACATTTCTCCCATAACCAAAATATTATATCAAATTAACACCTTATTAATTTAGAATAATGAATAGAGAAAATTTAATTTTACAGTACCTGCACCAATTTTTCTTGCATGTGTTTTCAAAAGGTTAAGGTTTGTTCATTAAACTTAACTGACTACCTGTTCAATCTTTTATTCACAAATCTTAAAAGTTTTTCAGTATTCATAAAACCCTCATTTTTATTATATATACATTTTATTCAAAATCCATATATTTATTAACTCTAATCTGATTATTTCTCAAAATCTATACTTCTTCAACTTTCTTTTAAAATCATGTTAATTTTGTTTTAAACTTCTATTCAAATTTTTCTACTATCTATTTTCTTTAAAACATTTTTACTAATCAAATATCTTTACTGAAACATGTATATCTATATAATTTAAAATATTCTATCCTTATATGTATATATATATATATAAGTATATCTATATATATAACTATATATATATATATATATATATATATATATATATATATATATATATATATATTTCTGCATTTCGGTTAAGCTTTATACTGCTTCCACTAAGAACGACAAAATGCTGAGCATATTGGAACTGGTATATGCAAAATACCAACTCAGGTATAATCTTTCTAAAATCTTCATATCGTTAGTTGTGTGGATACTGATGTCCACTAGATTTCTTCTACTTATATATTGTGTGGTTACTGATGTCCACTGGCTTACTTTCTGCATCTTATATAGTATGTGCATACTGGCATTCTCGGGTCGATTAAATGCATTAACTGCTAATTGATGTCCATTTCGATTTGCCATAAATTTTGCAATCTTACATTTTACCTGCTACTTTGAAAATCTGAAGACTGAAATAATACTTACTTGCCGTGTTTTATCAAAAAAAATTTAGACTTCCAGTACTCATTCTTATGACTTGACTTAACTCTATTTTTTTGACATGTGGAAGGTTTCGTTACTGTTTCATTTTTTTACTGCTTTTCTTAAATATTTACCAACTCTTATAATCATACCATATTTACTTTACTGTTTCTCTCTTAAATATTTATTACCACTAGTTACTGTGAACCTATGCTACTTATTAATTGCTACTTATGTGAAGAACATCTTATCTATCGGATATCATATTTCTTTTCCCTCTCTATATATAACTAGATCCTTTCAAAAATGAATCTCTTACTGCAATCCTTTCTCAATCTAATACTTTCTCCTCTACTTCCTGACTCAATACTTCTTATGACTAACTTGTTTTCATCCAAACAAAAGGCACTACCTATTCACTATGAACTGCAATTTTCAAATGATGTTCCTCATTTAACTACCATATCAGCTCACGCTAAATATAGATCCATGCATTATAATCTTTTTCCTGGCAATGTCATTACTTTTCATGGCTTTCCAAAACTCTTTGATAATTTTAAAAATGTTGGGTGGGACTGTCTGATTTCTTTCACTGACAAATCTGTTTATCCTAGTCTAATTGCTGAATTTTATTCTCACATGGAGTTTTCCACTGACTCATCGGGGTTATTAAAGAGTATAACAACTTGTCTTCGAGGCCAAAAATATATAATTGATGAATTGTTTATTGTCAATGCTCTCAATTTATCTCCGTTTACACTTGAATTACCTAGAGTCAATTCCTATCTCCATCTTTCTGGCATATCAGTTGAAGAATGTATGTTGTTTAAATTCAATCTTTATGTGGTTTCCGACCAAATAGTACCAGCTGTCTTGTTTGATTTTCCATGCAAAATTGGCTTAGAATTTTAAACTCTCGAGTGTCAATTCTTAGGCAAAATTCTGCGACAAAATTTTATGCCTGTTCGGGATGATCGTAAAATGTTGCCTTTTGACTTGGTAATTATCAAGAGTTTACTGAATGAGTGTATGCCTTACAATTTGGCATATTTTCTATTTTCGTCATTTGAATTCTGCTTTCAGCACAATTGTCTTGGGTTCGGTCTCCTCCTCACCAAAATTTTCACTTTTTTAGATCTTCCTCTGACTACTCATCAATCTCAGCATGTTCCTACAAGCAATATTATTGCTCACCTCAATTTACCACCCCAACTACACATTATTTTTAAACATCTGGATAATGAATATTTAGAAACCACCATCAACCTGACCTCCAAACTTGACTCTCTAAACAGTATGAATCAACCCTTGCTTCACAATCAAACACTGCTTTTGGAAAAATTGGAAGATACTCTGTTTACCTTGCACATTGTCAAATCCATTGTCTGTTTATTATTAGAGCACAACAACATGATGCTGAATCCTTTCAATACTGCACCAGATTTTACTGTGTCTATTCCTCCACCAGTAAATACAGAAGACAATATTCCAGATATGTCTCATTTCTCTCCTCTTGATCTAGAAGACATTCAACTGTATGATCATGTGTGATTGACTACTTGTTTCCTTTATCTACTACTTCGGATGACTGTACTCCCTAATCCCTCACCTTTCTCTCATTCCCTAACTACCTTTGATACTAGTAATACTTCTACTGTCTCGTCTTGTAAATATTCCTTTTGGGCTAACTGACTATGCAGGTTTTTCTAACGATCTTTTTGCAACTTTTCAAATCTTCTTACCCCATCATTTTTTTATGATGACAAAGGGGGAGAAGAAAAATATGCAGCAGGCGGCCAGTATATAACTGATATTTTATAACTGCAATATATGAGTATATATGAACTGCTATGTAACTGCCACGTATGGACTACTATATATATAACTGCCATGTATGAACTTTAACTGTTGTGATTAATTAAAAAGGGGTTCATAATTTAAGGGGGAGTTTTTACTAAACCCAAAAATATTTTTACAATAATTGTCATCATCAAAAAGGGGGAAATTGATAGGTATAATTTTTCTTATATATTTTGATGATAACAATTATGTTTTAAAATATTTATTTAATTATTTATTTATTCTATTATTTTCTATTTTAATTGAATTAATTTATCATTGACCTTGATAAATTAAATGTCAAGTGTTAAATAAATTAATTCATATATTTTTCAAGGCAAGGATACCCTATTTGTTTTTCTAAAAACAAAGTTGGGTAAACTATTCTCAAATATATATATATATATATATATATATATATATATATATATATATATACCAAATATTTGTTATTATACTATATATATAGGAAAAAAATGTGTGTACACAGCTGTGTATTACACAATAGGCTATAGCGACGATTTTTTGGGCTATAGTGACGATTTCACCCGTCGTCATAGCTATTCTGGGCTATGGCGACAGTTTACCCTCGCTATAACCCAAAAAATCTGTCGTCTTAGGCATACTGTGTAATACACAGATGTGTATATACATATAGCCCATATATATATATATATATATATATATATATATATATATATATATATATATATTTAATGCATGCATGCTACCGTGTGTGCTAAAGTGTGTTGGCATGTGCTGCCATTTTTTTAGTACTAATCTGTATGCGTGACAAGCAATTCGGGACTAATTAAAGCATGTGTTGGCTGGCATATTAGTCAAATAAGTAATAAATGCTCATGAAGGTTGAAAAACGCCTAGACATTTTTGTAACTCTTACCGCGTAAAATTCTGTTGTGATCTGAACCATCCATTCAAAAATAATTGATCATATTCGTTAATTCAAAAATTCAATTTTGAAATTACTATTTTGCCCCAACTTCAAAAATCCTATAAATAGGGAGTATTTCATTCATTTTGTTTTTACCAATTCAGTGAAAAGAAAATCATACTCTCCTTGCCTACATTCTCTATTAAGTTTTATATAGAAGTTCTGATTATTATTGAAGAGAAAAATTGGTCCAAGTATTGAGATAAGTTTTAAAATTTGAAATTATTTCTTACTTGTGTTATACAATATAGATATACAAATACTTATTGTTCTACACAATTTTATATATCTATATTTCATCTATTTCTCAAATAAAAGGATACTTGGGCACCGCAAGGCTACGAAGATAAACCTCTACGGAGAGGAATCCAACCGTACGATTCCTTATAGTCTTCAATAACCTTTTATTGATATTATTTATATAAATATCGTAAAATAGATACGACACTTGAAAGCTCAAAATAACACTGAGATACTGCTCCAAAAAGAGAAGTCATCCGAACCGGATTTGAGAATCGTAGTGATCTATTCGAAAATATTTATATAGATATCAATTGTGAAAATTATAAATTCTGTTATACTTGGGCGCCGTAAGGCTACGGAGATAAACTTCTACGGAGAGGAATCCGACCGTACGATTCCTTATAGTACCAAGTGACACTATTTATAATTAGTTCACATAATAGATAAAATATTCTTATATATTATTTGAGTTAAACAAATAATATTTGTTATATCAATTTATGCTTAACTGAAATTACACTTGATCTAATTTCTTCACATAAGTATTAATTTATAAAATACTTGTTAACTCAGAAACAATTCAAATCCATAGAAAAACACTCTTTATTTTATAGAATTGTCAATTCTTCATAAAGTGCTTTAATATTATATATTTGTTTTATCAGAAGCATAAGTGGATCTAAACAAAAGTTCTATCTGAATTAAAGAAGTTTATTATTAAAAGATATTAAACTTTTATTATTTAGTCTTAACTCTCCATCTGCTTATTTAAGAAGCATTACTCTATACTTAAACTTGTATCTGCTTTTTCAAGAAGCAACTTGTTGTAAACTTATTTGTAAAGAGAAAAAGGTATAGAGTTAGTTTATTTTATGTACCTGTGAGAAAGACGAGTAATTCTTCGACCAAGACTAGAGTCTTAGAGAGGTCAGCGGGAAGTTGGGTCTCTAGTGTACTTGTGAGGTGATGAAGAGGCTGTTGTTTCAAGATCAGATCATAGAATAGAACTAAACTCAAAAGAAGTACAACAAAGCTTGAGGAGGGAGCTGGGAGCTTGCTGTCCAAGATAGATTAATTGGGATTAGTTGAAAGTTTGTCTTTAAAACTTTGTAAAGGCTTCTTTGCCTGTTGAAGGAGTTAATTATTACTGATAGTAATAGGATCTCAAGTTCCAAGTAGGAACTTGAGACTGGACATAGCAACATACCAAGGGGTGTATGTTGTGAACCAGATAAATCTCTGTGCATTGTGTGATTGAATTTTTACTGTCTTGCATATTAATTTCTAACACTATAAATTAATTATTTAAAAATTCAAAAAGGCCTAAGATAATTTTTAATTTATAATAATCTATTCAACCCCCCTTCAAGATTATTATTGGACTTTCATTTGGTATCAGAGCAGTGCTCTTTAACTTATTTGTTGAGTATATACAGGCATACCTAAGAGTAGATCCATGGCCTACAATGCTACTGGTTGCGGAGAAAGACTATCTATGTCCAAACCTCCACTATTCGATGGTACAAATTTTGCCACCTGGAAAAACAGATTCAAAATCTATGCCAAATCCCAAGGAATCAAAATTTGGTGTGCCATCGAACGAGGTGTATAAATTCCAACCAAAATTGAAGGAGAAAAGACTATTGAAAAAGACATATATTTGAATTTACTGCTGAAGAAGAAAAGATCATGAATATTGCATCCCGAGCAGAACAAGTACTAACCAGCGCCTTGATTGAAAAAGAGTACAAAAGAGTTAGTAATTGTAAAAATGCAAAGGAAATTTGGGAAAAACTGATTGTAACCTATGAAGGTACCAATCACATCAAAGAAACCAGAAAAGATGCTCTAATTCAAGAAATGAAAGCTTCAAGCTTGAAGAAGGAGAAAAAATCATTGATATGGAAACTCGATTTTCTAGAATCATTGATGAGCTAGAGCAATTGGGAAAAACATACACTACAAATGAGAAAAATAGAAGAATTCTCAAAGCCGTTCCATCCATTTGGAAAATAAAGGTTACATCAATCAAAGAAATGCAAGATTTAACCATATATCCTATGGAGAATCTCATTGGAAATCTTCGTGCTCATGATGTCAATATATTAGTTTAAAAAGCTGGATCAAACACAGATCTCAAAAATAAAGGAATCGCCTTCAAATCTCTCCTAGTGGATCAAGAAAGTGACGATGAAGAATTAAATGAAGAACTTCTCAGTTTAGATAACAATGAAATTGCTTTACTATCTAGACAACTCAGAAGAGTAATTCAAAGCAAAACAAGAAAATATGGCAAAGGCTTCATGAAAACAAACAACAACTTCAACAACTTCAAAGGCAAACAATTCTTCAAATCAAAGATGCAAGGAGAAAATTTCAAAACAAATAACCACAACTTCAAGAAGGACTGTCCAAAATTAGTCAACAACAAAGCTTTTGTAGCTGAAGAAGGATGGGATCTAAGTGACAAGGAAGATACTGCTGAACAAATTGAAGAAGTTGCAAATCTCTGCCTAATGGCAGATAATGACTCATCACCAAGATCTGAGGTAAATTCTGAACACCAACTGCCTAGCACTTCATTTTCTTCATACACACTAGAAAATATAAATGAAGAACACTATGAATTAAAAGAAGCGTATAGTCAGTTATATGAAAGTAATGAACTATTAAAAGAAGAATTAGAAAGATTAAGAAAAATAAATACAAGCCTTGAAATTAAAAATACTAATTTAATTATCACTAATGAAAGTTTAAATGAAATAAACTTAGAAAGTAAAGAAGAATTAGTACAACTTAAAGAAATAAATAAAAATCTTGAAATAGAGAATTCCTCACTTATCATCTCAATTGAAAATCTTGAAATTAAAAATTCAACTTTTGCGGTAATCAATGAAGATAATCAATTGCAAGATTAAGCTGAAATTAAAGAAATTAAAGATGAAAATTCAAGGTTAAAGACAGATATAGAAAACCATAATTGCATAATTAAAAACTTAACCAAAGAACGTGAAGATTTAAATAATATAATTTATAAATTTACAAAAGGAAAGGAAAATCTTGATGTCATGTTAAATCAACAAAAATGTAGCTTTAATAAAGAAGGTTTAGGATACACCGGTGAAACAAGTGAATCAAAAGATAAAAGACTATATCATATTAAAATTAAGGAAAATAAAAGTCATATATCCCCTTTCACAAAATTTTCATATTGTAACAGAAATGGTCACTCTTTTTATATGTGCAATGCTAGAAATAGAAACTATAAAGGAAAAATGATTTGGGTTCCCAAGGGAACATATACTGCACCAACCATAACAAGAAGAGAATTTCATAAGCAGCATTATCATACTTCTCACAATCCAATTACTCATAGAATGCTTCTTTCTGCTAAAGTTGATTATCCTACGCTCAGTTTTGTAAAGGAAACTTCAAATACTCCTTATACAAAATGGAAAACTAACCCTAAGGACCCTTCAATTTAAAGGGTACCAATCTATAAAACTAGTACATATATTGCAGGTACGTCTTGCAGCTGATTTAAATAAAAACAAATGGTATCTTGATAGTGGATGCTCAAGACATATGACTTGAGACAAGACCAAGTTAAAAAATCTGCAAGCTACAGACTTTGGTGAGGTAACTTTCGGTGATAACAATAAAGGTAAAATAATTAGAGTTGGATGTGTTGGTAATGAACACATAAACATTTCTAGCGTTCAATTAGTTACTGGACTCAGGTATAATCTTCTATCTATTAGTCGATTATGTGACAGTGGTTTCAAAATATCCTTTAGTACACATAATTGTTATATTTTTGATCAATCTGGTAAATTGATTTTAGTTTGTCCTAGATATCAAAATGTTTATACCTGTGACTTAGATGCTTACTCTCATTTAGATAACTTATGTCTTGTATTTGTAAATGAAGACCCTTGGCTATGGCATCGCAGACTAGGACATATAAATATGAAACCCATAAATAACATTTCCTCTAAAGAACATGTATGTGGTCTTCCTAAATTAATTTTTTTTAAAGACCATATCTGTGAAGCTTGTGAATTAGGAAAACAAATTCATGCATCACATAAACCTAAGTTTACTGTGTCTACCTCTCGACCCTTAGAATTATTACACACGGACCTTATTGGACCAATCCCCAAACACAACATGGGTGGTGCTGTATATATTCTAGTTTTGGTGGACGACTATTCACGATTTACATGGGTAGATTTTTTAAAATTTAAAAATGAGGCTATTAACTCTTTTTCTACTCTGTGTAAAAAGATTCAAAATCAATAGGGAAGTTCATACTATAGTGTATGGAAGTTTAAAAATGAGGCTGTTAACTCTTTTTCTACTCTGAAATGAAATAATATTACTTACATACTACAGAGTATGGAAGAAAATATTATTTCAAGCGAATATTGAACAAAAATAACATCACTTACCTTGAAAAGAAGAGTATTCCAATTGGTATAGCGGGGATATTCTTGAAGAAAATTTTCACTATTTTCTACGTTCAAAGCTTTCTACAATTCGAAAGAAATACGCTCAAGATTATAGAAGAAGAATTCTCTGATTCTTGTGTGATTTTCAATTATAATTTAAGCACCTATTTATAGGAAAATGCTAGAACGCCATAGGAGACTAAATAATAAAATAATATTATTTTTTCCCCACGCACATTTGGTTGACCAAAAACTCAGCCACCATTAGTGGGCCCCACCAATTTCAGTAGATTTCCACACCAACCAAAAAGTGGGGTCCACCATGTTTTAAATAAAAATATTTATTTTCTAAAACTTTAATAATTCATAAAAAATAGCCCTTTATTAGAAAAATACAAATTTTATGTCCATTCCACACAAAATCGAATTCTCTACAACTTTGTAGCTTTAAGTTTTTTCAAATTCCAAACAGAAAATATCCAAATTTCACAAACGGATAATTTTCAGCACCTCTTAAAATTTATAATAAATCAAACGTTAATTTTAACTGTTCAAAATTTGTGGAGATATACTCAACTTATATTTGTATAACATATCCAAAAATCACAACGATCCAGCGGTCGGATTAAAATTATAACTCACGCAATAGAGCTTTAAGAATGCTGATTTGATTTTTTAATACATCTAATCCAACAAAATACTGATAAAACACCTCAACATTAATTCCTTCATTTATAACCACATAAAATAAATATTTTTCTACCCATCATTTATGTCCACATAAAATAAATATTTTCTTATCATATAAATAAATAATTAATTATTCATAAATAATATTATAGAATCACAATAATGACAACCAGGCCGTTCCCAGAAAAGAGGGGGCTTTCCGATAAGGATTTCTCCTTACTGGAGCGCAATTAGGTGACCAAACCTCTCCTTGACAGAACTTTCTAAACATTGCCAATAATGCTATCTAATAATATTATTCAAGTAATATGAATTATTGATTTGATAATGGGAAATACTGTGCAGTGACAATTATTGAAATAACAACAATATAAAATATCAACGCAGCGATTATTGAATCAATAAAATAAAATATTGAACAGTAATTACCGTAACAATTATTGAGTAGTGCCTTCTTACGTAAGAATCAATAATTCAAAAATACTGTGCAATACCATGTGCTACTGTGCAACAACGCGTATTACTGTATTTTAACCACCAGATATTCCAACAGTGTTAACGGTAACAACTACGCCGTTATTTATAAAACTCAAACTTGTCATTTTCTTCATCCGACATTTATTCTGTTATGGGGCTCACAAATGGCTGCGCCATCATACGAATATTCCCGGACAATAAGAATATTCCACGACCAAACGAATATTCCCTAACAGAAATGAGTATTTTATAACCACTTGTGTATTTTGAAAATTATATATATATCCCACAACTATAATATTATATCAAATTTACTCCATAATATTCAAAAAATGATATTTATAAAAAATTCATCTTTATTCATAAAAGTTGGGGTCTAACATATTTAGCTTACTAGCATGGATCAGACCAATATTCGAATATGATCCATCGAGCAGATATCGAGTATGGTTCGAGAAAAAATGAAATACTCGAACCCTAATATGTGCGAACACTGATATGCTCGAATTCAACTCGTGTATCATTAAATAGAAAACGATTATGGATCATATTCGACTCGGATCAACTTCAAATTCGAGTTTTGGATCATATTTTCGAGCCGATCTCGAGTTGAATACTGAACTACCTGGCTCAACTTATACCCCTACCTATATCTAACATATCTTGCATATTTCTCTTTAGCGACGGACCGAATGACGGTTCGAACCGTCGCTATAATTTCGGTCTTTCTCTATATGTTGTCTGCCGCTAAAAGTTAAGACCACAGTTCTATATATAACGATGAACCGAATCATCGTTCGATCCGTCGTTAAAGGAGACATGCAAGGTATGTTGGATTAAAAATAAATTTAAGATCTGAAATATATATATTAAAAAACAATTACTTGACACAAATACACTAAATTTAGAGTTTACATATGCATATTTGTTAGAACTTATAACCAATGTTTTTCCTCCCAAAAAATATTCACATCTTGTGAACGACAACAACTGTTCTTTGTGTGATTGTTGGTGGGATTCCCGACAGTGGTAGCTCTCGTGGACAAAATTGACCTGGCCCGTTATACTAATCTTTACAAAGTTCCACTTGCTCAGTACGCATTGGGTTGTTGTGTGCAGCCTAGAATATATAAGGGACCAGGCCTCAGAGCCCCTATGCATTCAAAATGTTTCTATATATTCTTTCTTATGATGGGACACTTGTTGGGTATATATATAAATATATATATCAAACATAAATACGAGCATGTATTTTTACGTAATTTTATTTAGAATAATGTTACGACATAAATTATAAATAAATATGTACAAATAATATTAAAAAAATAAATAGAAAGCGGTACTTATTATTAAATATTTTATACGTTTTTATTGATATGCAATACAAATATCTTATCTTTACTGTATTATAATTTTTCGTGTTAATGTGTACAGACTATTATTCTTTTATTTTTATTTGTGAATGCCTTGCTCTTATAATTTGAATAAGTATAACAACCCTATGCATGCAGGGAATGGGCGCCCACTTTGTTTCTCACCTGACAAAGGGTGGTGATCGCTCAAAGGAATACATTATTACATCTACAACAATATGGACAAAAACTTGCATCAGACTTTCATGGACACTTTGTCTATGCATACACTAGTATATATGTGGCCAATTTAAATCATACGATCCCGATATATATAAGTACCTTTCGTATCATCATATAGTACATACATACAATCTCGTTTTAATTTTTTGAAATAAGTTGGCAAATTTTTTAAATTTTACGTTTAGATATATAGTTTACGTATAATTATATTAACTAAAGGTAAATATATTCCTTTAATTTAAAATTTATAAATTGACCTAGATGAAGCTCTTTGTATGGTGCAGGATAAATAATATAGTATTAGTGTTTAATCATATGATAAGGACCAATGACAAACTAAATTAATTATGGATAAATAATAGATATAATTATGTAGAGATGTAAGCACAAAGCTCCAAATTATAGCGGAGCTCTCTGCCAATTTTAGATGCTAAGATCGTATGGAAAAAACACACAATCATGCATATCCTGAAAGGATAAATTAAGTATTTCGTGTTTATCTCAATTTAATTTATATTTGATATCTTGCTAGATTCATATTGTGCGCAAAAGATTCCTTATTCGTGTGTGGGGTGTGTGTATATATATATACCTGATCACCCTAACGTCTATGTGGGTGAGAGAGAGTGATTTGAATTCAAATAATCTATATTCTATTTGGGGGGGGGGGGGTCACAAAGTATAAAATTAATATACTCTTTTTTAATTAGTAAAAAACATGGAGTGAATGCATAGTACGAGCAAAATGCATTATGACATATTTGGCATGGGGTAGTGTTTAGAATATTGGTTATATATACAAAGAAGAATGAAGGGTGAGCGGGCGGCCATGCATGATCGATCAGGTTGCATGAGAGAGATAATACATGATACACTCCGATTTTATTACTCTCAATAATGTGCGAGTGTGATAGAGGGAGGTAGGGCAGCTTGTTGATTGGATATTTGGATTCAAGCCCATCCAACTTGGTCCAGTTAACTCCTAATCTTAACTCTTTAGGATGCACCTCTCTTATCAGTTTTGTTGCATTCAGGAAGTGCCGACACCAAGGTCGAACTCAAGAAAACATTAAGAAATAAAATAATTTAAAAAAGAATTACATTAATAATACATGTCAAAATGTCACAACTTTAAAATATTCAAATATTACACTGATATATGCACGCACCCGCATGCTTCTTTGATGCATGTGTTACAGACCCATGCATGTATGTCCGATAATAATACTGATTATTAAGGAAATTATTTGAACTCGTAAATAAAATAGCTATACAGAGCATAATTTTTTATTGAAAAACTTACAAACATGGTAGGGTAATGAAATTTCATGCTATATATGAGCAGGAGCAGCGCATCTCAGGCGGGCCTATGAACAATTCAGTCTCCACATTCGAGCTCTGACTACTACGTCGTCGGCTGAATGTAGCAATTTCTTTCTGTTTCGCATTTGTTAGCGGCCATGGTTTCGCTCCAAACTAAGAATATATATCATCAAGAAAACAAATATTATTAACATTAATATAAGTAATTATTGTAAAAAAACTACTCTCCTGAATATAAAAGTGGAGAAAGCTATATATCATTATTTATATACACTACCAAATTTAAGAAAATAAATCCTATCCTTTCAAAAGCTGACCTTTTGGGTTAACCTTGCATTTTCTTCTGACAAAAATCTCTCCTGGATTTGGGAAGGGGATTAAAAATGTTATATATTAATTGTTAATTAATTAATAACAAATGCATTGATCAAATTTCCACCACACACCATACCTTTGTTTTCAGTTTTTCTATTTCTTCCTGGAATAACTGAGCCTGGAAGTAAACCATTGAAATTAATAATGCACAAACATAGTTTAATGTCGATTGTTTCTTCTTCTTCTTCTTTTTTTCATATCATTATTATTCGTTAACAATATTTGACTGGGATAATCGAATAGGCAAATCGAAAATTATAGGTGATGAAACAATAATTATTCTTAAATTTTACTACGTATGTATGATCATACGCTGCAAATATACCTTTCTTGCCCTAATGTTTCTTAAGCTTAGTTCCAGCTGACTGTCCATCTCCTGAAGTTCTTCCATTGAGCATGAACCAATATTTTGCCCCAAAAGCTTCCTATATAAGACGACAGACATCCCAAATTCTAGAAATTTAACATTATATATTGCACAAGTGTACATATGGAAGGAAAATTAAGTAGCAAGACAAGAATTTATTAACCGTTGAGAAACTTCAAGGAGCTCTATCTTCTTCAAAATATTTGCTTTTTCGTGCTTCAAATGCTGTAGAACCAATTGAGTATTTGAATCAGAGAAGAACGACTCACTGTTTTTTGTGAATAGATATATAGCGACGTTTGACCATGGAGAATTCCTACAACTCATGCACAGAATAACAATGCATCTGATATGATTAATTAGTTCAGGAATTCAGGACATTAATAAAAATTAGGCCAGTGCTAGCATGTATTGTCTTAATTCATTATTTCAATGCTTTCATTAATTGTACTACCATTCAATAAGATAAGATCCTTCTAATCTTATAATCCCTCTGCTTATTTATATTCGACTCGCAATCTACTTTTATTAAAACTATAGTTTGTTATTGCGGTCAAAATTATGCAAAATTGTGGTCGTCGTTAGCAAACCTTAATTTGCTAGCTGAAAAAATGCCAACAAGTCATATAGGAACCTTATTTCTTGAAGGAGAGGGAGTGTAAAATAACAATAACATTAACCTCCATGAAAGGAAAGGGACTAAACTTGTTAATATTGAATTTTTGCCGATAAAGAAACTAAGAATTCTAGGATTTTCCTGCCTAAAATAGCATAAATTTAGAGTTCGAAGGTCTTGCAGCAGGCCTGTTAGCTGCTGTAACAGTATTAATTTCAAGCCAAAATATTGATGTAGGAGGTTCTGAGACCGAAGATGTCGAACTGACGAATAATATGTTGATGACCTTGGAGTATTATGAGTTGGAAGATCACAATCGTCGTAGGTGTGAAGGTCATTGACACCTTCAACTTCGGACTAGAGGCTCGACGTCCGGATATTTGATGTCTTCATTCTTGTGGCGTCATGACTTCGAGAGTTTTACGATTATTGTTATTTGGTTCTTTTATGGTAATAGATTTTTATTAGAAAATAAATCTTTTATAATAAGTTGTTACTTGTTAGGATTTTATTTTCGTAAATATAGGAAGTTTGTTAGGATTCTATTTTCGTAATTTTAGGAAGTTTGTTATGACTTGGGCAGAAAGTTTTGTTAGTTATAAACCCGACTTGTGGGTTGAACATTAAAGAGATTTCTCTGTATTTTTGGTGAACCTATTGTTCCTTTGCCTGTAAATTTATTTGTCTACCTAGCCCGCACGATAATCGTTATCCCGCCCGGCGTCAGTTGGTATCAGAGCATCAACATTTTCTTGGAAATAAACTTCATCAGTTTGACAGTTTCAATGGCTGGTGGTTGTGGTTGTGGTCGTGGTCGTCGTGGGCAGATTCCGGCTGAGGAAGTCTCAAACCGTGATCGTAACGTTCAGGACGTGATAATTGAGGATTTGCAGAGACAAGTTGCAGAGTTAACCCAGCATCTAGCGGCGCAAAATCTGGGCTATCGTGGACAGTGTGACGCCCCCAAAATAGATATACATCACCCATCTTGAGTTGCCAAATACATGGTACAGAATACAAATACAATCTTAAATATACAACAAGAGCTGTGAGTTTTAATAAGAATATTGTCATCTAGACAATATCCACACTCAAATGAGTCTTCATTACATTTATTGTCACACTATTTAACAGAATAGTGAGGACTACTAATGCTATCATCTAGACCGTCACTCTGTTCCCCGACTCATCCCAGCTATATTCTCATTTTCTGAAGAGAACAATGAAAGAAATGGTGAGCTCAACTAGCCCAGTAAGAAATATTATGACTAAGATAATGCAGAATAAATTATCATTAGTCTTCAACAATGTTAAACTGATAAAATATAATAGACATCAAGTTTAACTGCAGCGGAACAAACAATCCATTAAAAGAGTCAAGTAGAGAATAAAATCTACTATCTTTTATGATTTAAAAAGTTTTTCATCACTTTTATCGCTGAGACTCAGCTTAATAAATAATCCACATCATCAATTCATCCATGCACTACAGGCTAAAGATATTATTTAGTATCACGACCACGAATTATCCATGCACTACGGGCCAAAGATAATTGTGTTTTCATTAACGGTCCTGATCATGCCATAAAATAATTCATCTTTGCTCCCTTGGCCGAAGAGAATCCATAGCCATAATCATACCAAAAACTGTCCATCAATGCACTACGGGCCAATGAGGACTTTTTCCACATCATTTGTAACAATACGGTCATGATTATACCGAATAATCTCTGGTCATAATCATACCAAGTCTATCTATGCACTACAGGCCACAGATGACTTTCAACAAAATATAAACATGAGAATGATGACAATGATATAAGAATTCAATAAAACAAGTTCAAGAATTAAATTATCCAGGAACTAATAGCGTCCAAATTGTCAACATGATACTTATTTGTAGAGTAAAATTCAAGAATGCTCAGAAGAATATTTCCATGAAAAGATACTGGATGAAGCGCAAATATCAAGGATATTCCACTAATTTCATGGAGTATAGAAGTCAAAACTTTAACCAATTGAGTATAATAAAGAATGGAATAACAAAAGAAATCACCATGCATGCGGTACTTCGCATAGACAGGTTATTTCAACAGAATAATAACGGAATCAGGTCCGACGTAAAACGCACAGACAGGATATTCCAACAGAATAATAAAGAATGGAATAACAACAAAAATCACCATGCATGCGGTACTTCACATAGACGGGTTATTCCAACAGAATAATAAATAACGGAACTAGGTCCGGCGTAAAACGCACAAACAAGATATTCCAACAAAATAATAAAGAATGGAATAACAGAAAAATTTCACCAAGTATAGGGTAGCCCGCATATACAGGTTATTCCAACATAATAATAAATAATGAAATAACAAAAGAATTTTACCAAGTATAGGGTAGACCGCGTATACAGGTTATTCCAACAGAATAATAAAGAATAGAATAACAGAATTCTCTTTATGAATTTGAAAAAAATAATATCACTTACGGTACAACAAATAATATCCCTTACATTATAGAAGAAACTGGATATAGAAGTAGTGAAGTAGCAGAATACTTTTCTTCTTTCTCTCTATAGTTTCTCTCTCTAGAGTTTCAGTGAATTCGTAAGAAATAATGAAGGAATGAGCTTCTATTTATAGAAGAATGGATTGCATAGTAACTAATTCATGAACGGTCCAGATTGATTTACTTTTAATCAGACGGTCCAGATTTAAAGCAAAATCTTTTAATAAAATATAATATATTCTATTTATAATCTAATAAAACGAATAACTTTATAAAAGTATTCTGTTTTATAAAAAGATTTTACTATGCAAAATACTATGCATAATAGAATATAATATATTCTATTTATAGAATAACTTTATAAAAGTATTCTGTTTTATATAAAAATCTTTTCTGCTTTATTACATTAATAATACTAATAAAACAAAACTTATATATATATATATATAACAATAAATAATAATTGAATCAAATAACGTGAGATACTATGCAGCAACTACTGTAGCAATAATTGAACAAAACTGAGTGACTTCCCACGTAAGTATCAATAATCAATACCGTGTGCTACTATGCAACCACACGTATTACTGTACTTTTAATACTGAGTAGTTCAACAGTATTAACGGTAAAACTTACGCCGTTATTTTCATAAAAATATTTTTGTCATTTTCTCAATCCGACAATAATTCCGTTGTGGGGTCCACCAATGATTGTGTCGTCGTATGAATATTCCCCGACACAAAGAATATTATACGACCAATCGAATATAATATAACAACTTGCATACTTTGTAAAATTTATAAATATTACCCACAACTATAACATTATATTAAATCCACACCATAATATAAAAAAAAATCGAGAAATTTAAATCTTTATTCGTAAAATTTGGGATTTTACAGACAGGTTTCGGCTGAGGAAGTCCACACCTTGATAACGACGAAGAATCCTATAATTTTGAGTCGAGCTTTAACAACCCTTACCACCATAAGAGACAACTATGGGAACGGCGTAATCGTGATGGCCATCATAATGATTTGGGTTTTAAACTGGAGCTACCAGAATTTTTTGGTACGCTACAATCGGAAGGATTTCATTGACTGGATGAATAGCGTATCTTTGAGTACAAGGAGGTATCAGATAACGCTAGTGAAATTGGTTGCAATCAAATTGAAAGGTAGAGCATCTGCTTGATGGGAACAGATGAGGCGCTCACGGGAGAGACAAAGAAGAAACAAAATCACAAAGTGGGAGAAAATGAAGAGAATGATGCAGTCACTTTCTTCCCTTTCAATCTGAATTTGTCTTACATAATGGTTATTTATTTCGAGGGCTCGAGTTATGCATTCCAGATTGTTTGCTTCGACAAAAAATAGTAATTGAACTTCACAATAAAGGACACTTTGGGCGAGACAAAACCTTGGTCCTAATATCAGCTGACTATTATTGGTCAAAGATCTCAAGCGATGTGGTTCACTATGTGAAGAGGTGTTATGTTTGTCAGAAGTCAAAATGAGTCCTTACCAATGCAGTATTATTCACTCCCTTACCTGTTCTTGAAAGGCCCTGATGTGATGTTAGTATGAATTTTTTGTTTAGTCTACCACGAACTCAGAGCGCTACAGAATCGATTATGGTGGTGGTTGATAGATTTTCTAATATGACTCATTTTATCGCTTGTCGGAAGACAATGGATGCCAATCGGATCGCTCATCTTTATTTTCGAGAGATTGTACGTTTGCATGGTGTTCCTCAGTCTCAGTGGCGGAACCAGAACTTTTTTAGAGGGAGGGTCAAAATATATTAGTAAAAAAAATTTATTTATTGACGCTTGAAGTGTTTCTTTCGGTTGTACGACTGAGAGGAGGCAACTATATCCTGCGAGTCTACATAGTTTGAAAACGTCTCAAAATTTGTTCGTTTTTAATTGTTGAAAAAATATCCTTCTAAATATAAACTACCAAACTGTCATTCATCCACTCGTCTCCCATTTTATTACGCAAGCCAGTCTTGACAATTTTTATCGCAGAGAATACCCTTTCAACAGTAGCAGTCGCAACTGGTAAAACCAAAGCCAACTCGATCAATCGATATACTAATGTAAAAGTCATATTTCTTCTTGTTTCAATCATCTTCTTAGCAAGACTTCCCAAACCCAAATCTTCGATACCAAAAAATTGACTATCGCATCACATATCATAAATGTAATTTTCAAGTTGATCCCCAAGTATCGCGCGATCAATCAATGAGAATTCTTCTAGATAAAGCTTAGCAAGACGGAGTAACTTATTTTTGTCAAATTTAGAGAACGAATCCCTTGGATCAAGGCATGATATGCATAAAAGTAACTATGTGCTTACTTCTGAAAAACGATTATTCATCTCTTGAACAAGTGAACCAAAAACCTACATTATAATAATCAAAAATCAAAAAAAGAAGATAAATTCTTGGATAAGAATAATGAAAAAGGATTTATAGAGATTATACTTGACAAAAAATCTCAACACGATAATGATGAAAATTAGTAATAATTTGTCCATTGCGTTTGCTACGGCCACGGGATCTCATGTTGTATTCCATATTAATTATTGGGATTATGTGCTTCTTACAAAATATATTGACTTCCTTCGAAAAATTCTCCCATTCCGTCTCGCTAAAACTTGTAGTTGAGCTTTCATTACCCCAATCAATCTCATATCATGTACAATGTTTAATCTTTTTGTTGTATGGCAAGTGATAAATCATTTGTGGTTCCTAATAAATATTTCATCAAATTCATCACAAATACAAATTCATTATTCTCCATCTTAACAATCAAATTTATGGCTATACCGCTATTATCATCAGAAGCACCACCATCATGCATATTTTCAAGAACTTGTAATACGGAAGTCCATGTAGACATAAGACAAATTATTGTTATGTAATGTGACCACCAACGAGTATCTCCTGGTCGTCTTAAACTGATTTCTTGATATTTTTTCTTTACCACTAACTATCTCTCCATTTTCCAAACACTCTACGATCCCATGATGTTCAAGCTGTCTAAGTTTATCTTTCCTTTTACTTGATGCTCCAGCCACATTCACAATCATAGTAACATATTGAAAAAAATCACTCACAATACGACTGCTTTTGGAAACAACAACTAATTGGAGTTGGTGAGAAAAATAATGGACATACGTCCTTGGGTATGGATTTTCTTTTAAAATAAGAGCCTTCAATCCATTGAACTCGCCTCGCATATTTGAAGCCCTATCATATCCTTTACCTCTCAATCTCAATAATGATAATTTATGTTTTGCAAACAATTGATCAATAACATTCTTTAAAGAAATAGATGAAGTGTCAGACATATGTACCACACCAAGAAACCTTTCAATCACATCTCCATGGTTGTTTACATATCTCAAAACAACTCCAATTTTCTCCTTTATTAAAACATCTAGAGACTCATCAAATCATAATAGAAAATATGTTGTCACCAATATCATTGATGATGGCAAGTGTAGTTTCCACATCACAAGCACTTGTTAGTTCTTTTTGAATTTTTGGAGAAGTCATTGGATTGTTTCTAAAAGCATTCTCATTAACTACCTTGCCTACCTCTTCATTTCGTAGGACGTACCACTCAAAAGACTCAAAGAAATTTCCCTTATTTGATGAAGTCGATGACTCATCATGTCCACGAAAAGACAAACCTTGATTCAAAAGAAGGCGTGCGACATCCAAAGCCGCCGTTAAACGGGTGCGATAAGCAACCTCCATCTCTTGCCCTTATGCTAGTAGTATATGTGACACACTTTGTCTTTGATTTTGAAAACCTTGAAGTTGTATTCTAGAATCATTATGAGCACTATTCGAAGTACCCACATGTTCTTGAAATTTTTTAATTGTCTTTTTCCAGTTGCTGAACCCTTTTTTTGTAAAAGCTTCTACTCTGTTTGAATTGCTAAATAGATAATAGTAAAAGTAAAAGGCTGCATCCTTCGAAATGCTATACTCCAACCATTCAAAAACTTTAAGCCAAGCGGGCCGAAACTTTTCTTCACATTAGAAAAGTATTTTTGATAATAATTATGGGCAATTAGTTGACATGCTCTAGTCAAATACTCTCTTCGATTTTGATCTCTAATCACAATATTAAAGTCTTCAATTAATTTACATAACCCCGAATCACTAATAATATCATTCGGATTGAACTCCATGTGAATTATTTATACCACCGCTTGCTTCGGAACTTGGTAATTGATTATTAGAAGAATCAACAATTCTTGGTCGTTTAATCAAGTATTTATTCATAATCTATAACTAATAAATAAAAACATCAATTGCTAATCAATAATTTCATCAAATTTAAACATTCCATAATAATTTCATCATTCATCAATTCAAACATTTCATCATAATTTCATCATGATGAACTAACTTAATTTAATAATTTTAATTATTTCACAAACAATATATCATAAATTGATAAATATAAAATATCAATTCAAATATTCAATGAAAATAACACATAATCTCTAATTCATGGCATAAAATAAATTCTAAAACTCTAATTTAATGGCAAAATGAAGCACAAAATTCCTTATATGTAGACACATACAGAGATTAACATATATAAAAAATAAACAGAGAAGGGACGAAGGGGCCGATGACTTCACTGACCTCAACCTTGAGAGAGAAAAGGAGAAGCAAAAGCAGGACGAACTTGGAAGACTGGAAGGGAAAGGATAACAGAGCGCCAGAGCCACAGAGGCTGACAAGCTGAGAGTGAGATTTGAGAGGCGGTGGGCGGATAAGGAAAAAAAAGGGTTGTTGTCTTATTGATCCCTAATGCGATTTTGAAGAGAAAAAAAAGTTTTTTTTTATAAAAAAATTTACCAAATAAAACGACGTCATTTCGTGTAATTTTTTAAAAAACCTAAATGTTGGTTGTTCACTGTTGTAGACCTGAAGCAAAGAAGAAGGTGTAAGGGTGAGGCGGCAGCGGGCAGTAGTGTAAGTCCCCAACTTATTATTAATGAAATTAAATTTCCTCTATTTATTATTTTAAAATAGTAAGAGTTAATTTGATTAATATGGTTAGTTATGGGTAAAATGCGCAAATATTTCAAATAAGCAAGTGCTTATAAAATATATATTGTTGTCGGAGAATATTCGTTTAGTCGAGGAATATTCTTGCTGTCGGGGAATATTCGTACGACGGCGCAACCTTGTGTACGTGGGCCCCATAACAGAAAGCGATTGGATGAATAAAACGACAAATATAAGTTGTTTATAAATAACGACGTAGTTGTTACCGTTTATACTGTTGAAATACTCGGTGGTTAAAACACAATAGCATATGGTATTGCATCAATTATTGATTCTTACGTAAGAAGGCACTAATCAATAATTGTTACAGTAATTACTGTTCAATATTTTATTTTATTGATTCAATAATTGCTACGTTGATATTTTATATTTCTGTTGTTTCAATAATTGTCACTACACGGTATTTTCCAAAATCGGAGTAATAATTCATATTATCTGAATAATATTATTAGATAACATTATTGGCAATGTCTAGAAAATTTTATCTAAGGAGAGGTTTGGTCATCTAATTGCGCGCCAGTAAGGAGAAATCCTTATTGGAAAGCTCTCTCTTTCCTGGGAACTGCCTGATTGTCAGTATTGTGATTCTGTAATATTATTTGTGAATAATTAATTATTGATTTATATGATGAGAAAATATTGATTTTATGTGGATATAGATGAAATTTTTTTTTAATGTGACAATTGTTGAAAATTAATATTTTATTTTTTTCTGATAAAATAATTCATTTAAATATATTATTATATTGTAATAATATAATAATGGTGATATTTTTATAATGAATGTGGGATATATGAGTATATGAGGAGGAAGAGTATTTTTGTTGCATTAAATGATTAACACATGTTTTGTGTGTCAGTGGACCCCATTTCTTGACTGAAATTTGATTATAGTATGTAAAATTGCCCGTTTGTGGATTTCGGTCAATTTCTGTTTGGAATTTTGAAAAACTTTCTTCTATAAAGTTGTAGATAATGGAATTTCCTATGGAAGAGACATAAGGTTTGAATTTTTCTGACAAAAGGGCTATTTATTATGAATTATTGAAGTTATGAAGTTCTGAAATAATTAATCTTTGATTTTTAAAATATTTTAATTAAGAAAAAAGTTTTTTTTATTTTTGGGATATGTGTTAGTGGTTGAATTCAGCTGGTGGTGTGCGTAGGGAGATTTAGAAAATAATATTATTAATTTATTAAATTTTTTACTTTGGTGTTCTAAGCATTTTCCTATAAATAGGGTGCTTAGGTTAGAATTGAAAATCACACCAGAAACTGAAGTTTTCTCTCTCTTTCTCTCTTTATATTATCGAGCGTATTCTTGTGAGTATTTTGATACTTTGAGTATTGCTATACGGTGCAAGTTCCCTTCAGCACTATATCTAGTATTCCAGTTAGAAGTACAGTCTTTTCGAGGTAAGGGATATTATTATTTTTTTAAATGATATTATTTCTTCTAATATCATTATGTCGGATTATTGGTAAGATTTTTCTTGTAAAATTCTTTTCTTTTAGTGTCGGGGTTACTATTCACGTATACGACACTATTCACGTATACGTCACTATTCACGAATACGGCACTATTCACAGAAAAATTGAATTTTCATTTTTTTTCTAAAATATCGATTATGGATACTAGCTTTAATTGTATCCATGTTTTGATCATTCTTGAATTTTACTTCACTATAGTTATTTATGAAGTATTTTTGAACTCGGATTGTTTAAAGTACGAATCCTTAATATTTGTTCTTTTGTTTCACTGGATTCGTTTTCTTTAAAATATTTTTCATCATCCTCAGTCCTAAAAGATGATATTACTGAATATCTTTGGCCTGTAGTGCAAATATGGTTGATTTTCTTATGAATATCTTTGGCCCGTAGTGCAAAGATGTACAGGTGTTGAGATGGACATGACTAACTGATGAATATCTTTGGCATGTAGTGCAAAGATGAATATTTAATTCAAGATGAATATTGATTGATGTTACAGGGATAAAATATTGATGATGAACTTTTAAATTCATAGATTAATTTCATTCTCTACGTAACTCATCTATGAATTATTATTTTCGCTGCGAATATTGATCTGAAACCTATTATTTATTATATTCTATCAGATTTTCCCTGTTGAATACTAACGATAATTTATTATATATTATCTTAGTCATAATATTCTTTATTGGGCTAGTTGAGCTCACCCTTTTCTTTTTTGTTCCATTTTTCTTCTCAGGAGGCGAGAATGTAACGAGTACTAGTCGGGGTGTGGAATGATGTTTTAGAAGTTGTTTTAGTAGTCCT
This sequence comes from Panax japonicus, assembly GCA_020205505.1. NCBI lineage: Eukaryota > Viridiplantae > Streptophyta > Magnoliopsida > Apiales > Araliaceae > Panax > Panax japonicus. Next base: position 78,466,429 of record CM035092.1, read on the forward strand.
CACCATTTTTGTAAAATAATGTACCAATAATTGTAATGAGGACTTACAATTTATATGTTGTATTAATAAAGTTGTAGTTGTTTCTGTACCATGTTATTGACAACTCAAAATGGGTGATGTATACCTATTTTAGGGGCGTCACATTTGGTATCAGAGCTTAGGGATATGATCTCTGGCGGAGATCGAGGAATAGAACTGGGAGGGGAGAGACGAGTAAAACCTTCGCTAGTGTGTCTTACCTAAGCTTATTTGTTGGTTGGTCAATATATAGGAATATTATGTGATATGTTGATTTTTTTAATTAACCTTTGTTTTATGGCAGTATTTGAGAATGTCGAGTGAGAATGTTAACAGTGGAGCAATTGAGACCGTGGAGACACCTTTACCCACCAACGAGGAGAACGTGCAACAAGCCGACAATGTTACTCCTGTAAACAACACCACTGATCAGACGATGAACGACGGAATGTTTAGAAGCTTTTTACAGTTCATGCAAAATCAGACGAGGGAGACTCGTGCACAAAATACCGGTGGAAATGATAACAACACACGGTTTGTCACAGCCAAGCAGTTCAAAGAGTTGGGACCACCAGAATTCTGGGGAAAGCCGGATCCGATTAAGGCGGAAATGTGGGTCAAACAAATTACCAAGATATTTGATGTCTTGGGATGCACGGAGGAACAGAAGGTTCCATTCGCCACTTTTATGTTTCGTAATGAGGCAGATTACTGGTGGGAGTCTGTGAAGCGTACCCATCCAGCCGCACTCATCATGTCTTGGGAGACGTTTCAGAAACTGTTCAATGACAAGTACTTTCCTGAAAGTATTCGTCATATGAAGGAAGTGGAGTTTATTAGACTAGAACAAAATAACATGACGGTGTCCCAAAATGAGGCGAAGTTTGCAGAGTTATCCAGGTTTGCACCTCATTTGGTGGGGAGAATGAGGAACGTATGACGCGGATGTTTCTGAGAGGTTTGAAATCTGACATACGTCAATATTTTATTTCTCATAAATTTTCTCTCTATTCAGATGTTATCAACAGGGCTCAATTATTAGAACGAGATAATAAGTATGTTCAACCGAGGGACCACAACCAGGATCATACCGGAGATAGCAGTCAACAGAATAACGATAACCAGCGGAGAAAGAAAAAGACGGACAAAAATGGTAACCACTCTGGTGGTAGTCATGGCCATGAGAATAGAAGAAGCGAGTCGGGAGGAGATTTTAAAAAGAGGAGATTCAACAATGACCATGTGAAGACATTAGCACCAGCAACAACTGGTTCTAAGGGAGGAGAACGGCCACCGGTCATATGCTATAAATACGGGAAAGAGGGACATATCAGCCCAAACTGTCCATAATATTTCAAGGTATGATATAATTGTAGAAAAGAAGGACATATCACTCGAGATTGTACGGTAGCGAAACCAAGTCCAGGGGGGATGCTGACTCAAAAGGCTGTACCAGAAAAGTCAAAGTCAACGGTTCTTGGAAGAGCGTTTGTTGTGACTGGTCAAAATGCGGAGAACCCAAACGAGGTGATCACGGATAAGCTAATCATTAATTCTTGCGAAGTTTACACCTTACTTGATATCGGTGCTACCCATTCATTTATCTCTCTTACCTGTGCTCAACTTTTAAACTTGACTCCGGAGAAATTAGACTTTGATTTATCTGTGGAGACTCTATTAGGAGAAACTTTCATTACATCCACTGTTTATAAATCTTGTTTGATCCAAGTTGGTACCATCACATTACATGTTGACCTTATCTCTTTAAAGATACTTGCTTTTGATGTGATTTTAGGGATTGATTGGTTAACCACTCATCATGCCAAAATTGATTTTTTTTCGTAAGGTTGTTAGTTTTCATATTCCTAACCAACCTGTTGTATGAATTCAAGCAACTAAACCATTAAAATCAATCACAATCATATCAAATCATAAAGTTATTCGTTTATTAAAAAACGGATGTCAAGCTTTCTTAGCCCATGTTATGGATTTGAATAAAGACACGTCAGATTTGAATAATATTCCTGTTGTTAGTAAGTTTCCTGACGTATTTCCTGAAGAACTTCCCGGTCTACCCCCAGAACATGAAGTTGAATTCTTTATTGATCTTGAGCCTGGTACAAAGCCCATTTCTAAAACCCCATATCGAATGTCTCCTATTGAACTTCAGGAGTTAAAGGTCCAACTACAGGAGTTGTTGGACATCGGTTTCATTCGTCCTAGTACATCTCCTTGGGGTGCTCCTATTTTATTTGTAAAGCAGAAAGATGGGAGTATGCGACTTTGTATTGACTACCGGGAATTAAATCATGTCACTATCAAGAATAGGTATCCGCTACCTCGTATTGATGACCTGTTTGACCAGTTGCAAGGAGCACAATTCTTTTCAAAAATCGATCTTCGTTTTGGATATCATCAGCTGAAGATTAGAACTGGGGATATTCCAAAGACTGCCTTTAGAACTCGGTATGGGCATTATGAATTCTTAGTCATGTCTTTCGGATTGACTAATACTCCTGCGACTTTCATGGAAATGATGAATCGAGTATTCAAAGGAATATTTGGATCAGTTCGTTGTTGTTTTTATTGATAACATCCCCATATATTCCAAAATTCATGAAGATCATGAGCACCATTTGAAGCTGGTACTCCAAAGGCTTCGTGAAAACAAGCTGTATGCCAAGTTGAAGAAATGCGAATTCTGGCTTGAGGAAGTAGCATTCCTAGGGCACATGGTGTCAAAACATGGAGTATCCGTTGACCCGGCGAAGATTGAAGCAATACAAAGTTGGGGCAACCGAAGACGGTGACCGAAGTACGTAGCTTTCTGGGCTTAGCTGGTTATTATCAGAGATTCGTGGAAGGATTTTCTCGAATCGCTACTCCATTAACCCAGCTGACTCGGAAAGATATAAAATTCGTATGGAGCGAGGAATGCTAGAAGAGTTTCCAAGAGCTTAAGAGGAGACTCATTTCGGCACCTGTTCTGACAATACCATCTGGTTCGGATGGATTTGTTATCTACAGCGATGCTTCGGGCAAAGGGTTAGGATGTGTTCTCATGCAACATGAAAAAGTCATAGCCTATGCCTCGCGACAACTTAAAGAATATGAGAGGAATTATCCTACTCATGATTTAGAGTTGGTAGCAGTCATTTTCGCGCTAAATATCTGGAGGCACTATCTATATGGGGAGAAAGTGGAGATATATTCAGACCATAAAAGCCTCAAATATTTCTTTACCCAAAAGGAACTCAACATACGACAACGACGTTGGCTCGAGAAGTTAAAAGATTATGACCACACTATTCAATACCATCCTGGAAAAACGAACGTGGTAGCTGACGCGTTGAGTAGAAGATCATATGCAGGAACGAGTGCGATGATGTCAAGTATACGCATAGAGCCAACTTTAATAGAAAAAGTTAAAGTTGCTCAAGCCACCGACCCGGAGCTGATGCGTATGAAGAAGAAAGTACAAGAAGGTGCTATTCCGGAAGCGAGAATCGATGAAGAAGGAATACTTCGAGTCCACTCCAGACTTTGTGTTCCTAACGACTCTGATTTGAAGTACAAGATCATGATGGAGGCACATAATACACCGTTTGCAATCCATCCTGGAAGTACCAAAATGTATCGTGATCTTCGACATACATTTTGGTGGAACAACATGAAGAGAGAGATTGCGAAGTTTATCTTGAGGTGTTTAACTTGTCAACGTGTAAAGGCGGAGCATCAAGTGCCTAATGGTCCATTGCAACCACTTGAGATTCTAAAATGGAAGTGGGAACACATTACCATGGATTTTGTTATGGGTCTTCCCACGGTTTCTCAAGGCATAAATGTTATTTGGGTTATTGTTGATAGATTAACCAAGTATGCTCATTTCTTGATGATACGGGAGACTTATTCCCTTGAACATCTTGCTCATATGTATGTAAATGAGATTGTGAGATTGCATGGCATGCCAGTATCCATAGTTTTGGATCGTGACCCAAGATTCACTTCACGATTTTGGGTTAGTTTGCAAAAAGCTATGGGCACAGATTTACGATTCAGTTCGGCATACCATCCTCAAACGGACGGACAATCAGAAAGGACTATTTAAACTCTTGAAGATCTATTAAGACTCTATGTCCTAGACTTCAAAGGGAGTTGGGATAAATATTTATCTTTGATGGAATTCTCCTACAACAACAGTTATCAGAAAAATTGAATTTTCATTTTTTTTTCTAAAATATTGATTATGGATACTAGCTTTGATTGTATCCATGTTTTGATCATTCTTGAATTTTACTCCACTATAGTTATTTATGAAGTATTTTTGAACCCAGATTGTTTAAAGTACGAATCCTTAATATTTGTTCTTTTGTTTCACTGGATTCGTTTTTTTTTAAATATTTTTCATCATCCTCAGTCCTAAAAGATAATATTACTGAATATCTTTGGCCTGTAGTGCAAATATGGTTGATTTTCTTATGGATATCTTTGGCCCGTAGTGCAAAGATGTACAGGTGTTGAGATGGACATGACTAACTGATGAATATCTTTGGCCTGTAGTGCAAAGATGAATATTTGATTGAAGATGAATATTGATTGATGTTACAAGGATAAAATATTGATGATGAACTTTTAAATTCATAGATTAATTTTATTCTCTACGTAACTCATCTATGAATTATTATTTCCGCTGCGAATATTGATCTGAAACCTGTTATTTATTATATTCTATCAGATTTTTCCCTATTGAAGACTAACGATAATTTGTTCTATATTATCTTAGTCATAATATTCTTTATTGGGCTAGTTGAGCTCACCCTTTTCTTTTTTGTTCCATTTTTCTTCTCAGGAGACGAGAATGTAGCGAGTACTAGTCGGGGTGTGGAATGATGGTTTTAGAAGTTGTTTTAGTAGTCCTCACCATTTTTGTAAAATAATATACCAATAATTGTAATGAGGACTTAGTTGGGTATGGATATTGTCTAGATGGCAATATTTGTATTAAAACTTACAGTTTATATGTTGTATTAATAAAGTTGTAGTTGTTTCTGTACCTAGTTATTGACAACTCAAAATGGGTGATGTATACCTATTTTGGGGGCGACACAAGTAGGGTACACCAGGGGGAGTTGCTAGAATACTAGGGTCAATAGCACACCCCCCCCCCCCTCCGCCTTCCCTTGGTTCCGCCTTTGCCTAGTCTATTACCTCTGATCGTGATACTAAGTTTATGAGTAATTTTTAAAGAAGTCTATGGGAAAAGCTTGGAACGCAATTGAACTTCAGCAGTGCTTATCATCCTCAGAAAGACGGTTAGACCGAAGTGGTGAACCGAAATTTGGGTAATCTTTTAATGTGTTTGGCCAAAAGTAAACCAAAATAGTGGGATCTAGCACTTCCTCAAACAAAGTTTGCTTACAATCGTTCAAAGAATCACACTACTAATATGAGTCCTTTTGAGATAGTTTGTGGTTAGAATCTGTATGGGGTCCTAGATTTGGTTCCTATTCCTCAGATTGGGCGAGTGCACCCCAAAGCGAATGAAATTATAAATCATCTTTGGGTTATCCATGATCAGGTGTACAAATTCATTATCAAAAATAATACTAAATATAAGGATCGGGTTGACAGTCCTCGTCGTCAAGTTATCTTTAAAGAGGGTGATTTTGTTTGGGTTGTACTGACCCGATACCGTTTTTCTATTGTTGATTATAATAATCTTAAGGATCGGATAATTGGTCCTTGTGAGATTTTACAGCCGATCAATGACAATGTTTATCGGTTGCACATTCCTAGTCATTTGTGAGTTTCGAACGTTTTCAACATGAAGCATTTGAGCCATTATTTTGCACAGTCTGATGATAAAACTGAGAACTCGAGGACGAGTTCTTTGCAACCCAGGGTGACTGATGCATGAGGTTTAATTTTGAGACCGAAGATGTCGAACTGACGGATAACATGTTAATGGCCTTGGAGTATCATGAGTCGGAGGATCACCATCGTCGCATGCATGGAGGTTATTGACTCCTTCGACTTCTGACTAGAGGCTCGACGTCAGGAGATTTGATGTTTCCGGGCTCGTGGTGTCATGACTTTGGGAGTTTTACGATTATTGTTATTTAGTTCTTTTATGGTAGTAGATTTTTATTAGGAATTAAATCTTTTATAATAAATTGTTAAGGATTTTATTTCTATAAATATAGAAAGTTTGTTAGGATTCTATTTTCGGAATTTTAGGAAGTTTGTTATGACTTGGACAAAAAGTTTTGTTAGCAATAAATTTGGCTTATGGGTTGAATGAAGATAACTTTGATTTTGATAAACATAATTTACATATTAGAGAGATTTTTCTGTGTTTTTGATAAGCTTCTCTTTTTTTCTTGTAAAATTATTTGTCTAACTAACTCGTAATAATCGCTATCTCGCCCAAACTCAAATATATATATATATATATATATATATATATATATATATATATATATATATATATATATAAAGCGAAGACTAGAGTCGGGAAAGCACGCATGTGCAGTACTTATCTTAAAGAAAGATTTGGTTTCTAAGGGTATTATTATGACTTTACAAGCAAAAACTAAACATGACGTAAATACTATATATATTTTGGCAGGCAAAAAAGATAAAATAAAAAAATAAAAAATTGGCCGGTGGCAATACCAGTCGTTAGACCCCTGTCGGCGTAGAAGGACTTGGTAGTAATAATCCTACATAAACAAACTGCAGCCTTTTCATGCATGTTCCTTGTTGTTTTCCTACCAAATTTTACAAGAGCTCTAGTTCAATTGGTGTACTAGATCTTAGGTTCAAATCCCTCCCCCAAATTAGGAATTATTATTTTTTATTTTGAAAATGTCTTTGTTTAGTGGATAGATCGTTGTTTAGATTGCCGATTTATACACAAGTCATGAACAAAATTGACATAATAATTAAGTAGTCTAACCTGCATGTGTTGTTCAATTTCAGTATCATTGCTTTGGTCTTGTTTTGCATATTCGCGGTATCTCCCCAATGTCTTTTCTATGCTGATACATCCAAACACAAGATGCCATTAATAATAATAATAACAATAATAATAAATACATGTTTTAACTGATTTGAAAACAATTAAAAGTTTAAATGCATGTATTTATCAATAACTAGAGTTTAAAATAGATCACAAAATCGAAATCCGCCAGCCTTTTTCTTTTTTTTTTCCTTTGGACATGAGAAAAAAAATCCAGGCTTATTGAAAACCAATGGTATCAAGAACTAGACAAATCAGGTAGCAACTCATTCAGATGAAAAAACCACAAGTACAAGTGCATTTTGCAGAATTTAGAGGAATCACTTTCGATCAGGTGTACATAAAATAAGAAGGTTGCATCTGCATATTATACTCGATCGACTCTAAGGTAGCCCATATATAAGCTTCTTTTAGTTCTTTACAATCTGTTAGAAAAATTCACAGGAGTCTAGACTCTGGACTAGAGTTTATGGCATATAATTACAACATTGCGAGAATCTTACTTACATGAGTAAGGAGTTTGTTTTCATTGTATTTTTACGAATGGCCTTACAAGAAGAACACCAAATGTCTAAAACACTCCAAGGCCAAAGTTGTTATTAGTTGTTTTAGAATGAGGATTCAAAACCAAAAAAAGTGAGTTTTTCATCTCTTCCAACTTTTTTATTCTAAGACATTTTTTTAATTCATTTGAACCCATAATATCCTTGGTGACTATCTACATTCTTATATTAAGTTGAACCCATATTGTTTTATTCCAGGAAGTCCTTGATTTCCGTATGTAAAGAGATGTAAATTTAAATGAAAGCTAAGACCAAAATATGAAATTGTCTTTTTTTGTTTGTTGACTTCTGTAATTAGTAGGAATAGAAATAATTCGCCAGCAAAGACTCGAGATTCTCAGCCTTTAGTATAAATGATGATTCTGAAAAGTCACAGACTCTTCAATAAATATAAAGAAATAGATCTTGAAAAAGAGAAAAAACCGCAAGTGGTTCATCACTATGCCCATTGCAAAGAGCAAGTGAAGTTTTCATTTGTAAGTTATCGGTATAGGTCAAAACATGACTTTCTCAAGTTACAATTAGTAATCTAAGTGTTGGGGAAGAATTAGGATGACTGCGCGTATACAAAACATTAATATACATATTTAAAATAACATTAATATACATATTTAAAATATAATCGGACTAGACTTGATAAAATTGGCCCAAGTCCGTGAGCCGGGCTAACTTGCCCGTCAAAAAATAAGTTTTGGGTTTTATTTTTTTAGCCCATGAAAATCTGGACATGTTTGGCCCGACACAATTTTAGCCCAGTTCGTGAAGGCCCAACCCCTGGGCGACCGACCCGTCCGACCCTTTAAAAAAATCCACTCCACTATAGCCTACTATAGCTATTTTAGTGATTCAGTAGGCCAAATGCTTTAAGCCCAAAGCTGCAAAGCATGTCAACACAACACTCAATAATCCAAAGCAAAGCCAAAAGCCTAAAAAGCTTAACCAAACCCTAACTCCCTAATTAAGGCATTACCGCATAAGTCAATCTAGCTGAAATTGCTAAGTCGGATGTCGGCACTTCCAATTCCAGAGTTCCAATCTTCCACAGAAGTTTGTGAGGGAAGTGCAAGGTACTACATCAACATGAACGGAATTGGAACAATACTTAGAGGAGAAAATGGTCACTAACAAATCTTTTTTTAATATTCCAAAAAAGTGGAAAAAACTTTCTGATAGGTACCCAATCCTTATTTTTTATATATTCTAGTTTTATACCTTTATTTTATACATGACTAATGACTATTTAGTACTTTCAAATATTACGTTATTTTAGATATCCAAAACTAGCGAAGATGACATATGATATCTTATCAATTCCAATTACAATGGTTGCTTTGGAGTCGGCCTTTAGCATTGGAGCAAAAGTTCTCACAAAATATCATAGTTCGCTTCTACCAGATAATGCACAAGCATTAATTTGTGGACGTAATTGGATTTGTGGATATGAAATACAATGTTTGTTCTAGTTGTAAATATTTTTACTTTAATTGTAGTTTTTTAATTTAATTTTGGGTATTGATATTTTACATTGGCATTTTTAATATAGATGATGGGCCGATGGACGACCAACTTTTGGTACCGCTAGTTGCAAATCAAGAGTCAAAAGGTTTTAACGCGGGCGAAATTACAAGTGTTAGGAGTGACTAGACATTACTCACTAGTAAGTACTTCATTTTTATGGACTATTTCTTGATTTTTGTGTGATTTTTCAAGTACTAAGAAAAGGTGATCTTGTATTGTAATTGTGTAGTAGAATTAAATGCTTTGTTAAACATAAATTTAAAGGTTGCATTGTTCCTTAAAACTTAAAAAGGTTGTTGGCATTGTTGCAAATGATGGTCCTATATAATTCTTGCTTCATGCTTTATTGCTTATCCAGTGGTCCTATATAAGACAGCTTTTCGGACTCAATATGGACATTACGAGTTTCTGGTGATGTCATTCGAGTTGACTAATGCTCCGGCGGTGTTTATGGATTTAATGAATCGGGTGTTCAGGGAGTACTTGGACCAATTTTTTATTGTCTTTATTGATGACATTTTGGTGTACTCCAAGTCTAAGGAAGAACGTGAGGAGCATCTTCGCACGGTGTTGGGGATTTTGCAGAAAGAGAAATTGTATGCTAAATTCTCTAAATTCGAGTTTTGGTTGGAGCAGGTCGTATTTTTGGGCCACGTTGTTTCTGCTGAAGGCATTAAGGTGGATCCTGCGAAGGTTGAGGCTATCACTAAATGGTCGAGACCTACTACGGTGACAGAGATTAGGAGTTTCTTGGGTTTGGCAGGGTATTATAGGCGGTTTATGGAAGGATTTTCTTTGCTTGCCTTACCATTGACCCAATTGATGAGAAAGGGCACGAAGTTTGTGTGGAATGAGGAGCGTGAGAAAAGTTTTGAGGATTTGAAGAAACGGCTTGTGACAGCTCCTATACTTGCATTGCCGTCAGGGACGGGAGGTTACCAGATTTATAGTGATGCTTCTAAGAAGGGCTCTGGGTGTGTTTTAATGCAACACGGTAAGGTGATTGTTTATGCTTCCAGGCAACTTAAACCTTATGAGGTGAACTACCCCACGCATGATTTGGAGTTGGCAGCAGTGATATTTGCATTAAAGATTTGGAGGCATTATTTGTATGGAGAGACTTGTGATATCTTCACCGATCACAAGAGTCTTAAATACATTTTCACTCAGAAGGAGCTCAATATGAGGCAAAGGTGTTGGTTGGAGCTTCCAAAAGATTATGATGCGAGGATTCAGTATCACCCGGGAAAGGCAAATGTGGTTGCAAATGCTCTTAACAGAAAGAGTTTTGGGAGTGTAGCAGCCCTTATTACACAACCTCAACTTATTTCGGATATGGAGCGGTTCGAGTTGGAGTTGTATGTACGAGGTTCAGATGGACATTTGGCAGGTATGAGAGTGGAGCCCTCTCTTATCTCGCGGGTCAAAGAAGCTCAAAAGGAAGATGGGGAATTGTGGGGTCTGACGCAGAATCTAGAGGAGGGCAAGCAGTCCGAGTTTCGTATTGATGATCATGTTGTGATTTGATTGGGTGAGCGGTTGTGTGAACCGTCGGATCCAATTATTCGGGAAGCGGTGTTGGCTGAGGCTCATAGTTCACCATTTTCTATTCATCCAGGTTCTACGAAAAATGTATAGGGATTTGAAGAAGAATTTTTCCCATGCCGATAAAATGATTTGATTATGTAATGAATATTAAATTATTTATTTGCCACGTAAGCTTGTTAAGACCCCACTTAAATTAGCCACGTCAGCAATTGCTGACGTGGTGTGTTCAATTTTTGTAATTAAAAAAATTGATAGTTTAATAACCTAATTGATAAAATTAAAAGGTGGATCACCGAAGTGGAATATGCCCTATAGTTTAGGGTACTAATTTATATTTAAGCCAAAGAAAAACCTATCATACAATTTTTTGTCCTAAAAAATATGACAATAAGTACATTAAATAAAGAACAAATATATATGTTATTTAATGGGGTGTAGTATAATATATATATATATATGAGAAAAAATAATTGAATGCATGCCTTAGTCAATCTTAACTAAGGCTACCTAGTAAAACCTACCCTCTAGAATTAAGTCTTCTATTTTACTTTTCCTACTTTGTGTACAAAATGTACTTTAAACATATTTTGGAGGACAGAGGATATAGTTAATTAGTTCAACTATATAAATCGATCAATATATATATATATATATATATATATATATATATATATATATATATATATATATATATATATAGTCTGGATTTTAAACTCATCCCTTATCTAGCTCACCTTACTCACCCTCCTTTAGCGACGGACCGGGCGACGATTCGGTCCGTCGCTATATGTAAAACTGTCGTTTTAGCTTTTAGCAACGGACAACATATATATAACGACGGACAATATATAGCGATGGACCAAACATATAGCGACGGACTGAATCGTCGCCCCAGTCCGTCGCTAAAGAGAGGTGAGCAAGGTGAGCTAGATAAGGGGTTAGCTTAAAATTCAGACCTTATATATAAATATATATATATATTGGATTAATTAAGGACCAACATCTAATAAATTAAAGGATGAATTACATATTCTATTACATTTTTAAAAATAATTACAACAATAGTGCCCTCATAAAATTTTTAAACAACTAATACACTTCCAAATTTATTTACAATAATAGTACAAGTATGATTCCTTAATTTAGGGAATTAATATTCAATTAGGATTCTTTAATTTATTGCTTCTTCTCTCTTTCCTCATCTATGTATAACAACTACAACATGCAAAATCTCCATTACATCCCCACTTGTAATAAATCTCCCATATACACATATATATATATGCAGAAACAGGCTTCATCACGACGGACTGATAAATTTCTTCGGCGGATCTCCCAAACCAGGGTTGAACACCAAACAACATCTCCACGGTGCTGCATCCAAACCCCCACATATCAGTCTCAAAGGTTATTAGTCCTCTTACTTCTGGTTCCCATTGTTCTGGAGCCATGTAGTTAGGAGTTCCAAGCCTGAGAGCGAAATCAGAATCTGGCAGCGAAATCCTAAGAAGTAGATACGGGATCCCATAAGGGGTGGTGGTGATGGTTGATCAAGCTTCCACTTGTGGTGGTGACGGTGGTCTTGGGATGGAAAAGAATTAATGATGACAGTTGATGTTGGGTTGTTGGAAAGAAATAATGTGAGGGGATGTGGAGGATCAATGGAGAGTCCACTCCCTTTGGCCATATAATTTAATTATATGAAGATGGAGAAGAGAGACAGATGAGAAAATGGATTCTTGAAATGGTGCAATGGACTCGGCAAATATAAAGGACCGGGGATGAGTGTGGAGACTAAGGAGAAGGGAAGAACGTTACCATCGCTCTGTTTTTGCAGTTTTTTCATAATGCAGTTGGTAGCCAAACCTTCATACCAAGGTAACCAATTCTGTTTTATTAAGTTTCCAATTTATTTTGTATGTAATACAGTTGGTAGCCAAACCTTCATGCAGTTGGTTGCCAAACTTTCAGACCAAGGTAACTAATTCATACTGCAGGTGTGAAAATAAATTGGTTATCTTGGTATAAAAATTTGGTTATCTTGGTATAAAAGTTTGGTTACCAATTCAGTTTTATTAAGTTACCAATTTCGTTTGAATGTGATGGAGTTGGTAGCCAACCATTCATACAAAGGTAACCATTTTATTATTTATGAGTAACAAAATAGTTATAAAAAAAATTTCAGAACATTAATAGTTACATTTATTTATTTTTAAACTTTTTGTAGGTCGAATCTTCTTCTTATTCTCATTGGCGTTTTGGACAACGGAGATTCGCGGCGGTGTAGCGGTGGAGTATGTGAGGTGTAGCGGCGGACTATTATTTCAAAGTGTATGTGAGGGAGATGAAGATTTGAATTTGAATATTTAAATTTGAATTATTATTTTGAATTTGAATTTGTTTTTGTTGTTAGATCCAAATAATTGAATTTGAATGATTAATTATGGAAGTTATTTGTCCTTGATTTTAGGTTTCTTTATTAATATGAATTGTACTATTTTTGTAATATGTACAATCTTTTTGTAATTATTTGGTTGATGTACTTTTTTTGTAATTACTTTATATTTATTGTATACTTATGTAAAGAATCCTAAATTAAATGTAGGGTCCAAAATAAAAATAGATACCAGCACATTTTCCATCCAACATGTAAATTCTCAAAATTGTAGATAACTCTTTTTTGTTGTTGAAAAAACTAGACTATAAATGAAATGAGTTTGGTTCCAATTAAAACTTATTTTACAGTTTATGCTGTTCATTGAAAAAATGGCTTGTGATGGAAAGGATATATACAACCTTAATTTGTAAATACGTTCCTTAAAGATGTACATCACCCATCTTCATCATATTATATTCATTATTAGAAAAATAATTTTGTGACAGTTTTAAAAATAATCACAAAAGATAGTAATTTGTGATAGACTTTTTAAACAATCACAAGATAATAGTATATATGATGACTCTTAGTGACGACTAATCTTGCTATCAATGTATTATAATTGTGATGACCATGTCAATCACACCAATTTTTTCACGCAAAATAAAATTTCTTTTTATGACGCACTAAGTCATCAATTATAGATATACCCTTTTCGTGATTGCATTTAAGCTATCACTAATATTTTAATGTAAGAAATAATCAAAATAATATTTTGTGACGGTCGTAACAATCATTAAAAAAGATAAATTTTTGTGACGACTTTTATTTGCAATTACAAAAAGAAGATATTTTGTGATGGAATTTTTAAGTCATCCCAAAACAATAAAATATATGATGGCTCTTAGTGATGACTAATTTTACCATCATTATAGAGTATTTGTGACTGTCATTGCAATCACCAAATCTTATGTGGAAATAATTTCGTTTAGTAAGTCAACTCACATATGTTTCCCTTTATATTTTGTTTTAAAATTATAATCATGATTTGGACTTTGGTGTAATGGTAATACTCATTATTTAGTTTACAAATGGGAGAGGGTTCGAATCCTACAAGTATCATTTGATACAATTAAAACGTGAAATAAATATACGTAAAGAGAGATTCACGTTCTTATATTTGATCCCTAAAGTCTTATTTTTTTGTGATGACTCTGACAATCACAATAGATTATGTGTTAATGTGATTTTATTAATCATCACAAAAGCACCAAGCATTTGCGTGAATGCCAAAACCATCACATAAAATCATTCATGATGGGTGTATACAAGACGACCATTGTGATGCTTAAAGCCATCACGTAAATCTTTCGTGATGGTTTCCTACTTCTTGTGATGGATTTTGACCATCACAAATGACCAATTTTTTAGTAGTGTTGCAGCATGGAGATGTTAATTAGGATTTAACATCATATTACATGGAGCTTTAGAGGAGAGTTTTGTCTATACATATGCAAGTTCCAGCCAATTGATGCTTTATACAGGACTAATATATATAGGGTAATGATTCATAATATTTATTTGTTATGAATCTTTTTAGAACATACATCATTTTTAACATTAGAGAGTAGAATGAACGACCAGAATTAGTAACTGAAAATTGATATCCGCTACTATTAGTAGTGGATGGTAAAAAAAAAACTTAATGTCATCTATTAATCAGAGTTTATGGTTTATTAACAAGAGCTTAGGGTTTATTAACTAGAATTTAGGATTTATTAATTAGGGTTTAGAGTTTATTAACTAAAAGTTAAGTTAATAAATCCTGAACTTTGTTAATAGGGAACTGTTAAATCAACAGAAAATGTTATTTTTACAGCAAAAGTGTCGCTATAGATCTTATAGCTACAATTTTCACCGTCACTATACATCTACAGCGATACTTTTGTTGTGGAAATAATAAAAAGTATTGTAAATTTAACAATTCCCTTATTAATAAAAGCTAAACATTTATTGTCAAGTCAAACCTTTATTGTGATTTATAGTGTCCGCTGCGGATGTAGATTTTCAGTTTCTAATTTGCTTCTTCTTTTCAATGATAAAGATAGTGTATGCCTTTCAATAATAAAGATGATGTATGCTTTATAAGTATCTATAGCAAATAAATACTAGCTATGAATTATTCTCCTATACATATATACATATAACTAGTACATATTCATGTACGATATATCTTACTTACAGAATCAATGAACTACATAAAAATCAAATCCTCCCCACCGAATTAACCAGTATCATAGATTGAGAGAGATAAAGAGATAATGCTTCTTTGAACTAGTATTGAGATCTCTGGAATTGCACCAGAAGACCAAGCCATACCATGTTGCTTTTATAACACACAATATAAATATATGAGAGCACGTACGCAATAGAGTTGATAAAATCAGAGGCAACAAGTACACGCATTGAGCGGAGTGAAAAATTAATACTAGTACAATATAGATTATCAATAAAATTAGCTAGACATCATTTTCTAAAATATATAGTCCACTAAATATTTATAGTATTTAGGTGATCATTGATCAGGAAAGGAAGAAACAAAGATATCTTTGCATTAACTGAAAGAGAAAGACATGTACATACTTGGAGGAGCTAGAGAACTCATATAGTCTTCCATTCTGAGAGAAAATGATCAAAGCAACTTCAGCTTCACACAGAACTGATAGCTCATAAGCCTTCTTCAGCAGCCCGGATCGACGTTTCGAGAAGGTCACTTGCCTGCTTGTTGCATTCTCTATCCTCTTCATCTCAATCTTTCCTCTCACCATTATATATGTATATATGTACGTATTAATTATCTCCTCAGTTTATTTAATTGATTAAAGACCTAGCTGCTCCAATATTAAATAAACAACTCATGATACTCAGTTTCAAGATCCTTGAAAATGCAGTCACGGATATCCAAAACTAAAAGCAACTTAATTTAAATACCTAGGTACGTAGAACCCCAAAAAGTAATCTTAATTTCTACGAAATTTATAAATTAATTATTTCACAAGTGCAACGGTCAAAACCACCTTGAAAACCCTAAAAGAAATTCACTAACAATGGCAAAAGAACTCAAGTCTGACTCGATCCATCAAATGAGGAGTTTGAATCAAAATTAATTATTTCACAATCCCTTAACACGATCAAAAACAGATGATATCTAAACCAGCAGCTTGACCATTTGACAAGAACAATCGTAGCCCAGAATTAAAACCCTAGCTAAAACAAACAAAAAATCTTGGAGCACTCGCTCTAAATTAACCTAGAAAAAGGCCAGGTTTATAACACACAAGCTTAATTAGTATGAAGCCAATTAAAGAGATGATTTCTCCTTAAAAAGGCAGAAAAGGAAGCACAAAAATCTTGATTAAATCTTGAGAAAAAATACTACAAAAAGAAGATGTCAAAATTTTGCAATGAGTCGTTAGGAAAGATATAAACATAAACAGAAACAAAACCATAATAGCTAGGGATCTTTTGATATTTAATGATGTATGTATCACTAGCTCGATCTCTTTATTTTCAGACCACAAAATCCTTTGCTTTTTTTACCTTATTTATCTTTTATTCCCTCTGGTCTTTCCCTGTCATAGCCATACCCAACAAAAAAGGCAAAAGCACCTAAAAAAACAGTAAAAGCCAAGCCCATTAACTAGAAACATGAAATTCCCTATATATTATTTATCTTGTTTTGGCAAAATAGCTAAGGAAAAAAATACAGTAAAATTTATTAAGGATGCTGCTATTAGAGGGAAGAAGGCATATTACTATTATAGAAATGTTTTCAGATTCAATTCAAAGCATAATAACAAAAAAATAAACTTTAATGGAGGAACGACCAATTAGATGTCGACAACACACAATTAGTAATCATCTCTGTCTTCCGCTATATTGGACGATGGAATAAGACATGTCACGTGGCTCACCTTGTTTGGCGCGTTAGCTGTTGCGAAGTGTACAATAAGAGTCCATTTAGGGGGACATTTTTTTTTTTGACATTTTTAGCGATATTTTTTTTTTGGTAATACCTTTAAAAAATATACAGTATTTATTTCAACTAAAATTTTTATAAAAAATAGTATTTTAGGTATAATTTGGATACTGTTAACGCCAAGTTTCGCCGGCGCGTCCAATCACAGAATCCACGCGCTAGAACCTGCACAATAACAGATCACACAAAAGCTTGACGGCTTGTGCCGCCGGGGGATAGCTCCGGTGTGAGAATGAGTACAGGCCGTTACAAGGTTTTAACAATGGAGGCTAAGTGTTTAGTGTTCAAAAGTATGAATTACCTCTTAATTGTAACCCTAACCTGATATTTATAATAGTCTCACTGCCTTAGAATCCTTCTCCTAATCGGTTAAGGACTCCTAGTTATGGTAGTTACCATAACTTGGGTCCAACACAATCTCCTTAAAAGATGCAAGTAGAATCCAATCTAATCACTACCTTTGGAGTAACCGTATTTAATTATAATTGGGACGTCCAACTCTGCACGCATGAAGGCCCACTGTACAGGCCCAAACTATCCCACTGCCAGGTCTAGGCTTCGGCCCAAAGGACTTAAAGGACCGACTCCCAACAGCACACAACAGGATAAGGCTCCGGCCCAAGGGGCTCAGATGCCGAACCCGAAAACATCCACCAAAGTGAGGGTCCGGCCCAGAAAGACTCAGACGCCGACCCGAACACCTCTAAATCCACCATGGGCTTCGGCCCAATGAACTCATACAACTCCTCTGATGTCGGGCCTTCAGTCCAAGTGAAGGTCAGCAGAATGCTCCCGAACATTGCCCCCCAGTCTTCAATTATAAGGTACTTATGATTGGAGACTTGAAAGGTCAGGTATTCGAAATGTCATGACAGCTAATAATGAACTGTCTGGGAAAACCAAACGGTCTATTCTTGATATTTGAAACGTTGCACACCTTTTCATGCCTGGCCCCACCTTAAGCATTTAATAGCCGCCATGTGGTTCTGTGTCGTACTCCTTATAAAAACCCATCTTCCCCCCCCTCATTATCTCCTTTACTGACTCCTCTCTCCCAAACTCTCTGTTTTCATTTTTCCGGCAAGGCGATTTTCGGCGAGGTCATTTCTTCCCCAAACTCCCCAAATTTCCACCACTTTGCAGATATTCGAGCTTTAGTCTAGATCATCTCTTCTTCGAAACTTCTTATTTGCATCACATTCCTTTTCAATGGCCGATTTCAGCATTATTCCGGCCACTGCGCCAATCACCGTCACCTCCACCGTAACCACCGGCAACCTACTAGAGATCGAACTGTCTGATGCCCCTGCCGCTACCACACCTTCGATCCTGCCTAGTCCGGTAGACGCCGAGGCTAGGGTTCAAAATGCATACCACTCCTCAAAGGAGTTTTCTCACCTCCATACTCCTTCCACTATCACCCCCTCCCAGATCTCTGACATTTGAACCCTCTTTAAAATCCCTGAAGAATACGAGCTCCGAGTACCGACGCCCGATGAGAAGATGTTCTGGCGTCCCGAGGGCGAGTGGGTAGCCGTCCCCTTGTAAGTTCTGAAATACGGGGTTCGGTTCCCACTTCACGATTTCATTTCTTCTTTCTTGAGCTTCATGGGAGTAGGGTTCGCGCAGCTTGTGCCGAACGCGTACATCCATTTAGTCTCTTTCATAGCCATCTGCCAAGAGGTGGGCATCACTCCCGGGCTCGATCGATTCTTCTCCCTGTTCACCGTCGGTGGGTCAAAAGAACCCGGTCTCCGACAATTCAACAAACGCCCCAACCGCACCGTCCCGATCAAAACCCCTTCAAGCAACAAAAGGTGGCACGAACAGTGGTTTTTTGCCAAGGGAACCGACCTCCAGCTCCTTCCCTCCTGGGCCCATCCAACCGACCAGGAGACCAAGATTTCGAAGTTCCCAAAGGGTCGGGCCGATGCCTTCAGGACGTTCTACAAGCAATGGAAGAAGACCCAATGGAATCTGGGGCTTCTGATGGACGAAGCCTGGTTGTACAAATATGGCTGTAAGTATCCTTCTCTTTTTTTTTCCTTTTTTTTCTCCTATTCTCTTAAGCGTTCCACGCCTTAACCCATTTGTCCCTGTGTAGTGACCATTTTCAAGCCGGAGGGTGTTGTCGACGCCTTCATCCCCACCACCATCACAACCAAGTTCATCCGACCCCCAGTGACTGACGACGCTCCTGAAGAGGATACAGTCCCTATCAGCGAGATGTCTCTGGGGTCCACTTCGGGGCCCGAGCCCCCGACCACACAAAAAGAGGCGCTGAAGATGAGCCGCGCGGAGAAGGCGGCTTTGCTGAAGAAATCCAAGAAGCCCTCCAAGCCGACCATCAAAGCACCTACAATAGTCCCTCCGCCTTCCCTGTCGAAGCCGACTCTTCCACCGCCCCCTCCTCCGACCGAGGTGGTCGAGGATTTGTAAGATACCTAAGAGGTTCTTCTCGAACCCCGATCTAAGAGACCTCGATTATCGGAGGGTTCCGATCAACCGACGAGACAGATGGTGGTCCCTGGTCCGGACCGTGACCCCACTCCTTCTTTTGGGCCAAGCTCTTTCCAGGGATCACCGACTACCTGTTGGCCCAAGAGCCCGTCAGAGGTTTTCCCTTTTACCCTCTTTGATCACTTCAAACTTCCTGGTGACGACGAGCGGTTTAAAGGGTATTCTTCTGATCAGTTCTTGGTGGCCTATGTTTGAGCCCAGACTCAGGTAATTCCCTTTGTCAATCTGAGTACTGCTATTAACTTGGATTTTTACTTCTTATATTAATGTATGTGTTCGCTGCAGGCCAACGCTATACTCGCCCGAGCCATCACTCCCCTCGCCCGATCTACAAAGAAAGAAATTCAGCTGGGAACGGAGGTGGAGCTGCTTGAGGCTGAGGTTCGGGGTCTGCAGTCGGACCTGAAGAAGGAACGAGATTCTCATGCCAAGACCTGAAATAAGGCGACCCGATCGGAGGACCGGATCAAAGAACTGGAGCATAAGCACGGAACTCTTCTGGCCGAGTGGGATTATCTGCTCAAGGAGGTCAAGGATCGGGAGGATGATGTTGACAGCATTACGCACAAGTTCTCCTAGATGCACGACAAGATGATGTTCTTGATCAAGGAGAACAACACTTTAACCGCTACTGTCAACGCATTTCCCGAGAAGGTTGTCAAGGCCAGACAGTAGGCCATCGTCGAATATGAAGAATCTGAAGCCTTGAATGATAAGGTCATAGACCAATTCGGTGAAGGGTATGAGACTCATCGGGATAAGGCTAAGGTAAAGCTAATGGCTGCTGGGCTTGATATCTCCGTCCTTGACTCTTCTGATGACGAATCCGAAGCTGACATAACTATTACTGGTAAAATTTTCTAAATCTTCCAGCATGCCATGTATTCTTTACCTCCGAACCGTCCATTGCTCAAAGCCGGTATGTTCCTGGCTTCGGCACTCCTACCACCTCATAAGGCCCATCCCAATTAGGCATTAACTTGCCGGTGTTCTGGGGGGGTTGAAGCCTCCGACTCCCGAAGGACTAGATCTCCTACAGCAAACCTCCTGGGCTTCACCTTCTGATTTTAGTGTCGGGCTGTCCGTTGCTGATAGATTGCCAACCTCATCATAGCCAAATCTCGGACTTCATCTAGCAGATCCAAATTCGTTCTCAAGCCTTCATCATTGTATAGCTCTTTGTACTGGCTGACTCGAAGGGTGGGGGATCCGATCTCGACAGGAACGAGGGCGTCGGTTCCAAATGCCAGTCTGAATGGAGAGTCCCCAGTTGTAGTCCTTGGAGTAGTTCGATACGCCCACAAAACGGATAACAGCTCTTCGGGCCACCGACCCTTTAATTCATCCAATCTGCGATTTATCCCATTGAGTAGGGTTCGATTGGTCACTTCCACTTGACCATTTGACTGAGGATGGGCAACCGAAGTCTTGCGATGTTGGATCCTTAACTCCTTCAGAAAGCCCTCGAATTTCGACCCCACGAACTGTCTGCCATTGTCTGAGACTACTGCCATCGGGATACCGAACCGGTAGACTACTCATTCTTTAAAGAACTTCAAACACTCTTGCTCGATGATCTTTTGCAGTGGTTTGGCTTCGACCCACTTCGTCATGTAGTCAATAGCCACGATCACAAAGCTAACTTGTCCCTTAGCTTTTGGTAGAGGACTCAGGATGTCAATGCCCCATACAGCAAAGGGAATTGAGGATAAGATCGAATAGAGCTCTTCAGGGGGTTGATGCGGAATATTGTTGTTCAGCTGGCACTCGGGGCACCTCCTAACGAATTCCTTTGCCTCAGTGTAAATAGTCGGCCAATAATACCCCTGCCTCAGAATTTTATGTGTCAGTGACTTCGCCCCCATGTGATCCCCGCAGATCCCTTTATGCACCTCCCGAAGTGTGTAGTCTGCTTTTGAGGGAGTCAAGCATTTGAGCAGTGGAGAACTAAAGGCCCTTCTGTATAGATCTCCATCTATCAGGACGAAGTTCGAGCTTCGATGTTTGACTTGTCTAGCTAGGATTCGGTCTGAAGGGAGGGTCCATCGTCCTCCCGAACGCAATACTTCCTTCGGGACGGACCAACGTCTTCCCGAACGGAATATTTCCTTCGGGACGGACCATCATCCACCCGAAGGGATTACTTTGGCGATTCCTCTTCGGGCTACACCAATTTCATCATATCTTTGGCTGTTTACTTTCGGCAGATATAAAGTCTGATCAAAGCCTCCCGCAGGGGTCGGGACGGATATTATGGCGGCATAAGGTCGGAGGGGTTATAAGGTCGGACAAACGTCCTTCGAGAGGGCTTTGATCTCCCAAAAGGAAGCCTCCTGCAGGGGTCAAGACGGCTATTTTTGCAGTATAAGGTTGGATGGCGTATTAAGGTTGGATCCTTCGGGAAGGCTTAGTTCTCCCGAAAGGAAGCCTCCCACTGGGGTCGGGACGGCTATTTTGGGAGTATAATATTGAATGGCGTAATAAGGTTGGATCCTTCAGGAAGGCTTAGTTCTCCTGAAAGGAAGCCTCCCACTAGGGGTCGGGACGGATATTATGGCGGCATAAGGTTGGAGGGGTTATAAGGTCAGAAAAACGTCCTTCGGGAAGGCTTTGATCTCCCGAAAGGATGAAAATCCAGTGTATATAAATCCCAAAAATTGAATTCCGAGGATATAAATCCCGAGGATAAAAATCCAGAGGATAAAAGTTCCGAGGATAAAAGTCCCGAGGATTAAAATCCCAAGGATATAAATCGCGAGGATATAAAATCCAAGGATAAAAGTCCCGAGGATAAAAGTCCCGAGGATAAAAATCACATGGAGACTTTTTGAATAGTTTCTTATAAATAAGTTCCTTATAAATAAGAGACTGAGGGGCAAGGGTGGGATAAGGATGTTTAATTAGGACTCCTACTTCTAATTGGATGCAGTAGTAATAAGGTTGGTTCTCTATATTCGGTTGTGATAAGGTTGGTTCGGTTGGGATAAGGTTGGTTCGGTTGGTATAAGGTTGATTCGGTTGTGATAAGGTTGGTTCGGTTGGTATAAGGTTGGTTCTTTATATTTTCGGTAGTGATAAGGTTGGTTCGGTTGGGATAAGGTTGGTTCTATATATATATTGGGTTGTGATAAGGTTGGTTCTTTATATCTTTGGTAGTGATAAGGTTGGTTCGGTCGTAATAAGGTTGGTTCGGTTGTGATAAGGTTGGTTCTCTATATATTTGGATGTGTTCGGTGGATTATTTATCTGTCTTCGGTAGTGATAAGGTTGGTTCGGTCGTAATAAGGTTGGTTCGGTTGTGATAAGGTTGGTTCTCTATATATTTGGATGTGTTCGGTGGATTATTTATCTGTCTTCGGTAGTGATAAGGTTGGTTCGGTTGATATAAGGTTGGTTATATATATATATTGGGTTGTGATAATGTGGGTTCTTTATATCTTCGGTAGTAATAAGAGAAATTGTTTATCTATCTTACGAGTGAACAAGAGGAGTGGGGCAGCGATATTGGGAGCCGACAATTTTAGTTCGGCACATGGAGTTCAGGTGTGATATATTTTGTCTTCAGCAAATATGGTCATTTTATTGGGATAAATTTGTATACTCTCTCATTTATAAGTTCCTTATAAATAAGAGACTGGGGGGCAATGTTGGAGTGTGATTATTTGTACACTCCAACAGTAGGTAAACTAAAATGGCCAAGACAATATAGTCAAGTCCATACATCCTTGTTATTAGCTGTGACTTTCAAGGCATCATTCCTGGACACCAGTGCAGCTGTATTTGCTTGAACCCTAGCTTGTTGTGGTATAATATGTGTATTGTTGTTGGGTTAAATCCAAATATTAGATTTTATAGGTCATTGAAAGTTCTCACCTTTTCTTTTACTGCTTTCCTCTGGAATTTATTGTGCAAATCTTGAATTAATTTGCTTCTCTAGTGTGACTGAAATAAGGGTATTACTTCAGGTGCAATGTTGGTCAGCGATTTGGACAGCACATTGATGAAAGTGCTATTCTTGGAGATGGAAAGAAAACACATTATACTTTTTTAATATATCTTAGTGCTGCTGGTTCCAAATTCAAATCTAAAAACGAGTTTAAAAGCACTTCAGACTGTTTCTCTGAAGAACTAGTTGGAGGAGTGACTGTTTTCTATGGTCCAAGAAATAATCTTGTGGCTGAGGAAAATTCTCTTCCTCCTCAGCTCTTTCATTGCTTCATTTTTGTCTTACCCTTTCAATCATATTGCCGTTACGTTTGATCTTGTATTTTCATTTCTAGGATATTGCAAGTTGTTTTATTCTCTCTTTCGCTTTTATCTTATTTTCTACTACGCTTCTAGCCATATAATTTCCTCTCTCTCTCTCTCTCTCTCTCTCTCTCTCTCTCTCTCTCTCATAGTTCTTCATTGTTATTTGTTTACTTTCGCAAGTTGCGTAGTGGATGAAGAATTGTTCACTGATGCAAATGGTTCGAATTCTATAGTTGGCTCCTACTGAAGGGATGGCTCTGTTTCACATTCACGGGGCCATGTGTATGCTGCATGAAAGCAAGGACTGTCACAAAGGGTGTTAAGTATGTCTTACGGTCAGATGTAGCTTTTGCTTGACGAGTGTTTGCATGCTGAAAAAATCCTGGTATGTAATTGTTGCTAGCATTTCTGTTTCATAGAACAACAAAATATTTGTATTGCCAAGACTATTATACACAACTTCTTCATTTATCACTAGACATAGTTTATAACAAGTGGTAGCAACCCATGATATAAAGAATTATGGTCAAGTGAATTTTGTGACAAGTAATATATAGAGTTCCTGATTTTGAAAGACTTATGCATTCTGTACTCGAATTCCTACTCAGAAAGAGCATGGCCTTGTCATTCACCTTAAAATTAAATTCTCAAAGTTTCCTCTTCTTTTTGCCATACTCTTTTGAAAATAAATTGGTATCCATCACTTATTGTGTTTTCATTTCATCTCTACTAATCCTAGGTGAAAATTCTGGTGCAATTTGCTTTTTGTAGAAGAATATTTCAAAACTATATACTCTCACCATTCAAATATATAAGATCACTTCTAACGATGTGATTCCCGTCTTCCCACACGAGCTATCCTTTGGCAATTGGTTCTTGCACTATGGGCGAACCGTTCACCTTCACTATAGATGCATACTTCTCTCTAACTTTCTGAAAATGTCATAACTGAGGGCTCTCCACCCACTGACTTTGTGGATTTGAGGTCCAACAAGATTTAGATAGTTACAAAATTATTTGATCCACAGAGATGAGAGAATCTTGTACATGAGCAACGAAGAACTGGAAAAAGCTAGATTCACATCACTGTTTTGTACTTGTGGGGATCAAGATATCCATTGATTTTATTTCTGGCTTATGCTACAGGCTCAGTTAGTGTCCGTATGAACCATATAGTTATATGCAGAGATCCTTTACTTTGACTTTGGTCACTAGAGAATAGATTACAGAGGTCTCCACTTCATGAACCAAAGATTTTGTACTATTTTTTTTTAAAAAAAAATTTCTTGATGATCGCTATATAAGTGGCCTAGGCAACTAGCAACAAGAATTATAATTCTTATTCTAAGAGTAGAAAGATTACATTTGGAATGTGCAGTGGAATTCATTTTCCTGAAAGATAGATGAAATGATGATGCATATATATGCTTATCGAAGGGGGGAAAACTCGGATTTCTTCACTGGAAGTGGATCACTTTGTGACAGATGTATCACTTTACTTGTATCACATACAGAGAGTTTTATTATTTGGATCCAGACCCATCAAGTTTATAAACCTTGTTGGCCTAACATGCCAGTCTTGGCTTCTGAAACAGAGTCTAATTGCCTGCACGGAGAATCCTATTCTTATTGGTAATGGTGGAACCTTTCCATAGTTCAGAGTTCTTCTCCGGTGCAACGGCGTTATCCAGAGACGCCCAAATAGTCGGCATGTTGTTGAAAACTACAATTGGAGTTCTAACAATGTGAGTACCATCTGTCCACTCCAAGGATCCTGAGACAAGTGGTACTTGGATTAAAGGTGATCCGTTCACCTTCACTATAAATGATTTTTTCTCTCCAACCTCTGAAAATGTTAGAACCGGGGGATCTATGGCCACGGTGAACTGTGGGGGCATTGAAACCTTGGAGTAGTAAGTGGAATTGGGATAGCCCACATTGGTGACAGTCCTTGGGTAAGTGGCATCTATTTGCTCTCCATCTAGCAATGAGAGTGCAAAAGATGGGTAGTTTAGGTCCCAGGTTTTTCCAGGTTTGTCGGTGGGACAAGTGCTGGAATCACCCGAGATGAGTCCTATTAGAGTGTTGTTATAACCCTCTGCACACAGGAAATTCACAAAATCTGCTTCTGATGCATCAAATATTAGGCCAGGGTCAACTACCTTCAACGGGTTGATGTGCCCAGAGCCATAAGCAAATTCTCCATCGTCATTCTTCCTTGGGTCCATAATGGTTGCTAACAAAAAGATAAGGCAAGTGAACATTATGGTCCATAACTAAGCGACAGGGCATGGCACTGCAATCTTACCTGTAGTCATGAGGGCGGACTTGATAGCAGCGGGAGACCATGATGGGTGGGAAGCCTTAACATACGCAGCAGCACCAGTAGCATGAGGACAGGACATGGATGTGCCTGAAATGATGTAGTAATCTTCTTGTCGTGGATCATCCACGTCTACTGAAGGGAATGCAAGAAGGGGTGACCAGGCCGCAAGGATGTTTGCACCAGGCGCATTTATATCGGGCTGTCAGAATTTGCAAAGTTAAAAGATTGAGTTAATTGTAGGAAACAACATTGAAGCTTGAGAAAGCAAGAGAATTGATAATATTCTATTTTATAGATATTATTACCTTGAGAATATCGGGACTGATGGGGGTTTGGCCCTCTTCCTGAAAAAGAGACAACAGTAGGAGCCATCACATCTTTGTCTATCTCGGTAGGAAGAATAGTGGCAGTTGGTGTTCTACAAAGAAATGTTTTATTCATTATAGTCCCTAAAATTTCAAGCTGTGTATTGCACATTTTAGAATCATAAGAGTAGCAAATGGGTACGGAGATATTTTACTCTGTTGTTCTGAAGTAGTCAATTATCTCTTGGTAATCTTCTGGGTTGATAGTTACTGCTGGTACTGGGAATGCTAATGATACTTCATCATCCGACAAAGGCATAATTAGACCCACGGCTTCACTCGATATAACTACCGATCCATCATCAGGAAGATCACATAGAAGAATTCCTCCCTTAGTAATGGCTGTATTAAGAGTTCCAGCATAGCAAAGCCTAGCGATATTAGAATCAATGCCAAATGTGACATTGCCTGCGTCTCCAGAGTACACCAAGGGGTATGTAGTTTTGCCAAGATTGAAACTATTAAGTGAAGTTCCCTGATTTTTTCAAAGAAGTTAAAAACAAATATATATTAATTTTATAGAAAGTTCAAAATTAGAACCGAAAGAAGGCATATTAGAAAGACTTTTCCATTTCCAAGAACCACTTTTGTAAAAAAATTCCTGTCAATGGTGCTAGCAGCCACAGTCAATGCCCACGGGAAGAAGTTTGAGATCTCTCTCCGGTATGGACCGTTGTTTCCGGATGCACAAGAGGTTAAGATGCCGTTTTTCATGGCATGGAAAGAACCAATAGAGATTGGTTCCTTATGATATGGATATGGGAAGATAGATCCCAGTGAAACCGATAAAAGGTCAACCCCATCGGCTATGGCATCATCGAAAGCAGCTAAGATATCTGCAGCAGCGCAACCATTTGTCCAACAAATTTTGTACACTGCAATCCTAGCATTTGGAACTGCACCTCTTGCAACACCTTCAGCTATCCCATGGTAGCTTACGTTCTACACTCCTTCCCCTGCTGCGGTTGAAGCAGTGTGAGATCCATGCCCCCATGTGTCCCTTGGTGATTGTATGTCATAGTCAGGGTCAGAGCTGTTAGCAGAGTAGTAGAATCGTGCTCCAATCACCTTGCTTCATTTTGAACATTATAATTTCATTAGCTTATATAATATATATAACAATTTATTTGTCAACAAGTGTGTGCGTTAGTGATTGAGATCTATAGAGAGAGAGAGATCACTTGTTGCAGGTGAAGTTATTTGCTGTCTGGCAAGTTCCCTTCCATTTTGCTGGAGGAGGTCCGTATCCTTTGTCGTTAAAACTCTTACTTTCAGGCCAAATTCCTGCGAAAAGGATTAAAAGATAATGCAGCTAACCAGTTTTCACGCAAAATTATGTTGTTCTTATCAAATATATATAAGCAATGCATTCAAATTGGATTTGTTAGGTGTTACCTGTGTCTAGCATTCCGATAATAACGTCTCCTTCGGTGGCCTTTATGGGATAGGATTGAGGAAAACCCATGAAATCCCATGATCTTGTAGTGTGAAGCGGTACATTGGTGTTTGGAAATACGGAAACCATGCCCTCCATAGCTAAATTAACACCCAAATTGATATGATGATCACGCACTAATTGTGTGAGTGAATTATTATTACTAATTATAAGTAGTACCATGCATCTTATTAGATTACCTTGGATCTTTGCTACCTCTTCATCCGAGAGTTTGGCCACAAACCCATTAAAACTCCTTCCATAACTGCGTACTAGTGATTCTTTTGCCAAAGAAGGGCTGCACTCAATCAATTTCAAAGTTTCATTTCCTAGCTAGCTATAGTACTACGTACATCATACTCTAAATATAAAATTAGAAGTTGTCCCAATGCAAATAATATATATATTTTTTCTGTTTAATAAATATTGTGTTGTACATATATAATTGGAATCAGTTGGTGTTTTTGAATTAATGATTTCCTCTCAATTTATATATTGATCACTTGGGCATATATAGTAGTTGTAGTTCTAGTCTCTTGATCGATCTTGTGTTTATACTAGAATGTTGGTATTCATTTGTTTCAAGTGCTGGATTATTTAATTTTGTTTTTCCAGTATTATTATTATTATTATTATTATTATTATATATGAACCTGCCAAGGACTTGTACTAGGATATTGTGATGCACTGGTTTGACATGAGATACAACTCCTTTTGGAAGATCTCCCATGTACACAATATGAACCTACATGTACATTCAATCATCACTCAACATTAAAAACTTACTTCTAAGTAATTAAATAATACATGAGTATCATAATCTACTAACCTTCTTATCTTCATGGCAATGACAATTCAGCACAAAAACTGCAGCAAGACATAAGAGATAGAGGAAATAATAATAATAATAATAATAATAATAATAATAATAATAATAATAATAATAATAATAATAATTAAACGATCTATTGGCCATGGAGTTATTAATTAGGACTAATTGTAAGGTTAATAATTTGTTGATAAATATATAAGCATGCTCTGGTTGACAAACACGTGCAAGTGACGGGAGATAATTATATACTACACTCTTCTTTGGTTTTGGTGTAAATATTTGTTTGTAATTAACTCCATCTAGCTTGTGCTTCTTTGGGGGCTTCACCTAGCTAATAAATTAACATTGTTGATATATATAGAAACAAACTATACTATCCAGGATTAAAAAGAAAAGAGCTATCTATAGGGAGGTACTGTAGCATTTGATTTTGCATGTTATATAGAGAGAAAAGATCAGGAGCAGAACTCCTAAATAACATAACTCCTTAAATAACAGAACTATATATAATCTTTCGTATTTTTTATTTTAACATTCTCTCTCCTCGCTCTGTTCAATCGAATTTGTAAGGCTCGACAGACTTTTCTCCAAATCTTCACAAAACAAAGCCCTAGAAAAGGAACGAAGAATCTCCACTTCGAATCGGTAAGCCCTAGAACGAAAACCCCAAATTGTTATTGCAAAGTATAGATCTCTGTGTGTGTGATTTTCACCCTTTTAATTGATATCAAGAGTACAGAACCCTGCATCCTCATGGGTTGTTCCTAAAATTTGTTGTCGTGGTCTATGTTTTCACTTCTGTGCTTGACTTTGGCGTTTCTTGTTGACATGCTTGGCAATGGAGCTTTGGCGTTTCTTGTTGACATGCTTGACAATGGAGGATAGGGGATTCATATATTTTTCCATTTCTGATAGTTTTAGCATCATTCTTGTTTTATTAGTACTGATATGATTATATTGCTTTAAATATTACTCCCAAGTCGTTTAGGGAAAAGGGTTGTGGGATTTTCAAAGAACAAAACTGAATATAAATTTTAAAAAAACTTACAACTTTTGAAGTTGTTTCCAACTTTGAAAATTAGGTAGTTTCCCACTGAAATGGTTGCTGTTTAGCCTACTGTATAGGCCAAAATGAGTAATAATCTTAAATATTATAGAAAAAGAAATGAAGGGAAAACAAAACATATCTTAAAATTCAAATATATTATTTGCAAAAGAAAATTCAAATATAATATGGCAAATGGCCATTGGAATTACAGTTTTGTCAACTTGCTTAACTTATAAAGCACCGATGGTAACTGACCCGTGAGATAGTTACCATTAAGAATGCTACAATTAACGATAAGAAGAAAGGTACGTGGTATGAAGTTATTGTATTATGTATATATAAATATTATATAGAAAATGAGGTACAATAAATAAATAGATAACGACTGTGCTATTTGTTTAAAATTGACTTTATTATTTGTTTAAATTTGACTTTGAGTTTGCTATTTGTTTAAATATAGAACTGGAGCATCAAATGATGATGCTACTCGGGATCCAAGTGTAGATGATTATGGGAGTGGAAGCTAGCTGATAGATGGAAAATACATGCAAGTATTTTATTCCCTATTTTGTATCATCTTTTCCTATTACATTTTTTGTATGTTTGTAGACTTATATATATATAGAATTCGTAAATGTGATGCAGGAGCAAGATGGAACAATGTTAATGGGGAACGACTTTGGATTTGATGCCTACTCGTTTTGATCATGTACAACTGAAGAAGATTATGACTGATAATATATATTGTTTGGGGAATATAACTTAAGAAGAACGTGTGACTGTTAATTTATATTTTTGGGGCATATAAATACTTTTTTGGTAGTTTCTACTAGATTATGTAGTTGCTTGGTGTAGTTGCTTATGGGTGGTAAACTGATTATGCATTTGACTGTTAATGGGTGGTAAACTGATTATGTAGTTTTTTAGTGTTTCACACACTTTTATGTAGTTTGGTAGTTCATATTAAGGTCATTTAAGGAAGTTTATGTACTTATATTTCGGATGACTGATTTTTAGAGGTTTTTGGATGCAATGATAATGAAGTTATTTTTGGAATGGTTGTGTTTTGTTTTGGAATTGCTGTGTTTGTTTTTTTATTTATAAGCAAGTGCAGAATTAAATAGCAGGAGCCAGACGATGTTGATGTCATCTTTAGCAAGTGCTAGTGTGATAACAATCTCATTTTTCTTCCATATAGAGTGTTGCAGGAAGTAGTAGTACAACAACTATGGGAGCCATTAAACATTGAGATTGTTATTTGCATTACATTAAACAATTTCATTATAGAGCAACTACAACTTCATTACAAACAACAAATACCACAACATGAAAGGAAAATCTTTCATTGTTCAATTTCATCTCCTCAATATTTGCAACCAACTCTTGATTTTTCTTTTTAAAAATAGCTTTGTCATTTTTGGCATTTACAATAACAATAGTCAGCTCGTCAATCCTTTTTTTCAAAACTTTTATTTCAGACTTCAATTCATTGTTTTCGCGATAATACTGAGCAATTCTTGGGCCCGATGACATTGGTGGATCAATCCATTCAAACGAGTCACATACACAGGTGAATGAACTCTCTACATTTGCAACTGCGGGATGAGCTCCCTGATAAATTTGTGCTCATGACTTGGGGAGAGGGCGGGGGGGGGGGGGGGGGGCGGAGGGAATTAGTTAGAGTTTATACGTTGTCAACATAAATTCAGTTAACCAAATTAAATATAAATATGGAACTATAAATAAATTAAATTTAACAAAAAAAATTATATTTACATCAAAACTACAAAGATAAAGTGTTAAAAAATATTTAAGTCCAACAAACCTTTTCTAAGAAAAAAATGCCACTAATAACTTGGATAAATTGTTAAAAATTGTTTAAGTCCTGGTGGAGGCACTGAAAGATGGATAAAGCGAAGGAGATGATGTTTCTAAACACTAGAAACTTCATATAATAAAGACATGAAATGCTTCCCAATTACAAAAAGGGAGATTTATATATAGGGAGAACTAAGATGAAAAACTAATAAGCAAATAATCTACTTATTGAATTAATCATAAGAGTTTGAATGAACATAAATGATTTGAATCAAACATCTCTATCTACTTATTAAATAAATCATAATCCATCCTTCTAAACTTCAAATCCCATCTCAGTTCCCATCTATTAGCAGAAGTTTTAGAGATTGTAGGTGTTCAATGTCCCAAGTCACATAATTTCTCTATCCTACTTATTGAATCAATCATAAGAGTGTGAATGAACATAAAATAGAGTGCGAATGAAAACTAGTCAGGCAAACATTTGTTATACCTTTTAATATGCCTTCACCTTTTACTACTTTACAGTGATTGTAAAGCTTTACAAAACCAAGAAAATTTTCATTTTTGACTAGTAAAACCAAAAATTGACACTTCATTTGTAAAAGATATTATCATCGTTGATTGAAAATCAGAGACCAACATCAACAAGTCTATAAAAAAATTTCATCGTTAATTGCCTTTGATTTTGATCCTTAGTATTTATATGCTCTTCCTTTTGTGTTTGTAGTAAAGATTCAATTTTTCAGCTCATATATTCACAAATATAGATTTTTTGCACTCACTAGATTTTGAAAATCCCACAACCCCTTTCCCTAAACGACTTGGGAGTAATATTAAAAGCAATATAATCATATCAGTACTGATAAAACAAGAATGATGCTAAAACTATCAGAAATGGAGAAATATATGAATCCCCTTTCCTCCATTGTCAAGCATGTCAATAAGAAACGCCAAAGTCAAGCACAGAAGTGAAAACATAGACCACGACAACAAATTTTAGGAACAACCCATGGGGATGCAGAGTTCTGTACTCTTGATATCAATTAAAAGGGTGAAAATCTCACACACAGAGATCTATACTTCGCAATAACAATTTGGGGTTTTCGTTCTAGGGCTTACCAATTCGAAGTGGAGAGATTCTTCGTTCTAGGGCTGACCAAAAATAAGCGGAGATTCTTCGTTCCATTTAATAGAGATTCGAAGTGGAGTTTCTTCGTTCCTTTTCTAGGGCTTTGTTTTGTGAAGATTTGGAGAAAAGTCTGTCGAGCCTTACAAATTCGATTGAACAGAGCGAGGAAAGAGAATGTTAAAATAAAAAATACGGAAGGTTATATATAGTTCTGTTATTTAAGGAGTTATGTTATTTAGGAGTTCTGCTCCTGATCTTTTCTATATATATATATATATATATATATATCTAGGAATTCAATCTATGGCAACCGGTTGCCAAGTTAATAAAAGGCTGAGATTGAAACAATTTTTACTTAGCTGCTACAAGTTGATCCGGCTTCTAATTTAATAAGTGGACCCCAACTGGTCAAACATGTGTATAAATAGGTTCCACTTTGTGATCTTTTATATTAACAAAAGATAATCGCTACACCATGTAGCGACATGGGGTTTAAAATTTTTTATTTTTTTACATTCTTTTCATTGTTCCATTATTAAGTCACTTGTTCACTTGGTGTTAAAAAAAAAAAGAATCGCTACACCATGTAGTGGCTTGGGATTTAATATATATATATATATATATATATATATATATATATATATATATATATATATATATTTTAAATTCCTTCCATTGTACCATTATTAAGTCACTTGCTCATAAGGGTATAAACGAGTCGAACCGGAACGAACAGAGAGCTACTCGAAATGATAAATTTGTACTCGAATTCGGCTCGAATCCGAATTATATTTCAAAAATTCTACTCAGATTCGACTCGACTCGAATATTTATTCAAACTACTCACGAGCTTCAAATTCAAGCTCGAATTCGAGTCTCCAAATAATAATTAGTTTTATAATAAATATAATTATAAATTGAATTTGTTATTTTAGTTAAAAATGAGAAAATATATTTATTATTACACTTTACAAATATAAAATCACAATTAAAATTAAAAACGAAACAAAATAATAACTAATTATCTTAATTTAATTTAAATTTGTATATATTATAAGAGAATGTATCGAACATCTAATCGAATATGTATTAACCGAGTATGTATCGAATCATAATCAAAATTCGAATAGTTTGAATCTTAAACGAGTCGAGTATAATCTTGCTCAAATTCTACTCATATTTTTATTCGAACTTTTTTAATGCTCGGATTTGAATCATATTATTAACGAATCCGAATCTCGCTCATATTTTTTCGAGTCGAGCCCGAACTTTGTTGGCTCGTTTACAGCCTTACTTGCTCACTTGGTGTTAAAAAAAAAAGAACCACTACACCATATAGTGGCTTGAGGTTTAAAATAATTTTTTTTAAAAAATCATTCTATTGTTCCATTATTAAGTCACTTGCTCAATTGTTTTTTTTAAAAAAAAGAGAACCACTACACCATGTAGTGACTTGGGGTTTAAATTTTTTTTAAAAAAAATTCTTTTCATCGTCCTATTATTAAGTCACTTGTTAAAAAAAAACCACTACACCATGTAGGGTTAGGGATTTAAAATATATTTTTTTAAATTCCTTCCGTGTCCTATTATTAAGTCGGTGTATATATATACACACACACTCATGTTAATCATCTCTTCCACTACACTATCAGTTTCTTTAATTAACCTGCTAAAAGAAGATTATTAGTCGATAATGGAGTTTTATATAGTTCAAGGTCGTCCAAGAAATTAAGTTGGTTCTTATATTAGAAGTTCTAACTTATTAAATATTTAATTTAATACTAAGCCACGCTGTATATAAATTCAATTCCATCTTGATAAAATTCAATTAAAAAAAATCCTTCATGGATCAAGCACCCATAAATTGAATAAATATATACCCCTTTTGTTCCGTTCCAGATAGATAATTCTATGTTCTCAACAACTATAGCTAGCCTCAGTATTAATCAGGAATTCAGCTGTAGTGGTTTGATATTAAAAATGATATATAATAAAAAAGTATATAATGACAAATTAATTAGAAATATCGTCTCACTTTATAGCTAATCTTAAAATTAATAAAAATATATCTTTAATTTTCAAATTGTTATGCTTGAGAAATTAAATTATATAAGGTGAATACATAAAGTTTTACATTATCTTCTCTCGTAATTATGAACAAATATATTTGATATTGCAGAAAGGATCGAAAAAAATCAAAGCAATGACTCGTGTGAAATTATATCACTCCCTCTCTCTGTGGGTCTCTCATTGAAGCTGCAAACTCTCTAAAGAACAACTTTTCATCTTTAGCAAATGACTCGACAATCCATCTGGTCCTGTAATCATCATATAAAGCTTGGTCTGATCCAAATACGCCCTTTCCTGCAGCAACTCGTTTGTAGTAGTCATTATCAAACGTCGACGAAGTCGAGTCCAAAAACTCTCCTGCATTGTGATCTTTGTTTGATTTAGGGCACTTATTTTTTACGGTTTGAGCAAACTCAGTGTTCATGATGGATCAACTTCATGCACCGCGCTAAAATTACGTAGACGGGATCCGAATGAAGAACAGTGTGAAAACCCTAGCGTGTGGCCTACAGAAAGAGCAACCAAATCTTTGATTCGCAAACCTCTTTTGGCAAAGCTCTGAATAAGTTGTGTTGTATTAAAAGATGGAGCTTGTAGGTTAATGGTTTCATTTGCTTTTGAAACTCTCCCGTCTTTCCTTCCTTTGATTACGCTCCAATATGGACCTCCAGACTGAAATTTTTTTTATATTAAACATGCCTTGATCATCACCTAAAAGTTAGTTCGAGTGTAATGATTATTCATGTTAACAGAATTGAAGTAGCCGAATGGTAGTGCATGACCGCGAGTTCCTCCGTTATCAATATCATAAAAATAAAAATACGTATTGCATTCTTATTTATCACATATATAAGAGTACTGAAAATGAATGACATGTATACAATCACTCATTCCGTTTCACACAAAGGGTATACTTTGTTACTTTTTTTAGTTCAAATAATGAAATTAAGTGTCTCATTAATTATTGTAAGGGTAGTATAAAATGTCACGATCACAACTGTATTATCATGTCATCACTAGTATATATATATATACTCAACAAATTTAAGGGCAAGTATAGAACAAAAATGTATATTTAAAGTTTATAAACATTACGAACGAGACCTTTTATATATATATATATATATATATATATATATATATATATGGGGAGCGATCCATAGCATCTATATGCTATGGGATAAAAAGTGACATATACGATCTAATCCGTACATTTTATAGATGGAGGGACGCGATTAGAAGGTGTAACTCCTCGTCCGCTAGTAATACTAGCGGACGTAAATATGCCAAGTTCCGGACAATTTTGCCCCCATTTATACACAGCAACAACTGCTCAATATAAACTACAGAATGTTCATAGTCCGCTAGACATAGCAGCGGACGATGGTTATTCACAATTGGGGGAAAATTACAGAGGCATCGTAAAACAACCGATTGCATAGTAAAACAACCAAGTGCTGCGATCTTGGCGAAATCCGACGAACCCTGACCCTAGAACCAATCATTCCCCAGATAGCTTGGTAGGGCAATAACCATCGTAATCGTGAGTGAAGTTTACGATTGCTGCGATTTCGGCGAAATCCCACGAACCCTAACCCTAGAAGCGATTCCCCAGATACGTTGCAAGAGAAATACAGAGGAATCGTGAGTGAAGTTCGAATTGGGCGAAAAACGAAGAACCCTAAAAGCAATCCATCCCTCAAATCATCTATAAGTTCTCGAATTTTGAGTCATCTTCAAATCACCTGAAAGTTCTCGAAGTTCTCGAATTTGATTTCTCTTTCTTTTGGAATTTGATATATTTGATTTGTTAGAATTTGAAATTTGATAAATCTTGTTTTAATTTGGATTTCGAATATATTTTGGAAAGATTTGAAAATTTTGGTGTATTGGGATTTGGGGCTGTGATGTTAACCATTCCATATCTATTTGCTTAACTGTTGCTATTCGTGGGTATTGCAGGAGTTCATGTTGTTGTTGTTGCTGCTGTTATGTACTGGCTATTGGGGGAATCCATGTGCAGGGAGATTTCCTTCGGTTGGTATTCGTTATGAAATATGCTTGTTTGAAGCAGTTTTTGAAATTATTAAATATTGGGTATTGCATGAATGGAAAAGATTTACATGGTCTGCGATACGCAGAATCGTGCAGGAAAGATTAGTTGTGTATTACGTAAGTTTTGTTTTGGGTATTAAGATAGAATCGTGCAGGATTTGTTGTGTATTAAGTATAGGAAAGATTTGCTGTGTATTAAATGTAGGAAACAGATTTGCTCCTGTCCGCTAGTATGTCTAGCGGACTATGTAATGTTTGTCGATTTTGGCTTGGTAAAGCAGGGAACCACAGGGGCATAAAGGTCCAGATATATACTTAATCCGTCCGCTAGTATTACTAGCGGACGTCAATTTACCAGACCAAATCGCGTCCCTCCGTCTATAAAATGTACGGATTAGATCGTATATGCCACTTTTTATCCCATAGCATATAGATGCTATGGATCGCTCCCATATATATATATATATATATATATATATATATATATATATATATATATATAGAATAAATAAATGCAATATATATAGTTAGATCTTTTATCTAGCAAATTATTTATTTAGTAGTAATTATGAGTTGTAGAGTAAGAAATTACCATAGCTACTACATCTCTTGCTGCAACTGAAAGTATATCCGCACAAGAAACTGTATGTGGGCACGTCATTTCGAGCTTAGCTTTGGCATCGTCAATAACATAGAATGATCGAAGAGAGATATTGGGAGGTCCATCTTTTTCCGCTTGGTTTCCTGGAGTTGAGTCCAGCAATACTGATGCATCGCATCCCTGAGTGTTCATTAACAAGTTTAATTAAACAAAATAATTAATTAATAGTCCTGAATTTGCCCTAAGCGATGATATATATATATAGAGAGAGAGAGAGAGAGAAAATATATATATATATATATACCCTTACGAAACAGTCATGGAAGAACATCCTGAGGATACGAGCCGTCACCTTAGGGTCATAAATGGAAGCATTACGTATGGTTTGTAATATAATTTGGTCTGCTTGGGGACAATTTTGATCATAATAATGTTCATCAAGTACTGCTTTTGAAAGCGGGAACGCAGCGATTAATATATAGAAGAAAAATAGACGCTGGAACAGAGAAAAAACGCTAGCCATGTATTTATTTATCTATCTTTGATAAACAGTAGTAATGTTTAATGTATAAGACAGAAGACCTATCTACAAGTTAATTTGAGAGAGAGATAGATGATGAAGTTCTCGTTGAAGAATGAAGTTCTCGAGGAACAAATTTTGAAAAAATGGAAGCTATTTTTTGTTTTGCTTTAAGACTAAGCATTTTCCACATATGCTCATCTGTACGTTATATATCTTACTGTAGGATGAACAAAATTATATATGTAACAACTCCTTAAATAATATTAGATAGGTTTGTTATGTGAATTAGGCAGTATATATATCATACATACATGGGGGCAGGGACCATGGTCGGAACTTAGAAGTTCTAGAGACTTGGTCATTTTTTGGATATGTTTCATGAAATAGATTAATATTACATCTTCTTTTAATTAATTTTGGTCTCTATTTTTTAGTTATGGTGTCATGAAATTAACATGCCATTAGGATCTTGTTAGCACTACTATGTTAGGGTTAAATCTGAAAAAAATAATTTGTTCTTCTTAAAATCGACTTTTACATGCATTTGGAAGGAAGGAGGGAGGGAGGGAGGGAGGGGGTATTATTATAAAAAACTAGTGATGATTGATATATGAATAAAGACGATGATTAAAATGAATGATTGGTTGGTGTAGTATGACTATCATATCAGGTCGTTTACGTAAAGGAAAGCAGTTAGCAGTTAGCAGTTGGCAGTTGGCAGTTGGCAGTTGGCAGTTGGCAGTTGGTACGTAAGAAACATGCATATATATGTTGTAGTTGTACTGGTACTTTTGTTGTACTGCATCTCATCTGCAGCATCCTTTGTTTGGATGTCCAGGAAGTACTACATAAGCCAGCCTAAACCGGCCCATGGCCAGGCCTGCATGCTGAATAATTCATCAACTATAATTGAGTACTACTCATCATCATCGTGGCATATTCCCTGATCCGTAAACAATTTGCATTTTAAGATGGGCCACAATCCATATACAAAAGAAATCTTGGCCCATATATCAAGGAGTTTCCTAATTTTTTTAGTTTTTCAATTTTTTTATATAAAAAAAACATGATACTAATTACTTATATTTGTAGAGTAATTAACTTCAAAAAGAAAAATAGAACATTTAATATCTGAAGGAGGAAAACATAAACATATTATGTGTGTATCAAATTATAAGAGTAAAATATAGAAATGTAAAATTGTGTGTCAAATTATAAGAGTAAAAACCGTAGGATCCAAAACTAATCTAGTAATACAAGTGTTCGGGAGCGTTTTACCGACCTCCATCTGGGCCGAAGGCTTTCTGGCAGAAGGGTTTGATAGACCGATAGGATGGAGCCCATGAAGGTGTTATAGGTGTTCGGGTCGGCATATGAGTCCTTCGGGGTCAGGGCCGAACCCATTCTGGTGATGATGAGGGGTCGGGCCTTCGAGTACTTTGGGCCGAAGCCCAGACCAGATAATAGGACCGTTTGGGCCTGCGCAGTGGGCTCTCTGCGTGCAGGGTCCGGGGGCCTGTTCATATACGGTAACTCCAAAGGTAGTGGTGGGATTGGATTCTACTTGCACCTTTTAAGGAGATTGTGTTGGACCCAAGTTATGGTAACTACCATGCACTAGGAGTCCTAATCCGACTGGGAGAAGGATTCTAAGGTGGTGAGCTCTATAAATACAAGGCCTAGGTTAACATTATGAGGTAATACCTATTTTTGAGCACTAAACACTTAGCCTCCATTGTTTACCCTTGTAACGGCCTGTACTCATTCTCACACCGGAGCTATCCCCCGGCAGCACAAGCCGTCAAGCTTCTGTGTGATCTGCTACTGTGCAGGTTCTAGCGCGTGGATTCTGTGATTGGACGCGACGGCGAAACTTGGCGTTAACATTGGCGCTAGAAGGAGGGCTAGTGCTTAAACAATCACAATCAAATTCTTTTCCGGCGAGAAACGATGGAGAGTGTGGAATATGCAGTTTCCGACCGGGAAAAGGCCAAGTCACACCAGACCACTCAGGTGAGAGGGTCGGTGAAGGACAGACTGGGTTCCAGAATCCAAGACGATCAGAGGGAGTCGGCTGGCTCCCCCCGGAGGCGGCTCTTTCATGAAAGCCAACGTACCCCCAACCAAGCTAGTCGGATGGACGGGGCTAATCCGCTGGCATTGGAGGTGCACGAAAAGAATCAACCACAAGGAAGCCGAGATCAGAGAGAATTCATCCTGCAAAAAAAGATGCAGCAAAACAAAGATGCCATGACGGCCCTACGTCTCCAACAGGAAGAACTCGAACTACAGATGGCTAACATGGCCGGGGAACAGGAGGCATCTTCCAAGAGGCGTAGGCACCACAGCCGGTCTCGATCTCCCCGAAGACGAGAGACTGGTAGGGAGAGGAGCAGATACCGGAGCCATTCGAGGGACGGTCGGAGCCGGAGGAGGAGCCGTTCAGCAGGACGACGTTCAGAACACCCAGACAATTCAGGAAAGAAGGGAGACGAGATACCCGAACGTGAGAGGGACAGACCCCGATCGTCCCCTCATGAAGGAGAGTCCGACCCCCTCGCCCGAAGGGTGGCTGAACTGAAAAAACTTCTATTGGCAAAAAGCTCGAAGGGGGAACCTTCGACCTGTGTAGGGTCCCCCTTTTCTGCGGAAATTAATCGGGAAGTCGCCGACCCCAAAAGGAAGATGCCTCCAATGGAGACTTACGACGGACTGGGAGATCCTTATGACCATTCAGATGGGTATGACAGGTTAATGACATACTACGGCCATTCTGACGCGGCCAAGTGTCACATGTTCGCCACCACCCTGAAGAAGAGTGCCCGAGAATGGATGGGAACCTTGGTCTCAGGGTCAATAAGCTCGTGGAGGGACCTTCGAGAAAAGTTTCACGCTCGGTTCGGGAGCAACAAGAGACGGGGAAAGATCACAGCATCCCTCATGCAGGTCAGGCAGAAAACCGATGAGAGCCTGGGGCAGTACGTCAAAAGATTCCGAGAGGCTGTGGGGTCGGTGGCAGAGTTGAACTCCCCACAGGCCTTGGGATTCTTCACAACCGGGCTAGACATCGGAAAATCCAAGAAGCTGATGAAGGATCTGGTTATTAACCCTCCGGTGGACTTAACAGAGGCATTCCACCGGGCCGAGGGTCATATAGCAGTTGAGGAAGCAATGGGGAATTTCAAACCACAGTCCCAATCATACGACAAATCCAGAGATCGGGACAAACAGAATTATCAAAAGTCTGACGTCCAAGGCAGATCGGACAACTATAGCAAGAAGAATTATAGTGGTGGAGGGTCGGGCAGTGGAAGGCCGCCCTTCCCAAACAAAAATGTCAACAAAGTGTACACTGCACTCACCACAGATCGGGCCAAGATACTGGAAGAGATACGAAACAAGCCCTTCTTTGAACCATGCCAAACAGTCACCAGACCGGGGAAAAGAGGTCGGGACAAGTACTGTGCGTACCACCAGAGTCGAGGGCACACAACGGATGAATGCGTCAACTTGAAAGATCTGATAGAAAAGAACGTGCAGAATGGACAGCTGGTGCGATATGTAGTCGGCAGAGAAGGATCGGAGGCTCCCCAAAAAAACGTCAGAGAACCCCCCCGGGAAGCACAGCCGCAACCGAACGCCCAGCCACGAGGAGTTATCGATGTGATATCGGGCGGGTCGGTAGGGCGTGTAACCGGTCGAAAAAGGAGTGGACATCTCGAAGCAGTACTATCATTAGCCGGCTCCTCGCCCCGGAAAGACAGGCCATACTCAGGCACGATTATCTCCTTTTCAGACGAGGATTACCATACCGATCACATTGAACCGCATGACGGGGCTCTGGTCATAACAGCTCAGGTCGGGCCGGTTGACATGAAGCGAATGATGATCGATAACGGGTCCTCAGTCGACATACTCTATACGCATGCCTACCAGAGGATGGATTTGGGAGGAAAGAAGATGGAATTGGGGGGCGAAGGTCCCCTATACGGCTTCAGTGGAGACCCGATTCACGTATCGGGCACGATAGAACTGCCAGTCCGGTTTGGCACGGCCCCACAGCAGACCGAAATCATGATAAAATTCTTTGTGGTACAAGTGGATTCGGCTTACAACGCCATCCTAGGGAGGCCTACTCTAGCAGCATTACAGGCAGTAACATCTATACCCCACTTCAAACTAAAGTTTCCGACGCCGAACGGGATAGGGGAGGCAAAAAGAGATCTTGATATTGCCCGAAGGTGTTATCGGAACACTTTAATATCTTCAGGAATCGGGGTCAGTAAACATAAGCAGGCGATGACCATTGAGTTAGAGCCATTCACGGAGGGAAGTACAGAACCCATGGCTCTACCAGCCGAAGAGACGGAGGATGTAGAATTAATACCAGGGAATCCAGACAAACTGATCAAGATTGGGGCCGGGTTAACCGAACAGCTGCGAACAGGTCTGGTGGAATTACTCAGGGTATACGCCGACATCTTTGCTTGGGAACCAAGTGATATGCCCGGGGTAAGCAGATCAGTAGCACTGCACAGGCTTCACACCAACCCTAAAAAGAAGCCAGTGATACAGAAAAGAAGGATCTTTGCCCCGGAAAGACAGAACATCATAGACGACGAGGTTGCCAAATTGCTAGAGGCAGGATTCATCTTCGAAATCGACTATCCCGAATGGCTGGCAAATGTGGTATTGGTTCAAAAGCAAAATGGGAAATGGAGGATGTGCATCGACTACACGGACCTGAACAAGGCATGCCCTAAAGACTTCTATCCCTTACCCAACA
Organism: Panax japonicus; assembly: GCA_020205505.1. NCBI lineage: Eukaryota > Viridiplantae > Streptophyta > Magnoliopsida > Apiales > Araliaceae > Panax > Panax japonicus. The sequence goes on from CM035092.1 coordinate 78,509,275, forward strand.
TAGACCAGCTGATTGATGCCACTTCAGGGTATGGGATGCTAAGTTTTATGGACGCTTTCTCGGGATATCACCAAATCTCGATGCATAAGGAGGATATCCCGAAGACTAGCTTCATCACTCATCGGGCAATATACGCGTATCGGAAAATGACCTTCGGACTACTGAACGCAGGGGCAACCTACCAGCGTATGATGAATTTCGTATTCAGAAAACAGCTGGGAAGGAGTATGGAAGTGTACGTAGATGACATGATCGTAAAAAGCATGTCAGCCCGAGATCATCTAGAGGATTTGGCTGACTGCTTCGAGACGATAAGGCAACACAATCTGAGGCTGAACCCGACCAAATGTACCTTCGGATTGGGTTCAGGAAAATTCCTGGGATATCTGGTCAGTAAAAGGGGAATCGAGGCCAATCCCGAAAAAATTTCGGCTATCTTAGACATGAAGTCTCCGAAGACGTACAAGGATGTCCAGAGGCTGACGGGCCGAATCGCAGCCCTTCGGAGATTCATGTCAAAGTCAGCAGAACGGTGTCTACCCTTTTTCGACACTCTCAAGGGTCCGAAAAATGACAAAAGCTTCCAGTGGACTTCAGAATGCGAAGACGCGTTCCAAGAAATCAAAAGGTATTTGGGTTCGGCACCATTGCTGATGAAACCGGTTGCCTCTGAACCCTTATACTTATACCTAGCTGCCAGCCCGATGGCAGTAGGGGCGGCATTGGTGAGGGACAAGGGAGGCAAACAGTTTCCGGTTTACTACGTCAGTCATGTTCTCAGAGACGCAGAGATGAGGTACCCGAACCTGGAAAAGTTCGCCTACGCCCTCATAATTGCTAGCAGAAAACTTAGGCACTATTTCCAGGGTCGAGTGGTGGTGGTCTACACGAATCAGCCTTTGAAAAAAATTCTGCATAAACCTGAGGTGTCAGGTCGGTTGGCCGCATGGGCGATGGAATTAACACAATTTGCTATAGAGTACCATCCCCGAACGGCAATCAAAGGACAGGCGTTGGCAGATTTTGTAGTAGAGTGCTCTTTCACAGAGCCGAAAACGAACATAGTGGCCGAAGCACAACCGGGGCAGACCTCGTGGACATTATACGTGGATGGATCATCAACTTCAGACGTCAGTGGAGTAGGGGTCATTTTGACGAGTCCAGAAGGGTTCAAGGTCCAACAAGCCATTCGATTCGGCTTTAAGGCCACCAACAACGAAGCAGAGTACGAGGCCATCTTAGCAGGGATACGATTGGCCCGAAGCCTCGAGGTGCAAAGGTTAATCATTTACAGTGACTCACAGCTGGTGGTCAAGCAGTTATCGGGCGAGTATGAAGCTCGGGGGGCGAGGATGACCAAATATCTGGCCGAGTTAAGAGATAAGCTCACATACTTCGCATCACACAGCTGCTTGGGGGTGGATCGATCAGAAAACACCATAGCAGATGCCCTGGCACGATTGGCAACTACTGAAGCAAGCTCCTTCGAAGGATCAGTATACTTAGAGGTTCTGGAAAAACCCAGTGTCCCAAAGACAGACATCCTAACTTTGGACCGACTCGATTGCTGGCTCACTCCTTATATTTCATATTTGGCCGATAGGACCCTACCCCGGACCGAATTCTAGCCAGGCAAGTCAAGCATCGAAGCTCGAACTTCGTCCTGATTGATGGAGATCTTTACCGGAGAGCCTTTAGCTCTCCACTGCTCAAATGCTTGACTCCTTCAGAAGCAGACTACACACTTCGAGAGGTGCACGAAGGGATCTGTGGGGATCACATGGGAGCAAAGTCACTGGCACATAAAATTCTGAGGCAGGGGTATTACTGGCCGACTATCTACACAGAAGCTAAGGAATTCGTCAGAAGATGCCCCAAATGTCAGCTGAACAGCAACATTCCACATCAACCTCCAGAAGAGTTATACTCGGTTCTATCCCCAATTCCCTTTGCTGTATGGGGAATTGACATCCTAGGTCCTCTACCAAAAGCCAAGGGACAGGTCAGTTTTGTGATCGTGGCCATCGATTACATGACCAAGTGGGTAGAGGCCAAGCCATTGCAAAGGATAACCGAGCAGGAGTGTTTAAAGTTTGCCAAAGAAGGAATAGTCTACCGGTTCGGCATCCCGATGGCGATAGTCTCAGACAACGGCAGACAGTTCGTCGGGTCAAAATTCGAGGGCTTTCTGAAAGATCTGGGGATCCAACACCGAAAGACTTCGGTGGCCCATCCTCAATCAAACGGTCAAGTGGAAGTAACCAATCGAACCCTACTCAACGGGATAAAACGTAGGCTGGATGAATTAAAGGGTCGGTGGCCCGAAGAGCTATTATCTGTTTTATGGTCGTACCGAACTACCCCACGAACTACGACGGGGGATTCTCCATTCAGATTGGCATATGGGACCGATGCTCTAATTCCTGTCGAGATCGGATCACCTACCCTTCGGGTCAGCCAATATAAAGAATTATACAATGATGATGGCTTGAGAACAAATCTGGATCTGCTGGACGAAGTTCGGGATTCGGCTGTGATGAGGTTGGCAATCTATCAGCAGCGGACAGCCAGACACTATAATTAGAAGGTGAAGTCTAGGAGGTTTGCAGTAGGAGATCTAGTCCTCCGGGAGTCGGAGGCTTCAACCCCCCAGAACACTGGCAAGTTAATGCCTAACTGGGAGGGTCCTTATGAAGTGATAGGAGTGCCGAAGCCCGGAACATACCGGCTTCGAGCAATGAACGGTTCGGAGGTAACGAATACATGGCATGCTGGAAGACTTAGAAAATTTTACCAGTAATAGTTGTGTTATTCTTACTTTTGTCTATGCAACCGATTCAATTCAAATGATATAAATGAAAGTTCTTATTCTTGGCAATGTTTAACTTCATCTATATTCATATGTTTCATTACTACTCGAACAGATATGCTTCGGGCAATATCTGATCAAGAGGTTCGGGAAGACACCACTGATCGATATAAATCCCGAACATAACTGACCGAGGTTCAAAAAAATGCCACTGATCGAGATAAGTCCCGAGTATAATTGTCGGACCCTTCAATATCAGATAAACTCTAAGGGCAATCCGATTAGAAGGTTCGGATGAACATAACTGATCGAGATTAGTTCTAAATAAAACTGATAACAAACATTCATGGGCCAAAAAGTATATTTCATTTATACTTGTAAAATTTTTACAACCCGATAGCTTACGAGTCGGGCAACAGTACAAAAAAAAAAAAAATATATATATATATATATATATGGTGTATATATCTATTCTGAAGGAGGATCGTCTTCGGCTTCGGACTCATCATCAGAAGAATCAAGGATGGAGGCGTCGAGCCCGGCAGCAGTCAGTTTTGTCTTAGCCTTCTCCCGATAAGTTTCATATCCTTCCCCAAATTGGGCTAGGACCTTATCGTTCAGAGCGTCAGATTCTTCATATTCGGCAACTGCTTGCTGTCGGGCCTCGGCGACTTTCTCAGGAAATGTATCGACAGTAGCATTCAAGGTGTTGTTCTCCTTAATCAGGAACATCATCTTGCTGTTCATCTCAGAATATTTATCGGTAATCTGGTCGATAGCATTCTCCCGATCCTTGACCTTCTGAAGCATCTGATCCTTTTCGGCCAGAAGCGAGCTCTTCTCCTGCTCCAACTCCTTGACCCTCTCCTCGGCCAGGACCGCCCGAATTTGTGTTTCAACGAGGGCCTCCTGCTCTTTCTTTAGCTCAGAATGCAGCCCCGACACGTCAGCCTCAAGCAGCTCAATCTCCGTCCCCAGATGAATCTCTTGCTTTGTAGATCTGCCAAGGGAGGGAATGGCTCTGGCTAAGATGGCGTTGGCCTACAACAAGCATGTACATCAATACAAGAGATAAGAGTTATAATTACTAGCAGTGATTATAACACCAAAGAAAAGAAATACCTGAGTCTGAGCTCGAATGAAGGCCACTAAGAATTGCTCCGAGGAATACCCTTTAAACCGCTCATCGTCACCGAGAAGCTTGAAGTGCTCGAAGAGGGCGAAAGGGAATACTTCCGACGGGCTCTTAGGCCAGCAGGTTGTCGGCGAGCCTTCGGAGGAGCTGGGCCCGGAGGGAGGAGTGGCAGAGTGTGCCGGACCTGACGCCACCATCGGACCGGCCGGACGATCGAGATCTTCCGCCACTCGAGGCCTCTTTGGACGAGGTTCGGCAGGAACATCCTCAGCTTCCCCCGAATCCTCGATGACCTCGGTCGGAGGAGGGGGTGGTAGAGACGGCCTCGGCGCAGGAGGTGGAGGAACTTTTGCAGGCGCCTTGATGGCCGGTTTGGAGGGCTTCTTAGATTTCTTCATTAAAGTCGCCTTCTCCGCGCGGCTCATCTTCAGCGCCCCTTTATTTGCCTTCGGGGGTTCGGGCCCCGACGTGGACCCCAGTGACAGCTCGTTGATCGGGACTGTATCCTCCTCAACAGCCTCGTCGGTCACGGGGGGTCGGATGAACCCCGAAGTGATGGTTGCTGGGGCAAAGGAATCGGCGACGCCCTCGGGCTTGAAAATGGTCACTGGACGAAGAAAAAAAAAAGACAGCAAAGGGGTTAGGGCATGTGGTACTTTGCGAAAAAGAAGATAAAATATAAAAGAAAGGAAGATACTCACAGCCGTGTTTGTACAACCAGGTGTCGTCCATCAGAATCCCCACATTCCACTCGGCTTTCTTCCACCGGGCGTAGAACGTTTTGAAGGCCTCAGCCCGACCAGCCGGAAACTTTGAAATTTTGGCCGCCTGGTCGGCTGGGTGAGCCCAGGATGGAAGGAGTTGGAGGTCGGACCCTTTGGCATAAAACCACTGTTCATGCCACCCCTTATTGCTGGAAGGGGTCTTGATCGGGACTGTTCGGTTGGGGCGTTTGGTGAGTTGCCTAAGCCCTGGCTCTTTCAACCCTCCAAGGGTGAACAGAGCAAAAAAGAGGTCGAGCCCAGGAGTGAGGCCCACCTCCTGACAGACGGCGATGAAAGAAATCAGCTTGATATACGAGTTCGGCACGAGTTGTGCGAACCCGATCCCCACAAAGTTAAGAAAGGAGGAGATGAAGTCATGCAGCGGGAACCGAACCCCGTACCTCAAGACGTATAGGGGAACGGCCACCCATTCACCCTCGGGCCTCCAGAACATCTTCTCTCCCGGCCGAGGGATCCTGAGTTGATACTCTTCAGGAATCTTGAAGAGAGTTCGGATGTCAGAAATTTGGGATGGGGTGAGGGTGGAGCGAGTATGGAGGTGAGAGAACTCTTCAGGAGAGCGGTAGGCATCTCGAATCTTGAACTCAGCATCCCCTGAACTAGGAAGGTTCAGAGGAGTGGTGTCAGTAGAGGCATCCGGCAGTATGACCTCCAGGAGGTCGCCGGCGGTGACGGTGGTATGCTCAGAAATGGGAATGATGCTGGAATCGGCCATTTTTTGTTAAGAAATGGTGAAAAGGATAAGGCTAGAAGAAAGAAATGAGCAAAAAATACCACTCAAACGCTGCAAGAGATGAAGAAATTGGTGAATACGAGGGAACGGAATTTCGCCGGAAATCGCCTTGCCGGAAATTTTGAAATTATAGGATTTGAGAAAGTGGAGCCAGTAAAGGTGATAATGAAGGGGGTGAGGGGTTTTTATAGGGTGTACGGCGCGGAACCCCAGGGCGGCTAATAAATGTTGAGGTGGGTCCAGGCGTTAAAAGGCGTGCAACGTTTAAAATATCTATAACAGACCGTTGGACTTCCCTAGATGTCTCATCATTAGTTGTCGTGACCTTTCAAGTCTCTAGTCATAAATATGTTATAACCAGAGACTGGGGGGCAATGTTCGGGAGCGTTTTACCGACCTCCATCTGGGCCGAAGGCTTTCTGGCAGAAGGGTTTGATAGACCGATAGGATGGAGCCCATGAAGGTGTTATAGGTGTTCGGGTCGGCATATGAGTCCTTCGGGGTCAGGGCCGAACCCATTCTAGTGATGATGAGGGATCGGGCCTTCGAGTACTTTGGGCCGAAGCCCAGACCAGATAATAGGACCGTTTGGGCCTGCGCAGTGGGCTCTCCTGCGTGCAGGGTCCGGGGGCCTGTTCATATACGATAACTCCAAAGGTAGTGGTGGGATTGGATTCTACTTGCACCTTTTAAGGAGATTGTGTTGGACCCAAGTTATGGTAACTACCATGCACTAGGAGTCCTAATCCGACTGGGAGAAGGATTCTAAGGTGGTGAGCTCTATAAATACAAGGCCTAGGTTAACATTATGAGGTAATACCTACTTTTGAGCACTAAACACTTAGCCTCCATTGTTTACCCTTGTAACGGCCTGTACTCATTCTCACACCGGAGCTATCCCCCGGCGGCACAAGCCGTCAAGCTTCTGTGTGATCTGTTACTGTGCAGGTTCTAGCGCGTGGATTCTGTGATTGGACGCGCCGGCGAAACTTGGCGTTAACAACAAGCAATGAGGTAGAATCAACCTTTTAAAGCGGATCAATTTTATGTGCTGAACTGTCTTTAATAATAAATAAAATTATTTATATTATAAATATTTACGTTAATTTTTTGATTGTTAATTATGTGAACAAGTATTAGTTTTAAAAAAATAAGTAATAAGTAAGACATTCTTATAAGGGCTAAATACAGTTTATTATATGAAATACCATCATATTCATGATTAGGCCCTCAAAGACTTTGAGTTTACAGTTTATTATATCAAGTGTCTAATTTTATACAATTTAACCTCTAATTTCAGAATTTGAACAAAATTGGCCAGATTAATACCTAATTTTTCGGCCAGATACCATATACAATACGGGCTAATAACACTTATGTTACATCAAGTATCACTAAATTCTCAATTTACCACATCAAGTGCCTAATTCGTATAAAATTTGTATAAATACTTATTTTGACGTATTATTTCTGTATAAATTCTTATAAATAATTATTATACGTTAAATTATTAAAATTAAATATTAATAATTACACAAAAAAATCAATAAACTTTTAAACATACAATGCAAATTATATTTTTAACACGGATAACATTAAATTTTTAAGCAATTGACAAAAGTGCCCAAAATTTAATTAATTAAATAATACTACTTTTTTATATTGGAAGTGCATACAAAAGGAGGAAAAATTGAAAAAAAAAATAACTCATTTGCTCTCTCTCCTCTCTCCCTCTTCCCTAATCCTTCAAATTTTTTGTTCCTTCAAATTCAAAATTTTTAACAACTTGTATGTATAAATTTTGCAACTTAAATCTTACAAATTATAAAATATAACATAAATTATAAATTTTACATCTTAAATTTTACAAATTGTATGTACAAAATTTATAACTTCAATCTTGCAAATTATAAATTTTACGTCTTAAATTTAACAAATTATATGTGTGACGCCCCCAAAATAGGTATACATCACCTATTCTGAGTCGCCAAATACATGATACAGAATACAAATACAATCTTTAATATACAATAAGAGAGCAGTGAGTTTTAATACAACTATTGTCTTCTAGACAATATCCACTCTCAGAATGAGTCCTCGTTACATTTATTGTCACACTATTTAACAGAATAGTGAGAACTACTAATACTATCATCTGTACTATCAATTCGTTCTCCGACTCGTCCCAGCTATATTCTCATTTCCTGAAGAGAAAAGTGAAGGAAATGGTGAGCTTAACTAGCCCAGTAAGAAATATTATGACTAAGATAATGTAGAATAAATTATCATTAATCTTCAGCAATGTTAAACTAATAAAATATAATAGACATCAAGTTTAATTGCAGCGGAACATGCAATCCATTAAAAGAGTCAAGTAGAGAATAAAATCTACTATCTTTTATGATTTAAAAAGGTTTTTCATCACTTTTATCGCTGAGACTCAGTTTAATAAATAATCCACATCATCAAATCATCCCTGCACTACAGGCCAAGGATATTATTTAGTATCACGACCACGAATTATCAATGCACTACGGGCCAAAGATAATTGTGTTTTCATCAACGGTCCTGATCATGCCATAAAATAATTCATCTTTGCTCCCTTGGCCGAAGAGAATCCATAACCATAATTATACCAAAAACTGTTCATCAATGCACTACGGGCCAATGAAGACTTTTTCCACATCATTTGTAAAATTACGATCATGATTATACCGAATAATCCTTGGTCATAATCATACCAAGTCCATCTATGCACTACAGGCCACAGATGACTTTCAACAAAATATAAACATGAGGATGATGACAATGATATAAGAATTCAATAAAACAAGTTCAAGAATTAAATTATTCAGGAACTAATAACGTCCAAATTGTCAACATGAAACTTCTTTGTAGAGTAAAATTCAAGAATGCTCAGAAGAATATTTTTATGAAAAGATACTGGATGAAGCGTAAATATCAAGGATATTCCACTAATTTCATGGAGTATAGAAGTCAAAACTTTAATCAACTGGGTATAATAAAGAATGGAATAACAAAAGAAATTACCATGCATGCGGTACTTCGCATAGACAGGTTATTCCAACAGAATAATAAATAACGGAACCAGGTCAGACGTAATACGCACCGACAGGATATTCCAATAGAATAATAAAAAATGGAATAACAACAGAAATCACCATGCATGTGGTACTTATCATAGACAGGTTATTCCAACAGAATAATAAATAACGGAACTAGGTCAGGCGAAATTCGCACCGACAGGATGTTCCAACAGAATAATAAATAATAGAATAACAACAGAAATCACCATGCATGCGGTACTTCGCATAGACAGGTTATTCCAACAGAATAATAAATAACGGAACCAGGTCCGGCGTAAAATGCACAAACAGTATATTCCAACAGAATAATAAAGAATGGAATAATAACCGAAATTACCATGCATGCGGTACTTCGCATAGACAGGTTATTCCAATAGAATAATAAATAACGGAACCAGGTCCGGCGTAAAACGCACAGACAGGATATTCCAACAGAATAATAAAGACGGAACCAGGTCCGGCGTAAACGCACAGACAAGATATTCCAACAGAATAATAAAGAATGAAATAACAGAAGAATTTCACCAAGTATAGGGTAGACTGCGTATACAGGTTATTCCAACAGAATAATAAATAATGGAATAACAGAAGTTCTCTTCATGAATACGAAAGAAAATAATACCCCTTACGAATACAACAAATAATATCCCTTAGCTTTAAAAGAAGAGTATTCCGACCGGTAGGGCGGGAATATACTTGAAGAAAACTTGTACTATCTTCTGCGCTCAAAGCTTTCTTAAACTCTAAAGAAATACGCTCGAGATTACAGAAGAAGAATTCTCTCTATAGTTTTTCTCTCTCGAGTTTCAGTGAATTCATAAGAAATAATGAAGGAATGAGCTTCTATTTATAGAAGAATGAACTGCATAGTAACTAATTCATGAACGGTCCAGATTGATTTACTTTTAATTGAACGGTCCAAATTTAAAGCAAAATCTTTTAAATAAAATATAATATATTCTATTTATAATCTAATAAAACGAATAACTTTATAAAAGTATTCTGTTTTATATAAAAAGATTTTACTATACCGGCACTATGCAACACTATGTATAATAAAATATAATATATTCTATTTATATAATAACTTTATAAAAGTATTCTGTTTTATATAAAAAGATTTTACTATGCAAAATACTATGCATAATAGAATATAATATATTTTATTTATAGAATAACTTTATAAAAGTATTCTGTTTTATATAAAAAGCTTTTCTGTTTTATTACATTAATTATACTAATAAAACAAAACTTATATATATATATATATATATAATATATATATATATAACAATCAATAATAATTGAATCAAATAACGTGAGATACTATGCAGCAACTACTGTAGCAATAATTAAATAAAACTGAGTGACTTCTCACGTAAGCATCAATAATCAATACCGTGTGCTACTATGCAACCACACATATTACTGTACTTTTACTACCGAGTAGTTCAACAGTATTAACGGTAAAACTTCCGCCGTTATTTTCATAAAAATATTTTTTGCCATTTTCTCAATCCGACAATAATTCCGTTGTGAGATCCACCAATGATTGTGTCGTCGTATGAATATTCCCCGACCAATCGAATATAATATAACAACTTGCATACTTTACAAAATTTATAAATATTACCCACAACTATAACATTATATTAAATCCACACCATAATATTAAAAAAAATCGAGATATTTAAATTTTTATTCGTAAAATTTGAGATTTTACAATATGCATAAATTTTACAACTTCAATCTTGCAAATTATAAATTATATCGTAAATTATAAATTTTACGTCTCAAATTATGTTACAACTTAAATTTTAAAAATTGTATTTATATTTTTATGATTTTATTTATAAATATTTATAATTTTAATTTTATAAATTTAAAAAAATGACTCATTTGCTCTCTCTCCCTCTCTCCCTCTTCTTTAATCTTTCAAATTGTTTTGTTTCTTAAAATTTAAAAAATTTAACAAATTATATGTATAAATTTTATAAATTATATCACAACTTAAATTTTACAAATTGTATTAATAATTTTTATAATTTTATTTATAAATATTTATAATTTTAATTTTATAAATTGAAAGAAAAAAATGATGCATTTACTCTCTCCCTCTTCTCTAATTATTCAAATTGTTTTGTTCCTCCAAATTTGAAAATTTTAGCAAATTGTATGTATAAAATTTATAACTTAAATCTTAAAATTATAAATTATATCATTAATTTTAAATTTTACATCTTAAATTTAACAAATTGTATGTATAGATTTTACAACTTAAATCATGCAAATTATAAATTGTATCATAAATTATAAATTTTACGTCTTAAATTTTACAAATTATATCACAACTTAAATTTTACAAATTATATTTATAATTTTTATAATTTTATTTATAAATATTTATAATTTTAAATTGTATTTTTAATTTTATACGATATTTCTATGGTATTAGTTTTAAAGAACAAACAATTATTATATTTTTAATTTTAATTTTTTTTCTTTGGATCATGAATATGGTGGTACTCGATGTAATAAAACTGTAAATTACATTTTTTTTAAATGAAGTCAAATCGTATATTTATACGATCAACTGGTATATTTATACGGATTATTGGTTGGGTCGGATATTTCGGCCAATTTTGGTCGAACTCTGAAATTAAGAGCTAAATTATATCAAATTAGATACTTGATGTAGTAAATTATAAAGCCAAATTTTTTGAAGGGCAAATTATAAATTTGACGGTAATTCGTATGACAAAAGTGTAATTAGCCCTTCTTATAATTCATTCTTATTATATATATTGATATTCACAATTATAATTCGACGTAAAATATATAGTAAGACTCATAAAATAATTTGATTTTTGATGAGATAAATTTTTTACATTAATGAATATTGTTGCTATTGAGAATTTTTTAAAATTGAATTATAATTACGAACTATATTAATATATAAAATTAGATAAAATTATAAAAAGTAATTTTTATATTATATATTATTTAATAAAAATATTTATTCACATAATTAATAAAAAAATTTATTTTTCCATCATGTCCAAACCCAGGATGGCCCAAACTGGTGATAAGGATGGAAAGTTGGGCACTTGTGGTCCACCCACGAGTCGTATTCTAAAGGCGCGGTCCCCACACAGACAGCTAAGACTCTACACGTGTCAGACGGGCCAACCACTTTATCCGCCAGCGGCCAGCCCCATAAAAACAAAACAGCAGACCTACTCCTACTCCAACGCTACTACTACTACTATTACTATTCAAATGAAAGATGTGGGACCACCATGAGGCCCGACTAAAGAGGAGGGCTCCACAATCCTATAAAACTGGTGGCCCACATTTATCTTCGTCTTTATTTTGGCCCACGAACCACCGTGCGAGCGCACTGTCCCTCGGTTACTGTTACTTTTGACCCACCACTCCACCAGGTTCCGTGGACCTACTGACCATACAGCTTTTTCATGGGTCCCATCTTCCACGTGCACAGCCTAAACTCACGTGCACTCCACAACCCAACCCAACCCTCTGTTTGGAACAATTAATAACCCCTCCATAGCATTAGTATAGAATTTAAAAGCGATCAACATTTATCACACATGAATACTAGTAGTAGTACTACTAACCTTAAAGACAATATTAGCTCCAATTTTTTACTTTTTAACAATTTCCGTCTTAGACCCAAGTTTTAACTTTTAATCCTTTTATCCGTGACCATTTGGTCGATTCAAAAAAAAAAAAAAAAACTTTAACCCCTTTCTATTGAGATGGAATATGATACATTTTTTCAATTCTTTTGGTGTTTTCTTTTGCCCATTTCAACCCAAACAGGAGTACAAAAATATTATAGCAAGAAATTGTTTGCAAATTCCATTCCAATTTAACAAAGTGACACCCTATTATGCATTAAACTCACCCTATTAGCCAATTGATTACACAATAAAAAGGTCAAAGACACTGATAATATGAGTTTTTTTTCCAACAAAACTAAGACATCCAAAAAGAAAAACTACTAAAATTGTGATCTAAAACCAAAAGAGAGAAATATTACAACCATTTTGGCTGGCTGGCTGCTCATCTTTTTTAACTTCTAAGGTTTAGAAGAAGATGGTGTTCGATCAGTGGCAGAACCAGCCATGAATTGAAGCTCCCTCTTATCATAAATCTCCAAAGAAAAATCCCTTAACATCTGTGTATTTGCAGTAGTTGTAGTAGTTATTGTTGAGCTAGAGCTTGGAGCCATAGTTGATGCAGAGACCTTTCCAGACTTCTCTTCACTCGAAAGAGACCCTGCCCGAGCATGAACTTCACCACCACCACCAAAGCTCACTACACCTGGTTGCATTGCCGACACAAAATTTGATATGGGCCTTCCTGTTACATTGAAAACAGGGGTCGCCCCAGCTGGAATGGCCCACAATTGAGGCTGGTTAGAAGTCCCGGCAATGGTGGCTCCAGCCGGAGGGATCATAAAGAACGTTCCACCATGAAGCCCATTTGACCCTGCTGGCCCACCACCCATAGCCCACACCGGCACGAGTCCCTGAGGACCAATGGGTGCCACCGGGGCAAAACTAGAAGACGAAACCGAATCGTTAACCACGTCATAGAAATCACTGTTACAAGCCCTCTTCCGCCTCTTCCTCGCTGTCTCAGCCTCCGTCGCCGCCACAGGCGTGGTGGGGATTTTTAAAGTTCCATTAACATTCACCGCAATCGCGGGAACCGTGCCGGTTCCGGTAGCCTGAATAATCGCCGCCTCCGCGTGTTCAAGCAGCCACCGGATAGTTTCTCCATCCGATTTGTGGCCCAACTCTCTTGTTAATTGGAAGATTCTGGCGGCACAAGCGGCCGGCATGCGAATTCTCCGGCCGCGACCCTTCCACCTTGGTGTGGCGATCCTTGGAAGCCCTCCTCGGTGGCGCCACAACCATGGATTTATCCGATTGCTGCATCTGCACTAACGGCATGACGCCAACCGGGATTGAACCTTCAACTTCATTATCCGTTGGTTCTTTCTTCACTATTGGAACTATACTCGATGGAGCCACCGAATCCACCGGAGCTATGGTGTATAACTGCGGGTCCCCCAACAACGGATCAGATTGAAGATGATTGGTATTATTGTTATTATTAACCTCATCTTCTTCTGATTCCATGTTCTGGTTTTCAACCGACGATGCCATTTGGGGAAAAATTCTGACCGTGACCAAGATAAAATTAGATGAAACCCAATAAAATTAGATCAAAACACAGAAAAATTGCAAAATAAGAAAGGAAAAAATGAGAAATAGATGCAGATTATGAACAGCACAGTAATATGTTGTTTGTATTGGTTGACTGGTTTTCAAAACTATATAGTATTACAGTGTGAATGATAGATTAATAGATTTCAAAGACAGGGATGATATGGAGATTTAGGAATGATAAAATAGTAAAAAAAAAAAACAAAACAAAAAAAACCAGAGAGAGATCAAACCCTAGAAAGGGAAGGGAGACCCACTAATCGTTTTTTGGTATTCCTACAAGACAAAGGACCCCAGCAGCAAACCCAATATATCTAGCAGAGAAGAAAGAATCTACGGCTGGAGACTCTTCCACAGATCATGGTCCCGCCAGATTTTGACACGTGATGGGGCCTGCCACATACGGTTTAAATTAGGTCAAAGCTAGGGTAGCTATTTTGCCACAGGTTTATTTTAGTGCTTTCACATTGATTCTGGTGTTAACATACAAGAATTAGGTGTTGGATAAATGGAATAATTAATATATTTTAATAAATTAGATTATTTAAATAAAATAATATTTGAATTTAAAAAATTATTTGTTAATTAAAAAATATAAAATATCATAATAAAATTATTTTATCATTTTAATTTATTTAAATTATCTTAGAATTTAAAATTGAAGGAGTATAATATTTATTGAGGTTATTTTTGTTCATAATTTTTAAATAAGCTATTAATAGGCAGCTCTAAATAATTAAAATTTAAATTTATGTCTTAACGATTAAAAATCATTAAGAGAAAAAAAAATTACCTAACAAGATTAGTTTCTGATCGAATTAAAGTCGGTCAAACACCACCTTAAATTACAACTATTAATTCAAGGACTAATCTGGGATAAATAAAGATGTCTTGCACGCTAATACCAAATAAACAATAATACTAGTGTTCGGGAGCATTTTACCGACCTTCATTTGGGCCGAAGGCTTTCTGTCGGAAGGGTTTGAGAGACCGATGGATTGAAGCCCATAAAGATGGTGGGGTGTTCGGGTCGTCATCTGAGTCCTTCGGGGTCAGGGCCGAACCCAGTCTTATGATGATTTGGGGACGGGTCTTCGAGTCCTTGGGGCCGAAGCCCAGATCAGTTTGTAGGACCGGTTGGGCCTGCACAGTGGGCTCTCATGCGTGCAGAGTCCGGGTACCTATTCATAGGTAACTCCAAAGGTAGCGATAAGATTGGATTCTACTTGCACCTTTTAAGGAGATTGTGTTGGACCCAAGTTATGGTAACTACCATGTACTAGGAGTCCTAATCCGACTGGGAGAAGGATTCTAAGGTGATGAGCTCTATAAATACAAGGCCTAGGTTAACATTATGAGGTAATACCTACATTTAAGCATTAAACACTTAACCTCCATTGTTTACCCTTGTAACGGCCTGTACTCATTCTCACACCGGAGCTATCCCCCGGCGGCACAAGCCGTCAAGCTTCTGTGTGATCTGTTACTGTGCAGTTTCTAGCGCATGGATTCTGTGATTCTCACACCGGAGCTATCCCCCGGCGGCACAAGCCGTCAAGCTTCTGTGTGATCTGTTACTGTGCAGTTTCTAGCGCATGGATTCTGTGATTGGACGCGCCGGCGAAACTTGGCGTTAACAACTAGTATGTAATTTCAATTCTAGTAAAACAATTTAGAGACGGGAGAAAGGTCCAAAAGTTTTTTCAGATCCGAATCGATTATCAAACTGAAAAATATGTCGGGTAGATGGATTATTGATTCAGGTCAAACCGTTAGTGACCAAGTTACTTTATTAAAAATCTATTTTTTTAATATTTTATAAAAATTTAAAAAAATTTATTTTTTATGAACTAAAACATAATAAAATTTAGTTACAATATTATTACGAAAATTGATATTTTCGCAACCTAAATTGTTATTTCCACGGTGGTGCCCATTTATAAGCAAAACTCAATAATTTGTGCCCAATATGCCCCTCCTCTGCAACACTCTCTTTCTTCGACCACCACATTCATAAGATTGTCCAGAACGACAGAAACACTATAAGATGTCCAGAAAATCACTTTAAGAAAATGTCCAAAAAAAATTCGTTTGCTAATACTGAATAATGCTTCTGTGACAAGTTGCTGTTTGGGTATGATGATGATGAGACGCCGTGAACCACCGATGGGGGTGGTGGAAAAACCATGGCTAACCGCTTCTGCCACTACTATTATAAATGATAATGAGTATCAGTGACCTGACTACTATTGGTCTGATTTGTAAGAAAGACGTGAATCTAAAGCTAAATTGTTGGATTTTAATTTGATGTTTGGGAGGAGTTTTGAGGGAGGGACGGATTCCCTCCCGACCTTCTAGTTTTTAACACAATCCTCAATCATTTGATTTCTTGCCGGCGACAGAGAAGAGAGCTATTGGGTTTCTAACAAATTATAACAGAGGCAAATTGGACACAAAATTATGAGTTTAACTTAAAAACATCGACTCCACTGCGGAAATATCAATTTGAACCGTGGAAATTTTATTATTAAAAAATAATTAAAATTGGTTCACTTGGTTAATTTAACCAGTTTTATCGATTGAACCACTAATTATATCGGATTTTGACCAAAATTAGGTTAATGGTTCATGCTGGACCAGAGTGTCGACCGATTTTGATTTTAATCGATTGGACCGGATTTTAAAACCATGACAAAAAATAACATGTTTGGTGCAACTTTTCAAGAAGGGGTATTTAAAAATTGTCTTATCTTTTTTTTATATAAAGTAAAAGCCAAACTCTTTACAAAACAAATTATCACAGTTACTTAATATTGTCCTTCAGTCTGTATTCATTCTTTGAAATTTGTGTTTATCCAAAAGAAATAATAATACTATAGATATAAATTATTCTATAAATATTTTATAAATTGTTGATATGACATATTCCATCTCGCATATTGTGTGGGGTCGAAGACTACATTGAAACAATAATATTTAGTAACAAAAAATTAAATACAAAAATTAAAATAAAACTAACGTGTGTAGTATATTATTGATTGTAAGTTTATAATGTATATGATAAAGAATAAATTATACGTACGTCCCTTCTAGACAATTATAATAACACTCGTAACTATTCTTATAAGTTTTTAGGATTGACCAAATAGAAAAATTTATATATTTACTCTTGTATGCTGTCAAATTATAATTCAAGAATAATATATTTTTTTCAATGATAAAATTATCATATTTTAATACAATACATTTTAATTATAATTAACATCTCATTCAAATTGTTAGTGACTTATAAAAAAAAAATTAATTTAATTAACTTATTTGAGACTCGCTAAAAGTATGAGACGTTTAATTAAAATTATCCAAAGTATAAATAGATATAATATTTTATTTACCAAAATAGGAACTTTACAAATTAAATATTTACCCTAATCTTTTTTCTCTTATAATATCACCATACAATTTTTTTTTTATTTTTTTGTGGGAATACCCAACCTTCCAATTAACTTGACGTTATGTATCAATAGTAGGTTTAGGAAGCCCAAAGTCACTTATTTTATTAGGCTATTTAATTATTTTAATTAATACCAGAATCGATAAAAAGAAAAGATAAAAGAAAAATGATATACATGACAATAAATATTTAATAAAATTAAATTGTGACTAATGTGAAAATATATGCAATAAAATATAATAAATTAAAATGAAATCCTTCTTAATTCTTATTTATTAATTATAATTCGATCAAAAATTTTTACAATATAAAATAATATTTTTATATTATTTTTTAATATTTTACACGTATGTCCCACCTATTAGCTGATGTGTTAATTTTTATTAAATAATATGTGAGTTTATGTATGAAAATGTCAAAAAATAATATAAAAATGTCAATTTTCTATAATAATTAGTAAGACTTAATAAAATATATAGGTGTGGAGTGTAATTAATTGTATACTGGGAGCAGATGAAGAGAGCACTTGCACTTGATATGGTGGTGGTATACGTATACGTAAGAATCTCAGTCACTCAGAAACGGTGGCTCATAAATTTAGGCCATTCAGTTGAGACTTAGACAACGTGTCACAGTGGTGTCCACGTATCCGTTCCCCTGTGGATCCCACAACCACTTGGCATGCTTTCGTGTCAACTAGGGGACACTAATCTCTTTGTCTCACAACGGTCCAACCTACAAATAAATTCCACCGTTTCACCCTTAATTAGTGCTAAATAAATAATCAAATTGAAATTGAAATCGCATTAAAAATCGCACGAATCGCATCAATTAAAATTGTACTAACGGTTTCGTCGCATCATGTGTGTATGTATGCATTATCTCTAGTAAATTCTAAAGTTACTTTTCATTTGAACATGAAAATCACAGTTTTACATTGTCATTTTTCACCAATTAAAAGAAGATGGTTAGAGGTTATAGAGTCAAAAATTAAGTATTTGAGTTTTGAAATTTCGGATTTGTTTGATGCGTTATCGGAGGGGCTTGTAGCTGAGGGGTTAAATTCGTTGGTTCGAACACTTAATGCATTGGTTAAGGTCTATACTATAATAGTAATAGTCTAATAGATTATTTTTCAAATTAGGTACAATTAGGATTATATTCTATAAGTCCTCCTGCAATATATATATATATATATATATATATATATATATATATATATATATATATATATATATATATATATATATATATATATATGATAGGATTTTATTTTATCTCCAGTATATATTTTTAATTTTTGAGAAACTAGATAAATCTTCTTTTTTATTATCGAATATATAGTCTCCGTTGTTTTATATAGCGTATATTTTAGTTTTAAATCATCATTCATTTATTATAAACTAAAACTATTTTATGTGTCTCATTGTTTTATGATTTGATGATGAATTTGACAAGTTTGGCAGAAGGAGCTTTGGTTCTATGCTTAATATAATTCTCATTGTCACCTTTGTCACTAAGTTAATTTCTCGATGTGAGCTGTTTTAAAGTATATTGAAGGCTTAGACCTTTTTGTTGTTTTAATTTGTTTTGGAACCAAAATCGCACCAATTGAAATTGCACCGCACAGTTTAAAACCGTACCGCAACAATCAGTTTGTGTGCGATTTTGGATTTATCAAACCACATCTAAGCGATTTTGGGTGCGGTTTGAACTTTAAACTGTACCAAACCGCACTATATTCATCCTTACTCTGAATAAGAATACACTGACAATAAAACTAGACAAGTAAAATAAAATAAATTTATTTGTAAAAATAAATTTATTTTTTTTATTTGTGTAATTTTTCTGTCCACGTAGAACGCCTCCTTGACTCGTTCATCCTCACACCAGAGTAGGTCCTTAGATGAGGGTGATGTATGTAATCAAAATTCATAAATACTTTAGCAACGAAAAGTAGAGTATAAAAAAAAATACTCCATAATGTAGATGGTAATTATTAATTAATTATAATTATTAGATATTTTCATATATAATAAAATATCTACTAATTATAACTAGCTAGTATCCTTACATATATTATGTGTATGTAAAATAAATAAGATTGATAAATGAGTTGAAAGGGAGAAAATAAAAGTAATTTAGTTTTAAAAAGCAACTGCTCCCATCTTTTAAGGGGTAAAATGAAAAAAATAAAAAGTTTTCCCTTTTTATTTACACAAAATAACTGTAAACTTTTCTCGTGCTTTAATTTAATTATAATATAGATAGATAAATTCGACAGATAATTTTATATCTAATTTTTTTAACTATTTATTATCACCTTAACATTATACATAAAAAACATTGTTGAGAAAGGTGTGCATATATCAAACCTATTATTTAAATTTTCATTCATTTTCTACTTTTCAAAATAAATTTAATGAACATACATACATATATATCAGACTGAAGAATTTCAATAATACCTGCCTGCATGCATGCAAGCAAATTAATAATATTATCATTGAACCTTAATTTTCAATCGAGGTGGACAGATTTTCTTTGATAGAATCTTCTAAACATGGAGTCAACCTCTGTGAGGTAGCAAGTGCCTGGAGATAAAAGGCTAATAGTATCTTTGCTAGACACAAACTCCTTGCCTCCATATCTGTGCTTCATTAGCTTCAAGATTTCAACAAATTTTTCTGGAGAAAACTGCAATGAATATTCATTCACATGATGCCAAGACTACTTGGAATCATATTTTAGGAAACCATGCATATATATTTCAGGCCAGGAGGAGATTATATATATATACCTCATGTCTTGATTTCAATTTCTCTGAGACATTCATTACAGTAGCGATGTTTGACAAGTTAAAAGGATATTCACATTCACCAAGTTTGAAGGAGAACATTGTTGCAGTTAGGCCGCTACCATAGGAGAACATCATTACCCGCTTACCTGCCTGGAAAACAAAACAGATTATTGTATGCATGTA
Organism: Panax japonicus; assembly: GCA_020205505.1. Lineage (NCBI taxonomy): Eukaryota > Viridiplantae > Streptophyta > Magnoliopsida > Apiales > Araliaceae > Panax > Panax japonicus. Next base: position 78,529,536 of record CM035092.1, read on the forward strand.
AATTAATATCTAGCAATTAAATACTCACTATTTAAGCAAAGTAAATAGAGGATGGATGGATGAAAAAAAATACGTAACTAGTGAGCTATGCTTCTTGTGAAGAAGGGATGCAAATGCTGCATAAAGAGATGCTGTGTACATGTTGCCAACTTGTTTCGGAATTAAAGTGCTTGGCTCCACTTTTTCTTCATAAATCTGTTTTGCCACTTGTTGTGTTGCCTGTTATATAATAATAGCACACACGCTGAATCTACTAAATAAAAATAATTCAATTAAAATTCACTAATACTAATGCTGCAGCTGGAGGCTGGAGGCTGGAGGCTGGAGGCTGGAGGGAGTATAATAATTATACCTTCTCCAGATCCCGGCTTTGATAGCTTTCATCACCTGATAGATCTGAAAATGGGGATAACTTTTCTCTTGCTGCCTCGTCAACAAAACTGAAAAAGATTAATAATTACATATACCAATCAAAATATGTATGTATATTATATATATAGCCATGGTTCATTATATATATATATATATATGTCAAAACTGCTATGAAAAGTACATATCACATTGTTGAGAAGTTGACTTCATGTCAACCTTGTTTAAGCAATTACAAGCGCCAATGCCTTTCTATAAAGTGCCAGAAACAGCAATCTAGACATGGCATTTTTACTTCCATTCACAAGCAAACCTCAAAAAAATATCATAAATGACTCTAATTTACTATATAAAGAAGAAAACTATATATCAAGAGATATATGGAAATGCTAATAAATCAAATGAAGCGGAAGTATCAATCCCAAATAGAACCTGGGGTTCCTCAAGAAGTCATCATAGCACAGTCGAGCAAAACTTTTCTGCACAAGCTGCGGTGCCGATTAAAATAAAAAAGAATATATATATTGTTTTAGGTAAACCCAATTTAAAACCATATATTGTAACAAGCCTAACATTGAATTAAACTGCCATACCTTATTATAAGGGGAATGGAACACAAAGTAATCAGCCTCTGAAATTGAAAATGGCTTTCCCTCCCATTTTTCAAACCTATAGGTATCAGGAAAGTACAGCATTTTAGTTCCAACTGTCCACCATCGTAATTCTCTGAGTGGAAACCCACTTTGCGCAGAAACGCTTGTAGCAAGAATCCAATGCCATGAGATAGCAAGTTTGTGAAAGCTTTCCATCAACAACCTGCAAATATAACCCAGAGTGGAATTAGTTAAGGTGTGCATAATATATATTGGTTCATAAACTAGCATTTACAGTAGTTTTCAAAATTGACTTCCTTGATTTGTGTGAAACTATCAATTTTAAACAACCTTTGTGACTAGTATTTTAATTTGCCAATTAGACTCCTATAGGAAGGAAGTTATTTTATTATTTAATCCATTAGGTAAAGCTAGGGGACCCAAAATATTTCTCAAATTCGGGTTTCCAAATCAATGTGTCATTAACATTATTACATATTCAATCACTCTGATGTAGTCGATGAATGTAAATTTGTAATATTGACACGTCAATTTGGGAACCCAAATTTAGAAAATCATTTGGACCCCTAACATTATTCTCTCTCTCTCGCTCTTTATTTTTCACCATTTTAGTTCATAGATGTTTTGGATTATTGAAACCAATAGGTACTATATACCGTGTGGCTAGAGGATGAGGTTCTATGATGAGGATGCATGAAACTTACACTCAAATGGTAAATACACAAATTTGCTTTCAACCACGACAGCAACACAGATATTATCTTTCCCTACATGAATGCTATACTCATATTTTATGAGGAAAATTTGAAGGTTACTAGCTCAACTGTGCTAAAAAAAGTGGTTAGAGGTTTTTAGAAAAAGACTGATATAATGTCAAAATGGCATATGCAAAAACCAAATTTAAAACATCATTAAGCTAAACAAAAGAAACTGAACCTGTTAAAAGAGTAGTACTGACAAGTGCAATCCAAAATTTAGAACAGCAACAATAAAATAAATAAATTAATACTAATAAAAATAGAATGCTGATATAGACTTGTGTAAGGAGTGGAAAATTTTATATATGTTTGATTTGGCAAATGACAATTAAAAAGGACAGAGAGGAGGAGCATAACTGGATATTCACTAGCAAGGTTGGGCTTGTAAAAATCATAAGCATGAGACATATGACTTCCTCTAAATTTGCTTTCAAAGGCAATTGGTGCATCTGGTCCTATCAGCATGGCAATGGCAGCTGCTCCACCAGTAGGCCGAGCCGGACCCTCTTCATATACCTGAAATAAAGGCCTCTTTTAGGCATATTAAAAAGGGTCAAGAAAAAGAGGTGCATCATCACAATCTACCTGCATGGATGTGTATGAGCTGGTAATCAACACGATATGAGAGACATATTAAAACTTTAATAAATATTATGCATAATTAATCTGCTTCCTAGGTAGTTGACAAGACATTAAATTAACACAAAACACACATAATCCTGATTACAGAAACAACAATTGATCAGAAATCATTGTAGATGCCAACTATTAAATCTTGTAAACTTACAAGAAAAGGAAAGAAACATATATTCACAAAGGCAAGGAGGTAATACCGCACTGTCTGTGCATACAACCAATCCGTAACGTCCATCCCATGAACTGCTTTCCACCCAATTAACACAATTGAATAAAGCTGCGGTTCCTCCATAGCATGCATTTGTTGAATCAACTCCTTCAATGTCAGTATTACGACATTCCTGTTTGTTAGCATGTGGAAAGACAAAAATGTAAGTAACCAGCTACAAACATCAATTAGTCATAATTGTACATCACAATATTTTGGGTACAAAGTAGGTCCGTTATCACATTAAAGATTTCTATTATAGAATACAGAAGCAAAAGCACAAATATACATCAAGTCCTAGCTTATATATATGAATTTTTTGAATTAGACATTTAAAGGTTTTTTTACCACACAACCTGAATTCCAGCTTGCCACCAAAGAAGGCAATTCCAAATGGAAAACAACCTATAAACTAAAAGAAAATTTGCAAGTACCTCGAAAATTTGCATTAAGAATGTCTTGATGGACTTGCTCTTGTCTATTACAGTCTCACTGCCAACTTCTAGGCGGCCGATTTGTTTTCTATCAATCCCAAATTTATCGAGGAGGGATGTAACTGCTGTCAAACTGAAATCCGAATATGAAAAAAATGATAAGTACCAAAAATATAACCGCTAAAACTAACTAATGCTGCTGAAACTCAGTTTGTTACTTATAATGACAGTATCCTATAAGCCCATTTCTTATAGATAAAAAGGGTTTACTGAAAGAAGATCAGTGTCAAAAAGTCTGAGGACAAGAAGTCCGCAACAAAGGTAAATGGAAAAACAAGATTTGAATAACCATTTTTTTTTCTTGACTCATTCTCTTTCTTTATCTAGGAGATGATGAAAAATAAAAATAAACAAAAAACAAACAGGTATGGAAGCTATAATTATACTATGGAAGTATTGGTTTATACATTCCTCTTACTCTCAACTCTAGGTATAATTTTATTTGCCATCTTTTTTAGAGAACCACATAAAGTTCCAACTAAAAGGCAAATATAAATCTCACTCAAAACTTCCTGCCATTGGCACCGTCGTAGTTAAAAGATTATGGTCTCTTGAGCTCACACTGACTAGTCACTAATCAAAGATTGTATGTTACTCGATCAAGCTATTAGTTCAGGTTGCTGTCCGGCCTACTTCTAGAATAGTTCTTTATGAAGGATTGTATATCTGACTCTTTAACTCCAAAAGCACCTAGACCCTCAAAGAGGTATGATTTTGCCACTATAATTAATGACATAGAAACACAGCTTCAGAATAAGCTACCACTATTCTTTCCAAATCACTGTAAAGCAATATTTAATAGTGTAAAGATAAGAAACCTCATTGAGATGACATCTTCCAACTCTGTACAAAATCCCATGCATTCCTGTCCAAGCCCAATAGTGTACTTTCCTTTGCTTGGACCATCATGAGATTCTAGAACTTCCTATAACAGAAGTACATACATTAATATAGAAGATGTTTTTGAGTCATGGTGGGTGATAGTTAACCTCATTTTGATTCCTAAAAAAGTAGTAAATAAAAAATATCTAAAACTAATCAAACTTCACTTAATATAAGAAAAATGCAAACAACATCGTCCTTAAAGGCTTTGTTTGGAACTCAAAAGGTTGTAAATAAAGAAAGTAAGAGATAATATATATATATATATATATATATATATATATATATATATATATATATATTCAACAACCCATCACAATTAACTTCAAACTTGAAATAATTTTGTTCCCCAAAGCATACAAAATTAGATTCCTATTCATTTATACGAGCGTTTTTCAAATTTTTGAATACTCAATATGTGATCATCTACAAGTCATGGATATAAATAACTGTAAATTCTCAGTTCATAACATTATGCATTATCAATATCTAAAAACTACACTAGTACTACCTATTCAAATTCCAAGTTCAATCGGTAAAAAAAATAAAAATGTAAAAAATCCACTCTGCAGTCGAACCTGAATCAAGCTAAAAAAGCATATAAGAAAGTGATGAACACATGATCAATAATACAAATCAAACTCCATATTGAATGTAATAAATCAAATTAAAAACGGGGAAAAAATGAGTAATGAAATAGTGCAATATATAATCTAGGAAACAAACAAGTGAGAAAATGATCATCACCTGTTGAATACAAGTTGGTGGAAAATAGATCTCCATGGCCAGAATTCCCACATTCTTCGCCTCTTCGGATTCATCGATGCCGCCATTGTTTATACACAACCTTTTTACGTTCTTAAAAGAGAGAGGGAGAGAATATCACACATAACAGGTTACAGGCGCAGTGATGAGTGAGACTTTTCAAGTGTGTCACCATATATTTTGTTGAAAAAATAAACTTATCCCAAAAGTAATTAAGTATTTTTATTTAATTAATATTCATGTACTTGTTGGTTCATGTATTTGAAGGTTCATGAAACTAGTTGAAAAGATGTCTAGAGAGTTGGTTTTCATTAAGTGCTCATTCATGTATTTGGGTTTATACATGTTAGGAGATTCCTATAAATACCTATGTACTCAACTCATTTGAAGCAAGCAAGAAATATAAAAACTTCCTTTGTGATAACATCTTCTCTATTTTCTCTAGTGTGTATGAGAGTATTATTTCCAACAAAGTGGTATCAGAGCTAGGTTGCTAGTAACACCCACTAGAAAATGGAAAATGGATCGGTCCAATTCCAAGTTCCTCAATTGAAGAAGGATAACTATGAGAGTTGGTGTATTCGCATGAAGGCGATTTTTGGTTCACAAGATCTATGGGACATTGTGACCAAAGGCTATGAAGAGCCCCAAAATGAAGATTCGTTATCACAAGCACAAAAGGAAGTTTTGAGTTCCACAAGAAAGAAAGATAAAAAAAAGGTCACTATTATTCATCAATGTTTGGATGATGCAATGTTGCAAAAAGTTGCTCTTGCCACCACCGCCAAGCAAGCGTGGGAAATTCTCCAAAATTCGTTCAAGGGAGTTGCCAAAGTAAAGAAGGTTCGTCTTCAAACCTTGAGAAGTGACTTCGAAGGTTTGCGTATGAAGGAGTCCAAATCAATTTCGGATTATTTTTCTAGAATTTTGGCACTTGTCAATCAAATGAAAAGTAATGGTGAGGAAATTAGTGATGTTCGAGTAAATGAAAAAATCCTTCGTTCTTTAAATCCCAAGTATGAGTATATTGTTGTAGCCATTGAGGAGTCAAAAGACTTGGAAACCATGACCGTTGACGAACTTATGGGTTCATTGCAAATCCATGAAGAGAGGCTTGAAAAGCAAAAGAAGGGGCCTATTGAGCAAGTGCTCCAAGCGAAGCTTTCTTTCAAGGAGAGAGAAGAAAAACATGGAAATAGTCAACGAGGTCGAGGTCGTGGCCAAGCACGAGGCCGTGGAAGAGGTGGAAGAGGAAGTCACTACTCTCCTCACAAAGAAGAAAGGAGTCAAGAGTCTCATCACACAAAGGGACGTGGAAAAAGAAATTATTCACGATCGTATCAAAGGAGGTATGATAAATCTCGAGTTCAATGTTACAATTGTCATGATTATGGGCACTATGCTTCGGAATGTAAGAATGATTCAAAAGATGTTGAAGGAAAGTCAAATTATGTGGAGAAAAATGTTGAAGAAGTGGAGCCCACTTTACTATTGACATGCAAAGGAGAGATGAATGAAGATGACAATACATGGTATCTTGACACGGGTGCAAGCAATCATATGTGTGGAAGGAAAAATATGTTCGTTGAGCTTGATGAATCTGTATGCGGCAATGTTACTTTTGGAGACTCGTCAAAAATTCCGGTTAAAGGAAAAGGTAAAATTTTGATTCGCTTAAAGGATGGAAGGCACCAATTTATTTTAAATGTTTATTATGTGCCAAATATGAAGAACAATCTTTTGAGCTTGGGGCAACTCTTAGAGAAAGGTTATGATATTTTGATGAAAGATTCTAACCTTTCAATAAGAGATCAATCCGGAAATTTACTAGTGAGGGTGCTTATGACAAGAAATCGAATGTTCTTATTGAATATTAAAAATGATGTGGCAAAATGTTTAAAAGCTTGTTTCAAAGATTCGTCTTGGCTTTGGCACTTAAGACTTGGGCACTTGAATTTTGGTGGTTTGGAAGCTTTGTCGAAGAAGAGGATGGTGAATGGGTTGCCTTCAATTCACCACCCCGATCAACTTTGTGAAGGATGTCTTTTTGGCAAATAATCTCGGGAAAGTTTTCCGAAAAAATCAACTACTAGAGCAACCATGCTGTTGGAACTTGTGCACTCGAATGTGTGTGGTCCTATTCATCCGTCATCATTTGGTAAGAATAATTATTTTCTCCTCTTTATCGATGATTTTAGTAGGAAGACATGGGTTTATTTTCTTAAATAAAAATCGGAGGTGTTTGGAGCTTTTAAAAAATTCAAGGCTCTTGTGGAGAAGCATAGCGGGTATAATATCAAGGCCATTAGATTCGATAGAGGGGGCGAGTTCACGTCAAATGAATTTAAATTATTTTGTGAAGAAAATGGAATTCGTCATCCTTTAACGGTTCCAAGATCGCCACAACAAAATGGGGTGGCGGAGAGAAAAAATAGAAGCATCCTTAACATGGCTCGAAGTATGTTGAAGAGCAAGCAAATGCCAAGAGAATTTTGGGCTGAAGCTATTGATTGTGCCATCTATTTGTCAAACCGTTGCCCGACTAGAAGTGTTGAAGACATGACACCACAAGAAGCATGGAATGGGAGAAAGCCAAGTGTTTCTCATTTGCGTGTTTTTGGGAGTATTGCTTATATGCATGTACCGGATGAAAAGAGGTCAAAGCTAGATGATAAAAGTGAGAAACATATTTTCATCGGCTATGATGCAAGATCCAAAGGTTACGAATTGTACAATCCAAGCAACGACAAAATTATGATAAGTAGATATGTGAAATTTGATGAAGAAAGCTCGTGGGATTGGAATATTGTAGAGGAAAATTATAATTTCTTTCCTTTCATTGACCATGAAGCGCAAGAAAGAGAAGAAGACTCGGGGAATCCTATTTCTCCACCTCCATCTCCACCATCATCCAATGGACAATCTAGTCCATCTTCATCTCAATCAAGTTCAAGTGAGCGACCTCAAAAGATGAGAAGTGTGCAAGAAATTCTTGATAGTACCGAGGAGATAAATATTGATAATTTGAATTTATTTTGTCTTTTTGCGGATTGTGAACCTATGGGGTTTGAACATGCATCCAAAGACAAGAAATGAAGGAGTGCCATGAATGAAGAAATCAAATCCATTATGAAGAATGAGACATGGGAGCTTACTACACTTCCAAAAGGTCAAAAGTCAATTGGGGTGAAATGGGTGTATAAGACAAAGAAGAATGCAAAGGGTCAAGTGGAGAAATACAAAGCAAGATTAGTAGCCAAAGGCTACAATCAAAGACCTGGTATCGACTATGATGAAGTATTTGCCCCCGTTGCTCGCTTGGAAACTATAAAATTGCTTGTATCATTGGCGGCTCAAAATGATTGGTCAATTTACCAAATGGATGTGAAGTTCGCATTTTTAAATGGATTTCTTGAAAAAGAGGTGTACGTGGAACAACCACTTGGCTATATTGTCAAAGGAGAAGAAGATAAAGTTTTAAGATTGAAGAAGGCATTATACGGATTGAAGCAGGCGCCAAGAGCTTGGAATAGCCGAATTGATAAATATTTCCAAGACAATAATTTCAAAAGATGCCCGTATGAACATGCCGTTTATTCAAAGGTTGGAAAGAATGGCGATATTTTATTTGTATGCTTGTATGTTGATGATTTGATTTTTACGGGAAGTAATCCAAGCATGTTTGAAGAATTTAAGAGGGCTATGGAGCATGAATTCGAGATGACGGATATGGGTCTCATGGCTTACTACCTTGGCCATGAAGTAAAGCAAAGCAAAGAAGGGATTTTTATTTCACAAGAAGGATATGCTAAAGATCTTCTTAAGAAATTTAAAATGCTTGAATGTAAGCCGGTGAACACACCCATTGAATGTGGAATTAAATTGTCAAAGCATGAAGAAGGAGAGACGGTGGATTCAACATTTTTTAAGAGTCTTGTTGGAAGTTTGCGATACTTAACATCCACAAGGCCGGATATTGTATATGGACTTAGCTTTGTTAGTCGTTAAATGGAAAATCCCACCGTGACTCATTTGAAGGTTGCTAAATGAATTCTCCGTTACATCAAAGGTACTCTTGATTTTGGCTTATTTTATTCAATTTCAAATAATTTCAAGCTTGAGGGATATTGTGATAGCGATTGGGCCAGTGATATTGATGATAGAAAGAGTACAACTGGATTTGTTTTCTTTATGAGGAATTCGGCATTTACATGGTCCTCAAAGAAGCAACCTATTGTGACCCTCTCTACTTGTGAAGCGGAATATGTTGCTGCTACATCTTGTGTTTGCAAAGCCATTTGGCATCGAAATCTTTTAAGAGATCTTAATTTGCAACAACAGAAGTCAACAGAGATTTATATCGACAACAAGTCGGCAATTGCATTGGCAAAGAATCCGGTGTTTCATGACCGAAGCAAACACATTGATACGAGGTATCATTTTATAAGAGAATGTGTTGCAAAGAAAGAAGTTGAACTTGTATTTGTGAAGACTCAAGACCAAATTGCTGATATTTTCACGAAGCCACTCAAAGTCGAATTATTTTGCAAATTGCGAAGTTCACTTGGTGTGATAAGTTTAAGAGGGGGTGTTGAAAAAATAAACTTATCCCAAAAGTAATTAAGCATTTTTATTTAATTAATATTCATGTACTTGTTGGTTTATGTATTTGAAGGTTCATGAAGCTAGTTGAAAAGGTGTCTAGAGAGTTGGTTTTCATTAAGTGCTCATTCATGTATTTGGGTTTATACATGTTAGGAGATTCCTATAAATACCTATGTACTCAACTCATTTGAAGCAAGCAAGAAATATAAAAACTTCCTTTGTGATAACATCTTCTTTATTTTCTCTAGTGTGTGTGAGAGTATTATTTCCAACATATATATATATAGGGATCCTTTCCATGGCAGCCGGTTGCTATGAGAACTGTGCAACACCCCCTTTTTGGACCGTTGATCAAGTTATTGGAAGGCTGAGATTGAGATATATTAATACCAAACCGTGAGAAGCTCTGCCGGTTTCTATTTAAATAAGAGGGGCCCACATTTTAACATATTGTCAGTATAGTTAAATAAAATGAATATTTAATATTAAAATATTTCGACCGGTACAAGTTGTACCGGCCTATTCTTTTTTTTACGCATTGGTGCTTTATCAGTTTTTAATCAAATATAAAGAGATTGCACAAAATATTAAAATATTTAAATATTTAAATATATTCCGGCCGGTACAAGTTGTACCGGCCTACTCTTTTTTTTAACACATTCATGTTGTCTCACTTTTTAATCAAATATAAAGAGATTGTACAAAATTTATTTTGACTTACAAATATAATGTTAAAAATAAATATTAGTAATATAAAAATAAATATAATTATATTATAAATAAATAAATATATAAATATAAATATTATTTTTAATATTAATATATTAAAAATAAATATAATAAATATATAATTATGCAAGATATATAATTATATTATTAATAATTATGCAAGATGTAATAAAGATGTAAATATTATTAATATAAAAATAAATATAATTATATTACATCTTTATATAAATAAATATAATTATATTACATCTTTATATAAATATATTAAAAATAAATATAATTATATTACATCTTTATAAAAATAAATATAATTATATTACATCTTTATATAAATAAATATAATTATATAAAGATGTAATATAATTATATTTATTTTATATTAATAATATTTACATCTTTATTACATCTTGCATAATTATTAATAATATAATTATATATGTTGCATAATTATATATTTATTATATTTATTTTTTATATATTAATATTAAAAATAATATTAATATTTATATATTTATAATATAATTATATTTATTTTTATATTACTAATATTTATTTTTAACATTATATTTGTAAGTCAAAATAAATTTTTTGCAATCTCTTTATATTTGATTAAAAAGTGAGACAACATGAATGTGTTAAAAAAAAGAGTTGTACCGGCCGGAATATATTTAAATATTTTAATATTTTGTGCAATCTCTTTATATTTGATTAAAAACTGATAAAGCATCAATGCGTAAAAAAAAAGAATAGGCCGGTACAACTTGTACCGGTCAAAATATTTTAATATTAAATATTCATTTTGTTTAACTATACTGACAATATGTTAAAATGTGGGCCCCTCTTATTTAAATAGAAACCGGCAGAGCTTCTCACGGCTTAGTATTAATATATCCCAATCTCAGCCTTCGAATAACTTGATCAACGGTCCAAAAAGGGGGTGTTGCACAGTTCTCATAGCAACCGGCTGCCATGGAAGGGATCCCATATATATATATATATATATATATATATATATATAGCAAGTCCTGAAGGGTAAGGAGCTTCAAAGGGTGACGTTTTCTGGTTTGTATTGCCTTATCTACCATTTTCCTTCTGTTTGCAAGTAGTATTCCATCCCGTTTTCTACTACCTACCCCTACATTTACTCCACACTCAATAACTTCCAACTAAAAAATATGTCCATCTTCTACCACAGATATAGGTCACATTTTTCATCATGATAATTGAGAAGTTACACAAAATGGACCCGGTTAGCATGAAGTTTATTTTATGCCTGAGAGCACTTTATTGGCCAATTGACCAACTTAATAAAAAATAAACTTCATGCTAACCACTTCTCACAAAATGGTCATATTTATAAATTATAATATAAATTAATATGGTAATTTTTTATTATTTATTTTTAAAATAACATAATAATGGAGTAGAAGTGATAATTTTTTTATAAGAATTTTGTTATGTATAGGTGCATATATATGAGATAAATAAGAATTTTTAATATTTTTTTAAATTTATTTTATCTTATTACATCATTTAATTTTATCACAAATTTGTCAATATCATTTCCGTTTTGGTAAAATTAAAGAAGATTTTGTAAAGCACTACAACTCCTTTACAAGTAAAATTTGGGATTCACTCCCTTCTATTATACCTTCTATCCAATATATTATATTTTTATAATTTTGGATATAATAATTAAAATCAATACATGTTAATTAATTTATAATATTGAGTAGTATAATCATTTTAAAAATAAATATAATTCAAGACTTTTTCACTCTTTAAAGAACATCTAGATTTTTCAATAAAATTTTAATGATTAAAAATTATTTTAAATTTTTAACAGTTAAAATATTTTTAATAATTCTCATTTTTGGTAGGATTAATAAACTTTTAAGATAAATAATTAGAGTATTAGATGGAATTGAAGGAAAAGTGTAATGGGGGAGCCAAATCTTAAAATTTGATTACACAGGCATATTTACCCTTTCATAAAGTTATAATCACGGTTACACAGACGTAATTAACGCTTCAAATCGGGGTAAGCATACGATTTATATACTTCATAATCTACTTAATCAGTCTGTCTGGCTCACCATATCCGTCTTTGTGTTCCTTGTGTTAGTGGTGCATGCATATACAATTTATTTGTGTGGAGAGAAATAATTTAGTTATCTTGAAATGGCTTAGTCAAGGAGTCATTTTTCTTGTTTAATTACGTGGGCACTTCTTATAGATCAAGAATTCAAGATGTTGTATAACTATTCTCGAAATGGGTAGATTTAACTCAATTTTAATAGGACCATGCATGGTTTGAAATGGACCATTTTAATTTATACTTGTTGCAAGAACCTTGGGTCCTTTAAGCAGATTCATACTCAACTAATTATATCCGGTTTAGTTCTTGATGAATTTGTAAGTAGTAATAAAGTTGCTGAATTCTTTGAAAAATCTGTTGGCTTTGTAGACTATACTTGGGAAAATCTTACTTCTTCATTTTTTATGGTGTTTGTAGCAGATGTATTGATGCAAATAAGGTGTTTGATAACATGCTTATGAGAGATGTAGTTGAAGCGGAATTGAACGATCCATCCCACATCAATTCATCACCTAGTAGCACACCTGTGTAGACGGACCCAATAAGTATGTTTGACCACCTCCTTATCTAAAAGGTTAACCTATTAGGTTGAGGCTCTACCATACTTATTAACCCATCTAAACTCTTGAATTTATCCGATGTGGGATTCATGTGAAATATCCCAACAATAGTCTCCTGATCAGGATATATAAGGCGAAAGTCTATTAATGATGCTGTAAAACTTTCCTGAAAATGGATGTCAAGCTGAATATTGCAGCCTTTGTTAAGTGTGTAGCATGTGGGTCACTTGGTTATGTGAATATGGGGATGGGTTGATCTTGAAGCATGCCTTTGAAAGGGACTTGGTGGTAAATAATGGATGTGTACTTCAAGTGAGTATATTTATGGAAGGCAAAACAGCTCCTCATGGAGCTCTCGGAAAGAGATGTTATTTCTTGGACTTCTATGATAAGCGGATTGGTGCGGTGCAAATCTCCAAACGAGTCGTTAGAAATGTTTAATACCATGCTAATGTCAGTTGTGGAACTGATCAGGTCATTCTTACGAGCGTACTCTCAGCGTGTGCATGTGTATAAATACATTCAACAAGCATGTTTAATTATTGAAGTCACTGAATTGATTGATTTTGATACTAACTGGTTGATGCATGTGTTGTTTCTTTGAAGAATGCTGTCAAGCATGTTTAATTATTGAAGTTACTAAATTGATTCATTGATTTATTTCTAACCGGTTGATGCATGTGTATAATTTTTGCAAGGGATCTTTATTATTGAACATTACCGGAAGAATTGATGATAGACCTTTACTTTTTCTTTCATAGTTTTGCATCAGTTAAGCTTAAGTTATTGAATTGCTCTGCTCCTAAGCTACTAAGCTATCTAGGATCCGAAATTCTGAGGGGGACTTTCACTCCGCAGACTATACACTTCATAATAATTAGCCAAAAAAAGACTATATACTTCATAAATTCATTATAAAGGATTAATATGATAATATGCTTACACTTCAACATTGGTTCAGAGCTGTATATCTCCATCTTTCCTTCTCCACAAAGTCTGCATCCAGGAACTGAGCAATGAAAGCCCAAAGTCTGTAAATGTCTTCGAAATTGGTGAGGAACCCAAGTGCAGCTGTGACCACTGTTATCCCCTGGTAAGCTTTTTTCTTGTTACCATTTCTTTCTCTATCTTCATGTCTTCTCTCTAGGACTCTCTCCTTCTCTTCTTCATATTTTTCCGAGAACCACATTTGGTGTAAAACCCCATTGCTAAGAGAAATATTGCTTCGATCAGCAAGCTTCTGGACAAGAACAGGCTCGACCTTTTCTCCTTTCCAGTCGTACACATTGAATGCCAATGCTGGTCCCCTGTCAAATTTTACCTTCGGCCCGTAGATTCTAACCAAGGAAATTTTGTTATCTGTATAAGGATGCTGGAGTTTTACTAGTGCGTTTATTAACCAATTGATCAAGCACCTTACTCTGTTACTGATTTGTACCAGTCCGAGTGAATCCACATGATCCAAGCCCCTACATTTAATTTCTAAGCTTCCATTCTCACCAAGTTTGGCTTTCTTCTCTTGAACTGAACTAATGGGTGACACCGATTCCTCAAGTTCTGAAGTTTCTTCAGGAAATCCGAACAGCTTATTTTCTGAGACAATATTAACTATACCTGTGGCTGTGGAGTCTTCCAAGATTGGTAGAGTGGATTTCTTGACCAAGAGGCATCCAAATCCAGTTGGGTTTTCCCCAAAAACCTTGTAGAAGGAGCAAACTAGGAAATCAGGGCGAAAGAGGGAGAGGCCGAAGCTGTTCATATCCTTTGGCCCCAATGCACAAGCATCAAACAAAACGTGCCACCCATTTGCCTGTGCTGTTGTCATCCACTGAAAAGAATAACTGGCGCCAGTCATTCTAGACTGAAGAGGGAAAACAAACAATCCCCTATGTTTCTTCTTTTTCTTCTTCCTCGCCAGCATCTTCCTCAATTTCTCAGAGTGAATCCTAAACCTTGGCCATTTGAACTCAGATAACATGACTCGTGCTCCTCTTTTCTCTGATGTTTTGATCATACCTTCCACTGCCTCACTCTCACAATCATAGACCGTCAGAAGCTTTCGACTGGACCGGAAAGGGTAAGACTCTGCCACAAGTTTAAAAGCTGATGATCTGTTTGTAGTAAAAACCATGCAGTAATCACTCTCAGAGATATTAAGGAAATCCATAATTCTCTTCTTGATTGAATATTCCAGTTCTGAACCTTGGCCACCATGAAGTAGCTCTGACTTGAGATTCACCGACTTGTACATTGTACTAAAGAAAGGAATATCCGAACATTGAGACGATGCTGGAGAAGAAGAGGAGCCATGAGGGCTGCTCTGCGAGTGGGAGAAGAGACCGATGCCGATGTAATCAAGGCAAATATGACTGGATTGGAATAGATGGTTGTATTCTTGGGCTCTTATCAAGTCAATTCTGGTAGTTTCAGAGTATTGTGGGAATGCTTTTTTGAATCGAGTAAATGATTCATATAAAGAAGGGAGAGACTCATGGTTGGTGAACTGGGTATTTGGGAAGAAAAGGGAAGAAGTTGATGCCACAAAGTTGCGCTTACAGGTGGCCAAAGTTCCGGAGGGCTTGGAACAGGTGTTTAAGGGCACGGGCAAGTCCATGAAAGGGCTTGGGCAAAAACTCTGAACACATGCTTGTGTTGCCTCCTTGAAGCAAGGTGACTGCATATTTTCTGGCATCTATTTTCCCCTTGCTTGTATTTTCACTCGGTCTATGTTCCTGAATTAGCTTTCATGTATTTTTATACCAGGCATGCTTATCGGTTAAGAAAAGTCTAAAGTATACATGAAATGACTGTGCTGAACAAGTCAGGTTACTGTGTTGAACTTTTCTTTAATGTTGAACATGATTGACCTTGCTTTATTTATTATGTACACTTTAAGAAAAGCAGAACTGTTTAGAATAAATCCAGATTCCCCGCCAGCCCCAATCTCTTGGGGCCCCGCATCATTGGTTCTTGTAGATGTATAATGATTTGCTTGATTGATTGGTTGCTTCGTTTTAGCCACTAAATTCAACCCATCAGGTGACAGCTAATGTATTGATATGAGGATTTAGTAGTAAGATGGTTGTGGTGGTAATTGGCATGGATTTTTGCATAGAATCGAATTAATTTACAGCCAAAACAATTTAAGTGTGAACCGGAAATGAAATGACCAAGTGATGTGTGAGCGGGAGTGGGACACAGAGAGACTAGAGATAGAGAGAGAGCGGGGCTTTTAATAGAGCTAACATGGTGTGTACTTCAGCTACAGTTATATCAGTCACACCATCACCTGTCATAGTGCTGCGATACAAGATAGCAAATGCCCTCTCAATGACAGCTACCAAACGTGAACAAGAGCTAAACCATGATGAAGCTGCAGTGTAGTGTAGTACAACATTTTACAACAGAATATTAACTATAGTTTATATAACTTTACCTTAGTTACATTGTTATATAATAGTATAAATAGTGATATCCAGTATCATTGTAATGCAAGTAATGGAGAAATAAAATTCAGCTTCTGTTTTACGCTTTTGCTCTGTTTTGGCATATTCACTCATATGAAGGAATCTAACATGGTATCAAAGCATAGATCTATTTCACTATTCTGCAATCAAATCAAGTTTGTTTTCTCTTGATCTACTCTGTTCTAAGCTAGAAATTTGGCCATTCTTATTCTAGTTTCGTACTTGAATCAGATCTTCTATACTCCATTAAAACTTCATATCAATGGCTTTTTCTTACAATAAGACTAGTTATGTTAATGTAGTAGCAAATAATTCACCTGATATTTCTACATCTAGTACACAACATCAAACTGATGATTCTAGTCATAATAATTTTGATTCATTGTCAGTCGAATCAAATTCTCATCCTCTTTATTTGCACAATAATGATCATCCTGGACTAATTTTAATTGCCAAAAAGCTTACTGGCACAGAAAATTTTGGTCCATGGAAAAGATCAATGCAAATAGCATTGTCTGCCAAAAACAAGTTGATGATGGTTCATTTCCTAAACCTGCAGAAAATTCATCCTTAAAACCTCAATATGATAGAGTGAATGATATGGTGATTACCTGGATTTTAAACACAGTTTCTGATGAAATCAATGATGGAATGAATTTTGTAAATTCAGCTGCTGAGGTTTGGAATGAGCTTCATGAGAGATTTTTTGGAGTTAATGGCCACAGAATCTATGAAGTACTTAGAGACATTCATTCGCTTGAGCAGGAAAATAGGTCTGTGGAGATTTATTTTCATAGACTTAAGAGTTTGTGGGATGAATATGGAGTTTTAGAACCTACTGTGAATTGTGTTTGTGGTGCTCATAAGATCCAAGAGGAAAGAGAGCAGAGGAAGAAGCTTATACAATTTCTCATGGGTCTTCATGATAGTTATGCTACAGCTAGAGGTCAAATATTGATGATGGATCCATTACCATCTGTTTTTCAGGCATTTTCCTTGATAAAACAGGATGAGAAACAAAGACAAGGATATTTGCCTTCTTATTCAGATGGTGTTAGTTTTGCAGCTACAGGGAGAAATGTTCATTCTCAGTACAAGGACTTCACACACTCTGGACATTCATAGTCTAGTACTTCACAATATAATCAAGGAAATGCTTACAGTGCAAGTAGTCCTACTAGTAATAGTTGTAAGACCCCAAATAATTAATAAATGAAATTTAATTTCCTCTAATTATTATTTTGAATAGTAAAGGTTGATTTGATTAATGTGGATAGTTATGGGTAAAATACGTAAATATTTTAAAATAAACAAGTGGTTATAAAATATTCATTGTTGTCGGGGAATATTCGTTTGGTCGTGGAATATTCGTACTGTTTGAGAATATTTGTACGACGGTGCAGCCATGTGTTGGCCCCATAACGGAAAGCGATTGGATGAAGAAAACAACAAATATAAGTTGTTTAAAAATAACGGCGTAGTTGTTACCGTTAATACTGTTAAAATACTCGGTGGTTAAAACACAGTAGCACACGGTATTGCACCAATTATTGATTCTTACGTAAGAAGGCACTACTCAATAATGGTTACAGTAATTACTGTTCAGTATTTTATTTTATTGATTCAATAATTGCTGCGTTGATATTTTATATTGCTGTTGTTTCAATAATTGTCATTACACAGTATTTTTCATTATCGAAGCAATAATTCATATTATCTGAATAATATTATTAGATAACATTATTGGCAATGTCTAGAAAGTTCTGTCTAAGGAGAGGTTTGGTCACCTAATTGCGCGCCAGTAAGGAGAAATTCTTATTGGAAAGGCCCCTCTTTCCTGGGAACTGCCTGGTTGTCAATATTGTGATTCTGTAGTATCATTTGTGAATAATTAATTATTGATTCATATGATGAGAAAAATATTGATTTTATGTGGATATAGATGGAGAAAATTTTTAATGTGACAATTGTTGAAAATTGAAATTTTATTTTTTTCTAATAAAATAATTCATTTAAATATATATTATTATATTTTAATAATATAATAATGGTGATATTTTTACAACAAATGTGGGATATATGAGTATACGAGGAGAAATAGTATTTTTATTGCAATAAATGTTTAAAACATGTTAAACATGTCGGTGGACCCCATTTATTGACTGAAATGTGATTATAGCCTCTAAAATCACCCGTTTGTGGATTTTGGTCAATTTCTGTTTGAAATTTGGAAAAACTTTCTTCTGCAAAGTTGTAGAGAATTGAATTTCCTATAAAAATTCGCAAGATTCGAATTTTCTGGCAAAAGGGCTATTTATTGTGAATTATTGAAGTTCTAAAACTCCGAAATAATTGATTTTTGGACGTTTAAATTATTTTAAATTAGAAAAACGTTTTTTCTTTTTTTTTTTCTAGAAGGTGGCATGTGGTTATTGAGCTGAAATCCGATTTCAAGTATAGGTAGAAGATTTATTATATATATTATTATTATATTAAATTTTCTGCTTTGGTGTTCTAAGCATTTTTCTATAAATAGGGTGCTTAGGTTAGAATTGAAAATCACACCAGAAACTGAAGTTTTCTCTCTCTATAATATCGAGCGTATTCTTGTGAGTATTTTGAGTATACTTTGAGTATTGATATACGGTGAAAGTTCAAGTTATAGCCTATATCCAGTATTCCAGTTAAAAGTACTGTTTTTCCGAGGTAAGGGATATTATTTTTTTAAAAATGATATTATTTCTTCTAATATCATTATGCCGAAGCATTGATCTGAACTTTTAATCAAATTTAGAACTTTTTGTGTCAGAGTTACTATTCACGTATACGGTACTATTCACGTATACGACACTATTCACGAATACGACACTATTCATCGAAAAATGAATTTTTTTTCCTTTTCGTCTAAAATATATTGTGGATACTAGCTTTGATTGTATCCATGTTTTGATCATTCTTGAATTTTACACCACTATGATTATTTTTGAGGTATTTTTGGACATGGTTAAAACAAAGTACGAATCCTTAATCCTTAATCCTTGTCATTTTGTTTCACTAGATTCGTTTCTTTAAAAATATTTTTCATCATCCTCAGTCTTAAATGATGAGATTATTGAATATCTTTGGCCTGTAGTGCAAAGATGAATGATTTCTGATGAATATCTTTGGCCCGTAGTGCAAAGATGAACAGGTGTTTAGATGAACATGACCAACTGATGAATATCTTTGGCCTGTAGTGCAAAGATGAATATGTGATTCCAGATATATATTGATTGATGTTACAGGGATAAAAGATAGACGATGAACTTTTAAATTCATACATAGAAGATAGTAGTTTGCATTCTCTACTTAACTCTTCTAATGAATTATTATTTCCGCTGCGAATATTGATTTAAAACTTGTTGTCTATTGTATTCTATTATATTTTTCCCTGTTGAAGACTAACGATAATTTGTTGTATATTATCTTAGTCATAATATTCTTTACTGGGCTAGTTGAGCTCACCCTTTTCCTTTTTGTTCCATTTTTCTTCTCAGGAGGTGAGACTATAGCGAGTACGAGTCGGGGTATGGAATGAAGGTTCTAGAGAAAGTTGTTTAGTAGTCCTCACCATTTTTATAAAATAATGTATCAATAAATGTGATGAGGATATATTTGAGTATAGATATTGTCTAGAAGATAATGTTTGTATTCAAACTCACAGTTTTACTGTTGTAATAATAAAGTTGTAGTTATTTCTGTACCATGTATTGACAACTCAGAATGGGTGATGTATACCTATTTTGGGGGCGTCACATAGCTGATCTTCTCACCAAAGCTCTAGGAAAGGTACCTCATTGGTTTTTAGCTTCCAAGTTGGGGTTGCACAACCCTTGTGCTCCTCCAACTTGTGGGGGGAGTAATAGAGCTAACATGGTGTGTACTTCAGCTACAGTTATGTCAGTCACACCATCACCTGTCATAGTGCTGCGATGCAAGATAGCAAATGCCCTTTCAATGACAACTACCAAACGTGAACAAGAGCTAGACCATGATGAAGTTGCAGTGTAGTGTAGTACAACATTTTACAGCAGAATATTAACTACAGTTTACATAACTTTACCTTAGTTACATTGTTATATAATAGTATAAATATTGATATTCAGTATCATTGTAATGCAAGTAATGGAGAAATAAAATTCAGCTTCTGTTTTACGCTTTTGCTCTGTTTTGGCATATTCATTCATCTGAAGGAATCTAACAGCTTTGCTTTTGGAGCCTCGACCGGCAACATATAGCATGCTGGCCGAAAAGAAGTCTGAATGCTGGCGGAAGGAAGCTTCTTTAGAAGGACAAGGATACTCTTCATTTCAAATAAAGAATCTCCATTTTATGATTCAGAGAGAGATAGACATTTCATGGTTCAGATTTAAAATCATATTTCTCTCTCAAATAAGTGAGTGGTAAGGATGAGGTACTATTCAGAAACCATGTTTTTTTTTTCTTTTCCCACTTGCATTACCCCAAATGAATGATTTAGTGGGAGGATGAGGTGGTAATTGAGAAATATAAATGGCGTAATAATGGAGAAACAAAGGGTAATCTTTCTAGATAAATTATAAAGTGAATGTGGGAATGTGGGAGTTAAAATTGAAAAAGAAAAAGGGCAAATTCATTTTGTTACAGAGATGAGCCTTGGTGTATTAAATGGTGCCTAATCTGGAAAACTAGAATACTCCTCTTAATGATGGTTATGGTACTTATTATTTTTATAATTATAGGAATTCCTTATGATAATTACTCTCTCCGTTCCATAATATATAACACTAGTAATTGCTCGTGCCTGAAGGCACGACCTAACAAAAAATTAGATTAAAATTCGAAAAATACTTTATTACCTAAAGACTCTTTGCAACTTAAAATCAGACTTAATAATTATCATAATTAACCACACTACCACAATAATTAATTGTCCTTTAAAAATAGATATCCAGAAAAAATTAAACTTGTCTACAAAACTTATAATTATCAATAAAAATTATCATAATTCACCACACCACCACAATAATTATTATTATTGTTATTATTATTGTTTTGTTTTTGTTATTATTATTATTACTATTATTATTATAATTTTAATTATTGATATTGATATTAATATTAATATTAATTTTATTATAATTATAATTATTATTACTTTATTACTATTATTATTATTACTATAATAATAATAATATTATTATATTATAATTATTATTATTTTGTATTAAAATTAGAATGAATCTGAACCGTACTTGTGCTTTCCCGCTCAAATCAATTAGAATGAATCAGAATCTTTATTATATAGATTACTATTATTATTATTATTATTATTATTATTATTATTATTATTATTATTATTTCTCTTATTATTACTATTACTATTATAATAATAATAATTATTATTATTACTATTATTAGTACTATTATAATTATTATTAGTACTATTATTATTATTATATTTATTTTTAGTACTATTATTATTTGTTTGTGTGTGTGTTAAGAAGATAGGAGAGAGAAAGATTTTGTGTGTGAACATGAGAGAGAGTATGGTGTATGAGTGAATTTGATTTGAGCGAGAAGAAATATGAGCATTTAGATTAAGTTGGAAAAATTAAGTTAGAATAAATCTGAACCGTCCTTGTGCTTTGTCAAATGAAAGATTCAAAATGGGTTCTGTTTTATTATATAGATTTTAGATGATTTTATTTTTTTCAAATTATTTGACGTTTTAGAAAATCTAAGAGAATTAATT
Source organism: Panax japonicus (assembly GCA_020205505.1). Classification (NCBI taxonomy): domain Eukaryota; kingdom Viridiplantae; phylum Streptophyta; class Magnoliopsida; order Apiales; family Araliaceae; genus Panax; species Panax japonicus. The sequence goes on from CM035092.1 coordinate 78,551,494, forward strand.
ACAATCTTTTCAAAATTATCCTTCATAGAAAAATATTACAGATGAGAGAGACTATAACATGTTAACATAAGTATGGTAACAACTAAGAAAAAGATTTTTTGGTATTTATTACTCCCTTCGTTTCTTAATATAGGTCGTTTTAAAGAAATATTTTTGTTCCTTAATATAAGTCGTTTTAGAATTTCAAGTAAGCATTAATTGCTTAATTTCCAATATTACCCCTAATATTAAATGTAACTTTGGTTCTCCCAATATTTTCTGTCCAATAAATAACAATCTCTTATTTCAATATAAGTGTGACGCCCCCAAAATTAGGTACACAACACCCATCTTGGGTCGCCACTTACATGGTACAAAATTAAAACACAAACTAATAATACAGAAGTCATGTATAATACGACAAAACATATGTTGTGAGTTCTAATAGGAATATTGTCATCTAGACAGTATACAAACTCAAATTGAGTCCTCATTACATTTATTATCACACTATCTAATATAATAGTGAAGACTACTAGCTAATGCTATCAACTGGACCGTCACTCCATTCCCCGACTAGTCCCGGCTATGTTCTCATTTCCTGAAGAGAACAGTGAAAGAAAGGGTGAGCTCAACTAGCCCAGTAAGAAATATTATGACTAAGATAATGCAAAATAAATTATCATTAGCCTCCAACAATGTTAAACTGATAAAATACAATAGACATCAAGTTTAACTGCAGCGGAACAAGCAATCCATTAAAAGAGTCAAGTAGAGAATTGAATCTACTATCTTTTATGATTTAGAAAGTTTTTCATCACTTTTATCGCTGAGACTCAGCTCAATAAATAATCCACATCATTAAATCATCCCTGCACTACAGGCCAAGGATATTCTATAGTATTACGACCACGAATTATCCATGCACTACGGGCCAAAGATAATCGTGTTTTCATCAACGGTCCTGATCATGCCATAAAACAATTCATCTTTGCACTACGGCCGAAGAGAATCCATAGCCATAATCATACCAAAAACTGTCCATCAATGCACTACGGGTCAATGAGGACTTTTTCCACATCATTTGTAATATTACGGTCATGATTATACCGAATAATCCCTGGTCATAATCATACCAAGTCCATCTATGCACTACAGGCCACAGATGACTTTCAACATAACATAAACATGAGGATGATGACAATGATATAAGAATTCAATAAAACAAGTTCAAGAATTAATTTGTCCAAGAACTACTAACGTCCAAATTGTCAACATGATACTGCTTTGTAGTGTAAAATTCAAGAATGATCAGAAGAATATTTCCATGAAAAGATACTGGATGAAGCGCAAATATCAAGGATATTCTACTAATTTCATGGAGTATAGAAGTCAAAACTTTAACCAACTGAGTATAATAAAGAATGGAATAACAAAAGAAATCACCATGCATGCGGTACTTCGCATGGACATGTTATTCCAACAGAATAATAATAACGAAACCAGGTCAGGCAAAATTTGCACCGACAGGATGTTCCAACAGAATAATAAAGACGGAACCAGGTCCGGTGTAAAACACACAGACAGGATGTTCTAACGGAATAATAATAAAGACGGAACCAGGTCCGGTGTAAAACACACAGACAGGATGTTCCAACGAAATAATAATAAAGACGGAACCAGGTCCGGTGTAAAACACACAGACAGGATGTTCCAACGAAATAATAATAAAGACGGAACCAGGTCCAGTGTAAAACACACAAACAGGATGTTCCAACAGAATGATAGAAGAATGTCACCAAGTATAGGGTAGACCGCGTATACAGGTTATTCTAACAGAATAATAAGAAATGGAATAACAATAGTTCTCTTCATGAATAAGAAAGAATAACACCCCTTACCGTAAAAGAACTGAATATAGAAGTAGTGAAGTAGCAGAATACTCTTCTTCTTTCTCTCTATAATTTTCTCTCTATAGCTTCTCTCTATAATTTCTCTCTCTAGAGTTTCAATGAATTCGTAAGAAAATAATGAAGGAATGAGCTTCTATTTATAGGAAAATGGAATGCATAGTAACTAATCCATGAACGGTCCAGATTGATTTACTTTAATCTGACGGTCCATATTTAAAGCAAAATCTTTTAAATAAAATATAATATATTCTAATTATTGCCTAATAAAACAAACAACTTTATAAAAGTATTTTGTTTTATATAAAAAGATGTTTCTTAATAATACGAATAAAACAAAACGTCATTATCACTTTCTATTTTATATAAAAAGATGTTTCTTAATAATACAAATAAAACAAAACGTCATTATCACTATAATAATTCATATTATTAATCAACAATAATTGAATCAAACCGAGTTACTTCTCACATAAATATCAATAATCAATACCGTGTGCTACTATGCAACCACGCGTATTACTGTACTTTTACTACTGAGTAGTTCAACAGTTTTAACGGTAAAACATCCGTCGTTATTTTCATAAAATATTTTGTTCGGGGGAATAGTACTTCGGGAATAGTACCCCGTGAATAGTACCCCGACACGAAAAATACCCCAAATACCCGAGTGAACAATATTAGAGTGAATAGTAATTTTTATGAATAGTAATCCGTGAATAGTAACTCGTGAATAGTAACTCCGACACAAAAAGTGTCTCAAATACTCGAGTGAACAATACTAGAGTGAATAGTAATTTGGGTGAATAGTAATCCATGAATAGTAACTCATGAATAGTACTCCGACATAAAAAGTGTCCCAAATACTTGAGTGAACAATACCAGAGTGGATAGTAATTTCGGTGAATAGTAACCCGTGAATAGTAACTCGTGAATAGTAACCGGGTATTTTATGACAACTTGTCTACTTTGAAAAATTTTCAAATATGACCCTTAACTTTAAACTTTTATCAATTTAAATATTTACCAAAATAGAAAAATTAAATACTTTTATTTCATAAAATTCGGGGTCTCACAATCTCCCCTCCTTATAAAATTTCGCCCTCAAAATTAGGGTATGTATCTGGCATGATAAAGAGGTGAGAATACCCTGAATACCGTTATCTTTGAAAACATTAAATTCATCTTTGCAATTCGGCCAAAGATATTCATTAACAATTCATCTTTGCACTACATGTCAAAGATATACAACTGTAAAACCAATAATGCTGAGACTCAGCTTAATAGTATCACGACCACAAATTATTCATGTACTACGTGCCAAAGATAATCGTGTTTTCAATTACGGTCATGATTATACCGAACAATTCCTGGTCATAATCATACCAAGTCCACCCATGCACGTAAGCCACAGATAACTTTCAACACATCCATGAATTAATATTTCATTGCTGAGACTGAGCTCAATAATTAATCCACATCGTCGAATCATCCCTGCACTACAGGCCAAGGACATTCTTTAGTATCATGACCACGAATTATCCATGCACTACGTGCCAAAGATAATCGTGTTTTCAATTACGGTCATGATTATACCGAACAATCCCTGGTCATAATCATACCAAGTCCATCTATGCACGTAAGCCACAGATGACTTTGAACACATCCATGAATTAATATTTCATTGCTGAGACTCAGCTCAATAATTAATCCACATCGTCGAATCATCCCTGCACAACAGGCCAAGGATATTCTTTAGTATCACGACCACGAATTATCCATGCACTACGTGCCAAAGATAATCGTGTTTTCAATTACGGTCATGATTATACCGAACAATTCCTGGTCATAATCATACCAAGTCCACCCATGCACGTAAGCCACAGATGACTTTTAACACAATATAAGCATGAGTATAATGATATAAAGAATCAATCAATTGAGATAAAGGATAAATATTAAACATTTATAATATAATTTATCCAGAGTTCATGAATATCCCAATGTTATCAATCACTTAATAATCTCATAATCTAATATCATTAATATTATAACAATATTTTAATCACTTCTTAAACTTATAAACAATTTATTTCAATTGTTTACGCTTTACCATATAATGCATTTAATCATTCAAAATTACCATACTCATAAGATATCATCACCAATGATCAAATTCCTCATTAAAAAAATATGCATATACTCTATATAGGATTCTCTAGCCATAAAATCCTATTTTCCAATTTTGTTACTTCACATAACATATTTAACTCATTTACCCATAACTAGATCATTTCATGAAAAATACCAAATCAGTTCCAAAAATATTTCTTTTCTTGGATTTAGCATAATATAGTCCCATAATGAAAACATATTTTTCTCGAAATTTTTAAAATTCATTTACTATTTTTCAAAAATCAATTTCTAATTAATTCCTTAAGAAATTAGCTACCTCAAGTTTAACTTCAAAAATTCCCAAATCTTGGAAGGATCTTACACATGTTAATGTGAGCTTCCAGTTTAAATTTCATGGTCATCGGAGTTATAGAACTCCAGTTATAGCGTTTTTCGTCGGAAAAACCTAAATATTGAAATGGTCATAACTTGCGCATTTTAAGTCAGAATGAGCTCATTTTTGGACACGATATTCTTTATACCATCTACTTTCATTTCTCAAAAGGTCTGAAGTTTTCTCACTAATTAAGTGGCCGAAATAGCCCTTACAAAAACGTGGCAGTAGCTTTTTGGACATTTTGCAGTTTCCGCATCCTTTGCTAAAATCAGTCCACAAGAAAATCTACAACACCTTTTTCAGTGATTCTACTTGGATTAGTTAGTTAACTCATAGATCTAACTCTAGGACTTGACTACACTCAAAAATTCAAAATATAATTGGAGATATGGTCAATTGAATTTCATGTTACGTTTTTCACCAAAATTTGATTTTCAACCCTTTGTAATTTCTAAGAAACTTTCATAATAACCAACATAACTCTTCATAACACTTACTAATACTTCATATACCCATGATTTTCATCAGTTCAACACTTTTATTATGACTCTCCTCATAATCAACGTAAACCCGATCCTTTTAGTTGATGAAATATTTGAGGGTTTTAGAAATGGGTTTTGTACTGGGGTCAATACAAAATTCGATTTCATGCTCTGGGGGTAGTTTAAGAAATCTTCAAGAATACGTCAGGAAATTTATTAACAATAAAATATCATTCAAAACTGTGACTCTCATCCAAGACTTGGATAACACATGAAATGAAGGCTTCTCCTAACGGAGTTTCAACCGATAGGTCAAAGTCTAACTTCTCTAGAGTCAAATTTAAACGTTGAACGCAAGAAAGAGAGATAAAAGAATGGGTAGAACCGATATCTAATAAGGTATAGATTTCGCAAGAATTTATAATTAACTAACCCGTGCTAACTTCGTTTGGTTTACTCGCTTTTTGAGAAGTCATGAAAAACACTCTTCTTAAAACCAACGACTTTGTTTTGTCCGTATCCGCTTTTGGTGCCACCGTCCCAGCTGGACTTGACTTTGGTGCACGACAAAATTGGCTAAATGACTTTCTCTTCTTGTAATTTCCACTTCTATTATCTTTGCCATGATTACCACCGAAGTGGTTACCATTCTTGGCATGATAATTTCCCCCACGATGGTTATCATTGTTTCGATAGCCGTTACCACCAGTATGATTATTACCGTGTTGTTGGTCGTTACTTTTTGGTTGAGCTGACTCATTATCGTGCTCCAATAACTGAGCCCTATTCACAACATCTTAATACAAACACTGTCACAAAATAAGGGTTAATTGACATATTACATATTATCCCTATACTCTGACCGACCAATTAAATTACCAATTAAACTTAGGTAGGTCATACAAGCGAAAGAATTCCCCATTTCTCCCCTTCTAGTTCTTGTCTCACACCTCAGCCAGGGATCATATCCCTAAGCTCTGATACCAACTGTGACGCCCCCAAAATTAGGTACACAACACCCATCTTGGGTCGCCACTTACATGGTGCAAAATTCAAACACAAACTAATAATACAGAAGTCATGTATAATACGACAAAACATATGCTGTGAGTTCTAATAGGAATATTGTCATCTAGACAGTATACAAACTCAAATTGAGTCCTCATTACATTTATTATCACACTATCTAATATAATGGTGAAGACTACTAGCTAATGCTATCAACTGGACCGTCACTCCATTCCCCGACTAGTCCCGGCTATGTTCTCATTTCCTGAAGAGAACAGTGAAAGAAAGGGTGAGCTCAACTAGCCCAGTAAGAAATATTATGACTAAGATAATGCAGAATAAATTATCATTAGCCTCCAACAATGTTAAACTGATAAAATACAATAGACATCAAGTTTAACTGCAGCGGAACAAACAATCCATTAAAAGAGTCAAGTAGAGAATTGAATTTACTATCTTTTATGATTTAGAAAGTTTTTCATCACTTTTATCGCTGAGACTCAGCTCAATAAATAATCCACATCATTAAATCATCCCTGCACTACAGGCCAAGGATATTCTTTAGTATTACGACCACGAATTATCCATGCACTACGGGCCAAAGATAATCGTGTTTTCATCAACGGTCCTGATCATGCCATAAAATAATTCATCTTTGCACTACGGCCGAAGAGAATCCATAGCCATAATCATACCAAAAACTGTCCATCAATGCACTACGGGCCAATGAGGACTTTTTCCACATCATTTGTAATATTACGGTCATGATTATACCGAATAATCCCTGGTCATAATCATACCAAGTCCATCTATGCACTACAGGCCACAGATGACTTTCAACATAACATAAACATGAGGATGATGACAATGATATAAGAATTCAATAAAACAAGTTCAAGAATTAATTTGTCCAAGAACTACTAACGTCCAAATTGTCAACATGATACTGCTTTGTAGTGTAAAATTCAAGAATGATCAGAAGAATATTTCCATGAAAAGATACTGGATGAAGCGCAAATATCAAGGATATTCTACTAATTTCATGGAGTATAGAAGTCAAAACTTTAACCAACTGAGTATAATAAAGAATGGAATAACAAAAGAAATCACCATGCATGCGGTACTTCGCATAGACATGTTATTCCAACAGAATAATAATAACGAAACCAGGTCAGGCAAAATTTGCACCGACAGGATGTTCCAACAGAATAATAAAGACGGAACCAGGTCCGGTGTAAAACACACAGACAGGATGTTCCAACGGAATAATAATAAAGACGGAACCAGGTCCGGTGTAAAACACACAGACAGGATGTTCCAACGAAATAATAATAAAGACGGAACCAGGTCCAGTGTAAAACACACAAACAGGATGTTCCAACAGAATGATAGAAGAATGTCACCAAGTATAGGGTAGACCGCGTATACAGGTTATTCCAACAGAATAATAAGAAATGGAATAACAATAGTTCTCTTCATGAATAAGAAAGAATAACACCCCTTACCGTAAAAGAACTGAATATAGAAGTAGTGAAGTAGCAGAATACTCTTCTTCTTTCTCTCTATAATTTTCTCTCTATAGCTTCTCTCTATAATTTCTCTCTCTAGAGTTTCAATGAATTCGTAAGAAAATAATGAATGAATGAGCTTCTATTTATAGGAAAATGGAATGCATAGTAACTAATCCATGAACGGTCCAGATTGATTTACTTTAATCTGACGGTCCATATTTAAAGCAAAATCTTTTAAATAAAATATAATATTTCTAATTATTGCCTAATAAAACAAATAACTTTATAAAAGTATTTTGTTTTATATAAAAAGATGTTTCTTAATAATACGAATAAAACAAAACGTCATTATCACTTTCTATTTTATATAAAAAGATGTTTCTTAATAATACGAATAAAACAAAACGTCATTATCACTATAATAATTCATATTATTAATCAACAATAATTGAATCAAACCGAGTTACTTCTCACATAAATATCAATAATCAATACCGTGTGCTACTATGCAACCACGCGTATTACTGTACTTTTACTACCGAGTAGTTCAACAGTTTTAACGGTAAAACATCCGTCGTTATTTTCATAAAATATTTTGTTCGGGGGAATAGTACCCCGTGAATAGTACCCCGACACGAAAAATACCCCAAATACCCGAGTGAACAATATTAGAGTGAATAGTAATTTTTATGAATAGTAACCCGTGAATAGTAACTCGTGAATAGTAACTCCGACACAAAAAGTGTGACGCCCCCAAAATAGGTATACAACACCCATTCTGAGTCGCCAAAATACATGGTATAGAAAGCAAACTACAACTTCAATAATACAAGTGTCGTATGAAATACGACAATACATACTGTAAGTTTAAATACAAATATTGTCTTCTAGACAATATTCACATGCAAATAAGTCCTCATTACAATTATTCAAACACTATTTTACAGAAATAGTGAGGACAACTACAACATCATCCTAGAATCATCACTCCATACCCCGACTCGATCCCGCTATGTTCTCACCTCCTGAGAAGAAAAATGGAACAAAAAGGAAAGGGTGAGCTCAACTAGCCCAGTAAAGAATATTATGACTAAGATAATATACAACAAATTATCGTTAGTCTTCAACAGGGAAAAATCTGATAGAATACAATAGACAACAAATTTTAGATCAATAAATGCAGCGGAAACAGCAATCCATTAGAAGAGTCATGTAGAGGATGAATTCTACTGTCTTCTAATATTTAAGAGTCCATCATCAATATTTTATCCCTGTAACAACAATCAATATACATCTTTAATCATCTTTGCACTACAGGCCAAAGATATTCATTTATATCACCAGTTGGTCATGTTCATCTCAACACCTGTTCATCTTTGCACTACGGGCCAAAGAGATTCATCAGTTTAATCATTCATCTTTGCACTACAGGCCAAAGATATTCATCAAGTATCATTATTTAGGACTGAGGATGATGAAAAACATTTTTAAGAATGAATCCAGTGAAATAGAAGGACAAATATTAGGGATTCGTATAACAGTTTATCCAAGATCAATAATACTTCATAACAACCGATTTTGAAGCAGAACTCAAAAATAACGATCAAAACATGGATACAATCAAAGATAGTAGCCAAAATAGACATCTTGGACAAAAAGGAAAATTTTCATTTTTCGGTGAATAGTGCCGTATTCGTGAATAGTGCCGTATACGTGAATAGTGCCGTATACGTGAATAGTAACTCCGACACCAAAAGATAGAAATTTCACAAAAAACATCTTCACGCTTCGTGAATAGTACTCGTGAATAGTAACTCGTGAATAGTAACTCATGAATAGTAACTCGTGAATAGTAACTCGTGAATAGTAACCCCGACATAAAAAAGTTCCAAATTTGATAAAAAGTTTCAACCAATATTTCAGCATAATGATATTGAAGAAATAATATCATTTTAGAAGAAAATAACATCCCTTACCTCAAAGAAACAGTACTTCGGAAGGAAAGGTCGGAAGTGATGCTGAATGAAAACTTCTATGAACAGCAACTCTCAAAGTATCAAAATACTCACAAAATACACTCAATAATATAGAGAGAGGGAGAAAACTTTGTTTCTGGTGTGATTTTCAATTCTAACTTAGCCCTCTATTTATAGGAAAATTTTAGCCCGCCGAAGCAGACTTGACCTGCTACCTGATGGCTTTACCTGCTACTATTGCCACCTACCACATTTGAAATAAAAATTCAGCACATTTTTCACCAACCACAAGTGGGGCCCACTCAATTCTAGAATTTTCCACCAAAATCATTTATAACCCTAATTTCTGAAGCAGACTCCTCTTAAAATTCATAACAAATCATTTGTTCATTTTTAACGGTTCAAAATTTATAGACATATACCTAACTTATATATGTATAACATATCCAAAAATCATAACGATCCAACGGTCGGATTAAAAATTATAATTTTCGCAAAAGAGCTTTAAGAACACCGAAATCCGACAAAATACTGATAAAACACCTCAGCGTTAATTCCTTCCACATAAAATAAATAAATCCATCATTTATATCAAATAAATATTTCATTATCATATAAATCAATAATTAATTATTCACAAATAATATTACAGAATCACAATTATGACAACCAGGCCGTTCCCAGGAAAGAGGGGGCTTTCCAATAAGGATTTCTCCTTACTGGCGCGCAATTAGGTGACCAAACCTCTCCTTAGACAGAACTTTCTAGACATTGCCAATAATGTTATCCGATAATATTATTCAAATAATATGGATTATTGATCTGATAATGGAAAATACTATGCAATGACAATTATTGAAACAATAATAATATAAATATCAACGCAGCAATTATTGAATCAATAAAGTAATGAACAGTAACTCCTGTAGCAATTATTGAGTAGTGCCTTCTTACGTAAGGATCAATAATTCAAAATACTGTGCAATACCGTGTGCCACTGTGCAACAACGCGTATTACTGTATTTTAACCACCAGGTAACCCAACAGTGTTAACGGTAACAATTTACGCCGTTATTTATAAAACTCAATCTTTGTCGTTTTCTTTCTTCCAACCGTTTTCTGTTATGGGGCCCACAAATGACTGCGCCGTCGTACGAATATTCCCCGACAGCAAGAATATTCCACGACCAAACGAATATTCCCCGACAAAAATGAATATTTTAATAACCACTTGTTTATTTTGTAAAAATTTCACATTTCACCCATAACCAAAGCATTATATCAATTTAACCCTTATTAATTTAGAATAATGAATAAAGGAAAATTTAATTTTATTTAATAATAAGTTGGGGTCTTACAACCTCCCCTCCTTATGAAATTTCGTCCTCGAAATTGACGTACGTACCTGTTGTTTCGAACAGATGAGGGTACCTCGCTTTCATTTCCGATTCCAACTCCCAGGTCATTTCTTCAATAGCATGGTTTCTCCACAAAACTTTTACTTGTGGTATAACCTTGGTGCGTAGGATATGCTCTTTCCTATCCAAGATCTTAACAGGTATCTCCTCGTATGTTAAATCTTCGGCTATCTCGTCTGGTTCTAACTCAATAATATGGTTCGGGTCTTTCACATATTTACGAAGCATAGATATGTGAAATACATTGTGAACACGAGACATACTTGGAGGTAACGCGAGTCTATAGGCCACATTTCCTATTCGGTCAAGAATCTCAAATGGACCAACAAATCTTGGATTGAGCTTTCCTCTCTTCCCAAATCTTGTAACTCCCTTCCATGGAGCAATACGTAACAATACATGATCTCCAATATTAAACTCCACGTCCTTTCTATGAAGATCAGCATAACTCTTTTGTCGATCTTGTGAAGTTTTAATACGTTGTCGAATCATTTGGATCTTTTCTGTAGTCATGCGTACTAAATCTGGTCCCAACAACGTTGCTTCTCCCACCTCGTCCCAGCATACTGGAGAACGACACTTTCTTCCATACAACGCCTCAAATGGAGCCATGCCTATACTTGCTTGATAACTATTGTTGTAGGAGAATTCCACTAGTGGCAAGTACTTATCCCAACTTCCTTTGAAATCTAGGACACAGAGTCTTAATAGATCTTCAAGGGTTTGAATAGTCCTCTCTGATTGTCCGTCCGTTTGAGGATGGTATGCTGAACTAAATCGTAAATCCGTGCCCATAGCTTTCTGCAAGCTAACCCAAAATCTTGAAGTGAATCTTGGGTCACGATCTGAAACTATGGATACTGGCATGCCATGCAACCGCACAATCTCATTCACGTACATACTAGCAAGACGTTCAAGGGAATAAGTCTCACGTATCGGCAAGAAATGGGCAGACTTGGTTAATCTATCAACAATAACCCAAATCGCATCTATACCTTGAGAAACTTTGGGAAGACCTGTAACGAAATCCATTGTAATGTGTTCCCACTTCCATTCCGGAATCTCAAGTGGTTGCAATGGACCCTTTGGCACTTGATGCTCCGCCTTTACGCGTTGACATGTTAAACACCTCGAGATAAACTCCGCGATCTCTCTCTTCATATTATTCCACCAAAATGTATGTCGAATATCATGATACATTTTGGTACTCCCAAGATGGATTGCAAACGGGGTATTGTGTGCCTCCATCATGATTCTATGCTTCAAGTCAGAATCGTTCGGAACGCAAAGTCGAGAGTTGAATCGAAGTATTCCTTCTTCATCGATTCTTGCTTCTGGAATAGCACCTTCTTGTACTTTCTTCTTCATTTGCATCAGCCCCAGGTCCGTAGTTTGAGCAGCTTTAACTTTATCGATTAAAGTCAGTTCTACTCGTATATTCGCCATCATCACGTGGGTCCCTGGAGTCTTTAATTCTACCTCCATCCTTTGCAAGTCATATAAAATGGGCCTTTGCGTTGACAATATCGCACTCGTATTTGCATATGATCTTCTACTCAATGCGTCAGCTACTACGTTCGCTTTTCCAGGATGATATTGAATAGTGTGATCGTAATCTTTTAACAGTTCAAGCCAACGTCGTTGCCGCATATTGAGTTCTTTTTGGGTGAAGAAATATTTGAGGCTTTTATGGTCCGTATAAATCTCCACTTTCTCTCCATACAAGTAGTGTCTCCATATCTTCAACGCAAATACGACTGCTGCCAACTCCAGATCATGAGTAGGATAATTCCTCTCATATTCTTTGAGTTGTCGTGAGGCATAGGCTATGACTTTCCCATGTTGCATGAGAACACATCCTAACCCCTTGCCAGAAGCATCGCTGTAGATAACAAATCCATCCGAACCAGATGGTATTGTCAGAACAGGTGCCGAAATGAGTCTCCTCTTAAGCTCTTGGAAACTCTTCTCACATTCCTCGCTCCATATGAATTTTGTATCTTTCCGAGTCAGCTGAGTTAACGGAGTAGCGATTCGAGAAAATCCTTCCACGAATCTCCGATAATAACCAGCTAAGCCCAGAAAGCTACGCACTTCGGTCACCGACTTTGGCTGCTCCCAACTTTGTATTGCTTCAATCTTCGCCGGGTCAACAGATACTCCATGTTTTGACACCACGTGCCCAAGGAATGCTACTTCCTCAAGCCAGAACTCGCATTTCTTCAGCTTGGCATAAAGCTTGTGTTCACGAAGTCTTTGTAGTACCAGCTTCAAATGGTGCTCATGATCTTCATGGCTTTTGGAATAGATGAGGATGTCATCAATAAAGACAACAACGAACTGATCCAAATATTCCTTGAATACACGGTTCATCATATCCATGAAAGCAGCAGGAGCATTAGTCAATCCAAAAGACATGACTAAGAATTCATAATGCCCGTATCGAGTCCTGAATGCCGTCTTTGGAATATCCTCAGTTTTAATCTTCAGCTGATGATATCCATAACGAAGATCGATCTTTGAAAAGAATTGTGCTCCTTGTAACTGGTCGAACAGGTCATCAATGCGAGGTAGCGGATACCTATTCTTGATGGTGACATGGTTTAATTCTCGGTAGTCAATACAAAGTCGCATACTCCCATCTTTCTTCTTTACGAATAAAACAGGAGCACCCCAAGGAGATGTACTAGGACGAATGAAACCGATGTCTAATAATTCCTGTAGTTGGACTTTTAACTCCTGAAGTTCAATAGGAGCCATTCGATATGGGGTTTTAGAAATGGGCTTTGTACCCGGTTCAAGGTCAATAAAGAATTCAACATCACGTTCTGGGGGTAGACCGGGAAGCTCTTCAGGAAATACATCAGGGAATTCTCTAACCACAGAAATATTATTCAAATCTGACTTGTCTTTATTCAAATCCATAACATGGGCTAAGAAAGCTTGACATCCGTTTTTCAATAAACGAATAGCTTTGTGGCTTGATATGACAGTGACTGATTTTAGTGGTTTAGTGGTTTGAATTCGTATGACAGGTTGGTTAGGAATATGAAAACTAACAACCTTACGAAAACAATCAATTTTGGCATGATGAGTGGTTAACCAATCAATTCCTAAAATCACATCAAAAGCAAGTATCTTTAAAGAGATAAGATCAACAGGTAATGTGATAGTGCCAACTTGGATCATGCAAGATTTATAAACTGTAGATGTAACGAAGGTTTCACCCAACGGAGTTTCAACAGATAAATCAAAATCTAATTTCTCCGGAGTCAAGTTTAAACGTTGAGCACAAGTAGGAGAGATAAAAGAATGGGTAGAACCGGTATCTAGTAAGGTATAAACTTCGCAAGAATTCAAGATTAGCTTACCCGTGATCACTTCGTTTGGGTTCCTCACGTTTTGGCCAGTCACGACAAACGCTCTTCCAGGAACCGCTGATTTCGACTTATCCGGGACAGCCCTTGGAATCACCACTCCCGCTGAACTTGGTTTCGCTATAGTACAATCTCGAGCGATGTGGCCTTCCTTCCCACAGTTGTAACATACCTTGGATTGTTGTGGACAGTTTGGGCTGATATGTCCCTCCTTCCCGCATTTGTAACATCTAACTGGCGGTCGTTCTCCTCCCCTAAAATTTGTTGTTGGTGTTGGTGCTGCTGCTGATGTCTTCCCGTCGTTGTTGAATCTCCTCTTTCTGAAATTTCCACTTGAGTCACCTCTCCTATTATCATGTCCACGATTACCACCTGAGTGGTTACCACCTTTGTCCGTATTCTTTCCTCCTCGCTGGTTATCATCGTTCTGATGACTACCCTGGTTGTGGTCCCTCGGTTGAGTATACTCACCATCTCGCTCTAATAACTGAGCCCTGTTTACAACATCTGAATATAAAGAAAATTTATGAGATATAAGGTATTGGCGAATCTCGGGTTTTAAACCTCTCAGAAACATTCGCGTCATGCGTTCCTCATTCTCCACCAAATGAGGTGCAAACCTGGACAACTCTGCGAACTTTGCCTCGTATTGAGACACCGTCATGTTGTTCTGTTCGAGTCTAATAAACTCTACCTCCTTCATATGACGAATACTTTCTGGAAAGTACTTGTCATTAAACAGTTTCTGAAATCTTTCCCACGACATGTTGAGTGCATCTGGCTGGGTACGCTTCACAGATTCCCACCAGTAATCTGCTTCACCACGAAACATAAAGGTGGCAAATGGAACCTTCTGTTCCTCCGTGCATCCCAAGACATCGAATATCTTGGTAATTTGCTTGACCCACGTTTCTGCCATGATCGGATCCGGCTTTCCCTTAAATTCTGGTGGTCCCAACTCCTTGAACTGCTTGGCTGTGACAGACCGCGCATTACCATCATTTCCACCCGTATTTTGTACACGAGTCTCCCTTGTCTGATTTTGCATGAACTGCAAAAAGCTCCTAAACATTCCATCGTTCATCGTTTGTTCGGTAGTGTTGTTTACAGGAGGAATATTGCCTTCCTGTTGCCCGTTCTCCTGGTTTGCGACTAAAGGTTGTTCCATCGTCTCATAAACTCCATTGTTAACGTTCTCAGCAGCCATTCTTAAATACTGCCATAAAACAAGGGTTAATTAAACAAATTAACATGTCACATAATATTCCTATATTATGACCGACCATCAAATAAGCTTAGGTAGGACACACTAGCGAAGGATTTACTCGTCTCTCCCCTCCTAGTTCTATTCCCCGATCTCCGCCAGAGATCATATCCCTAAGCTCTGATACCAACTGTGACGCCCCCAAAATAGGTATACAACACCCATTCTGAGTCGCCAAAATACATGGTATAGAAAGCAAACTACAACTTCAATAATACAAGTGTCGTATGAAATACGACAATACATACTGTGAGTTTAAATACAAATATTGTCTTCTAGACAATATTCACATGCAAATAAGTCCTCATTACAATTATTCAAACACTATTTTACAGAAATAGTGAGGACAACTACAACATCATCCTAGAATCATCACTCCATACCCCGACTCGATCCCGCTATGTTCTCACCTCCTGAGAAGAAAAATGGAACAAAAAGGAAAGGGTGAGCTCAACTAGCCCAGTAAAGAATATTATGACTAAGATAATATACAACAAATTATCGTTAGTCTTCAACAGGGAAAAATCTGATAGAATACAATAGACAACAAATTTTAGATCAATAAATGCAGCGGAAACAGCAATCCATTAGAAGAGTCATGTAGAGGATGAATTCTACTGTCTTCTAATATTTAAGAGTCCATCATCAATATTTTATCCCTGTAACAACAATCAATATACATCTTTAATCATCTTTGCACTACAGGCCAAAGATATTCATTTATATCACCAGTTGGTCATGTTCATCTCAACACCTGTTCATCTTTGCACTACGGGCCAAAGAGATTCATCAGTTTAATCATTCATCTTTGCACTACAGGCCAAAGATATTCATCAAGTATCATTATTTAGGACTGAGGATGATGAAAAACATTTTTAAGAATGAATCCAGTGAAATAGAAGGACAAATATTAGGGATTCGTATAACAGTTTATCCAAGATCAATAATACTTCATAACAACCGATTTTGAAGCAGAACTCAAAAATAACGATCAAAACATGGATACAATCAAAGATAGTAGCCAAAATAGACATCTTGGACAAAAAGGAAAATTTTCATTTTTCGGTGAATAGTGCCGTATTCGTGAATAGTGCCGTATACGTGAATAGTGCCGTATACGTGAATAGTAACTCCGACACCAAAAGATAGAAATTTCACAAAAAACATCTTCACGCTTCGTGAATAGTACTCGTGAATAGTAACTCGTGAATAGTAACTCATGAATAGTAACTCGTGAATAGTAACTCGTGAATAGTAACCCCGACATGAAAAAGTTCCAAATTTGATAAAAAGTTTCAACCAATATTTCAGCATAATGATATTGAAGAAATAATATCATTTTAGAAGAAAATAACATCCCTTACCTCAAAGAAACAGTACTTCGGAAGGAAAGGTCGGAAGTGATGCTGAATGAAAACTTCTATGAACAGCAACTCTCAAAGTATCAAAATACTCACAAAATACACTCAATAATATAGAGAGAGGGAGAAAACTTTGTTTCTGGTGTGATTTTCAATTCTAACTTAGCCCTCTATTTATAGGAAAATTTTAGCCCGCCGAAGCAGACTTGACCTGCTACCTGATGGCTTTACCTGCTACTATTGCCACCTACCACATTTGAAATAAAAATTCAGCACATTTTTCACCAACCACAAGTGGGGCCCACTCAATTCTAGAATTTTCCACCAAAATCATTTATAACCCTAATTTCTGAAGCAGACTCCTCTTAAAATTCATAACAAATCATTTGTTCATTTTTAACGGTTCAAAATTTATAGACATATACCTAACTTATATATGTATAACATATCCAAAAATCATAACGATCCAACGGTCGGATTAAAAATTATAATTTTCGCAAAAGAGCTTTAAGAACACCGAAATCCGACAAAATACTGATAAAACACCTCAGCGTTAATTCCTTCCACATAAAATAAATAAATCCATCATTTATATCAAATAAATATTTCATTATCATATAAATCAATAATTAATTATTCACAAATAATATTACAGAATCACAATTATGACAACCAGGCCGTTCCCAGGAAAGAGGGGGCTTTTCAATAAGGATTTCTCCTTACTGGCGCGCAATTAGGTGACCAAACCTCTCCTTAGACAGAACTTTCTAGACATTGCCAATAATTTTATCCGATAATATTATTCAAATAATATGGATTATTGATCTGATAATGGAAAATACTATGCAATGACAATTATTGAAACAATAATAATATAAATATCAACGCAGCAATTATTGAATCAATAAAGTAATGAACAGTAACTCCTGTAGCAATTATTGAGTAGTGCCTTCTTACGTAAGGATCAATAATTCAAAATACTGTGCAATACCGTGTGCCACTGTGCAACAACGCGTATTACTGTATTTTAACCACCAGGTAACCCAACAGTGTTAACGGTAACAATTTACGCCGTTATTTATAAAACTCAATCTTTGTCGTTTTCTTTCTTCCAACCGTTTTCTGTTATGGGGCCCACAAATGACTGCGCCGTCGTACGAATATTCCCCGACAGCAAGAATATTCCACGACCAAACGAATATTCCCCGACAAAAATGAATATTTTAATAACCACTTGTTTATTTTGTAAAAATTTCACATTTCACCCATAACCAAAGCATTATATCAATTTAACCCTTATTAATTTAGAATAATGAATAAAGGAAAATTTAATTTTATTTAATAATAAGTTGGGGTCTTACAAAAAGTGTCTCAAATACTCGAGTGAACAATACTAGAGTGAATAGTAATTTGGGTGAATAGTAATCCATGAATAGTAACTCATGAATAGTACTCTGACATAAAAAGTGTCCCAAATACTTGAGTGAACAATACCAGAGTGAATAGTAATTTCGGTGAATAGTAACCCGTGAATAGTAACTCGTGAATAGTAACCGGGTATTTTATGACAACTTGTCTACTTTGAAAAATTTTCAAATATGACCCTTAACTTTAAACTTTTATCAATTTAACTATTTACCAAAATAGAAAAATTAAATACTTTTATTTCATAAAATTCGGGGTCTCACAATAAGGGTAATATAGACAATTGATATTATAATTAATGTTATACAATCATTACTTTAATAATTATGTATAACCTTAAAACGATTTATATTAAAGAACGGAGGGAGTATTACGATCTCTATCGACTATCCCTCACTTCACCATTTAAATCAATTTTAACATAAATGCCATCATTTTCGAAACACAATAATATCCTTCTTTTTTCCCGTGTTCCAGACTCAACTCAACCACCTGTAAACCAATCATTAAATTGGACTTCATACTTATATTTAATTTTTTATTTTAAAATTTTAGTGTATATATATTGGTTTGCTTACACAAAAATATTAATATTTTAATAAAAAAATTGAATATTTGAAAAAAATAAAATAAAAATTATATGTAAATATGTTTTATACACATTGATAGAAACGTAATTCATACATTTAATTATCCCTAATTTTGTCCTTTTAATTATATTAGTTTATTAAATTAATATATTTTATTTTATTTTGTAGGATTTAATATTTATTGCAATAAAGTCAAAATCTTGGTGATCAAGCAATATTTAATGCTCTTATTCATATAAGGAAAGTCCAAGAAGAATCCTACAAGGAGAAGGAAAGAGGTGGAACAATCTTAGTGCAATTCAAATCCAACAAGAGAAAGAAAAGTCTATCTAGAAGATCTTTTTGAGAAGTTGATTGCTACTAGGAAGTTGAATCCTACATGGAAAGGGAATCAAAGTGTCCAAGTTCAATGAATCTAAATTAGGGTTCAAAGTTATTTTCCTTATAAATAGGTCTCTTGTTTTAGAGAGAATGAATGAATTAAGTATTGTATTACTTTAGGTTAGGAGTAGGAGTAAATTAAATTATGTTTCAACGCTTATTGAAGGATCGTAAATGAAGGGAGTTTTCTTATTTATTTTCTATCTTCTACTTCTTCTTTATTTTAGTTAATTTATTTATTTTCATGTCTAGTTAATTTCTTTAATCTAGGATGAAGATGAAACTAAATAATGATTCCTAATAATATTTTTTATCTCTTCTATTATTTATGCTTTTATGTTTAATTGATTTCGCCTTCATGTTTCGTTATTGAAATACATTCGTTTTATAGTTCTTATGTGATTTTAAATTAATTAAGAGATTTTGATAGATTATTGTTAAGATATGAGTTTTTCATAATCCATGCTTGCTCAAAGAAGTTTTGATGGGTTATAGTTAATCCTTAAATTTTCATAGTCTATGCTTGCCCACGTTAATTGTAAATTACTAAATTAAAGGGAAGAGAGATCAAAATCATAATTTGAGTTATAAAAATAGAAGAGATTGAATTATATGTTATGTTTATTATTTAGTGGATTCAGATTCCTAGATTGCATTCTCGTTAATTGTTTTCATATTCTAGTTAATTAATTCTCAATCTTTATTTCTAATTCGCCTAAAATAAATATTAAGGAAACATTAAAATTAATCTAGTCTCTGTGGGTTCGACCTGTACTTGCCAGTTCTTCAATTCGACACTGTGCACTTGCAGTACATATTTTTAACACATCAAGTTTTTGGCGCCGCTGCCGGGGACTAGAATTAATTTTTATTTATTCCTTAATTTTTATTTATTCGAATTAGTTTTAACTCATTTTTTTTTCAGGATTATTGAAGCGGATCGAAGAAGCGAAAAGATAAAGATTTTGTTGTTGCTCTTTCTTCGGTACTTCGTATCTCCTTATTTTTTTTAAATATATATATATAGTAGTTTAGTTTTTTTTATATATTTTTTTTGTTCGACTTTCGTGGTTAGTTGTCTATTTGTTTTGTGATTTGTGGAAAAATGGATTTTTATTATAGTTGGAATAATAATTTTGCTTGGAATCAAGAACCCTATAAAAATTTTAATCCGCACAAAGTAAATCAATTTTTTTCAACTTATTAAAATCATTATCTATTTTCATGTTTATATCCATATTCGGATCCAGAACCTCAATATCCACAAGAATTATCAAATGAAAGTGAGAAGAGACTTAACGTTTTAGAAAAGAGCATAGAAACTTTAATGAAATCTCATAATAATTTCAATAATTTCATGCAAGGCACTAACAATTTCATGCAAAGCACTACCCAAGCCATTTCTCACTTAGAAATTCAAATGAGTCGATTAGCCACCATAATAAATGAACAAGAGGTGGGTGAATTTTCTAGTAACTCTGAGATTAATTTTGAAAATCTTGATGGTTGTGGAAATGATGAGGAAAATAGAAATTTTATATTCAATTCTACACAATTTGAGTCAAGCGTATTTGAGGAGTCTACAAATTATGAGTCTATGCCTAAAATTGATCATGTTGCATTTGATGAGTCGGTTGAAAAAGTTTATAAGCCTAAAGCTCCATATCCTGAAAGACTTATTCCTAAAAAACCACCTAGTGACTTTTTGGACCAACCCATTAAAGTAAACATGATACAAGAGTTGTCAATGATCCAAGAAATAAATGAAAATAGACTCTTGATTGAAAAGGATCCAATTGATTTTTTCTTAAATCACCTTGACCAAAATTGGAATGAATCTGAATATTTAGATAAGGTCAATGAGCTGTTGAGATCCACTACAAATAAGTCAACTAAACTAGAACATGTATTTGAACCAACTCTTCCATCATTTGAACATGTTAATGAAAGTTTTCTTGAGGTAAACTTGAAGCATAACTGTGATGAAAATTCTGACTATTTTCAATTTCCTAGACCTCCTGAAAATAATGAAAAGTTCACACTCAATTATTCATTTGTAACATTCATTTTTAGTCACATAATTTTTAGGATTTATAAAATTTGTAGATATGTACATTTGTTTTCTTTCTCACCACATCTTCTTGCAGAACAAATGCCCCACATACAAGGTACAATTCTTTCATATCTTTGTTCTCTTTTCTTCATTTGCATACATTGAGGACAATGCATGATTTAGGTATGGGGGAGTTTGTTTGTATTAGATTTTTTTTTCTTTTTACGAAAAAAAAACACAAAAAAATTAAAAAATTAAAAAATTTTGTTTGACTTTTTATGAATTGAATTAATTCTAATAAGTGTTTATGGAGCAAAGCGCATGAGTGAGATTGAAAGATTTAGAACTCTTTAATTTTTGATAAAATATGGAATCTTAGTTCAAAACACCATCTGAATTTAAAATTGATTTCACAAGCATTTTTGCACTTCACGTTTGCACTAATTCTTAGTTGTAGGGTATAAACCATGATTCGAGTAATTTCAAAAAAAAAAGAAGAAGAAGAAAAAAAAGAGAAAAAAATAAAATAAATAAATAACTGCTTCAATGTCCATTAAACGAAATAACTGAGTATCCAAGCCTTGGGAAGCATCGATATTCACACAGAAAAGTATGATGGATAAAAGCAGCTTGACTAGTCTAATTTTGTGGCCTTTGTTACTCGAGTTAGTAAATCCTTAGGGGTGTCTCTACACCTAGTGCCCTAAAGCCATCTGGTTTGGGAGTCATTGGTCTAACGCTCGCTCTACATGGGTAACTCTGAAAAGCCTAAGAAAATGAGACATTACACAAGTCAAGAATTAAAAAAATGGAAAAGAGAAGGAAAAAAAGAAAGAAAAAAAAAAGAGTTTGCTTGATTTTCATGATAAAAATCCCTACTAAGAGTTACATCACATACACATGCATGCATTACATAAAATTGATTTAATAAAGGATGATGTCTAAAATGAAGATCGAGTATTTTTGATAAGGTGAAAGTGTGATTTTGAATTTAATCTTGCTTATGTATAATGCCCATAAATATTTAGAAGTTTTCTTTCAATTTCATAATTTGTTGAACCCAAAAATATTTTTAAATTTTGTGGGTATATTCACTGCAAGCCCTCACGAGACACAACTCGTCCACTTGGGGTAACCTTGGGGTTTAAAGGCTTGTCGCACATGCTAAGTGCAATCGTGTTTCCTACGAAAATGGGGTATTGTAATTTTTGTTTTATTTTTATTTTTTTATTTATTTTACTCGAGGACGAGCAAAAGCTAGGTATGGGGGTATTTGATAGAAACGTAATTCATACATTTAATTATCCCTAATTTTATCCTTTTAATTATATTAGTTTATTAAATTAATATATTTTATTTTATTTTGTAAGATTTAATATTTATTGCAATAAAGTCAAAATCTTGGTAATCAAGCAATATTTAATGCTCTTATTCATATAAGGAAAGTCCAAGAAGAATCCTACAAGGAGAAGGAAAGAGGTGGAACAATCTTAGTGCAATTCAAATCCAACAAGAGAAAGAAAAGTCTATCTAGAAGATCTTTTTGAGAAGTTGATTGCTACTAGGAAGTTGAATCCTACATGGAAAGGGAATCAAAGTGTCCAAGTTCAATGAATCTAAATTAGGGTTCAAAGTTATTTTCCTTATAAATAGGTCTCTTGTTTTAGAGAGAATGAATGAATTAAGTATTGTATTACTTTAGGTTAGGAGTAGGAGTAAATTAAATTATGTTTCAACGCTTGTTGGAGGATCGTAAATGAAGGGAGTTTTCTTATTTATTTTCAATCTTTTACTTCTTCTTTATTTTAGTTAATTTATTTATTTTCATGTCTAGTTAATTTCTTTAATCTAGGATGAAGATGAAATTAAATAATGATTCCTAATAATATTTTTTATCTCTTCTATTATTTATGCTTTTATGTTTAATTGATTTCGCCTTCATGTTTCGTTATTGAAATACATTCGTTTTATAGTTATTATGTGATTTTAAATTAATTAAGAGGTTTTGATAGATTATTGTTATGATATGAGTTTTTCATAATCCATGCTTGCTCAAAGAAGTTTTGATGGGTTATAGTTAATCCTTAAATTTTCATAGTCTATGTTTGCCCACGTTAATTGTAAATTACTAAATTAAAGGGAAGAGAGATCAAAATCATAATTTGAGTTATAAAAATAGAAGAGATTGAATTATATGTTATGTTTATTATTTAGTGGATTCAGATTCCTAGATTGCATTCTCGTTAATTGTTTTCATATTCTAGTTAATTAATTCTCAATCTTTATTTCTAATTCGCCTAAAATAAATATTTAGGAAACATTAAAATTAATCTAGTCTCTGTGGGTTCGACCTGTACTTGCCAGTTCTTCAATTCAACACTGTGCACTTGCAGTACATATTTTTAACACATCACACATCTTGATAAATAAGAAAAGGAAAAATCAAAAAGGTAAATGAGCCGAAAAGTAGTACTCCCTTCGTTCCTTAATATAAGTCGCTTTAGATAAATATTTTTGTTCCTTAATATAAGTCGTTTAAGAATTTCAAGTAAGCATTAATTGCTTAGTTTCCAATATTATCCCAAGTATTAAATGTAACTTTGATTTTCTCACTATTTTATGTCCAATAAAATAACAATCTCTTCTTTCAATACAAGGGCAATATAGACTATTGATATTATAGTTAATGCTATACAATCATTATCTTAATACTTGTGTACAACCTTAAAACGACCTATATTAAGAAATGAAGGTAATAGAATATTACTCACACCGTCCCTTAATATAAGACGTTTTAGAGAAGTTTTTTCGTCTCTTAATATATGACGTTTATGGATGTAATTTAAGTAAGTATAAAAAGTGTAACTTAATGTCCTAGAGAATGAGAGTAATTTATTTGATTCAAGTTGGAATCATATTACTTGTCAAAATAGTAACGTCTGTTGCACGACCGAGGCTGAGTTATACTCTTAACAAAGTAGTTGTGTTCTTAGCAACAGAAACACATGTGAAACACTTTGCCTATATGAACTAGAAGTGGAGCTGCTTCTTATAGAGGGTTGTGATTTACTCTCGCTTAGAGGTTCATGAAACAGGATATTGCGCATGGCCATAATAGCGCAATGCTTTGAGAATATTCACCGTGGTAGGAGGATTTTATGTGTGTGACAATTCCGGTCATATCATATAGAAGTAGAGGTTCAATCTACGGACACCATCAACTTCGATGTGACTTTGAGTTGTTTACACTAAGGGAAGGTTCAATGTTCGTCACACCTTCTTTTATGCATACAATCTTTGGAGTTGTTTGATAGAAAAGTGTTTGGAAGAAAATTAGTTTTTTCAAACAAGTGGGAGATTATTATATATTGCACATTATTTTATACTTTTGAGACTTATTATTTGTCACATTTGAGTTTGATAAAACTCATTTGTGAATGTAATTTAAGTAAGTATAAAAGGTGTAACTTAATGTCCTAGTGAATGATAGTAATTCATTTGGTTCAAGTTAGAAGCATATTACTTGTGTTTATCAATAACTAAAGTGAAACATTTGAAAAGGTGCAAGTTATTTGTAAAAACTAGTTTGTCTTAGTTCCATTATAATTAATAAATGATTACTAGTTGCTTTGTAAGCATAAGAGGTGTAATCTTATTTAATTATGTGAAACAAAAGAAACTCTCTATTTTTTTTATTTAAATTACATTATTATTAATAATGTGTAACTTACAACATTATATCTATAATAATATATAATTAATATATATATATATATATGTGTGTGTGTGTGTAGATATATGAAGAGATATACATATATGAGGAATGGAGTATACTTACATGCATGAGAAGAAGAAAGCTTGCACATGAAATTCTCTCTTTTTTCAATTAATTTTTTCTATAAAAATATAACTATCACAAAGAAATATTCAACTGCACGAACATTTGTGAATTGCTATCACAAAAATGTTCAACTCCGAAACTTGACATATATCCTAGAGTTATATCGCTTGTAATTCATAGCAAACTATTCGTGTTGAGGACGATAAAAACTTTAAAGACAGGGATTACCCGTGTCTTATTTTCTGATTATTTTTCGATTATGATTCTACGAAACTACGGCTCTAACATTACTTACCTTATACCTAGCTACCTCTTATTATACATATGTAGTAGGCCTTGATAGTAATTGATAGAAAGCTGAAGCAGTCGCATGGCAACTCTCCTTTGGCATGCATCACTACTACAAAATAGTAAATAGATAACACTTAAATCATAATATTTTTTATAAAAATATTATGATATTTTTTTTACAACGTTTTTTAAAAAAATATTGTAAATATATATACAAAAACGTTATCCATTTAAAAGAGTATTTTTTAGGTTTTAATTAGATAACGTTTGTTTTAAAAACATTGTCTATGAAGAAAAACACGAAGCAAAAATACGCTTAAGTTAAAACTTAAAATTAGAAGACGTACTCTTTTTTGCCTTCTCTCTCGTTTTCCCTCTGTATCTCTAAGTTTCCTTCTCAGATCTGCTCTTTGGTTGTGTTCTTATTGTCCATGCTTGTGGAAGGGGGAGGCAAGGTCTCGGGGGAGGAGCCGGAGCGGGTCGCCGAGTTTGGGTTTGTTTAGGCGGAGCAAGAGCTATCTGGTGGCGCCTGCTCCTCCTCGCCGACTTAGTTTTACGACTCCGACAATGGATATAATACCAGATCCATGACTCCAAATAGAAGTTTCGGCGTATTCAAAAGGATATACCAGATCCTCCCTTCACAATATACCAGATCCATGAATTCGCCTTGCTACTGCTCCTCCTCGCTAGGTATTAATTTTAGATTTGATTGAATTAGTTTAGATCTATTACTTTTTTTGGGTTTGGTGGTTCAGGATCAGCTCTTGGGCTCGCATAGTGTCTGCACCGATGATTAAGCATCGGACTATTCTCGATTTTGAGACATCGGTGTTTAAGAAAGAGAAAATTTCTATGGCAGGTCATGATGAGGTATTTCTCCCCTTATGAACTCGGTATTGATACATATAAATCTTCCTTAACTCGCTTCATTCCAACTCGGTTTGGGTTATTTTTTACCATTTTCAGTGCTTCATTCCAACTGCTCAAAAACCAAATATATTTTTTCTCAATTTTTGTTCAGGTTGCAGTGTTGCTTCTCACTGAGATTACTCCAAAAAGTGCCGTACATAATGCCACAGAGGTTGCTAGGTTTGTGGTAAGTTAGATAGTACATAATGCCACAGTGTCTAATCATCATCATTCTTCCAATTTAGTCTCGTCTATGGCAATGTCTCTTCTTCCCATTAGGCGTAGGCTCAGTCTTGATCACTGGAACAAGCTCTACTTCCCATGTATGTCTTCTATATCGATTCTCTCTCTCTTACCCATTTCATATATATTAGTGTTATAATTTGTGTTTATGTTGCTTTGGACATAATTTGATGGATTTTCCTGTGATTAGTTCTTCATTTTTAGATTCTCTGATCTGGGTCTTCTTTACTCAGTCTCTATTCTATATCTGTTATGATTTTTGATTTCATACTCAGTAGTTTATGAATCTATTCGAAATGGGGAATTTCTATTGTACTTTATTAAGTTCTTCTGCGCTTATAACTAAAATCTTATTTAGTAATTTAACTAGATTTGAGCTTGGATTCATTAATCTAGAGTCTAGATGCATGTTCTCTAGCATAATTGTGCTTATGGTTTGTTTGGCATTTTAACATCTTGGGTTAACTTTCTCGATCAGCTATGTTCTGAAAATATTAAGTTTGGGTTTCTATTTGTCTGACTTTCTGATTGAATTCTGTTTGTCTCTAGATGAACCTGGTAAACAAGCTAGGAGTGCAATTAGGATTAAAAACACAAGCAAGTTTCATGTAGCTTTCAAGGTACGGGATATACTATATAGCTTTTTTCTTCTATATTTGTTCTTTTGAATACAAAGGTACGGGATATGCCAAAAAGTGTCGTACATAATGCCACAGTGTTTTCTTAATTATTTATGAATTCCATGAAGAAGGCTAACTGCCTTTACTAGGTGTTACCTCTTCCATTCTCTTGCCACTCTTAACTCTTAATAGTCCATTCCTGGTCTCGACTAACAAACAAAGCACAAAGAGTTGTTAATTACACATGTATCATAACTGCTTCCTGTTAAGATGATTTGGTAAGAAAAGAACACGTGTTATAACTTCTATGACCGTCTAAAAAGGATACTTTGGTCTGTTGGAACAGCTCTTTATTATTTTTCACACATATATTCTATAAAAGGCACAATCGCAAACAGTAACATAGCCCACATTTTGCACATTACTTTTGAATACATTGTGGCACATGTTATTCTCATGCAATTAAAAGATGTAACGGAACTGAGGGATGTGAGGTGTGTGCAATTGAAAAAGGGCAATGCAAAGGGATGTGAGGTGTGTTCAAGAATGCCTTTTCACTTTTGTTGTCTACTTTTACTTTAGATTTTGAATGTGGATCTTACCAACTGCTCTTACTAGGTCATTGTTAGTGGAAATCTGAGAGCTCAGCGTGACAAGTCCATGAAGTTTAAGGATGGCTACATGATTTCTTCGGGTCAGCCAGTTATTGAGTACATAGACTCGACTGTTAGACACGTGCAGATGTTATCAAGGTATAATTTAAATTATATGAGATTCAACTGATTTTTAAGTTTCCTCCACTAGCTAAGGCTTAACACAAAAGCATCTTTTAAGATGTCAATGAACGACTGTGCTGTATGATTCATGAACTACTGTATATAATTGATGCAGTTTTACTACTGTTATATAATGTCTTAGCTTTTAGAATATTGCTCTTTAAATCCCAAGCTTGTTACAGAGTTTTCAGTAACATAAAAGAAAGACAGAACACCAATCCTTTTTTGCAAAATCATATTGTTACTTCAAATTTTCTTCTAAGACTTCAACCTTTTAGCCTGTATTGTCAATTATGTCAGAAATTGTGGCATTTTGTTTTTGGCTATCACTAAAGAAATAAGGTACTAAAATTTAGCATTATACATGGTCATCACTTTCTTATTTTGTTTTTTTTCCTACTTTGAGCCCGGTCATATTGTTGGTATCAAAATACTTGTTTCTTCAACTATAGTTCAAATAGGGTGCTTGATTCGCTGTATACCAGGATTTTTGCTCTTAAAGACCTAAAGATGTCCATTATGCTGGGGAAAATGGTTTATTTATGACTGAGCCATATCCTACTACTCAGGACTATACTTTGGGAATGGATGAATTAAGGCAGTAGGAAGGAATCAACAAATAGATATCATATGGTTATTTCTATTACGAGTTTTTTTCTTTCCCGGACTACAGAGCATGTGTTATCAATACTTATATTGTGCTGGTTGATATATAGATGACTTTGCCGATTTGTACTGCCATATCTTAATGATGATGCGGTACTTGCAGGTTAGTGTGTACAGGATGTCCGATGAACGCATTGGTTGTTCTTTGGCTGATGCTGCTTCTAGTCCTGTATATATGGATTATCTTGCAGCAGCTTCTGTGTCTTGTCCCTCTTTGCATGTCGTCTACATAAACACTTTGCTAGAAACAAAAGCTCATGCTGAACTTGTGCCGACAATAACCTGTACTTCTAATGTTGTTCAAACCATCTTACAGGTTCATTTTTGTCTTGCATCTCATATCCTTGAGCTATATCCTTGTTCTTTATGTGCAAACCATCTTACAGCCTACAGGTTCATTTTCCTGATTGGATATAAGTGCCTTTCTTTTTCAGTTTATTAATCCAAGCGAAACGTGTTTTTTTCACCAGGCATTTGCTGAAGTACCTAACTTAAATGTATGGTATGGTCCTGATTCCTACATGGGTGCAAACATTGTGGAGTTGTTCAAACAGATGACAATAATGAGTGATGAAGAAATTGTCGGCATACATCCTAAACACAATAGGAATTCAATTAAATCATTGCTGCCTCGTCTGCAATATTATCAGGTTATTTAGCTTTGACACTTGGGATGATATCAGAAGTGCAGAAATTAGTTTATGCGTCTGCTTTTGTTTTCCTGTTGATATTATTTTTACGTAGTACACAAATGTCTTATTATTTCCACAAAAAAGGATTTTTGTCCTTGGCTAAAATGTTGTGCAGCGTAGACATCTCAATTTATTAGTACGCTGACTAATTTTGCCTTTGCCAGGATGGAACATGCGTTGTACATCACGTCTTTGGGCACGAAGTAGTGGAGAAGATAAATGATATGTATTGTGATGCATTCTTAACTGCTGATTTTGTTGTATAAGATGATACTTTGACTGATACTTACGAGAGGCTCTATACCTTTCTCCCAATTTATGTATCTGTTTTTCTGGAATTTTTGAAATTTTCCTCTATTTGCTAATGTCTTGTCATACTTTGAAGATAAGAATGTTTGTCGAAACTTTAGAATTGTGTGGTTGAATTACTTGGAATCTTTGATAAATGATTGAAGTTAAAACTCTTTTAATCTTTCAGGCTACAATATGCTAATCTTTCAGACATTAACATATTGTAGTTGCATTGGTAATGTAGATAAATTACAACATTTTTTTCTTCTTTTTTTTTAATTTACAACATTTTAAAAACGTTGTATAAATATGGTTAAACGTTGTCTGATATATTAAATTATAACATTTTTATTCAGAAAATGTTGTGGAATTATACCTTCTACAAAGTTTTTAAACATCTGTTAATTTATGGAAAACAAAACTACAACGTTTATTTCTTAAAAAACGTTGTGTAATGTGTTGAACTATAACGTTTTAAAAACGTTGTGTAAGGGTGTCCAATAGATGACATCCTTAACCACGATGTTTTTCTGACTGAAACCACAACGTTTTTTCTGCGTTGTCTATTTACTGTTTTGTAGTAGTGCATGCTATATATATATATATATATATATATATATATATATATATATATATATATATATATATATATATATAGGGAGCCCTTCCATAGCAACCGGTTGCTGTGAGTACTGTGCAACACCCTCTTTTTATACCGTTGATAAACTTATTGGAAGGCTGAGATGAAACATAAATATATCCCACCCGGCACAACTTATACCGGCTTTTATTTTAATATGAGGACCCCACCATAGTCAACATGTTGTCAGTTTATGCCAATAAATTGAATGAATTAATTTGGTTTCATGAATTCATTCTTCATGCATCTTGGGCAGGGCTATGTGCCATGCACTAACGTGAATACTGCATGGAGTTTTTGCGATCCGTATGTTAACCAAGATGTTGGTCCACCTTTACACGAATGCAAATACATATTCATGCCGGTGTGTAGTACCAATCAACGCCATTTTGTCTTGTTCATATTCTCAGTTGAAGATTGGATGGTTACCATAATTGACCCGCACTACAATGACACTAAGTATATTAAGTTACATGAAATGTACTCAGAATTCGTTAAAGTTGCGGTATGTTTAGTTTTAAAATATTTTAATTTTATAATGTCCTATTATATTAAAAAATTATTAACCAACTACTTTGTACATGCAGGTACATTTGATACCATTTTATTTGCGAAATGGTAATCCGATGCGTGAGTGGTCCAGCGGTAATCTTACTGTGCAGACATTAAAGATTCGACCGAAACAACACAACAACGCAGACTGTGGCATTTTTGTCTGCAAATATGTTGACTGTTTCGTTAGGGCCAACGGTAATATTTCTGAAGAGAAGTGGTCCTTGGAAGATGTCACAGTATTTCGTTACCGCGTCGCATGGGAGCTCTACAAGAAATCAACAAGATTACTTCCGGCCTCTGAGATATAGGCGTCGGTTGTATTAATCATTCTATGTTTTTTTTTTATGAAAATGAACATGTAATATGTACTATTTCTTTTGATATATTTATGCAGTACTAGTATTGGTATAATCTGTACTTATAATATTGATAATCACATTATTATTATTATAATAATACTTCACTACTTTTATAAATTCGATAGTGTGACATTATTATTATTATACTTCACTAGTTTTATTATTGTATAAAATTATTTCTTAATAATAAAATCATTGCTTAATATATAAAATCATTTCTAATAATCATTGCTTAATAAATATAGATATTAACTTATTTCTAAATATCAAACCCCCATATGTATTATATAGACTTGTTAATAATAATAAATCGTACTATAATAATAATAATAATGCAACAATTTAGATTTTTGGGGGATGGTGAAGTTTTAATGTAAAGACAAATCCTTGGCTGAAATTTACAGCTAGGCCCGTGGTGCTCAGGTGGTCATATGACGTGTGTTTGGAGTTTGAGGTTGCGAGTTCGAGTCTGTTTAGCAGCGAGTTGCTTGAATAACATAATTTTTTTTATTTTTTTAATACAAGCCGTGATAAGCTATACCGGCCGGATTTTTTTTTAATTTTTTAATACCAGCCGTTTGAGCCTGTACCGGCCGGAAAAGAATAAAAAAAAAATTTAAAAAAAAGGTATCAGCCGTATGAGCCTGTACCGGTTTGGGGGATGGTGAAGTTTTAATGTAAAGACAAATCCTTGGCTGAAATTTACACCTAGGCCCGTGGTGCTCGGGTGGTCATATGACGTGTGTTTGGAGTTTGAGGTTGCGAGTTCGAGTCTGTTTAGCAGCGAGTTGCTTGAATAACATAATTTTTTTTAATTTTTTAATACAAGCCGTGACAAGCTATACCGGCCGGATTTTTTTTTTAATTTTTTAATACCAGCCGTATGAGCCTGTACCGGCCGGGAAAGAATAAAAAAAAAATTTAAAAAAAGGTACCAGCCGTATGAGCCTGTACCGGCCGGAAAAAATTAAAAAAAAATGTACCACTTCAAACTCTTACGGCTGTTAAAAAAAAAAAAAAAATTCTACCGGCCGGTACAGGCTCATACGGCTGTAAAAAAAAAATACAAACCGGGACAAGCTCATCCGGCTTGTTTTTGTTTATTTTATATGTTTGTTGCTATTTTATTTTGTCCTTGGTTTGTATTTTTTTTTTACAGCCGTATGAGTTTGTCCCGGTTGGATATTATTTAATATTAAAAATTCAATTTATTGACATAAACTGACAACATGTTGACTATGGTGGGGTCCTCATATT
The DNA here is from genome assembly GCA_020205505.1 of Panax japonicus. Classification (NCBI taxonomy): domain Eukaryota; kingdom Viridiplantae; phylum Streptophyta; class Magnoliopsida; order Apiales; family Araliaceae; genus Panax; species Panax japonicus. The sequence goes on from CM035092.1 coordinate 78,583,884, forward strand.
AAAATAAAAGCCGGTACAAGTTGTGCCGGGTGGGATATATTTATGTTTCATCTCAGCCTTCCAATAAGTTTATCAATGGTATAAAAAAAGGGTGTTGCACAGTACTCACAGCAACCGGTTGCTATGGAAGGGCTCCCATATATATATATATATATATATATATATAATGCAAGCCAACTGAGAAGCCCGGTGACGAAGACTCCGCTTAATTTCTTGAACTGCATAAATCATGTAGCTCAATCCAGTGGATTTTGCTCCCAAATTGATCAATTTTGAGTTGCTACGTGTATCATGATTTTGCCACCCAATGTAGCTAGCTAGCTAGCTTTATAATTTATCAGAAGTAACTTAGATGAGGGATAAGGGGGTGAGGAATAAACCAATGACTATGCTTGGAGATCATGTCAATCTCTCAATTGTGGTCACTGCATCATATATAGTGTATATAAAGGCTTCTTTCTTATCCTTTTTCCCAGTATGCATATACATGTTTTTCTTAATTTCTTTAATTTTTGTTCTTCATCTGGAAAAGCAAGCATATGAGATTCCTACTTCTATCTTTGGAGGCACTTTAGTTGAGGAGGAGGAAAAAAAGGAATTGAAAGAATGATGAATCTAGCATGTTGTCTAAGTACGTGGTTATGGAGGTATGCATGTATTTGTTATGGATTAAAAATTGACATTAGACAATTATGCATGCAAATAATTCCAAATTTGAAACAGAGTCAAATATATACATCATTGATGATTAGGCAGTTGACATTGACAGAAGCGATTATCGGTAGCAAATTTTTCTGACAGCACATCCATGACTTGAGTAAATAACTCGTCCGGTTAATGAGCGCTTACCTGTCCCATCGGATGATAGCTTCGATTGGCCGGATATGCGTTCTATAGTAAGAGCCTTACTGAAGCATGTATAAAACTTGCTAATGGATCACTGAGCCTCGATCTAGAGATGTCCCCAGACTCTGACAAGGAGAAAGTATCAGCATCCATAGTAATGTCTAGTTTATACAAGGACATAAAATTGATATGTCATGATGATGTGGGGGTATAGTATATGGGCAGAATTGTGGCAGCAGCAGCAGCAGCTAGTTATTCTAGTGAATGACGATTTTTATTTTTTAATTTTAGTTCTCGATAATTGTAATAGAAAGTAGAGATGATATTTGATAAATTTTGATCTATAACAAATATATGTTATGAATCATTTTCATATATATATATATATATATATATATATATATATATATATATATAGGGAATGATCCATAACATCTATTTGCTATGGATCAAAAAGTGACATATAGCATCTTAACCATCCGTATAATTAATGAAGGGGTGTGATTTGATTTTGGTTAACGCTGTCCGCTAGAATTTCTAGCGGACGTATTAAGTATGATTTCTGGACACATTTGTCCTTCTATTAGCCCTTTTGCCAATTGAAATAACAGACTCCGCTAGTACTACTAGCAGATGGACAACTTCAAAGCAAGCTGGGTCTTTCTCCATGCCAGGGTTATGGATCACAATTTCAATTTGATTGGACTTGGCCAAGAAGCCCCATGAGTAAGAATCCCAACCATCACTACTATACGTGGTCTGAATTGACAGCATTCCCCAGCCCTTTTCCTCCGAGTTTGGTGACACCGATACATTCAACTTGTGTACAAGTTCGGGCTGCGCTAAAAGTGAGGCCATAAAACACTCCATTTGTGACCTTCAATTTGGTCTTTATCGACGCCTCGTCTCCCAGCCTAACTACAAACACTCCTTCCGGCACCACTAGCAGCATGTCTCCCTGTGTTTGGCCTGATTTTATGTACTCGATGTAGCCCGATGTTTCCCAGTTTGGTATGGCATGCCGATCCGCCACCTCGGTTGCCTTCATTTGTTCCGGTTTTGGGCCGTTTTCGAAGTTGCCATTGGGCAATAATCCTGCAATTACAAAATATGGTTTGGTTTATAAATTATAGGCTAAAACATAAAATCAAAAAATGTTAATTGTTTTTATTACCTACCAGACCTATTGCATTATCTATTTATTACTAACAGGTATATTTTCTTTTTCATGTTGCAGGTGGGAATTATGATGTTAACCTGTTGGGAATTCGTGTAGGTGGAAATTATGATGTATGTGGGAATTCATGTATTCACGTGTATGTTGGGAGGTGTATTCATGTTGTAGATGTTGCGGGTGCAGGTGGTGCATATGATGGTGGGAAATTGTGCAGGTGGGACTTTGTCCATCCGCTAGTATTACTAGCGGAGTACTAGATCCGGAAATCATACTTAATACGTCCGCTAGAAATTCTAGCAGACAGTGTTAATCAAAATCAAATCGCACCTCTTCATTAATCATTAATTATACGGATGGTTAAGATGTTATATGCCACTTTTTAATCCATAGCAAATAGATGCTATGGATCATTCCCCATATATATATACTAGCTGGGTCCCGTGCCTCCGGCACTGTATGAACAATATGATTTATCTTAAACTTTGAACGACCAAAATAATTTATTGAGTGAGCGGAAAATTTAAAGTCATTTGTATTTTATTAAATTATTATTAGATTATTAGATAGATAGATGTATTTTATTAGATAGATATATGAACGGTGAGATTTATATCAAACTTTGAACGGTCCAGATGATTTATTGAGTGAGCGGAAAATTTAAAATCATTTGTATTTTATTAGATAGATATGTGTGTGTGGTAATTGATTGACATGCATGGGCATATACCTTCGTCATATTCCATTTATGTTAATTTGTGGGTTGATATTTTAAACTTCTTTCTATTTATGCATGCTAGCTAGTAATTAGGACGAATAATAATCTCCTTTGCCATTTTGTGCATTAACGTATTCGCTTTCTGTATACAACCTAACATCAACTTGAATATCAAATGCCATGATATTAAAGCACAATGCCTAACAATTTCTCTTCCCATCAACAGATCAAAATGTGAACAACTCAATACTCGGATCGACTCGATTTATTTACGGCCTTAGTGGTAGTTGAGACTCGGAGAGCATAAATGGGGAAAACTGGTAGTTGAACTTCTTCAAAGTCCCTCCCACCAACCATTTATAACTACCACCGGTGCTTTAATATACTCCTATTTGTTTCTTTTAATTTAATTGATATTTTAGAAAAAAAATACAAAGATTAAGAAATAAAATTAATAATTTGTTTAATTAATTAAAATAAGTATACATCTTAATATTACGCTCCAAAATTCATTGGAAAAGAGGAAATATAAACAAATTAAAATTTATGTAGGGATAATATAATAAATTAAGTCATTAATATATTCTTAAAATCTACAAACAAACAATAAATAAATAAAAACAAACAAACAAACAAATTTCACTCCCTAAAAGACAAATAAAAAGAAAGGAGGGAGTAATTAATATTCTTGTCAAACAAAAAGAACATAAAGGGATTTTGGGAAAGAAAAATGTCATCTTATTTCTTCTTTTTTAAATTGTTTGATGACCTAGTTATTAGAGTATATAATTAAGACCCAATTTCAGCTCCAAACTCGTTAGTCAATAATTCATCAATTAATTTAGGTTTTAGTTCTGCATTTTTAAAAGTTGAGTACTGCCAATTTTCAAGTAATGCATAGGCTACATAATTATTTTTCAATTAAGAGGTCAAATTGAATTTGGAAGAAAAATAATTCATCAAGTGAATGGATGAAACATCAAAATTCAATAATGCAAATGTAGTCTGTCTACCTAAAATTAACCCATAAACAAACATATTTGGTCGCACATTCTTTTCATCACCTAAGACGAACGGTTGAAGATATGCGACAAAAACTTGTGCCCAACCTGCTCTTCACCAACTCTTACTTATTATATATAGTAGTCTATTAATTTATCTGCTTGTGTTGCCTTAACCATCAAAAAGGGGAAATTGAAGGACTAATAAAGAGCACAAAAAGAATTAATTAAACACTTGCATATATATTCGATATATATGATTGATAGTTGTAATTCAAAGAATTTCTAATTTGAACTTGGGGTGGTTGATCAGTAATTATGCTGTTAAAGTAATAAGTATAGTTAAAATTTTGAAAACTGGCTTGCTGCAAAAGTGTGCTAAATATATACTATACTAATTTTTTTGGATGCATAAATATTGTTTTGACATTATGATCAACAGCCTAAAATTAATTATACGAAAAAAGAAGCACCAATTTAAATTAAATTCCTAAATTAAATAGAGTACTTCTTTAATGATAACTACAAAAAAGATAGAAATTTATTGTTCCAAAACAGATGGACGAGTATTACACATTAATTCCATCATATACAAGTTCAATACTATATATGGCAATATTATCCAAGATTACAAACAAGCTTAATTCATATATTTTGGCATCTTTTTTCCTAAATATATAATCTGGATCATGTTGTTAATCAACTCTACTCATTTTCTGAATACATGCACAAAGAGTAATTGAAGAGTAATATAGCTTAATTATGACCTAACTAACACCCAAAAAAAATAAAGGAAAGCAAAAACTCGACTATATATATTATACGACGAATGTTTTGATTCTTCTTCTCTCTTTTTTAATCTTCTTTCCAAAACCCTAGCTGCTACGGTCTACCTTGGTAATTCGAAATTAAATTAAGGGCTGCAGGGTTGGAAAAAGGAGTGATCTTGATGACAAGTCCGGGAAAAACATCGTCTGGATCGTGAATATGAGGATTTTGCTCAACAATATAAGGATCACCGCACTTGTCGCTGATTGTGTGCAAGTGTTTCCCCTTCTCCCACCACGTATATATCTTCGCAAGGCCGCCGACCCATGTTCACTACTTGATCCTGATGATGATTAATATTATTATTATTGTGTGATTGTGTAGCAGAGCCGGCCAGTAAGATGAGAAGAACTAGTACTATTGCACAGTACCATGATGCTGCATCTGCTAATTCTATTATTCTTCTTTTTCTCCAGGACTTGGAGGAGGATGCCATAATATAGATGTACTAGATTGAAATAAATAGAGAGGGATGGGTGCTTATGATATTAATTGAGAAATGATCTATCCATATATATATATATATATATATATATGGTAGGGTATGTATAGGAAGGAGAATAGAAAGAGTGAGGGGTGGGGGCTGGCAGGCTTATAGGTAAGCGTGGAAGTTGTTTGTCTGTATTTGTAGGAGAGAGAAGTTGGGTTTTACAACCACCTCAACCTCAACCTCTAAATCTTCATCATATCATATAATATATTTAATTTAATGGACGCACGTACCATACTAATGGATCGGATATGGATAATTCGATCTAAGAACTCATATCATTGCAAAGACCAAGATTTCAAAAAAAATTGAGTTCCATATATGTCAGATTCTTACGGCATGCATGTTAATTTATTATTTCTTCTTAATGAATGCATGTGAGAGCCTAAACTCTCGTTAGTGCTTATATACTATATATAGTAATGTTCTTAGTTATCTGGTGAGGTTTACTATATTAATTGTGAATAAATTAAATTCTTAATTAACGTTGATTGAAATTGTTTATGTTTGTACGTAATATATCACTCCTTCAGTATTATTATATAAAACAAGGCAAAAAAATGGTGCGAGTGATACCACATATTTGCACGAAATATCATACAAAAATGACCACGTTGTCATTTTATATAATTGAATAAATTCTCGATCTCTCATGTTATGATGTTTTATAATTTCCTAACGTAAGAGCTTAGTCACCTGATGAGACGTTTAATTAGTTTTAATTAATGGTGTATAAAAGTGGAAGACATGGTAGTTCTTTTAATTAATTCTTCTTTTTTCCTCGTTGGACAAAACATTGATTTTTCCAATAAGCTCACACACTAAGAAAATTGAAGCCAAAAAAACGGAAAAGAATGAATTAATTTCGTAGGCAAGAAGGTGAGTGTCATATTCAAAGTACTTAATGGATGGGAGCATATATTAAAAGATAATTCTAGGCGCCATCAATATATATAGGGTTATATATATATACACGGTTATGTATTACATTGTAGGACTATGACAACAAATTTTTTGGACTATAGCGACGGTAAACTGTCGTCATAGTCCAGAATAACTATGACGACGGATGAAATCGTCGCTATAGCCCAAAAAACGATCGTCATAATCTACTGTATAATACACAGCTGTGTATATACATGTTATAAAATTCATGACCCGTCCCACCAGTACACCACTCACCCAAAAGAAGAAGTTGGAAATAAAACTTCGTTCTTAAACTTTTTTATTTTCTTTGTTTCAGTAATTAAACAATATAAATATGTGGGGTTGGCAAGCGCTTACCATAATTGATTATAAATTAAATAGAAATCCACATGGAAAATGTTTCTCTTGTGGGTACCAAGTTTCAACTATCACACATTAGTGATTATTTATCTAATTAATCAATATTAATTTTTAGGGATAAATTAACTCGTGGTATCTGTTCTGGGACACGACTTACAATTTGATATCCGAAGTGAAAAAAATTATAAACTGGTGATTGTACTCGAAAAATATTACACTCCGTTAAACATTAGAGATACGACTTACAATTTGGTACCCGAAGTGAAAAAAAATTATAAACTGGTGATTCTACTCGAAAAATGTTGAAATCTGATGCTTGTACTTTCCAATTTTTAAATAATTGTTAAAATTGATCTGACGGGAGAGACAAACATACAAAGAGAGAAGCGAAGTCGACGCGAAGAAGATCCTCGATGTTTTGTTCAATCTTTTCTTGCCTCCCACATTTGCACCATTGCTCCACAGTGGCAACGACTTCGGAACTCTGGTGTAATTCATTCATTTTTATTGCATGAACTACAATCTTCTTTCCCAATTTCATTTACAATTCCACTCCAAGACAAGTTCATCCTTTCAATCAAACACTGAAAACCCTTTAATAAATATATAGGAACCAGTAATCAATGGAGAATCGAGACAAGAAGAATGAGAGAAGAAGAAGGACAAAAGAAGAGAACCCTGATTTTCAAACAGAATAAAGATGAAACCCTACTGTTTAACGGAGTGTAATATTTTTCGAGTACAATCACCAGTTTGTAACTTTTTTCACTTCGGGTACCAAATTGTAAGTCGTGTCCCTAATGTTTAACGGAGTGTTAACATTTTTCGAGTACAATCACCAGTTTGTAACTTTTTTCACTTCGGGTACCAAATTATAAGTCGTGTCCCAGTACAAGTATCAAAAGTAGATTTATCCCTTAATTTTTTATCATTTTCTTGGATATGTTAATCATTTTATTTAATAGTTTCAAATTGAATGTTTCAATTGAGGATTTATAATTTATACCGATCGAAAATATGAATTAAATTAATTTTCTCATGTCCAAAAAGAAAATAGGGTTTGAGAATTATTCTTTTTTGTTTAATTAATATGATCAAAGTTACATAAAGCCACCCCAGCAACCTTGTTATATATTGGCCATTTCATTTAACAAATAATTAATTATAATTCAGCTCGGATAATCAAATTTTCACATCATAATTAAGGTCATGCTATGTTTAAATATTATCTTATTACTCTACCAAATATGAAGGTTCAATAAATCATAAACTATATACTATATAGTCAACCTAAAAGACGCTATTAATATACACCACGTTAAAAAGAAGAGATATATTTTGACTATTTAAAATTTTAATATTTAAAATCATGCATACAAATTTATTTGTTATTGTGCAAATAATTATAATCCACCCTAAGATAACTAAAAAAATACTATTAATCATCATATTGTTTCAAAAATGAAACAAATTCATATTAATTCTAAAAAAATTACAATTTATTTCGGAAACATTAAATATTGTGAACAATTTTATAAAATACTACTCCCTCTGTACCATCATATATAACGTTTTAAATGATTTTATTTTTTCTAAATTATTTGACGTTTTATATAATCTAGAAGAATTAATTTTAATCTTTCTAAGAAAAATAATATGCAGATGAAAAAATATGAGATAAATATATAATAAAAGATATTATAGAAATTTAATATTATATTTTGTAACTGTCAAACAGAACCCCAAACTAACCAACTAACCTTACGCCCACGGCCCACCTATGGAATTAAGTGCTTGTGCTTAATTAATTTTTTTAGACTCGCGTGATTTCAACAGGGTAGACGTGAATGGATAATTAATAATTATACTGACAATTAATTAATTATAGAATATGTTTACTGGATTAAACAATCTATCTTGATTGTGCTATGCGAGGTATAGGCTCTATAACATTTATTCCCTTCCGTTTCTTAATATAAATCGATTTAAAATTGTGTGTAGGTATTAAAAAAATAATTATATAATATTAAATATAATATCAATTGTTTATATTATCTTTGTATTAAAAAAAAATATTATTTATTGAAAAAAATAGTGAGAGAACCAAAATTATATTTAATACTTGAGGTAATATTAGAAACTTAGTAATTAATATTTACTTTGAAATTCTCAAACGACTTATATTAAGGGATAAAAATACTTCTCTAAAATGACTTATATTAAGGAACAAATGTAATATGTTATGTTTAGTTTTTTAATTCAATAATAAACATAAAAGTAATAATATTGCTTTAATTTGCATATTTCACTTTAACGAGTTAGAGCTTAGAGGTGATGTGTTTTATTTTATTTTTTGAAATTTCATTTTAAGTAATATAATATAATTTCATAATCAAACATAGTTATTAATTATTATAATATCAATAACCAATTAAATCTCATAGAGGAGGATGAAATAATACTTTATGGGTTGTTTGATTAGCACTGAATGGCTGCATGGTTGACCGATTTAACCACTCAGTGCGTTAATTTGTTTCAAATAAAAATCGTCTGAAATGGTTGAATCGGTCAGTCATTCAAACAATTTGGGCTGAATGACTAAGTTTCATTTTTTGGCTGAATGATTTTTTTTTTACAATATTAACTATTATATTAAGTAATATTAAATAAATTTACAACAATTTTGATTTTTTCAAATGGGTAAAATAATAAAAATATGTTATTCAGATATTTCAGACATGTCAATTATCAAATAATTTTTTTCATTCAAATTCAGATTCATTCAGTTTTTATCCATTAGTCTTAATCATTAGACTAAGACCTTATATATAGGCAATGATGAAATATAGAAGTATATATTAAAATGTACTCCCTCCATCTCTTAATATAATTCGTTTTAGATAAATATTTTTCTCTTAATATTTGTCGTTTGATAATTTCAAGTAAGTATTAATCGTTTAGTTTCTAATATTACCCTAAGTATTAAATATAACTATATATAGTTCTCTCACTATTTTCTGTCCAATAAATAATATTTTTTTTAATATAAGGACAATATAAATAATAGATATTATATTTAATATTATACAATTATTATTTTTAATACTTGTATACAAGTCCTAATTAAAATGACATTTGTCATGTGTCGATCATAATTAAATGTGTATCGGAGGAGCAAGATTAGATCCTCTTCTTGTTCAAGAATGTAAGAAGAAAAAAAGGAACATGTGCGTAAATTAAAAAATAAAATAAAATAAAAATTCACACGAGTGTTACGCTGTATTGGAATTAATTCCATGCATTCCAGAAAAGGTTTAAGTTCAAAAATTATAGTAAGAAACTAAAACCCCTAGAAATTGACTGAAAAGCGAGTCCACTGTGGGCAGTTAAATTAGATACTAGTATTTGGACCAAGTCAGTCCCCCTACCTTGCTTTTGCTTCGAGTGGCCGTAGTTTGAACAGTGAAGGAAGGCATACCACTAACTTAATTTAATTATTCTCAACACACTGAACTATATAGCTAGCCTAGCTAGGGACCAAAAATCTCCAATTAAACTCATCAATAATTACTACATAGTAGTTGACTTTATTGATTGAAATCAAAAGTCTGTTTACTACATATATAGACTATAGTATATATATATATATATATATATATATATATATATATATATATATATTCACATGTGGTGGTATTGGTCCTTCTCTATTAGTGTTTGATGACATAGTCGGGGGTGTCATATATACTAGTAGTAATTAATTTTAGTTATTAAATGATTTTGAGACATGCAACGATTTTCTTGAAATTGTGGTTCTTAAAATATTGTTTAATTTCTTTCCAAAATAGGGTACATAAAAAAAAACATTGGTAAGACTTGAAATAAATTGGTGAAACATTACATCAGAATTCAATAATGCAAATGAAGAGTACCTATACAAACATATTTGGTCACACATTCTTTTCATCACCTAAGTCGACGGACGTACGGTTGTAGATATTTACACTACTTTGAGTTTTTGAGACCAAAACTTGTGACCAAGCAAGCTGCTCTTCGCCAACTCTTAATTATTATTATAAATTTATAATAGTATAGTCTCTATTTATCTGCTTTTGTTGCCTCTAGTCTTGTTTCCTTAACCATCAAAAACTAGGGGGACATTGAAGGACTAATAATTAAAGAGCATAAAAAGAAACCCTTACATATACTTAGTTGGGGTTTGATAGTTGTAATTCATAGAATTTTTAATTTGAACTTGTATCATAACAATAATTATATATGTTGTAAATAGTAATAATTAAGAATTGTTAAAGTGTGCTAAATTATATACTAATTTTTTTTTGGCTACATAGATATTGTTTTGACATTGCAACAGCCTAAGAAACGAATTGAAGAAAGAAGCTCCAATACAAATTAATTAAATTAAATAGAGTAATTCTTTAATGATAACTACAAAAAAGATAGAAATTTATTGTTCCAAAACAGATAGACGAGTACTACACATTAATTATTCCATCATATATAGTTCAATACTACTCCACTATAATGTCATTATTATACAAGAATGCCGGCGACAGACAAAAGAGAACACACACTAATTACAAACAAGCTTCATTCATATATTTTGGCATCTTTTTTCCTAAATATATAATCTGGATCATGCTGTTAATCAACTCTACTTCTTTTCTACATACATGCACAAAGAGTAATTGAAGAGTACTATAGCTTAATAATGACCTAATTAACACCCAAAAAAGAAAAAGGAAAGCAAAAACTCGACTATATATATTATACGACGAATGTTTTGATTCTTCTTCTCTCTTTTTTTAATCTTCTTTCCAAAACCCTAGCTGCTACGGTCTACCTTGGTAATTCGAAATTAAATTAAGAGCTGCAGGGTTGGAAAAAGGAGTGATCTTGATGACAAGTCCGGGAAAAACATCGTCTGGATCGTGAATATGAGGATTTTGCTCAACAATATAAGGATCACCGCACTTGTCGCTGATTGTGTGCAGTGTTTCCCCTTCTCCCACCACGTATATTTCTTCGCAAGGCCGCCGACCCATGTTCACTACTTGATCCTGATGATGATTAATATTATTATTATTATTGTGTGATTGTGTAGCAGAGCCGGCCAGTAAGATGAGAAGAACTAGTACTATTGCACAGTACCATGATGCTGCATCTGCTAATTCTATTATTCTTCTTTTTCTCGAGGACTTGGAGGAGGATGCCATAATATAGATGTACTAGATTGAAATAAATAGAGACGGATGGGTGCTTATGATATTAATTAGACCTGATCCGTGGTGTGTATGTGTATATAAATATGTGGTAGGGTGGTATCATATATAGGAGGGAGAATAGAAAGAGTGATCAGGGGTGGGAGCAGGCAGGCTTATAGGTAAGCGTGGAAGTTGTTTGGCTTATAGGTATGTTGGTTTAGATAATTGCGAATAAAATTTTTACGTTCATCGATATTGGTTATATTAGTAATATATCATTATTTCTATATTATAAATTAATATATAAAATAAGTGCACAAATTATTATACAAAAATGGCGTCATCGTTTTATATAATTGAATACAATTACTCTCATACTCTCATGTTATGTATAAAATAATATTTTATAATTTTTAAAATATTGTTATATATTATAAGAGACCACGCAAGAATTTGAGTAGTCCCTCGCGCAAAAATTACCTCATATATTTATTTTTAATGTTGTATAAAAGTGGAAAATATGGTAGTTCTTTGAATTTATTATTCTCTTTTTCCTCGTTGGACAAAACATTAATTCTTCCGATAAGCTCACAAACAAAGAAAATTGAAGCTTCAAAATGGAAAAGAATGAATTAATTTCGTAGACAAGACGGTGAGTGGTGCATGTATTAAGGTAAGATGTGATACACACCCGTTAGCTAGTCATATTCAAACTGTTATTACAAATTATGGCAAACACAATAAATTAACGTATAAAAATAAAGACAATAATACAAAGTTTTAAGTGGAAATTCAAATCGAAAAAAAATCACTAAGAAGACATAAAAAATCCACTACATAAATATCTGAAGAGTACAAGATAAAAAGAAAAACTTATGAGAATTCTTATAATGTTTTTAAATGTCTGAATATATCTAAATGTCTCTTCTCCAAAATTTTAACACCTATATTTATTGGACATAGGAAAATCCATAACCAAATATGATTAGAAATATTAAATTGAGTATAGTTAGAAAAGATAATTTTCTTAAATCAAAATAAATTCTAGGTAATACATAAATCTAAATCCAATAAGAATTCATGTTATAACCGACACAAATTTTATGTATGGGAGCATATATTAAAAGATAATTATAGGGAAAAAACACTTTTACCCCATTGTGGTTGTAGTATTTTAAGCAATTACCGATTGTGCTTTTAAAATATTCAATTAGCCCACTGTACTTTTTAAAAATGTTTAATCAAGCAATTTCGTCCAATTTCTTGGACGAATGTTAAAAAATTGGGCCAATTTTCCTATGTGGCTTTAAAAAAAACAAGTTATTTCTTACGTGGCAAGTCAGTCAGCCAAATTCCTAATACTATTGAGCCATTGCACTTTAAAAAAAAATGCAATTGGCCCACTGTGATTTTAAAAATATTTTTATGTTTTATTTTCTTTCTTTTTCTTTACCTAAATATTTATAATAAGTATAATATTAATAAATTTTAATATTATAATATTCATAATATGTATATTTTATTTTAAAAATAAAAATAAAAACGCTTTTATGTTTTAGAATACTTATAAAATCACTTTAAATTAATGAAAGTATCAAACTTTTTTTCAAATTATCAAATTCAAATCACAAATGGTAGTAATAGAATAATAAAATCTATTTTTTGTTTTTATGTTTAGTTATTAAAAAGTTTTTGGAAATATATTAAAACTTTTTAATATTAAAACTCTACTCTCATAAACCTTGATTAAACAGATATTAAAAACATTTTCTTCACCGGCATTGGCAAATCCGGCTTCATGGCCCATAAAATCTCCCAAACGCTCATTTCGATCAGAATCCGATCTAGATTCTTGCTGTCGGTCGACGCTGTAACGCCCCCAAAACAGGTATACATCACCCATCTTGGGTCGCCAGAAAATACATGGTACATAAATTCAAATAACACTTAATTATATAACAGTCGTGTAAAATACGACAAAACATAATCTAAGAGTTTAAACAAGAATATTGTCATCTAGACAATATCCACACTCAATGGAGTCCTCATTTTAATTATTATCACATTATTTCAGTAGAATAGTGAGGACTACTAACCATTTATCCTGGACCATCACTCCATTCCCCGACTCGTCCCAACTATATTCTTATTTCCTGAAGAGAACAATGAAAGAAAGGGTGAGCTCAACTAGCCCAGTAAAAAATATTATAACTAAGATAATGCAGAATAAATTATCCTTAGCCTTCAACAGTATAACAACTGATAGAATACAATAGACAACAAGTTTTAGATCAACAACTGCAGCGGAAATAAGCAATCCATTAAAAGAGTCAAGTAGAGCATAAAATCTACTATCTTCTATGATTTAAAAAGTTTTTCATCAACTTTATCACTGAGACTCAACTTAATAAATAAACCACATCATCCCTGCACCACGGCCAAGGATATTCATGTAATCATCAATGGTTATGATTATACCGAATAATCCCTGGTCATAATCATACCAACAACTGTCCATCAATAAACTACAGGCTAATGAGGACTTTTACCACATCATTTGTCACATTACGGTCATGATTATACCGAATAATCCCTGATCATAATTATACCAAGTCCATTTATGCACGTAAGCCAAAGATGACTTTAATCACAATATAAGTATGAGGATGATGACAATTACATAATAATTCAATAAAACAAGTTCAAGGATAAATTTTAAATATTTATAATTTAATTTATTCAGAAATCAATAACGTCCAAATTGTCAACATGATACTGCTTTGTAGAGTAAAATTAAATAATAATACTCATGTACCAAAAATAATTTGGACAGAAAAGATATAAATTTTTCGGGTGAATAGTACCCCATGAATAGTATTTCGAAAATAGTACCCCGTGAATAGTACCCCGTGAATATAAAAGGAGATCATTATATAAAATCTAACCAACAGAATAATAAAGTACGGAATAACAGAAGAATTTCACCATGTATGCGGTACTTCGCATAGATAGGTTATTCTAACATAATGATAAAGAATGAAATAACAGAAGAATTTTACCAAGTATAGGGTAGCCCGCGTATACAGGTTATTCCAACAGAATAAAAAATGGAATAACAGAAGTTCTCTTCATTTATATGAAAGAAATAATACCATTTACCTTAGAACAACCGGATATAGGAGTAGTAAAGTAGCAGAATACTTTTCTTCTTTCTCTTTATAGTTTCACTCTCTAGAGTTTCAGTGAATCCATAAGAAATAATAAAGGAATGAGCTTCTATTTATAGGAGAATGAACTGAATAGTAACTAATTCCTGAACGGTCAAGATTGATTTATTTTTAAACGGACGATCTAGATTGGTTTACTATAAAATATTCTAACAAAACAAAATTTTTTAAATAAAATATAATATATTCTATTTATAATCTAATAAAATGAATAACTTTATAAAAGTATTCTATTTTATATAAAAAGATTTTACTATGCAAAATACTATGCATGCACTATGCAAATACTATGCATAATAAAATATAATATATTCTATTTATAGTCTAATAAAATGAATAACTTTATAAAAGTGTGACAACCCCAAAATAGGTCCATTCCACCCAACCCATTCTGAGTTGTCAAATACATGGTACAGAAACAACTACAACTTTTACAACCCATAAGCTGTGAGTTTGAATACAAACATTGTCATCTAGACAATATCCACATGCAAATAAATCCCCATCATAATTATTGATACATAATTTTACAAAAAAAATGGTGAGGACTACTAAACAACTCTCTCTAGAACCTTCATTCCATACCCCGACTAGTACTCGCTACATTCTCGCCTCCTGAGAAAAAAAATGGAACAACAAGGAAAAGGGTGAGCTCAACTAGCCCAGTAAAGAATATTATGACTAAGATAATATACAACAAATTATCGTTAGTCTTCAACAGGGAAAAATCTGATAGAATACAATAGACAACAAGTTTTAGATCAACAACTGCAGCGGAAACAACAATTCATTAGAAGAGTTAAGTAGAGAATAAAATCTACTAACATCTATGAATTTAAAAGTCCATCATCAATATTTTATCCATGTAACATCAATCAATATATATCTCAAATCAAATCAAATATTCATCTTTGCACTACAGGCCAAAGATATTCATCAGTCGGTCATGTTCATCTAAACACCTGTTCATCTTTGCACTACAGGCCAAAGATATTCATCAATTGTTCATATTCATCTCAACACCTGTACATCTTTGCACTACGAGCCAAAGATATTCATAATAAAATCAACCATCTTTGCACTACATGCCAAAGATATTCAGTATCAACATCATTTAGGACTGAGGATGATGAAAAATATTTTAAAGGAAACGAATCCAGTGAAACAAAATAACAAGTATTAAGGATTCGTACTTTAAACAATCTGAGTTCAAAAATACTTCATAAATAATCATACTGAAGTAAAATTCAAGAATGATCAAAACATGGATACAATCAAAGCTAGTATCCAGAATAGATATTTTGGACAAAAAGAAGAAATTTCATTTTTTCGGTGAATAATGTCGTATTCGTGAATAGTAACTCCGACACCAAAAGATAGAAATTTCATAAAAAACCATCATCACGTTTCGTGAATAGTACTCGTGAATAGTAACTCGTGAATAGTAACTCATGAATAGTAACTCGTGAATAGTAACTCATGAATAGTAACCCCAACATGAAAAAGTTCCAAATTTGATAAAAATTTCCAACCAACATTTCAGCATAATGATATTGAAGAAATAATATCATTTGAGAAGAAAATAACATCCCTTACCTCGAAAGACAGCACTTCTAGTTAAAACACCGGATATAGGCTATGACTTGAACTTGCACCGTATAGCAATACTCAAAGTATACTCAAAATACTCACAAGAATACGCTCGATAATATAGAGAGAGAAAACTTCAGTTTCTGGTGTGATTTTCAATTCTAACCTAAGCACCTATTTATAGGAAATTGCTTAGAACACCAAAGCAGAAAATTTAATATAATAATAATATATATAACAAATTCTCTACGCACACTCTTTAGATTTTGAATTCAGCATTTTCATCACATGCTAGGCTGCTCACAAACAAAAAAAACAGTTTTTCATTCTTTAAATATTTTAAACTTCCAAGAATCAATTATTTCGGAGCTTCGGAACTTCAATAATTCATAATAAATAGCCCTTTTGTCAGAAAATTCAAATCTAGCGAGTTTTTATAGGAAATTCAATTCTCTACAACTTTGCAGAAGAAAGTTTTTCCAAATTCCAAATATAAATTAACCGAAATCCACAAATAGGCGATTTTACAGGCTATAATCAAATTTTCAGTCAAAAAATAGGTCTACCGACACATAAAATCTGTGTTAAACATTTAATGCCACAAAAATACTCTTCCTCCTCATATACTCATATATCCCACATTCATTATAAAAATATCATCGTTAATATATTATTAAAATAATATATTTAAATGAATTATTTTATCAGAAAAAGATAAAATATTAATTTTCAACAATTGTCACATTAAAAATTTTCTCCATCTATATCCACATAAAATCAATATTTTTCTCATCATATAAATCAATAATTAATTATTCACGAATAATATTATAGAATCACAATATTGACAACCAGGCAGTTCCCAGGAAAGAGGGGGCTTTCCAATAAGAATTTCTCCTTACTGGCGCGCAATTAGGTGACCAAACCTCTCCTTAGACAGAACTTTCTAGACATTGCCAATAATGTTATCAAATAATATTATTCAGATAATATGAATTATTGCTTCGATAATGGAAAATACTGTGTAATGACAATTATTGAAACAACATTAATATAAAATATCAATGCAGCAATTATTGAATCAATAACATAAAATACTGAACAGTAATTACTGTAACAATTATTGAGTAGTTCCTTCTTACGTAAGAATCAATAATTGGTGCAATACCGTGTGCTACTGTGCAACAACGCGTATTACTGTGTTTTAACCACCGAGTATTCCAACAGTATTAACGGTAACAACTACGTCGTTTTTTTATAAACAACTTATACTTGTCGTTTTCTTCATCCAATCGCTTTCCGTTATGGGGCCCACAAAAGACTGCGCCGTCGTACGAATATTCCCCGACAGCAAGAATATTCCACGACCAAACGAATATTCCCCGACAACAATGAATATTTTATAAATATTTACGCATTTTACCCATAACTAATCACATTAATCAAATCAACCCTTACTATTTGAAAATAATAAATAGAGGAAATTCCATTTTATTTAAAAAATTTCGGGGTCTTACAAAAAGTATTCTGTTTTATATAAAAAGATTTTACTATGCAAAATACTATGCATAATAGAATATAATATATTCTATTTATAGTCTAATAAAATGAATAACTTTATAAAAAGTATTTTGTTTTATATAAAAATTTTTTCTGTTTTATTACATTAATAATACTAATAAAACAAAACTTCATTATCATTATTATAATTCACACTATTAATTGATCAGGTCGTTCCTAGGAAAGAGGGGATTTTCCAATAAGGATTTCTCCCTATTGACGCGCAATTAGGTGACCAAACCTCTCCTTGGAAGAATTTTTAGACATCGTTTTTATTGCAAATAATAATATTAATAACTTCGTCGTCTCAATTATTGAATTAATAATATATTAAATATCGACAATAATTAAATCAATTAACGTGAGATACTATGCAACTATTACTGAAGCAATAATTGAACAAAACTGAGTGACTTTTCACGTAAGCATCAATAATCAATACCGTGTGCTAATATGCAACCACGCATATTTCTGTACTTTTAACACCGGGTGTTTCAACAGTTAACGATAAAACTTCCGACGTTATTTTCATAAAATATTTTTGTCGTTTACTCAATTCGACAATAATTCCGTTGTGGGGTCCACCAATGATTGTGCTGTTGTACGAATATTCCCTATTAAAATGAATATTCCCCGACCAATCGAATATTATAAAATAACTTGCGTACTTTGTAAAATTTATAACTATTACCCACAATTATAACATTATATCAAATTCATTTCATAATATTCAAAAATGATAATTATAAAAAATTTATTTTTATTCATAAAAGTTGGGGTCTTACAGATACTATTTAGAAAAATTTATCATGGAATGTACAGTACAATCACGGGCGCCGAATCCTTCGGTTGATTTTCTGCTAAAAATTTTGATTAATATGCAGCACTATGCAATAAAATATTCTAATAAAACGAAAAATTTTAAATAAAATATTATATAATATATATATATATATATATATATATACATATATAACATATGCCTAATTTCTAAACTTACGGGATTCATTCCCGTGATCCTTCCTCTGACAATTTTCAAAATTATATATATATATATATATGGGTCTCCATCCACAGCAACCGGTTGTTGGGAGCAACTCCTTTTGGTCCAGTTGCTACAACCTGTAGCGGCTTATAAAAAAAACTAAGTAACAAGTCGCTACAGGTTGTAGCGGCTGGGCCAAAAGGGGTTGCTCCCCAACAACCAGTTGTTGTCGATGGAATCACTATATATATATATATAGAGAGAGAGAGTCCGGATCAGGTCCGGACTCCCGGATTTTAACAAAATTCGGACCTTTTTTTTTTGCTTTTTTTTTGAAACAACTAAAAAAAATAAAAAAATTATGGAACTGAAATTTTTTCACAATACAGTATTTTGGGCGTGATTTGGATGCCTATACTAAAATATTTCTGTACAGTCTGGGCAGACTGTACATACATTGGTTGGTATAGGTATTAAAAACACACCCAAAACACTGTATTATGGAAAAATTTCAGTTCCATAATTTATTTATTTTTTTTTAGTTGTTTCAAAAAAAAGCAAAAAAAAAAATTGGTCTGAATTTTAGGACATGTCCGGACTCCCGGACAGGATCCTTGTTCTCTCTCTCTCTCTCTCTCTCTATATCTCTATATATATATATATATATATATATAACATTACTTTTTGTGTACGTAACCCCCCCCCACCACCACCACCACCACCACCACCACCACCACCACCATTTCTATTTTTTTCTTCCACATGTGGCCCCACTTGTATTATATTAAATAATTTTTTACCAATTATTTTAAAAAAATGAGTAAATAGGGATCCATAAAATAAGCAAAATTTACATCAAATACTTCATAAAAATCCCCTCAATATTTTTAACAATATTTATTTATTATTATAATTCGCAATATTTTACAATCAGGTCGTTCCCAAGAAAGATAGAGCTTTCCAATAAGTATTTCTCCCTATTGGCACGCAATTAGGTGACCAAACCTCTGCTTGATAGAACTTCTAGACATTGTCAATATTGCAAATAATAATATTAATAATTTTTTCTTCTCAATTATTGATGTACTAATATATAAAATATCGACAATAATTGAATCAAATAACGTGAGATACTATGCAGCAACTACTGTAGCAATAATTGAACAAAATTGAGTGACTTCTCACGTAAGCATCAATAATCAATATCGTGTACTACTATGCAACCACGCGTATTACTGTACTTTTAACACCGGGAGTTTAAACCGTTAACGTTAAAACTTTTGTCGTTATTTTTATAAAAAGATATTTTTGTCGTTTTCTCAATTCGACAATAATTCTGTTAAAACGAATATTCTCTGTTAAAACGAATATTCTCTGACGAATCGAATATAATATAACAACTTGCGTACTTTGCAAAATTTATAAATATTACCCACAATTATAACATTATATTAAATTCAATCCAAAATATTCAAAAATGATATTTATAGAAAATTCATCTTTATTCATAAAAGTTGGGGTCTTACATTTATGCTATTATATTATAATTATATATCCAGGTCTAAATCTATAATTAATCTTTCAATTGCATATAGATTATCATGTTAATTACTGACAAAACAATTAAATAATTAAAATGCAAGATATAATAGACAATCCATGCATAACCAATAACAACTAACACGGAAGCATATTAATTGAAACTGTGCATCAAGTTCCATTACAATCTTAAAAAGAAATTTAATTCATAACTGAAGTAATAATCATCATCCATAATTAAATCATCTTCCCGAAATCACAAAGATAAAAAATTAAGAGAAGATAAATAAAATTATTTTGATGCAATCCTTTAATCTTCTCTGCAGCCAGCTTCTAATTTACTCTTTTTTCGTGATCACCTCCTTACTTCAAGCCTTCACGATCCTTCTTCAATTTAAGGTTAGCCAAAAGGTTGCAAGAAAGCCTTCTAATGGTCTGATATAATCTAGTTATAGTCTCTAATTAAAGTCTTAATTAAACCATTAAAAAGTTACAGTCCAAGTTCCATTCGAATCAAGTAATTAAAAAACTACAGAAGTTCAAAAACTGCTCAGTCAAACTAGCGCTGCTGCGCTAGGTTTTGAACTCCCAACGACGCTGCTGCCCCCAAGTTCAAAGAAGGGTCTTCAATTTTCTGAGGTTTTACGTTGCGATGCCAAATTTGAATAGTCAACTGAAGCATATTTGAATAGCCAAACGTTGTTGTAACACGCTTTATAATACAATATAGAACAACAATATTATCGTCTGAATTGAATGGTTGACCACTATTTTCTTAAAACTATATTCGTCCCTTATTTTTACTGCGCAAAGTTACTGCGAATTAGTCTCCCAAGATAAAACATACCCAAATTTTAACAAATCTAGTGCATCCCATCTCTATTTACCGTGTTTCTGTAATTTTGGCCGGCATTCCAATTGAGTT
Source organism: Panax japonicus (assembly GCA_020205505.1). Taxonomy (NCBI): domain Eukaryota; kingdom Viridiplantae; phylum Streptophyta; class Magnoliopsida; order Apiales; family Araliaceae; genus Panax; species Panax japonicus. The sequence goes on from CM035092.1 coordinate 78,605,279, forward strand.
GCCTTTTGAATATTATCGTTGTAGTTTTTTTTAATAATTAATTAATTGATTAAAAAAATATTATAAGCATAACTTGAACCAAAGTCTTTAACATAATAATATCTTTCTCTTATCTAACTAAATTAATTCATTTGTTAGCTACATAAATAACATATAATATATTTATTATATATTTTTTAGATAATGAAAATATCTAACAAACGTACAGTGTTTTTCAATCTTTATATAGTTGAATTAGTTTATATAGTTGTGGATGGCTAATTATAGTGATCTCAAATTTAATGAAGAATTAATGAGATTATTGAACAAAACAATCTATCTACATATATTTTGGCTATGCATTACAGGGTATTATATGTACCTCTGGAACGTGATTTTACGTGAAAATAATAATAAAATAGTTGAGGGTTTTTGAGTTCAACACTTAAAAATGAATTCACTATATATTAAATGGAACTAATTAATTCAATGCAATATTATAGAAAGAGGTTAAGCTAAAAAGAGTATAGTAATTAAGAAACTAAGACTACTATTATTTTATAAAAAGAAAAAATTGACTGAATTAAAGTAAGTCCACTAGTTGGGCACTTAAATTTGATACTAGTACTAGTACATGGACCAAGCCAGTCCCCCCCTCCCTTTCATGGGTGCTTCGAGTGGCTGAAGTTAATAGAGAATAATAGTTTCAATAATTAAAGTTAGGATGGATTCCCATTTAATAAATGACTTTTAAACTTTGTTTTCTTCAAAGCTATTTCATTATATTTTATAGTCATGTTAACGCCAAGATCTTCTGTCACGTCTCAATCACGTAAGACGTTCTGATCCTGCACAATAAACACGATCAACACCAAAAGTTTGACGGTTTCGACCGTCGGGGGATAGCTCAGGCGTGAGAGTCAGTACAGGCGATCACAAGGTTAATAATGGAGGATAAAATATCTAGTGTATTGAGAGAGATAAAATTATCTGTTACCTTTGCATGTACGACCTCCTTGCTATGATATACTATCATTCCCGGTTTACCGTGTCACCCACTACCGTCTGACATCAACCATCTGATCATACTGATTTTAGCCAACTGCATGCAACTCACCCACTACTTCCAGTCACTATTTTCCACCGCCGGCCGACTAAGAATCTCATCCACATTAATGCATGGCAAAGATAACAGTCAACTGTCATACTTTTTCATCATTACCGGTCAAAGATAGATATTTAATTATCTAATGAATCAGTTCAATGACTAAGCCCAAAACAATAAAGATGACCCATCTAACTGGGTCCAACTTAAATACCCAAAAGATAAAATATCATGACCCAACGTAGCCTTTATACATTTTTCTTTCTTTGGAGGATTGGACCTTTTACCTTTCAAAGAAATAAACTATCCAAATTACACCAAGCTCGTGGTCCTGAGGATTGGATACATGCAACTGTGCTAATTCTCAGAAAAACTTGCAAAATTTTATACATAATGTTAATACTTATCAAGTGATTTATAATATTAATCATTACATTAATAAAAAATAAATATATTTATATCAATTTTTTAATTTAAAAAAATTTCAAATTGATTAAGCAGAAAAAAATTGATTGAGACTTTTTTTAGAACATATATAATATTTGAGTATTATTACACTTATAAAAAACCCTTATAAAAACTAATTTACATGTCGAACCTTAATTCGTAAATGATTCGTTATAAATGGGTACGTGAATCCAATAATTATAACTAACCATTTAACCATAACAATACATATCATTTTATATATCATTTTGTAACTAATCATAGCTAGGATTATTGATAATATATAGTTTGATGTGACCAGGGAGGAAGCTAGCTTAAGACAGGAGGGGGGCTATGCTGTAAGACTCCTAACTTTTTTTATAAATAAAGATTTAATTTTTTTAAATATTATTTTGAAATAATAAGATGTTAATTTGATATAATGATATAGTTATAGGGTGATATGTGTAAATTTTACAAAGTAAGTAAGTTGTCATAAAATATTTGTTTGGTCGGAAAATATTCGTTTTGTTGGAAATATTCGAACGACGACGCAATCATTGGTGGACCCCATAACGGAATAACTGTCGGATATAGAAAGCGACAGAAATAACTTTTTTATAAAAATAGCAACAAACCATTAAACTATTGAAATACCCTGATGATAAAAGTACAGTAATACGCGTTGTTGCACAGTAGTACACTGTATTGCAAAGTATCTCTGATTATTGATTCTTACGTAAGAAGTCACTCAGTATTTCATTCAATAATTGTCACAGTAGTTGTTGTATATAGTATCTCATATTATTGATTCAATAATTATTACAGTAACATATGAACAATATTTTATATTATTAATTCAATAATTGACACGACACAGTTACTCATTTTGTTATTAGCATTATTAACAATGACTAGAAAGTTCTGTCGAGAAAAGGGGTTAGGTTATTTAATTGCGCGCCAGTAAGGAGAAATATTTATCGAAAATCCCCCTCTTTCCTGAGAACGATCCGGTTATCAATATTGTGAGTTATAATATTAATGGTGAATATATAATTGTTGAGAAATTAAAAATGTATGGATTGAAGATAAGTGATTTGTCATAGATATTTATTCAATTATTGATATAAATAGAGGTGTTTGTCATGAGATGGTTGTTGTAAGTTTGACTTATTATTTCATAGAAGAACGTGCCAAATTATTCAAACCGTCGGTAGAAATTTATCTCAATTTTATTTTATTATTATTATAATAGTAATGAAACAAAAAAATTATATAAAATAGAAAAAAATTTATAATATATATAAAGTTACTTGTTTTATTAGAATATAAATAGAATATATTATATTATATAATAAAGTTTTTGATTTATTAGAATATAGTATTGCATAGTAAAAATTAGATTTTCGCATGTGAATTTTTTTTATTCGTCCGTGAGATTTGAAAGTGTCCTGTCATTTTCCTATAAATAGGTTGCTTAGTTAAAAAAATGAAAATCACATCGGAATCAGAGAATTCTTCTTCTATAATATTGTGCATATTTTTTTGAGTATAAGGATACTT